>CM040126.1:302951980-303551980 GCA_022559845.1 Amorphophallus konjac
AGGCTTCAGAACCGAATGTTTAGACTTCGCCTAAGAAACGTGAAAAGTCCCTAGTGTATAGACTTTGCCTTGAGCGAAAGGTAAGTGATGAATGTATAAGACTTTCACGATGTGTAGACTTGAATAATGAAAGCTACAGTGAAGGAGTGTATACACTTGACCAGATCAAGGGCAATTCGGATGTACAGACTCTGAGGTTCAAAGCCAACGGCTGTAACAGACTTAGAATATTAAGACTGATGTACAGACTTCATGCGTTGACGCTGTACACACTTAGCGAAGTTGACGCTGTACACACATCCAATGAAGTGCGTTGACGCTGTAACATGAGAGCCAGTGAGATGCGTTGACACTGTACACACTTAACCAATTCAAATGAAATGCAGTGTGTGGACTTTATCTGAAATGGACGATGTATAGACTCAATTGATATGAGAGTTTCCAGTGTATAGACTCAGTCTAAACAAGTCTGCTGGAGGAGTCGACCCATCCTCTGATGTGTCGACCCATGACAGTGAGAAATGCAGACAGCAGTGTATTAAATGCAAAGAACACATAGTCAATCTGATAGAGCAATTTCATCAAATCAAAAGCAGTTGCCAATCAATCAAAACAATGGTGTTGCCAATGAAATAAAACAAGTGCCAACATCATCACATAGAGGGGTCACAACAATCTCCCCCTTTTTGATGATGGCAACCCCTTATGAAGTAGAATAGCAACATCCTATCATATAGATATATGTTTGATGAAAGACATGATGTGTTATGCAGATTGACATGCAGATGCTATGAATGCGTGCAACTCACTGCCTCAAACTCTCCCTTGTCATTATGCATATACACTCCCACTCCCCTTGGAATGAATTCGAATTCAGACAGATATGTATTCTTCCCCTAGACATCCCCCTAGACAATATTCTCCCCCTTTGCCATCAACAAAGAGGAGGGAAAAATTAAATAGAAGGGAAGGATCAAGAGAAGAACTGACTGGCATTCTGAACTGGTAGTTCATGAATAAGTATTCTAAAGCATAGAGTCTTCAGTCATATGAATTTAGAAACTGCTGTTAGAAAGATTTCTGGTTTAAGGATGATAAAATTTGGAGTTCATGAACTACAAGCAATAGATAAGTTCACTGTGCATGATAAAACAATAAACCAGAATCACATTTGCATGAAAGATTCAGTTTCATAATATCTTACTTTCATAGTCTCAAAAAAAATTGAGAGAAATCAAGTCGTGTATTGAAACTAAACAAATTGACACTCATGAACTTTTCTTTTGAAGGAGCAGCATTATCAATATTAGATCATTTTGAGCATTTAGGTACCATAAGTCTTTCTGCGTAAGGGTATACGTTTATCAGACGCCAATACCCCTAGATACTCAACAAGATGGACCATTCTGCCTATGATCAAATTCAACAGAACTGAGTTATACCTTTTTGTATGAGGGTACACGTTTATCAGACGCCAGTTACCCCCAGGTACTCAGTGAAACCAGCCTGTTGTTTTGAACATTTTAAACAGAGATAGCTGATACACTTCATGACATGAGTGTTGTCCACTTTTTTGATGGATCACTCAGTTTCTCAGTGATTTACCAGTCATTGCTCTGCCAATATTAATTTTCAATGATTTTCAATATTTTTCAATATCTTTCTTAGCTGTCTTTTTTTATGTTTCAGAATGACTTGTTTAAGAACAATACACATACTTAACTTCTCTAACATGATTTCAGATGAATTTTTAGATTTCAGATATGATTAGCTTTGTCTGACATGAAATAAGAAAGAGGTGAGAGTTTTTATCAATTTTTAACTTACTTATATACTGATTGCAATCTTTAAACTCCAACCATTATAAGATTTAAACCATCACATCAGTCTTTGAACAAATCAACTTCTTATAAATGAAGAAGTCCATTTTCTACTGCTTAGAAATCAGAACTGACCAACAGATTGCCATAATGTCAAAGACAAGTATTCAGAGTTAAAGGTTGAATGACTTCAAGAAAGTTGAAACCACTCTGAATTTCTAGTAATACTCCCCCTGTCTATATGCATGCAATTTGCTAATGAAAGGCAAGAATTAATTGAGAGAGAGCTTATGCATAGGTCATAAATGAATGATATGCAAAGACATGCAAATACTCGACAAACTCCCCCTGAATATATGCAATGTTTTCTTTGAACATTGAACAAAGTATTTTGAATAGAGAAATGTAATGCAGGACAGTTCTACATGCATGTTCAGTAATGATTATGAGTCTGTTTCAATATTCACATCCACATGAATTATCCAAGCAATCAAATGCAAGTCCACATCAGAAATTTTATTCACAGCAGTTAAACAATCATTCATCATGCTGAAATTTACATAAGCCAAGTTCTCTTCTAAGAAACTTAAATTTTTCATTCCCAAGAGACTTAGTAAAAATATCAGCAATTTGTTTTTCAGTTTCTATGAAATTCATTTCAATCTCATTTTATTTACAGCATCTCTAAGAAATGATGTTTATCTCTATATGCTTAGTCCTAGAATGGTGAACAGGTTTTAGCAAGGCATATGCACTAGTATTATCACATAAAATTGGAATGCATCCCAGATTTATCTGATAATCAGCCAGTTGGTGCTTAATCCAAAGTATTTGGGCTGCACAATTACATGCTGCAACATACTCAGCTTCAGCTGTGGATAATGCTACAGTGTGTTGCTTCTTAGATGCCCAAGACACTAGACAGCCACCAGGAATTGACAGTAGCCACTGGTGCTTTTTCTATCTACTCGACACCAGCATAGTCTGCATAGTGTAGGCTAGAAGCTCTAACTCACACTTAGCAGGATACCAGAGACCTAGTTCTTGGGTGCCTAGTAAATACCTAAAAATCCTTTTCACAGCTTTAAAGTGAGTTTCTTTAGGACGGCCTGAAATCTAGAGCATAAACACACAGCAAATTGTATATCAGGCCTAGATGCTGTAAGATAGAGAAGAGATCCGATCATACCTCTGTATAGCCTTTGGTCCATAGGTTTACCTTAGAATCTTCATCCAAACTGGTTGAGGTACACATTGGAGTAGCTATTTCCTTGAGGTTGTCTATTTTGTACATCTTCAATAAGTTCTTTACATACTTGGACTGAGAGATGAAGGTGCCATCTCTGTTTGTGTAACCTGTTGTCCAAGGAATAGTTTGAGCTCACCCATTGAGCTCATTTCAAATTCATCAGTCATTATTGAGAGAATTCCTCACATAATTTGGGGTTAGTTGACCCGAACACAATGTCATCCACATAAATCTGAATGATAAGAATATCTGGATGGCTTACCTTGGTAAACAATGTTTGATCAACTATACCTCTTGTGAAGTTCTTGTCGGTGAGAAATTTGCTCAACCTGTCATACCAAGCTCTAGGAGCTTGCTTTAAACCATAGAGAGCTTTATTGAGCTTGTAAACATGATTAGGGAAATCTAAACATTCAAACCCAGGAGGCTGTCTCACATATACATCCTCATTAATTTCTCCATTTAGAAAAGCAGATTTCACATCCATCTGCTGAAGATTTATTCCTAGGGAACATGCATAAGTCAATAAAATTCTTATTGCTTCTAACCTAGCTACAGGGGCAAAAGACTCTTCAAAGTCTATTCCAAATTCCTGATTGTACCCCTGAGCTACAAGTCTGGCTTTATTTTTAGTAACATTCCCTGTCACGCCCCGACGCGGAATATCGGGACGTACAGTCGTAAACGAGCTGACAAGAGAGAGATCTATCTAAAACAATACACAAGTGCTACAAGATGGAAATACTAAATGATCAATAACCAACCACAACTGATACAATAACCTCAAATTCAACTTATTACAACTGGAATAACAACCTCTAAAACTCAATAATCATAACTGAAACTAAATGCTCTCCAAAATACAACTGAAAACAAGATAACACACTGCTAACACACTAGAACTGACACACTCATGACATCACTCCTGCCCTTCCCCATCGGTAAGCGCGTCACCTGAAAAGCCTGGAAAGGGGAGAAACACAACTATGAGCTGACGCTCAGTAGGAAATAACAGACAGGTATAAGTGATTAACAAGTTAATTACATTTTCATTTGCAATACTAAGAAAGAAATAAATGACGATAACGATATAATGAAACAACGTAATAACAAGATCTTGCAAGGTCAAGAAATATGTGATGTCAAGAATTAACAATATAACAAGTACAAGAATTTCCAACAGGAGATATAACAAGAGACAGTTGTAAAGAATTGGCCACAAGTAAGTAATATCAATTCATTCACGATCAAGTAACAAGTAACAAGTAACAAGTAATAAGTGATGTTTGTCATAGACGTAACAAGCAAGCAAGTATTTCGGTGTAATGCCCCACCATGTCATTAGCATCCCATGGGCTCAGTAATTTTTCGGGCGCTCTCCCCAGGACCAGACCGGGCCCTTATGATGCGATGGCATTTATTTTTATGGGCCCAAAGTCCCACACGTCCAGACATTCAGTCAATTTTAATGGCCAATCAATCAGAGGAATTTCTGTCAAGAGTATGAGATTTAAGGACTAACATGTCCTTGGATTCCAAACAAAAACTCGGTTGATACGGTCACTCCGGTGCCGTATTACAAGAACTGGACCAAAGCTTGGTCCGTGGGGTCAAGAAAGAACGGCTGACAGTATACCGTTCAAGTGTGTAAGTAATACATTCTACTGGAGTAATAATGACTAAAACAGCAACTTAACAATCCATTTAATCATAATCACCAAGTTAATATATCAAAGATTATCCATTATCATTTGCATTAAGACAATTGCCAAAAAACTAATTCAAGGTGATAAGGTAAAGGAACAAGCTTGTACAGAAGGAAATAGCATGTATTAACAGAGATTTAGTTACACCATTAACCACTAATTATGTGGGTTTCTATTTAACCATTGTATATATTGCAATTAAGATGATGAATGGCATGTTTTTACATCATGATAGAACATAGGAACCAAAGCAATTGAAATCATAAGGTGCATGAATAGGTCACTGGTTCTTCCAGAATATACTTTTCAATAGGTCTAAGTTAATTAGGTCGATCCCCTTATGATCCAGATCGATCCACGGGTCTCAAAACGATGAAATCCGGTTTTCTGGTGCATGGGTCGACCCCTGGGGTCGACCCCTCTGCCTGCTGGATGGGTCGACCCCTGGGGTCGACCCCCCCTCAAATCCAGCAGCATGGGTCGACCCATTGGGTCGACCCTCGCGTTGGGCCGAGTGGGTCGACCCCAGGGGTCGACCCTCGGGCTGGCCTTTGCTGCTGGGGCATAGGTCGACCCCTGCAAGCCCAGAAAAGGCCGGGGCCTCCGGAAACATGTAAACTTACCCATTTGAGATCCAATTGAGTTGGAATCAAAACCCCAAGCTATAGGAATCTTACTAGACATATGAGGGTCATAATACATGAGTTTTAAAGCACGAATTTCATCAGAAACCCATTTAATCACAACCTATTCTATGAAGAACACAAGAAGACCTAATTCTTGACATACTTCTACTAAATCTAAAAATTCTCCCAACATACACAACGGAATTTGGGGCTTTTAACGCCAAAAGAAAGCTAACATGCTACTGATTACATTCATGTATATTAATTAGAAGTTGGGCTGTTATAACCTACCTGAATCGAAGAGAAACTAAGAAGTTGGAACCAAGAACGTCCGTTGACAGCCCTTCACTAATTCCACGATATCTCACTCCACACCTAATAACATTTGGGGCTTTTACTATCACTGGAAAGCTAACGAAGAGGGGAACAATTTCACATATCTACTTGCATATTTTGGCCAAGATTACCTACCTCAATCGAAGGAAGAAGAAAGGCCTAAGAAAAACTCACGAACTCGGACCCTCCTCAAATAATCACAAGAGATCTCTCCAGATCTGAATTCTCTGCGAACACCACAGCTACCAAATGAATCTAGACATGTAGAGCTTTCTTTTAATAGGTCATACTCCTTCTGGATCCTTCCAGGAAGGGAGAAATCGACCAAGCAAGTGGCGTGTTCCAAACACCGCCGCCAACGTTGACCAAGCTCTTGCGCGCCCAAATACTTACCATATGGTAAAGATTTCGTGGCATTATGAGAGGGGAAATGTTCCTTTATGTAATACCTTTCATTTTCCTCTGGAATCACCTCATTTAGTTGAGAAATGAGCTCGAATTTGACGTTCTAAGTTGGGTTTGACAATAACACGAATTTGGGTTAGGTAGGTGTGAAAACTTGACTTAACCCATTGATTAGGCCTAGTTAATGATTTCATTAGGCTTAGCTCTAGAAGACAAAAATGTTAAACGAAATGGATTATATAAGAATATAATTTTTATGGATTTTTATAAATTAGTCGAAAAGTGACTTATTCTATTATTAAAGAATTAATCTAATAAATTCAAATAATTTCAAATAATTCCTATTAATTTTCTAAAATAATTCAAATAAGTTCTAATTAAATTTATAAAAGGATTTGGGGTCATTGGTTGAGTATTAAGCTCAAATCTCACGTTTTAAGTTAAGGTCAGGTACAGTGAACTAAGTATACACTTTTGGGCTTAATCCACTAATTATACCTAATTACAGATTTTTGTTGGGTTAAACCCAGAAGATAAAGTTGCTAAATACAACGTTCTAGACCCAATTAGCATTTTTCCAGATTTTTATAAGGTAGTCAAAAATTCACTAGTTCTATTTACTAAGGAGTTAAATATTAAATTCCGAAATTCATTTATCTTGATTAAAAATTCAATTATTACAATTATATTTCAGATTTTTAAAATCGGGGTATTACACCCTCCCCCACTTAAAGAATTTGGTCCTCCAAATTCACTGCACTAAATATGGAGGATAGGGGAAAGAGATCGCTCACCTAGAAAAAGTCGGGATACCGCTTCCGCATAGTATCTCAGATTCCCAAGTAGCTTCTTCGGTTCACGCCGACTCCACTGAATCTTGACCATCGGTATAGACCGATTCCGGAGTTGCTGCTGTTTCCGGTCTAGAATCTTGATAGGTCTTTCTCATAGTCAAATCTTCCTTTAACTCAAAATCCACATGTTGAATGATGTGAGTGGGATCGTACACATATTTCCGTAACATAGACACATGGAAAATATTGTGTACGCCAGATAACTGAGGCGGTAATGCCAGTCTGTAAGCAACTTCTCCCACTCTATCTAGGATCTCGAATGGACCAATATACCTCGGACTCAGCTTGCCATGAATGCCAAATCTTCGAATCCCTCTCGAAGGAGAGACTTTCAGAAACACATGCTCGCCAACTTGAAATTCTAATGCTCTTCTCCTTGTGTCGGCATAACTCTTCTGTCTTGACTGAGCCACTTGTAACCGGTCTCGGATAACACGGATGTTCTGTGATGATTCTGAAACAAGATCCGGTCCAAGCCATTGCTTCTCACCTATCTCATCCCAACATAACGGGGAACGACAACTTCTTCCATACAATGCTTCAAAAGGAGCCATCTGGATGCTGGATTGATAACTGTTGTTGTAGGCGAATTCAATCAAAGCCAAATGATCACTCCAACTGCCTCTGAAATCAATCATGCATGCTCTAAGCATATCTTCCACTATCTGATTGGTTCTTTCAGTCTGTCCATCGGTCTGCGGATGAAAAGCAGTACTGAAATTCAGACGAGTACCCAAAGACGCTTGCAGTCCTTTCCAGAAATGTGAAGTAAATCTGGGGTCTCGATCAGACACAATGCTGACTGGTATGCCATGGAGCCTTACCACTTCCTTCAAATACAAAGCAGCCAATACATCAACCGTCCACTTGGACTTAATGGGTAAGAAATGAGCTGACTTTGTCAATCGGTCAACAATCACCCATATTGCATCAAATCCACCACGAGTCTTAGGTAGACCCATAATGAAATCTATGCCAATACTTTCCCACTTCCATTGGGGTATGTCAAGTGGTTTCAACTTTCCTGCCGGTCTGAAATGTTCAGCCTTAACTTGCTGACAAACCAAGCATCTACTCACGAAGTCTGCAACTTCTCTTTTCATGTTCGGCCACCAAAAAGATCTCTTCAAATCCTTGAACATTTTAGTGCCTCCAGGATGAATGGTATATCTGGATCTATGTGCTTCCTCCAGAATCTTATTCTTTATTCCAGCTTCATCAGGTACACATGTTCTTCCCTGGAATAACAATCTTCCATCTTCAGCCATCATGAAGTCAGGTTTGCTGCTCAAGCTTCCCTTTATCTCTACTAGTTCGGGATCATTATCTTGCAAAGATTTGATTTCCATCAATAATTCGGGCTTAAGTTGAATCTGAGCAATCATAACCCGATCATTATCAATATTCAGATCCAGGCTAGCTAATTGTTCTAACAGCCTCCACTCTTGTAACATGAGACTTGATAATCTAGCCACAGGCTTACGGCTTAATGCATCTGCCACAACATTGCCTTTGCCAGGTTGATACTCGATCGAGAAGTCGAAGTCTTTCAAGTACTCCAACCATCTTCTCTGCCTCATGTTGAGTTCCTTCTGGGAAAACAAATATTTCAGACTCTTGTGATCTGAAAACACTGTGAATGTTTCTCCATACAAGTAGTGCCTCCATATCTTCAAAGCAAACACAACTGCTGCTAGTTCCAAATCATGAACAGGATAGTTCTCTTCATGCTTCCTCAACTGCCTAGAAGAATAAGCAATCACCTTCCCATGCTGCATGAGTACACAGCCTAAACCAATACCTGAAGCATCAGTGTATACCACAAAACCTCCTTCACCTGAAGGTAAAGCCAAAACAGGTGCAGTAGTTAAACACTCCTTCAAGGTCTGAAGCTTTGCTGACAATCATCTGACCAATCAAACTTGTTCTCTTTGCGAGTTAATCTTGTCATAGGTACCGCAATCTTAGAGAAATCTTGAATAAATCTTCTGTAGTAGCCAGTCAGGCCTAGGAAACTTCTAACTTCAGTCACACTGGTAGGCTGAATCCAATTCTTCACTGCCTCAACCTTCGAAGGATCAACAGAAATACCGTCTTTGGTGATGATATGTCCAAGAAAGGACACCTCTTGCAGCCAGAATTCACACTTACTGAACTTAGCATATAGCTGATGATCTCTCAACAGTTGCAATGCCATTCTCAGATGCTCAGCATGCTCCTCCTCATTCTTAGAATAAATCAAGATGTCATCAATAAAGACCACGACCCATTGATCAAGATAGGGCCGAAATACATTGTTCATCAACTGCATGAAAGCTGCTGGAGCATTCGTTAGACCAAAAGGCATAACGACAAATTCAAAATGACCATACCTACTGCGGAAAGCTGATTTATAGATATCCTCTTCCTTAATTTGCAAATGGTGATATCCAGATCGAAGATCGATCTTAGAGAAATATTGAGCTCCCGCTATCTGGTCAAATAACTCGTCAATCCTCGGCAATGGATATTTGTTCTTGACAGTCTGCTGGTTTATTTGCCGATAATCAATGCACAACCTCATCGAACCATCTTTCTTCCTGACGAATAATACAGGGGCTCCCCACGGAGAAGTACTAGGACGAATGAAACCCTTCTCAAGCAATTCCATCAGCTGCTGCTTCAGTTCCCTCAGTTCCGCAGGAGACATACGATAAGGAGCCTTGAAATAGGAGATGTGCCAGGAATAAGATCGATAGAAAAGATAACTTCCCGCTCCGGCGGAAGTCCTGGTAATTCCTCTGGAAAGACATCAGGAAAATCTCGGACAACAGGAATGTCCTTGATCTCAATCTGCTGCTCTGGGGTTGCACAGACAAAGGCCAGAAAAGCCTCACATCACGTCTCATCAGCTTATCAGCTCGAAGAGCCGAAATAAGTGACACAGAGTTGTGATGCTTAACACCCACAAAAGAGAGTCTCGGGTGCCTAGTAAAAGACACCGAGCTAGAACTGCAGTGAACACTAGCCTCATATCGAGCCAACCAATCTGCTCCTAGGATTACATCATAATCCTTCATGTCCATGCAGACTAAATCTGCTGGTATGTTCTGTTCACCAATCATCACCGCACTAGAGGGATAGAAATACTGGATTGCTGATCTAGTGCCAATAGGGGTTGAAATCTCTAACGGAGTATCCATCAAAACAGGTTCCACAGCTAAAGACTTAGCAAATCTCGAGAAATAAATGAATGTGTTGCACCAGTATCGAAAAGAACAAATGCTGGCTTGTCGAGTATAATAAGTGTACCTTCGACGAGTCCACCATCCTCGGCTGTTTCCACTTCTTCTGCATACAGAGCTTGGAGCTTGCCTTGTGGTTTCTTGAAGACTTGCGGTTTTGCCGGGGTAGCTTGCTCAGACATACGAGGGCAATCAGAGATACGGTGCTCCTTGCTTCCACATCGCAGACATGCGCCTAGCTTGCGCCAGCAATCCTCCACCCTGTGGCCAGGATTATTACAAAACTTGCAAACGCCCATGTATGGAACGATAGGGCCAGGCTTCTTATCTTCATACTTCGGCATCTTTCCCTTCCATGATCCTGCTCCGGTCCACGAACTCGACCCACTCGTGGGCCTCTTCTTGATATACCCGGGTTTGACACTCCCGGAACCCGTAGGTCGTTCCTTCTTCATGCCTGTGCCACGGATCCTCTCCGTCATCTCAAGAGTATCCTCTAGAACTTGCGCTTTCTTACCATCTCGGAATAAGTGGAAATCTCCAACGGTGCCAGTTGATTAATATAATGTAGCTTCAGACCATTGAGAAAATGCTTCGCCTTCATTTTCTCGGTGGAAATAAGATGTGTAGCATATCGAGAAAGCCGTGCAAATTGAGCCTCATACTTGCCACGGACAAACCTCGCTGTTTCAGGGCCGCGAACTCCGTCGCTTTCTCTCTTGCACTCTATCAGAAAAATACTTGTTGTTAAAGAATTCCTCGAACTCTTCCCACGTAACCTGTCGGTCACCCAGAGTCGCCTTGATAGAATCCCACCAAGTACGTGCATCACGTTCCAGTTGAAATGTGGACAAAAGGACACGCTCCTGGTTGGTGCATTGCATAACTTCAAAGATTCTCCCCATCTCATCTAGCCAGTGCTCGGCTTGGTCGGGGTCAGTCGAACCAGCGAATCTAGGCGGATTCATTCCGCGGAAGTTCGGTATAGATCACCGGTGCCATGCTGTGCTGCTCCTGCCTGAGCTACCTGCTGAAGGGCCTGAGTAAGGCCTTGAACCGTGCGCTGTAGGTTCCTCCATTCAGCACGATCGACTGCCATCTACACGAGAAATAGATTACTTAGGTTTAATCAAGATAAATAATTACACGATTAAGAAACGATCTTAACCCAAGTTTCTACCCATTCTCACCAGGTCAGGTCCTAGACTTTTACAAGGTTAGGGATCTAATGCACCTAGACACGACCAAAAACTCGGTACCTGGCGGAGGTAATCGGTCCGAAGACCACTCACGCAAGTGTGCGACCTTCCCGATAGGCGTAGCCTAACGTTCGGACAACACCTTTTGATATACCGATTATTGGGATGCAATGCAAGAAAACCTAAAACTTAGGGAACCTAGGAATGTGAAACCTAGGGCTCTGATACCAACTAAACTGTCACGCCCCGACGCGGAATATCGGGACGTACAGTCGTGAACGAGCTGACAAGAGAGAGATCTATCTAAAACAATACACAAGTGCTACAAGATGGAAATACTAAATGATCAATAACCAACCAAAACTGATACAATAACCTCAAATTCAACTTATTACAACTGGAATAACAACCTCTAAAACTCAATAATCATAACTGAAACTAAATGCTCTCCAAAACACAACTGAAAGCAAGATAACATACTGCTAACACACTAGAACTGACACACTCATGACATCACTCCTGCCCTTCTCCATCGGTAAGCGCGTCACCTGAAAAGCCTGGAAAGGGGGGAAACACAACTATGAGCTGACGCTCAGTAGGAAATAACAGACAGGTATAAGTGATTAACAAGTTAATTACATTTTCATATGCAATACTAAGAAAGAAATAAATGACGATAACGATATAATGAAACAACGTAATAACAAGATCTTGCAAGGTCAAGAAATATGTGATGTCAAGAATTAACAAGATAACAAGTACAAGAATTTCCAACAGGAGATATAACAAGAGACAGTAGTAAAGAATTGGCCACAAGCAAGTAATATAAGTTCATTCGTGATCAAGTAACAAGTAACAAGTAATAAGTAACAAGTGATGTTTGTCATAGACGCAACAAGCAAGCAAGTATTTCGGTGTAATGCCCCACCATGTCATTAGCATCCCATGGGCTCAGTAATTTTTCGGGCGCTCTCCCCAGGACCAGACCGGACCCTTATGATGCGATGGCATTTATTTTTATGGGCGCAAAGTCCCACACGTCCAGACATTCAGTCAATTTTAATGGCCAATCAATCAGAGGAATTTCTGTCAAGAGTATGAGATTTAAGGACTAACATGTCCTTGGAATCCAAACAAAAACTCGATTGATACGGTCACTCCGGTGCCGTATTACAAGAATTGGACCAAAGCTTGGTCCGTGGGGTCAAGAAAGAACGGCTGACAGTATACCGTTCAAGTGTGTAAGTAATACATTCTACTGGAGTAATAGTGACTAAAACAGCAACTTAACAATCCATTTAATCCTAATCACCAAGTTAATATATCAAAGATTACCCATTATCATTTGCATTAAGACAATTGCCAAAAAGCTAATTCAAGGTGATAAGGTAAAGAACAAGCTTGTACAGAAGAAAATAGCATGTATTAACAGAGATTTAGTTACACCATTAACCACTAATTATGTGGGTTTCTATTTAACCATTGTATATATTGCAATTAAGATGATGAATGGCATGTTTTTACATCATGATAGAACACAGGAACCAAAGCAATTTGAAATCATAAGGTGCATGAATAGGTCACTGGTTCTTCCAGAATATACTTTTCAATAGGTCTAAGTTAATTAGGTCGATCCCCTAATGATCCAGATCGATCCACGGGTCTCAAAACGATGAAAACCGATTTTCTGGTGCATGGGTCGACCCCTGGGGTTGACCCCTGCAAAACTGGGGTCTGCCTGCTGGATGGGTCGACCCCTGGGGTCGACCCCCCCTTAAATCCAGCAGCATGGGTCGACCCATTGGGTCGACCCTCACGCTGGGCCGAATGGGTCGACCCCAGGGGTCGACCCTCGGGTTGGCCTTTGCTGCTGGGGCATGGGTCGACCCCTGGGGTCGACCCCTGCAAGCCCAGAAAAGGCCGGGGCCTCCGGAAAACATGTAAACTTACCCATTTGAGGTCCAATTTAGTTGGAATCAAAACCCCAAGCTATAGGAATCTTACTAAACATATGAGGGTCATAATACATGAGTTTTAAAGCACGAATTTCATCAAAAACCCATTTAATCACAACCTATTCTATGAAGAACACAAGAAGACCTAATTCTTGACATACTTCCACTAAATCTAAAAATTCTCCCAACATACACAACGAAATTTGGGGCTTTTAACGCCAAAAGAAAGCTAACATGCTACTGATTACATTCATGTATATTAGTTAGAAGTTGGGCTGTTATAACCTACCTGAATCGAAGAGAAACTAAGAAGTTGGAACCAAGAACGTCCGTTGACAGCCCTTCACTAATTCCACGATATCTCACTCCACACCTAATAACATTTGGGGCTTTTACTATCACTGGAAAGCTAACGAAGAGGGGAACAATTTGATATATCTACTTGCATATTTTGGCCAAGATTACCTACCTCAATCGAAGGAAGAAGAAAGGCCTAATAAAAACTCACGAACTCGGACCCTCCTCCAATAATCACAAGAGATCTCTCCAGATCTGAATTCTCTACGAACACTACAACTACCAAATGAATCTAGACACGTAGAGCTTTCTTTTAATAGGTCATACTCCTTCTGGATCCTTCCAGGAAGGGAGAAATCGACCAAGCAAGTGGCGTGTTCCAAACACCGTCGCCAACGTTGACCAAGCTCTTGCGCGCCCAAATACTTACCATATGGTAAAGATTTCATGGCATTATGAGAGGGGAAATGTTCCTCTATGTAATACCTTTCATTTGCCTCTAGAATCACCTCATTTAGTTGAGAAATGAGCTCGAATTTGACGTTCTAAGTTGGGTTTGACAATGAACACGAATTTAGGTTAGGTAGGTGTGAAAAATTGACTTAACCCATTGATTAGGCCTAGTTAATGATTTCATTAGGCTTAGCTCTAGAAGACAAAAATGTTAAAAGAAATGGATTATATAAGAATATAATTTTTATGGATTTTTATAAATTAGTCGAAAAGTGACTTATTCTATTATTAAAGAATTAATCTAATTAATTCAAATAATTTCAAATAATTTCAAATAATTCCTATTAAATTTCTAAAATAATTCAAATAAGTTCTAATTAAATTTCTAAAAGGATTTGGGGTCATTGGTTGAGCATTAAGCTCAAATCTCGCGTTTTAAGTTAAGGTCAGGTATAGTGAACTAAGTGTACAGTTTTGGGCTTAATCCACTAATTAGACCTAATTACATATTTTTGTTGGGTTAAACCCAGAAGATAAAGTTGCTAAATACAACGTTCTAGACCCAATTAGCATTTTTCCAGATTTTTATAAGGTAGTCAAAAATTCACTAGTTCTATTTACTAAGGAATTAAATATTAAATTCCGAAATTCATTTATCTTGATTAAAAATTCAATTATTACAATTATATTTCAGATTTTTAAAATTGGGGTATTACATTACCTGCTTCATCAGTTTTGTTTCTAAATACCCATTTAGTCCCTATGACTGTTTCATGATCAGGAGGTGAAACCAAAAATCACACCTTATTCCTGTCAAATTGATTGAGCTCCTCATGCATGGCATTAATCCAATGCACATCTTGGAGAGCACAGTCAATGGACTTGGGTTCTGTGTTTGATACAAAAGCATAAGCATTCAGTTCATGTTGAATTCTTAAGTGGCCTCTAGTCCTAGGAGGGTCATGCAGATTTCCAATAACATTATCTACAGGATGATCCTTGAGATATCTAATATTTGCAATTGGACTATCATGAACTTGATTTACCTCCCCCTGAACTGTAGGCTCCTCTTCATTAAGCTCTTTATGTCCTTCTTCATCCTCGGATTTGTCTGCAGGATCTCCTTCCTTCAGAATTTCACCATTGTTTTCATTCCTGTATTGACCAACATTAGAATTTACCAAGGATTCATCAAAAACTATGTGTGGAGATTCTTCAACAGTCTTAGAGTTCAGATTGTACACTCTGTATGCTCGGGTGTTTTCAGAGTAGCCAAGAAAAATTCCTGGTTCTCCTTTAGGTTCAAATTTATCAAGGTCCTTCTTATCATTTATGTGAATGAAACATTTACAACCAAAGACCTTGAAGTGAGCAATAGAAGGTTTCTTACCTTTTAAGATCTCATATGGTGTTTGCTGGGTAGAAGGTCTTACCATGGCTCTGTTAATTACATAACAGGCAGTGTTCACTGCTTCAGCCTAAAATTTCATTGGTAGACCACCTTCGACAAGGAGTGTACGACCCATTTCCACTAGGGTTCTGTTCCTTCTCTCCACAACTCCATTCTGCTCAGGTGTCCTTGGTGAGGAGTACCTGTGGTTGATTCCATTTGACCTGCAGAATTCATCAAATTGTGAGTTTTCAAACTCACCTCCATGATCAGATAAAATGTTTTCAATTTTTTGATTTGTTTTATCATAAAACTCTTGAAATTCAGAGAAAGCATCACTCTTATTAGATAAGAAATGAACCCAAGTATACCTAGAAAAGTCATCTACTATGACAAACCCATACCTCCTCCCTGATAGGCTGACAGATCTAGTTGGCCCAAAAAGGTCCATATGTATCAGCTCATAAGGTTTGGAAGACAGATTTTCAGTTCTAGACTTAAATGACTTTCTAGTTATCTTTGATTGAGTGCATGCATCACAGATTTTATTTTCTTTCTTGAATGAGACTTCAGGAAGTCCTCTAACCATGCCATGCTTATTTAATTTGTGAAAAACAGTGTAGCTAGCATGACCTAACCTACGATGCTATAAAAATGCTATGTCTTCTCTATTGGCAGTAAGGCAAAGGTTAGTGTGTTGAATTTCATCTAAATTTATCATGTAAGTATTATTTATTCTTTTTCCAGAAAATTTGACAATATCAGAATCAGGTTCAAAAACCTTGCAGCATTGAGAATTAAATAAAACATTGTAACCTTTATCACATAACTGGCTGATGCTAAGTAGATTATAGGCTAACCCTTCAACCAGCATAACATCATCAATGCAGCAGGTAGAACACTTACCTACCTTACCTGATCCGATAATCCTACCCTTTGTGTTGCTTCCAAAGGTGACAAGGCCTTCTACTTTCTCAGTCAGTATGCAAAATTTGACCTTATCTCCTGTCATATGCCTGGAGCAGCCGCTATCCATGTACCACAAGTTGTTCTTGGCTGCCAGGCATACCTGCATACCCCATTAGGTAGAGAAGTTTGGAACCCAAGACTGATTGGGCTCCAATGTAAATGAACTAGAAGTAAAGCAGGAAAGCAAATGTTTCGGAATCCACATTTGTTTAAATGAATTTTGTTCAGTGGATCCTACAGATTTTCTTCTGTTGTTGTTCCTTTTCTTTTTATTGTTCTTTTTCTTATTGGCAGCAGCATGATTATTGACAGTATTGTTATTTCTGTGCCAGTGCCTTGGCCAGGGTATGTCCACAAAATTTTGGCCATAGTAGTTCCTGGACTGGCTATGAAAATATTGATTTCTAGATGTCCAGTAACCATACCCATTGACCCAATTTCCACTGTAAGGTCTTTGGTTTTGAGCATAATGGTATGCAAGACATGTAAACCTACCCTGAGTTCTAGACCAATTTGACCTATTGAAGTAGGTTGGCTGTGCATTGTAGTGGGTCTGAGCTCTGGGTTGATAAAAATAATTGGGTTGACTCCTAGCAGCACTCTGTCTCCCCTGTACTTTGGACCCTGCTGACCTATACACAGGTTTGTATTGGGTCTTCTTAAGAAGTGGAGGTGTTGGTGGAGACTGGGTTACCTTGACCTGGGGTTTACTGGACTGTGTAGGTTGACCCCTAACCTGAGTCTGAGCCCTAGGATTCTGGTTGGATGTGCTGGCTCTACTAGGCTCATTAACCTTTTGTTTGCCCTTCTCCTCAGCACTGGGCTTTTTCAGATTAGCAGTTTTGTTCATTAAATTTGTTGAGTTCATGCTAATCAGAGGTCCCTTTTCCTTTTGAGCAACAAATGAAATTGTTTTCATCCCGAATGTTTTTGTTGCACTAGAATTAAATCCTAGGCCCTCTTTTCTGAAATTAGCCTTTGACCCTAACAAAGCATTTAAGTTATCTGTTCCTTGGGTCATTTTCTCAATGGTTTTCATTTTATCCTCATTGTCTTTCTGAAGTTCATCAATAGATTTTTTCAGTTCATTGTTGACATTGAGGACAGCTTCATATTTTTCAGAGATAATTTTGACTTCACTTTCACATTTCTGAATCTTCAGCTTCCATTCATCAATTTCATTTTCAAGCCTTAGATTCTCTTCCTTAGAAGCTTTTAACTCATTTTTGATTTCATCTTCTTCAGAGCATGTGAGTTTCAATTCATCAATCTCAGATTCCAAACATGCAATTTTATCAGTTAGTGTTTTATCATTTTGCATGGAATTGATTTTTCTTCTAAGATGCCTATTCTCTTTTCTAATATCATCAGCTCTATCAGCTATGTCATGATAAGCATCTACCCAATCAGCAATTGTGAAGTTTTCAAATCTAGTGATTACCTCATCTGTGTCCTCCTCTCTATCTTCGGAGCTTGTTGCCATAAGGCAAATGGGCTGTTCAGATTCGGCTTCACTATCTGAGCTGCTGCTGAAAGAGCCTTCATCTTCATCACTCTATGTGGTGATCATAGCTCTTCCCTTCTTGGTTTTCTTCTTTGGCCTGTCCTTATGTTTCTGATTGTCTGGACAGTCAATTTTCAGATGCCCTGGTTTCTTGCATTGATAACAGACATTAGCTTCATTTTTCTTTGCAGGTTTAGATTTATACCTTTTATCCTTTCGGCCACCATTGTATTTCTTCTGGCCGAACCGTCCTGCTCCCTTTCTGAGAAATCACCTGAACTCTCTAGTCATCATGGCTATCTCAGACCGAGTCACATCTTCTTCTTCATTTAGGCTCTCCTCTGATGATGAAGAGCTGCTGGAGCTGGATTTTATTGATTTGCTGGAACTAGCCTTCAGCGCTATCAGCTTTTTCTTCCTCTGACTCCTCCATCACTGTTGCTTTGGTGTGCCAAAAAGGAGTCAGGGAGCGCAGAATTTTCCTCACTACATCATACTCTGTCTGAGGTTTCCCAAAACCTCTGAGGCCATTGGTTATGACAGTCAGCCGAGCGTACATTTCGCTGATGGACTCGTTCTGCTTCATCTTGAAGGCTTCATAGTCAGATACAAGAAGATTGGCATTCTGCTCTTACTTGAGATGTACCTTCATGAATTACTTCCAGCGCATCCCACATCTCCGTAGCTGATTTGCAAGCAGACACACGGGAGAATTCTGTAGGATGCAGAGCGCACTGGATAGCATTAATAGCACTCCAATTCAGCGTGGACCTTCTGATCTCCTCCTTGGTCCATACATCTTCATTCAGGGACAGCTCATAAGGTCCCTTGCTGACAATCTTCCAAATCTCATAATCCTTAGCCCTGAGGAACACTTGCATACGGTTCTTCCAGTATGCGTAGTTTGATCCATCAAAGAATGGGGGCTTCGTTGTTGAGTGACCTTCGACAGTCATCCCTCGAGCATCCATCTCTGCCTATTCTGTTCGGGCGATGAGTCCCTGCAGAAGAGTTAGGCTCTGATACCAAGTGTTGGGTTAGATGGACGCAGTCTATCTCCACTAAGTGTGGATCTAGAGGGGGGTGAATAGATCAACTTGCCTAATTTAAAACTACTGTATGTTCTAAAGCGAAATTTAGGCAAACATCAGTTAAGCTAAATGAAGAGTACTAAGCAAAGGGTCAACCCATGAAAGCCATTCACCATATCTTATATCGAAAGCTAGACATAAGTATGAGCGATATAATCAATGAAGCTAAGCAAAGGATACCAGCACACACAGTTCACAAGCAATCACACAAACACAATGCACACACGATTTTTAGGTGGTTCGGTCAACGACCTACATCCACCCCACACTCAACCGAGTATGGCTTCCTGCTGCGCAGCACAGCTTGCGTCCGCTGGGCTTTACAGCTTGGCCAAACAATCCGCTGATACACAGCTTCGCTGGGCACTACAACTTGCCGACCAGAGGATCTGATCCTCTACAACCGCTGGGGAAATACAGCTTAACCCGTCCAGTGGAGACTACCACTGCAAGACCGCTGACACACAGCTTGAAGAACCAGTATTCGGAAATGAAAGACATAATCAAAACAAAAATAGAAAAGCTCAAAAGCAATATAGCTCTAAGAGCAAAGCTCAGCTCTGGTTTTGAACCACGAGACTGAGATACAAGCTCACTCTCAATCTCACTCTCAATCAGCTCTCTCTCAGCTCATCTCTCTCGATCTCTTCTTCTCTCGTTTTCTTCTTCTCTATTTCTTTTCTTCTTCTTCTCTGTATCTTCTTCTTCTCTCTTTTCTCTCTGTGGATCGAAGGCTCACTGCTGCTGAGTGTATAGACTTTCTCTTCTTCTCCTTTGATCAGTCTTCTTCGGTGGAAGAAGGCTTGTTTATATAGCAGTAACAGCAGCAGGCGTGTGCTCTCCACGTTTCCCGCCCAGCAATTTGGACCACGTGGCAACATCCAATCGAGTGTCAGTACACGTGTCCTCATCTGGATACCTTGTCCTTCTCGGATCACGAGCCAGGTACCTCGGATCACGTGCCCCTCATTAGCTTCTGCATTCACTGTCAAACAGACAAGAGTGTGTTCAGTTTAAGTGTAAACGCTGTACAGGCTTTGCAAACACGAATGCAGTGTATAGAGTTAATGCATGTAAAGGCTTCATGCAAAGGGAAACAATGTATATACTTGAGGAGTTGACGCTGCATGAAGCACTGAGTTGACGCTGCATGAAACACTGAGTTGACGCTGCATGAAGCATGGAGTTGACGCTGCATGAAGCATGGACAGTGTACAGACTTTACCCACTGTATGGACTTCATGTAATGCAAACGAATGTGAAGACTTCATTGTATAGACTTTAGAAGACGAGTGCAATGTATAGACTCCATGAGACTCTAGTGCAGATAGACGATGTATAGAGTTCTCAGTTCAGCCGTCAGTGTATAGACTTGAAAGTCTTGAAGCCAATGTATAGACTTGAAAAGCTAAAGGGCTATACAGACTTCGAAGACAAGGGCCGATGTATAGACTTGCCAAACAGTCCAGTGTATATACTTTATGCAAGGAGGCCAATGTGTAGACTTGAAAAGCTGAGGCCAGTGTACAGGCTTGCCACCGACCAGTGTGTGAACTTGCTCAGCCTGAGGCACAGTATGGACTTCAACTCTGCATATCGAATGTATGGACTTCAAGTATGAAGACCATTGAATAGACTTTGGATTCGAAGATAATGTGCAGACTTTGAGTTTGAAGACCAATGTCCAGACTTCAAGTAACACTGTGGATGTACAGACTTGATGGAGCGAAGCGATGTGTAGACTTGAAGCTCCTGAAGCAATGTACAGACTTCAAAGATCTTTGTGGATGTACAGACTTCATGGAGCAAAGCGATGTGTAGACTTGAAGCTCCTGAAGCAATGTACAGACTTCAAAGATCACTGTGGATGTACAGACTTCATGGAGCGAAGCGATGTGTAGACTTGAAGCTCCTGAAGCAATGTACAGACTTCAAAGATCACTGTGGATGTATAGACTTTGGGGACATGAAGCGATGTACATACTTCAAAGAAGTTGGCAAGTCAATGTACAGACTTGATGAAGCGAAGCCAATGTACAGACTTAATGTGTAGCTGAAGCCTTGAACGTAGGAATAGGCTGGAGTGTATAGAGTTCAGGCTTCAGAACCGAATGTTCAGACTTCGCCTAAGAAATGTAGGGAAAGTCCCCAGTGTATAGACTTTGCCTTGAGCGAAAGGTAAGTGATGAATGTATAGACTTTCACGATGTGTAGACTTGAATATGTGAAAGCTACAGTGAAAGAGTGTATACACTTGACCAGATCAAGGGCAATTCGGATGTACAGACTCATAGGTTCAAAGCCAACGGCTGTACAGACTTAGAATATTAAGACTGATGTACAGACTTCATGCGTCGACGCTGTACACACTTAACCAATTCAAATGAAATGCAGTGTGTGGACTTTATCTGAAATGGACGATGTATAGACTCAATCGATATGAGAGTTTCCAGTGTATAGACTCAGTCTAAACAAGTCTGCTAGAGGAGTCGACCCATCCTCTGATGTGTCGACCCATGACAGTGAGAAATGCAGACAGTAGTGTATTAAATGCAAAGAACACATAGTCAATCTGATAGAGCAATTTCATCAAATCAAAAGCAGTTGCCAATCAATCAAAACAATGGTGTTGCCAATGAAATAAAGCAAGTGTCAACATCATCAACATAGAGGGGCCACAACATGAGAATCTATAGCTGTATGGAATCTGTAGACGGAAAGTTTCAGAGTGGGTTGCATATCCCCAATGTCATTTGGGATCACGAGGCGTTGCTTGGTGCTTTTCGTGATCGGAAAGCCCACTAATTCCATAAGGAGTTAATGAATAGAATTAATTAAGTTAAGAAGGAGCTCTTTACTTAATGGGCTGGAAAACCAAATAGACTATTGGGCCTAGACGGTCACACACAATAGAGTATTGGATAGACCGGGATGGGTGGACTTTATAGACTGTTATTGGGTTTTTGTGAAAAATGCCAAAGGTCTATAAATATACGCTGTTGGGAGAAACCCTGGCCAAGCTACAAGGTTGAAACCCTGGCCGCCCTCTCTCCTCTCTCTCTCTCCAAGGTGCGCCCCCTTCCTTCTCTCTCCTTCCACGGTGGATGGTGGTGTTGAGATCGGGTCGGCGCGTGGAGATCGTGGAGGAGATCCCGTCTGCTTCCACTGCTCGTGTGGATACGTCTAGAGGCCGGACACTTGAATGGCTCGCAACTCTGGGATCTTCATCTCGATCGTCTTCGAGGTTTTGGGAGATTCTCAACCCCGCAAAGGTAAAGAATCGTTCTTCACCGCGCGGGTTTACCGATCTTGTTCGATTTTGAAAAACCGGCAACGATATGCAATCTAAGGTTTCGATGATTTTCGCTGCGCATTCTGGTCGTAACCTTACAGTGGTATCAGAGCCAGGTTACTGGTTTGATCAACATCGGCATTATTTTATTATTATTTTGTCGTTCTCGTTCATGCATGGGGCTCGATGTTTATCGTTCGATTGGGTCGCTCATGAGATGAGAATTGACCGATTGGTGCCAAGGAAATGTTCCCGGGATCAAGATGAGTAAAATGCATATTTGTATATGTTGATTGACCCACCAGAGAGCGTAAATCGACCACCACAACCCTGACGAACTCGCCGTTCGTGCGCAAGATGGACGTCCATTTTAGGCCATCGAATGTCGATTGTTGGCACTCGTGGGGCTACCAAGGGGCCTGGACGTTCCTTTAAGGTGTATGGCGGAGTTTAGCGGCCGGGGGCGGTTGATTCTGGCGATCGCGGCGGTGTTCGCAGGGTTTAGGGCGAACTCGACCGTGAGCATCGGGGGCGCCATCTCCGGCGACGGCGACGACGGCTGGGCAGCCGGTGGAGACCGGCGGGACCGGGCGAGGGTGGGGGATGGCGCGGCGGCCGGCGTCGAGGCCTCCCAGGTCGTCCTCCAGCCGCGGCGGCGGCTAGGGTAAAAACCCTAGCTACTGGCGGTTTCGGGCGGAGAAGGAGACCCCCCGCGGGTGTCCTCCCGGGCCGGATCCGGTTCGAACCGGATCCGGACCCACCACTTACCCATTAAACCCCCTTTTTGGTATTTTGTGTGTTTTAAACATTTTAAAGGGTTTAAAATGTGCAAATAACTCCAGGTAAATGCCAGAAAATTCAGAAAAATTATATTAATGAGTTCTGAAAAGGTTTTAGTAACTTATTAATGTATTTTTCATTATATGGCCCCTGTTAATTAGTTAATGAGAATATTACAATAGTTTTAAATGTTTCCCATTATCTACGGAAGTGAAATATTTTGTAGTGGAGTGAAATATTTTACTCTAAAATGAATCTAATTACACAAATTTAGCAGGTAAGATGGTATTTTCAATACCTTTTGCACAGAGGTTAAATGTATTGCACAGAAGTGAAATATTTTGTAAATAAGTGAAACATTTTGTAGTGAACTAGAATATTTTACTCTGAAATGAAACTGATTACACAATTCATTTATGACCAATTAAAATTACAACCATGACTTTCAAGTCCTTTACATCCTTCCACACCAACAACATAACATTACTAATGCTTTATTGTTGATGCCCCACGGCACCGGCCTTCAATAGATTTGTTGTCACGTCTCCTCTCATGTGTTGGACATCTTCTACTGTGAAATCTCATTCCACTTGGCCATCTACTATCTTTGACAGGCACTCTGTAACGCCCGGTAATTTTTGGAACAGGAATAAAAATATACATAATGATATACCTACTCTTATAAGTATATAATGTTAATTAAAAATTTATTCAAATAAATAAATGGTCAAGCGATATTCCTATATGGTTGCTCAGATCGAACCTGCCTCTAATACCTAGGACAAAGACTAATAAAAGTTAAACAAATTATGAGGAATAAAATCCCTATATACATACAAATTATTAATAGGTATATGAGGGTTAGAAAGTAACAAATATGTTTATGAATATATAATGCAATATAAATAAATATAATACAACGTAAATAATCAAGGCCAGACTCGGTACACGACCCCCTGACATCCTGAGAAATCTCACAAAAAGAACTCATGAACCCTACCATTGTATTATCATAATTTTAAGAATAACATGTTATTTTTAAGTAAGGCATTTAATGCAATATATATATATATATGTGTGTGTGTGTACATAACGTAAGCCTATATGTATATATACATAGAATCACAAATACAATAAACGTATATATTACATCGAGGCAAATGAGTAAATAAAACCAAAAAGAAAATAACGCCTCTTAGTGGGGCGCAAATTTAATAATAAACGCCTCTATCAAAGGCGTTATTCAAGAAGTGACGCCCTCACTACGCGGCGTCAAATTCCAACGTCAAAAAAAGGTAAGGCCAAGAAACGCCCCAATCTTGGGCGTGTTTTAAAGAAAAGAACGCCCTTACACAAGGCGCTTATTAAGAAACGACCTGAAGCAGGTCGTCAATTCAAGAATCGACGACCTGACCAAAGTCGTTAATTCCATTCGTGAACCGTTCGACCCAGGAGCTTATTCAGGGAAGGATTATGTTAATCTAGTAAGTATTTAATAGGGCAAGGACTCTATTAGGGATATATTACCCTCAATCAAACACTACTTTTGTTAGGACTCCAAATCCTATAAATAAACCTGTCCGGCCAAACCCTAACCCATTTGATCGACCTACTGCTGCTACGGTAAGTGAAGAATGCCAGTTCTTCTTATTACGTTTTCTGCTTCGGTTACATGAAGAACTAATGGTTCTTCACCCTCTTTTCTTCTTACAGGTTGAAGAAGCCTGGACTTCGTGAAGAACAAGGGTAAGTTCTTCTATCTTCCATCTTCAGCCAAGCATTATGAAGAAATTACTAATATCTCTTCATATTCCTCTATAGGAAAGCTCTAGTGATCTACCGAAGAACAAAGGTTCTTCGTCAGAACGACTCCATCCTCCGTCAACATAAGAAGTTCTGCCTGCTGCTGTTTGCTGCTGTTAGAAGCTTCAGAGTCTAGTATTCTCATCCAGTTCTTCACGTTTCTCCATCAGATAATTCTCATAAGGTAGGTTTTCTCAAGCATTGTAGCCCAAATCCCCATAGTAATTCTGTTTAAACCATATATCAGTTCATGCATATAGTTTTCTTAAAGTTTTGAACGTTTCTGTTGAGTTTTTGAAAGAAACGTCCTTGCCAAGGGCGTGATTTTAAAATACGACCCAGTCCAGGGCGCTACTTTTAAATAAACGACCATGACCAGGTCGTCAACTCTAGATTTGACGCCCTGTACACAGGCGTTAATTTCATGAAATTACATGTAATTAATAATTACCCACGTTTAAAACTTAATATCTATGTAATCTTGAAACTAATGTAATGCATGAGCATACCTGTGAAATCCTGTTATTTTTATCATCATGACCATGTACCTTGTTTCCTAAAATTTCACTATCTAGAAATTTATAATTTCTTGAATTAACGACCTTAACCAGGTCGCCTCTTGAAGGACTAACGCCCCTGTCTAGGGCGTGAATTGAAAAGTAACGCCCCTGTCCAGGGCGTATTTTTGATAAATTCCTGAAAATATATATTCTACAAAACTAGAATTTAAAGAATGGACGACCACTGCATACGTCGTCAAATTGTAAAGAAACGCCCCTGTTCAGGGCGCGTTTTTGTTAAAATACTGAAATATTGAAATTCTACAAAAATGAAATATAGATAAACGCCCTTACTTAAGGCGTTAATTTCATAATTATGACTTTATTAAAGTAGTTATTTTTCCTGAAAAATGTTTTTACCTGTTACTGCTAACCGAGGGTTTGCATTATATTTATATATATGTATATCGGCACTATTCTCCACTCCGTGAGTATAGTCCCACGTTTCACGATTGTTTTATCGATCACACTCAATTCTCATTGACATACAAGCTCTCCATTGGACATTCCGTTCCTTTGGACTAGCGAGTTAGTCATAGAGACCTCCGTAAGACTCCTCGTACCTTGGATTCCCTCAAGGTCGACTGAGCTGGTTGTACCCTAAAAACCCATTACACAATCTTTACCATGTCACTCTAATGAAACATGGTATACCGGCCCTCATGTTATACTATATGTATGATATGAGAACTATCTTAAGGAATGGGGGAAAACATGCCATCAATGAGATGTTATTGTAGACCCCAATTCTATATCAATTTTGTTATGATGATTCTTGTGGACCTCATGTTATTAACATGCTGTTCTTGTAGATCACAATTCTATATAAAGGAGTGACCATCTACATATGGGCACTTATTTGTCATGGTACCCGGTTAGGGAACCAATTCCACCCAGTTTATCGACATGTCATGATTTATATGCTTTGCATGGATTTTATCGCCAGTATGTCCTTACTCAAGGGTCTTGCCCTTGAATTCCATGAAAATCTTATCTTATCATCCTAATTAAAGCTTGTTCTTGGAACTTCTTATTGGCTATAAACTATCGTGGATGTCTAGATCTATCATGAATGCTGTGCATATAGGGCCCGATCTGGTCTTGGGAGGAGCGCCCGAAAGTACTAGTGCCCATGGGAGTTTTAATGATAACGGTGTCTAGCATTGCACCGGAGTACTCTTTATCTTGATCTTTGGCATTCCACGATCTCTCTTTTCTTGCGTGCGTGACTTGACTTGCGTGACTTTACTAGCGTGGCCCGACACGGGCAATGTACTTGCGTGAAATAGCCAATAATCTATAAAGTCTCTCATGAATACTTCTTGATTAATACTCGCTTGGATGTTTTGCACGACGTGTTATTCTATTGATCAGTTTATTTCACTTGCTCAGTTATTTATACATGCATAGCCCTATTGCATAAACATGTGAAAACTTGTAATTACTTAAACCCATTGCTAGTGCTTGAGATATAATTTCCTACTGAGCGTTCGCTCACTCCATTTTATTCCAACATTTTCAGGTAAGCAGGTAGCTAGCAAGACCGAGACTCACACGGGCGGGACAAGTGTGCAAGCGAGCTGTGGAAACTAGTGAACTCGAGTCTTTTATCTTTCTTGAGTCTAGATAGTGTTGTCTAGCTAAGTCAGCTTGGCGTCTCTTATTCAGTTATCTTGTCTAAGTCTGTTAGTATGTCGTTATCTTCTTTTCCATTATGTTGAAGTCTCCAAGATGGACAACAAGTTCTTGTAAGAGATTCATATTAGAAATAAAATTTCTATTGTTGTTCAAAATTATCTTGGTCTTATGCGATTGCTCTTGATCATTCACGACTGTTTAACTGCCACGTTCCGAGCAAACGACACGTTCCGCTGCTATCGGCCCGGGGCGTGACAGAGGTGGTATCAGAGCTTCGGCTTTCTTATCCTCCAGTTATTAGGTTCTAATGACAGGTTAATTAAGCATCCTTGTCGGTCATATCAGAGCTTCGGCTTTCTTATCCTCCAGTTATTAGGTTCTAATGACAGGTTAATTAAGCATCCTTGTCGGTCATATCAGAGCTTCGGCTTTCTTATCCTCCAGTTATTAGGTTCTAATGACAGGTTAATTAAGCATCCTTGTCGGTCATATCAGAGCTTCGGCTTTCCTATCCTCCAGTTGTCATATCCTCCAGTTATTAAGCCATATCAGAGCTTTGGCTTTCCTATCGTCCAGTTGTTATATCCTCTGGTTATTAAGTCCCAAGGATAGGTCATCCTTATCAACCATATTAGAGCTTCAGCTTTTACATCCTCAAGTTATTAGGTTTCAATGATAGGTCAGATATCCTTGTTAGTCATATCATAGCTTTGGTTGTCGCAATCGTTAAGTTTCCGTGATAGGTTCGGTATCCCGGTCGGTCATATTTGGATTCAACTTTCCAAAATCCTTAGGTTGTTGAAACCAGGTTATAGGGTCAGTCGTCCTATAGGAATTCCGTGAGAGATGGGTAGAACTTGGGGTTAAAGTTATAAAAGAAAGATAAAATATTTGCATAAATTCTCGAGTTAATCGATTATCTCCCCACTCATCTTCGCAGGAACTTAGATAAAATGGAAGCTTCTAAGCCAAGCTTTGTTCATGAAATGATCTTAGTGGACGTCCAAGCTTACGCAAGCCTTGTCAGGAGAGTTCAAGAACTAGAGAAAGTGGTGGAAGAAAAGGAAAGAGTTAAAGGGAACCATCAAACAGACAACTCCGAAGAGTTCACCATTACCAAGAAAAGGGTAAGCGAGGGTGATATTTCACAAAGGTGTAAGAAATGTCAGAAATGTAAGAAGTGTAATAAGAAGGGAACTTTGGCGGATCACTCGCAAGATAAGTGTAAATCTTGTGGAAGATGTGGTCACAAATCGAAGGAGTGTTGGTGGAGCTCGGGTGCATGTCTGCGTTGCGGGAAGTTAGATCACAAGATAGCGGAATGCCCCAAGAAGCCTCCAAAAGGAGTTCAAGATTTAACCAAACTTGCCAAGGGGAAAGATGCGGAAGGTATCCCTCAACCGTAATCCTAAACTAGCCCTTTTTCATTCTGAATATTTCTTCTGCTCGTAATAAGTTATAGCTAGTTCTCTATTAGGAATGGAAGTTGATGTGAATTTGGGGACCAAATTCTCTTAAGTGGGGGAGGGTGTAACGCCCGGTAATTTTTGGAACAGGAATAAAAATATACATAATGATATACCTACTCTTATAAGTATATAATGTTAATTAAAAATTTATTCAAATAAATAAATGGTCAAGCGATATTCCTATATGGTTGCTCAGATCGAACCTGCCTCTGATACCTAGGACAAAGACTAATAAAAGTTAAACAAATTATGAGGAATAAAATCCCTATATACATACAAATTATTAATAGGTATATGAGGGTTAGAAAGTAACAAATATGTTTATGAATATATAATGCAATATAAATAAATATAATACAACGTAAATAATCAAGGCCAGACTCGGTACACGACCCCCTGACATCCTGAGAAATCTCACAAAAAGAACTCATGAACCCTACCATTGTATTATCATAATTTTAAGAATAACATGTTATTTTTAAGTAAGGCATTTAATGCAATATATATATATATATGTGTGTGTGTGTACATAACGTAAGCCTATATGTATATATACATAGAATCACAAATACAATAAACGTATATATTACATCGAGGCAAATGAGTAAATAAAACCAAAAAGAAAATAACGCCTCTTAGTGGGGCGCAAATTTAATAATAAACGCCTCTATCAAAGGCGTTATTCAAGAAGTGACGCCCTCACTACGCGGCGTCAAATTCCAACGTCAAAAAAAGGTAAGGCCAAGAAACGCCCCAATCTTGGGCGTGTTTTAAAGAAAAGAACGCCCTTACACAAGGCGCTTATTAAGAAACGACCTGAAGCAGGTCGTCAATTCAAGAATCGACGACCTGACCAAAGTCGTTAATTCCATTCGTGAACCGTTCGACCCAGGAGCTTATTCAGGGAAGGATTATGTTAATCTAGTAAGTATTTAATAGGGCAAGGACTCTATTAGGGATATATTACCCTCAATCAAACACTACTTTTGTTAGGACTCCAAATCCTATAAATAAACCTGTCCGGCCAAACCCTAACCCATTTGATCGACCTACTGCTGCTACGGTAAGTGAAGAATGCCAGTTCTTCTTATTACGTTTTCTGCTTCGGTTACATGAAGAACTAATGGTTCTTCACCCTCTTTTCTTCTTACAGGTTGAAGAAGCCTGGACTTCGTGAAGAACAAGGGTAAGTTCTTCTATCTTCCATCTTCAGCCAAGCATTATGAAGAAATTACTAATATCTCTTCATATTCCTCTGTAGGAAAGCTCTAGTGATCTACCGAAGAACAAAGGTTCTTCGTCAGAACGACTCCATCCTCCGTCAACATAAGAAGTTCTGCCTGCTGCTGTTTGCTGCTGTTAGAAGCTTCAGAGTCTAGTATTCTCATCCAGTTCTTCACGTTTCTCCATCAGATAATTCTCATAAGGTAGGTTTTCTCAAGCATTGTAGCCCAAATCCCCATAGTAATTCTGTTTAAACCATATATCAGTTCATGCATATAGTTTTCTTAAAGTTTTGAACGTTTCTGTTGAGTTTTTGAAAGAAACGTCCTTGCCAAGGGCGTGATTTTAAAATACGACCCAGTCCAGGGCGCTACTTTTAAATAAACGACCATGACCAGGTCGTCAACTCTAGATTTGACGCCCTGTACACAGGCGTTAATTTCATGAAATTACATGTAATTAATAATTACCCACGTTTAAAACTTAATATCTATGTAATCTTGAAACTAATGTAATGCATGAGCATACCTGTGAAATCCTGTTATTTTTATCATCATGACCATGTACCTTGTTTCCTAAAATTTCACTATCTAGAAATTTATAATTTCTTGAATTAACGACCTTAACCAGGTCGCCTCTTGAAGGACTAACGCCCCTGTCTAGGGCGTGAATTGAAAAGTAACGCCCCTGTCCAGGGCGTATTTTTGATAAATTCCTGAAAATATATATTCTGCAAAACTAGAATTTAAAGAATGGACGACCACTGCATACGTCGTCAAATTGTAAAGAAACGCCCCTGTTCAGGGCGCGTTTTTGTTAAAATACTGAAATATTGAAATTCTACAAAAATGAAATATAGATAAACGCCCTTACTTAAGGCGTTAATTTCGTAATTATGACTTTATTAAAGTAGTTATTTTTCCTGAAAAATGTTTTTACCTGTTACTGCTAACCGAGGGTTTGCATTATATTTATATATATGTATATCGGCACTATTCTCCACTCCGTGAGTATAGTCCCACGTTTCACGATTGTTTTATCGATCACACTCAATTCTCATTGACATACAAGCTCTCCATTGGACATTCCGTTCCTTTGGACTAGCGAGTTAGTCATAGAGACCTCCGTAAGACTCCTCGTACCTTGGATTCCCTCAAGGTCGACTGAGCTGGTTGTACCCTAAAAACCCATTACACAATCTTTACCATGTCACTCTAATGAAACATGGTATACCGGCCCTCATGTTATACTATATGTATGATATGAGAACTATCTTAAGGAATGGGGGAAAACATGCCATCAATGAGATGTTATTGTAGACCCCAATTCTATATCAATTTTGTTATGATGATTCTTGTGGACCTCATGTTATTAACATGCTGTTCTTGTAGATCACAATTCTATATAAAGGAGTGACCATCTACATATGGGCACTTATTTGTCATGGTACCCGGTTAGGGAACCAATTCCACCCAGTTTATCGACATGTCATGATTTATATGCTTTGCATGGATTTTATCGCCAGTATGTCCTTACTCAAGGGTCTTGCCCTTGAATTCCATGAAAATCTTATCTTATCATCCTAATTAAAGCTTGTTCTTGGAACTTCTTATTGGCTATAAACTATCGTGGATGTCTAGATCTATCATGAATGCTGTGCATATAGGGCCTGATCTGGTCTTGGGAGGAGCGCCCGAAAGTACTAGTGCCCATGGGAGTTTTAATGATAACGGTGTCTAGCATTGCACCGGAGTACTCTTTATCTTGATCTTTGGCATTCCACGATCTCTCTTTTCTTGCGTGCGTGACTTGACTTGCGTGACTTTACTAGCGTGGCCCGACACGGGCAATGTACTTGCGTGAAATAGCCAATAATCTATAAAGTCTCTCATGAATACTTCTTGATTAATACTCGCTTGGATGTTTTGCACGACGTGTTATTCTATTGATCAGTTTATTTCACTTGCACAGTTATTTATACATGCATAGCCCTATTGCATAAACATGTGAAAACTTGTAATTACTTAAACCCATTGCTAGTGCTTGAGATATAATTTCCTACTGAGCGTTCGCTCACTCCATTTTATTCCAACATTTTCAGGTAAGCAGGTAGCTAGCAAGACCGAGACTCACACGGGCGGGACAAGTGTGCAAGCGAGCTGTGGAAACTAGTGAACTCGAGTCTTTTATCTTTCTTGAGTCTAGATAGTGTTGTCTAGCTAAGTCAGCTTGGCGTCTCTTATTCAGTTATCTTGTCTAAGTCTGTTAGTATGTCGTTATCTTCTTTTCCATTATGTTGAAGTCTCCAAGATGGACAACAAGTTCTTGTAAGAGATTCATATTAGAAATAAAATTTCTATTGTTGTTCAAAATTATCTTGGTCTTATGCGATTGCTCTTGATCATTCACGACTGTTTAACTGCCACGTTCCGAGCAAACGACACGTTCCGCTGCTATCGGCCCGGGGCGTGACAGAGGTGGTATCAGAGCTTCGGCTTTCTTATCCTCCAGTTATTAGGTTCTAATGACAGGTTAATTAAGCATCCTTGTCGGTCATATCAGAGCTTCGGCTTTCTTATCCTCCAGTTATTAGGTTCTAATGACAGGTTAATTAAGCATCCTTGTCGGTCATATCAGAGCTTCGGCTTTCTTATCCTCCAGTTATTAGGTTCTAATGACAGGTTAATTAAGCATCCTTGTCGGTCATATCAGAGCTTCGGCTTTCCTATCCTCCAGTTGTCATATCCTCCAGTTATTAAGCCATATCAGAGCTTTGGCTTTCCTATCGTCCAGTTGTTATATCCTCTGGTTATTAAGTCCCAAGGATAGGTCATCCTTATCAACCATATTAGAGCTTCAGCTTTTACATCCTCAAGTTATTAGGTTTCAATGATAGGTCAGATATCCTTGTTAGTCATATCATAGCTTTGGTTGTCGCAATCGTTAAGTTTCCGTGATAGGTCCGGTATCCCGGTCGGTCATATTTGGATTCAACTTTCCAAAATCCTTAGGTTGTTGAAACCAGGTTATAGGGTCAGTCGTCCTATAGGAATTCCGTGAGAGATGGGTAGAACTTGGGGTTAAAGTTATAAAAGAAAGATAAAATATTTGCATAAATTCTCGAGTTAATCGATTATCTCCCCACTCATCTTCGCAGGAACTTAGATAAAATGGAAGCTTCTAAGCCAAGCTTTGTTCATGAAATGATCTTAGTGGACGTCCAAGCTTACGCAAGCCTTGTCAGGAGAGTTCAAGAACTAGAGAAAGTGGTGGAAGAAAAGGAAAGAGTTAAAGGGAACCATCAAACAGACAACTCCGAAGAGTTCACCATTACCAAGAAAAGGGTAAGCGAGGGTGATATTTCACAAAGGTGTAAGAAATGTCAGAAATGTAAGAAGTGTAATAAGAAGGGAACTTTGGCGGATCACTCGCAAGATAAGTGTAAATCTTGTGGAAGATGTGGTCACAAATCGAAGGAGTGTTGGTGGAGCTCGGGTGCATGTCTGCGTTGCGGGAAGTTAGATCACAAGATAGCGGAATGCCCCAAGAAGCCTCCAAAAGGAGTTCAAGATTTAACCAAACTTGCCAAGGGAAAGATGCGGAAGGTATCCCTCAACCGTAATCCTAAACTAGCCCTTTTTCATTCTGAATATTTCTTCTGCTCGTAATAAGTTATAGCTAGTTCTCTATTAGGAATGGAAGTTGATGTGAATTTGGGGACCAAATTCTCTTAAGTGGGGGAGGGTGTAACGCCCGGTAATTTTTGGAACAGGAATAAAAATATACATAATGATATACCTACTCTTATAAGTATATAATGTTAATTAAAAATTTATTCAAATAAATAAATGGTCAAGCGATATTCCTATATGGTTGCTCAGATCGAACCTGCCTCTGATACCTAGGACAAAGACTAATAAAAGTTAAACAAATTATGAGGAATAAAATCCCTATATACATACAAATTATTAATAGGTATATGAGGGTTAGAAAGTAACAAATATGTTTATGAATATATAATGCAATATAAATAAATATAATACAACGTAAATAATCAAGGCCAGACTCGGTACACGACCCCCTGACATCCTGAGAAATCTCACAAAAAGAACTCATGAACCCTACCATTGTATTATCATAATTTTAAGAATAACATGTTATTTTTAAGTAAGGCATTTAATGCAATATATATATATATATATATATATATATATATATATATATATATATATATATATATATATATGTGTGTGTGTGTGTGTGTGTGTGTGTGTGTGTACATAACGTAAGCCTATATGTATATATACATAGAATCACAAATACAATAAACGTATATATTACATCGAGGCAAATGAGTAAATAAAACCAAAAAGAAAATAACGCCTCTTAGTGGGGCGCAAATTTAATAATAAACGCCTCTATCAAAGGCGTTATTCAAGAAGTGACGCCCTCACTACGCGGCGTCAAATTCCAACGTCAAAAAAAGGTAAGGCCAAGAAACGCCCCAATCTTGGGCGTGTTTTAAAGAAAAGAACGCCCTTACACAAGGCGCTTATTAAGAAACGACCTGAAGCAGGTCGTCAATTCAAGAATCGACGACCTGACCAAAGTCGTTAATTCCATTCGTGAACCGTTCGACCCAGGAGCTTATCCAGGGAAGGATTATGTTAATCTAGTAAGTATTTAATAGGGCAAGGACTCTATTAGGGATATATTACCCTCAATCAAACACTACTTTTGTTAGGACTCCAAATCCTATAAATAAACCTGTCCGGCCAAACCCTAACCCATTTGATCGACCTACTGCTGCTACGGTAAGTGAAGAACGCCAGTTCTTCTTATTACGTTTTCTGCTTCGGTTACATGAAGAACTAATGGTTCTTCACCCTCTTTTCTTCTTACAGGTTGAAGAAGCCTGGACTTCGTGAAGAACAAGGGTAAGTTCTTCTATCTTCCATCTTCAGCCAAGCATTATGAAGAAATTACTAATATATCTTCATATTCCTCTGTAGGAAAGCTCTAGTGATCTACCGAAGAACAAAGGTTCTTCGTCAGAACGACTCCATCCTCCGTCAACATAAGAAGTTCTGCCTGCTGCTGTTTGCTACTGTTAGAAGCTTCAGAGTCTAGTATTCTCATCCAGTTCTTCACGTTTCTCCATCAGATAATTCTCATAAGGTAGGTTTTCTCAAGCATTGTAGCCCAAATCCCCATAGTAATTCTGTTTAAACCATATATCAGTTCATGCATATAGTTTTCTTAAAGTTTTGAACGTTTCTGTTGAGTTTTTGAAGGAAACGTCCTTGCCAAGGGCGTGATTTTAAAATACGACCCAGTCCAGGGCGCTACTTTTAAATAAACGACCATGACCAGGTCGTCAACTCTAGATTTGACGCCCTGTACACAGGCGTTAATTTCATGAAATTACATGTAATTAATAATTACCCACGTTTAAAACTTAATATCTATATAATCTTAAAACTAATGTAATGCATGAGCATACCTGTGAAATCCTGTTATTTTTATCATCATGACCATGTACCTTGTTTCCTGAAATTTCACTATCTAGAAATTTATAATTTCTTGAATTAACGACCTTAACCAGGTCGCCTCTTGAAGGACTAACGCCCCTGTCTAGGGCGTGAATTGAAAAGTAACGCCCCTGTCCAGGGCGTATTTTTGATAAATTCCTGAAAATATATATTCTGCAAAACTAGAATTTAAAGAATGGACGACCACTGCATACGTCGTCAAATTGTAAAGAAACGCCCCTGTTCAGGGCGCGTTTTTGTTAAAATACTGAAATATTAAAATTCTGCAAAAATGAAATATAGATAAACGCCCTTACTTAAGGCGTTAATTTCGTAATTATGACTTTATTAAAGTAGTTATTTTTCCTGAAAAATGTTTTTACCTGTTACTGCTAACCGAGGGTTTGCATTATATTTATATATATGTATATCGGCACTATTCTCCACTCCGTGAGTATAGTCCCACGTTTCACGATTGTTTTATCGATCACACTCAATTCTCATTGACATACAAGCTCTCCATTGGACATTCCGTTCCTTTGGACTAGCGAGTTAGTCATAGAGACCTCCGTAAGACTCCTCGTACCTTGGATTCCCTCAAGGTCGACTGAGCTGGTTGTACCCTAAAAACCCATTACACAATCTTTACCATGTCACTCTAATGAAACATGGTATACCGGCCCTCATGTTATACTATATGTATGATATGAGAACTATCTTAAGGAATGGGGGAAAACATGCCATCAATGAGATGTTATTGTAGACCCCAATTCTATATCAATTTTGTTATGATGATTCTTGTGGACCTCATGTTATTAACATGCTGTTCTTGTAGATCACAATTCTATATAAAGGAGTGACCATCTACATATGGGCACTTATTTGTCATGGTACCCGGTTAGGGAACCAATTCCACCCAGTTTATCGACATGTCATGATTTATATGCTTTGCGTGGATTTTATCGCCAGTATGTCCTTACTCAAGGGTCTTGCCCTTGAATTCCATGAAAATCTTATCTTATCATCCTAATTAAAGCTTGTTCTTGGAACTCCTTATTGGCTATAAACTATCGTGGATGTCTAGATCTATCATGAATGCTGTGCATATAGGGCCCGATCTGATCCTGGGAGGAGCGCCCGAAAGTACTAGTGCCCATGGGAGTTTTAATGATAACGGTGTCTAGCATTGCACCGGAGTACTCTTTATCTTGATCTTTGGTATTCCACGATCTCTCTTTTCTTGCGTGCGTGACTTGACTTGCATGACTTTACTAGCGTGGCCCGACACGGGCAATGTACTTGCGTGAAATAGCCAATAATCTATAAAGTCTCTCATGAATACTTCTTGATTAATACTCACTTGGATGTTTTGCACGACGTGTTATTCTATTGATCAGTTTATTTCACTTGCTCAGTTATTTATACATGCATAGCCCTATTGCATAAACATGTGAAAACTTGTAATTACTTAAACCCATTGCTAGTGCTTGAGATATAATTTCCTACTGAGCGTTCGCTCACTCCGTTTTATTCCAACATTTTCAGGTAAGCAGGTAGCTAGCAAGACCGAGACTCACACGGGCGGGACAAGTGTGCAAGCGAGCTGTGGAAACTAGTGAACTTGAGTCTTTTATCTTTCTTGAGTCTAGATAGTGTTGTCTAGCTAAGTCAGCTTGGCGTCTCTTATTCAGTTATCTTGTCTAAGTCTGTTAGTATGTCGTTATCTTCTTTTCCATTATGTTGAAGTCTCCAAGATGGACAACAAATTCTTGTAAGAGATTCATATTAGAAATAAAATTTCTATTGTTGTTCAAAATTATCTTGGTCTTATGCGATTGCTCTTGATCATTCACGACTGTTTAACTGCCACGTTCCGAGCAAACGACACGTTCCGCTGCTATCGGCCCGGGGCGTGACACACTCTATGTACTTTAAGCAATACACCCCACAGTCTAGTGAATTGGGTGGCTGAGAAGGAGATTCCTCATCAAAAATCATTTCCCACGACTTCATGGAGGGGAATGACTTCCTCCATAGCGCCACCTGGACATATGCAAAAGTTAGAGCTGGTGGACATGTGAAGGTGAAAATTATGCAACATTAAAATTCAAATAATACATATGAGATCTCTTACCCAATTCCTTGCATCGGCATTGTATTGAGCATTGCCCTTTATGGGGTTGTACGAAATGAAAGCTCGCCTCTTAAAGTTAATAGCAAACAAGTGCCAATGGCTTTGGGAATGTAGAATACAAAATAGATAGTCCAACTCTTGCATGTCCTCTTTTGTAACGAATTGAATCACATAACGCTTCAATATGCTTGCCTTAGAGAAGAAGTTGATGGGCTGAAGCTGAACTAAAGAGGATTGCACCACTGACATACATCTACATTTCATTGACGCGGATGGGGAGGAAGCATGATTTCTCATAAGTAATTCTACACAATAGTCGAAATTCTACACAATAGTCGAGAACCTACATAATATTATCAATAAATCATTATGAATGTTGAATCTATGAAGGGGCAATGGAACGCACACATGTTATAGTACACTTACATCAATGTCAATCATCTCCCCAAACAACAGTTCATGCAGCTGCAACCTACTTATTGAATCCCCCCATTGGTTTCTCACAACTGGAACATTGTTCAGGGATATAAAGATATCAAAAAACCAGGACATCGGTGGGAAAAAAAGAGGGATGTGGTTGGATTACTTGATCATTTCAATCGATAAGAAATTATTAATGATGCTCTCATGTGAGTTAGAGAGTTTCCCAACCCACAATAATCCCTTCGGACTTCAATGTATGCCTGCATTATCTATGAGTGAAACATATTGCACTGACAAATTTTACAATTTATACAGAACTGAAATATATTGCACAGAACATCAAAAAAATGTAACAGACACCAACATATTGTAGAGGACTGAAACATATTTGCAGCAAAGAACATATTATTTTATAGTGTCAAATAAAACAGAGTGCACAGAATTGAAACAATTTGCAGTAGAAATATAACATATTGCACATGACTAAAAGATATGTTCATAAAATAAATTATATTACACTGAAAATAAACAAAGTGCACAGTACTAAAACATAATACATATTACAGAAAATAAAGTTATAGATGTGGAACTAATTTTACAAGATTGAAAAATATTATACATTTTTCCTACTTCCAGCTGTAGGACCCCCTAGTGAGACAAGCACCGGATCAATTGTTGATTTGCCTGTTAGACCTTCTTCACCTTTTGAGACTCGAGCTGATTTCTTTGTCTTCTTGTCGAGCTTAACGTACGGGGATTGAACTGAAGTAGAGGGCTATCGTTTACCGCGACGCTTTACAGCTTTTGAAATGGAGCTTAGCTTGACAGCCTCCTCACCCAAGGCCACAATGGACTCCCATCCTTCTTCCCTCATGTCCACCCCACCCTCCGGCATCTCCACCACCTTTTGTACCCCCCCTCTTCCTCCACCTCAGCCTCAGCCTCCTCCCCCACCTCCTCCTCCCCCACCTCCTCAGCCTCCTCCTCCCCCACCTCCTCAGCCTCCTTCCTCCCCACCTCAGCCTGCACCAATTCGTCGGCCTCCTCCCTCTCCAACTCCTCAGCCTCCTTCCTCTCCCCAGCGTGAGACAATTTTATCTTAAGGTGCTGCACTTCATAGATCAAAGCCTGCATAGCTTGTGTTTGTGTATGCATTTGTGTTTTGAAGTCAACAACATCTTTCTCCCTCTTCTCCTCTGAAAGTCGAAGGGCCTCCTTAAGGCCCTTGGTCTCCTCAAACAAGGATTCCACTTTCCTTTGAGTTGAAGATTTTGTAGTTGGGCTAACACAAGCCCGCAGAAGCTATTCATGATCCCCCTATAGGAGCCATTCTTTTGACCTATGCACCTGAAGTTTCTCGATTACCTGTTACATCGTATTATATATGTATACATAAGAATTACTACAGAGTGAAATTAAGTATGAACCACATGTATAGAAAATATCATCTACCTTAGGTGCAGTCAAGGATGAAAAGGAACACCTGGGCTTCCTTTTCAATTGTGAACATGTTTGGTCTGACCCACGGCGGCTCCCTCGTCCCGACCCGGGATGGGTTGGTGGAGGGGCGGGCGGATTGTCGGTGACCGTGGTGAGGGAAGAAATAAAGCAATAAAGGAAAATAAGGGAGTTTGATGTATCTCAGAATATTTTCCTTCATAGCCGTATGTGATAGAAATGTATGCCCTACAAGCCAATCACATGAGATGTGATGACGTCATTTCTTGTAATATCTTATTCACAATTATATTAATGGCTTTTATTCATTGTATTTAATATGTGTTAATGATTCGAATGTGATGAAGTCCCTGAACCTATGCGATGATGACTGGATCATAATGAGATTATGATAATGAGATCATTCATCGGGATGCACATGTTCCTAATGTTCCCAGTCATAGGATCTTCGAGAAGGGACTTTGAAGATCCGGATAGATTGACACACATGATACTTACTCATATGATGAGTGTGATTGTTCTCATAGTCATCAGTGTGGTGACACTGAAGTACGTGTATGGGTGCTCATTAGTGGAATGAGTTCACTGAATTGACCCGATCTAGAATCCCTGAATGGTAATCATACTGACTGTCAAACATGGTATTCTATATCTCAGTAGCGCAGTTGGATCTTAGACCTGAGTCACTAAAGATGTCTTGCATAAGGGATGCTGAGTATTTGATTACTGACTTATAGACTTCTGTAAAGTGGTCTTGTATAGTTAGTTATTCGGACTCAGTGGAACTCGTGTGAAGGCAATTAGTTTGACAACATGGAATCATTCACTCTTAGTATGATATATGAGAGAGAATGCCCTATGGATCTGTACTAGGGAAATCCCCTGGCCAGGGTACGGGAGTTCATTATGAAAAAGGAGTTTTTCTAATGAACCAGTTTGGAGTACAGGATTCAGTCGAGCCGAGACTCAATAGGGTTTGACAGTTTGACCATACCCTAGTCCTGGTGGGGCATTGGATGAATGAGAATCTATAGCTGTGTGGAATCTGTAGACGGAAAGTTTCCAGAGTGGGTTGCATATCCCCAATGTCATTTGGGATCACGAGGCGTTGCTTGGTACTTTTCGTGATCGGAAAGCCCACTAATTCCATTAGGAGTTAATGGATAGAATTAATTAAGTTAAGAAGGAGTTCTTTACTTAATGGGCTGGAAAACCAAACAGACTATTGGGCCTAGACGGTCACACACAATAGAGTATTGGACAGACCGGGATGGGTGGACTTTACAGACTGTTATTGGGTTTTCGTGAAAAACGCCAAAGGTCTATAAATATACGATGTTGGGTGAAACCCTGGCCAAGCCACAAGGTTGAAACCCTGGCCGCCCTCTCTCCTCTCTCTCTCTCCAAGGTGCGCCCCCCTTCCTTTTCTCTCCTTCCACGGTGGATGGTGGTGTTGAGATCGGGTCGGCGCGTGGAGATCATGGAGGAGATCCCGTCTACTTCCACTGCTTGTGTGGATACATCTAGAGGCTGACCACTTGAATGGCTCGTGACTCCGGGATCTTCATCTCGATCGTCTTCGAGGTTTTGAGAGATTCTCAACCCCGCAAAGGTAAAGAATCATTCTTCACCGTGCGGGTTTACCGATCTTGTTCGATTTTGAAAAACCAACAACGATATGCAATCTTAGGTTTCGATGATTTCCGCTGCGCATTCTGGTCGAAACCTTACAGTATGCCTCTCACGGTGGCACCGGGCACTCTGCTTTTAAGGAAAGTCGAGAGGGGTCGAATGGCACCAGAGATTTTTGGGAGTTGGTAGACGAAGATGACGGTCTACGAATGGGGTGGTTACTCACTCGGGATGAATGAGACTGGGGTGGCTGGGAGACAGGGTAGTTGGACAGGGTGCGGGCATGCCAGTCGATTTCTCGATAATCACCCATGGAACCAAAAGTTGACTAGGGAAGCGTCGCTAGGACGCGGCACATGGGCATGGGATATCAGGCGGCACGTGGAGAGAAAGGGAGGTTCCACGGGTGCGAGTGCGCAGGCGATTATGGGGATTCATGTACGAGACGTCTTTCCCTACCTACTGCAAGCAACTGGTGTTTATTTACATCAGATTGAATCCGAACACCTTTGTTCCATGCTGAAGAAGAGCCTGGATAATTTTGAAGCCAAGTACAGGGGAGGGGATATACCCCGCAGCTGGGGACTGGTGGACCGAGACGTCGGAAAATGGGTTGCACACTAGTAAGCGGGGGTAAGAAACTGGGACCCATGGTACGGGTATGCATATTCCACTAGTTTCATGCTTTATAGGTGCCATGTGAGCATCACAGAGGGGCCGAAAGGGCCGAGATACAATTGGTGCAAGCCGCGGGACAATTCTGACACGTAGGTCAGTCCCCGGGCCGTTTCAGGATTAGGCGGATTATCCACGTGTTTTACAGGGGCTCTCCTCGGGGAGCTAGGGACGTGCCCAAATCGCCGAGGGAGGGCTAAACTGGATGGCAGGGGCGAATGCTGGCTGGCGCCTGAGGGAGGCCGGACGTGGCTTGGGATGAGCAGTCGGGTTCGGGTCCCAAAAGGCGGATGTCTTCATGCTGGGGGAGCGAGGCCGGTCTGGGGAATGTCACTTCCGGGCCAGGGTCCGGCTATCTCGGGTCAGCGGTCGGGATGGTCGGTGGTCGGCTTGCGGTGAGCGGCGGGCACGCAATCCCATGGCAGGGGCAAATTTGGCATCATGGCACGGGAGTTGGTATCAAAACGCCTTACACGCTGGCCGACCCGAGTTGCGGGTGTGTTTGCCATTATCATGACACCTTATACACGTGGGATGGACTTGAGTGAAACGGCCTAGAGGTCATGTGAGGTGAGTACGTGTGACATACCCTCCGCGTGAATGAGCCGATCAAACAGCTAACCAATATGAGTTTCAGTCCTCACATTCTTGCTGGAAGCCTTGGGGCTTGAATCCTTGCCGGGGTGCCTGCGGATGTCCAAGGGCTTGTCTTGTTAGCATCCCTTGCCCCTTGAACTTCTACGGGGGTTTTATAGGGGAATATGAAAGGTTAGGGGGTTTTACGTGGACCGGAATGGGGGGTGCGATCTGGTCCGCGTAAACCCCTTAAAAAATTATATATTTTTATTTTTTGAGTAGGGGAGGGGGGTTTACGCGGACCAGGTTGAGGGGGGCAACTTGGTCCGCGTAAACCCCCCCTAAAGGGGGGTTTAGGCAGACTGGGTTGGGGCTGGGTTTTTTTATTAAAAAAACTCTTTTTTTGTATTTAGATAGGGGTTTACGCGGACCAGGCTGAAGGGGGTTTAGGCAGACTGGGTTGGGGTTGGGTTTTTTTATTAAAAAAAACTCTTTTTTTGTATTTAGAGAGGGGTTTACGTGGACCAGGCTGAGGGGGTCAGCCTGGTCCGCGTAAACCCCCCCCCCTCAACCTAGTCCGCGTAAACCCCCCCCTCCAGGGGGATTTACGCGGACTGGATGGGGGGTTCGCCCCCAATGAAAAACTATTTTTTTTTGCTGGGGGTTTACGCGGACCAGGCTGAGGTGGTCAGCCTGGTCCGCGTAACCCCCCCTGGGGGGGTTTACGCGGGGTGAAACAGGGTTTTTTTTACCAAAACTCTATAAAAACCCATTTTTGTCTATTTTGGGCCCACGTTGACTTTGGGTGATTGCAATAAGACAAAAGGATATGGGTGTTGGACTGGTTGGCTAGCCGCGTGCGCATGTAGAACGAAGAGGTTGACTTCACGACCCTGGGACTCCGTCTTCGCGAAAGCCTTGAAGATGGTACGTCAATAGACCTTGCACGGGATTAGGGCGATTGCTGACTGGGGTTGAGCGGGCTGGGTGGAGGGACCATCCCCCTAGGGAGTTCGCCCCCACCAGAGCGCGACTGCGCCTGTGCCAAACTCCCCCCCGGACGGGCCATGGCCACAGGGGGTGGTCCCAGGGGTCTCCTTTTGTCATCTGGCTTTGTCCTTTGTGGGACTCCAAGCACTTGGGATGCTGAGATTGGCCCGTGGGGTTCAATCCTTTGGTGTTGTCACAACCGCTCGCAAGGTGTTCAGGTTAATGACCGACACACCTCGGGTTGTCGAACGGCTCGGGTAATTGACTGGCGGGCCTTGGATTTGGTCCCAGACTGAGAGTGAGAGGTTGCTGGAGTTGAGAGGAGGCATTACGGGCATGTGGGCTCGGCCTCGTGGCATACGCCGCGTTGTACGACTGGTTGACAGGGTGTAGCCCCAGGTTGGTCCGGGAACTAAAAGTAAACGGCTTGTCACCGCATGTCTGAGGGTCAGGGGTGGCCCCAAGTTGTTGGAGGGTCACCGTGGGACACTGATAGAGTATTCTAGCCGTAAGTTGGCCCCCGGCTTGCTGTAGAGGGGCTGGAATATGCACGCCCACGAGGTGTTCGGGGAAATCCCCAGCACACGTGCATGGGCCGCATGAGCGTGCTGCGGGTCCCCAAAGCATATGGTTGACTTAGATAGGTCTCCCTTTGACCTTGGTGGGCTGGAGGAAGGCATCTTGGGGGTAAACCTGGGCCTTGTTGCTGGGTGCCACATATCGTGGCTTGAGGTCGGGGCGCCCCTGGGTTGGCCCGGGTGGCTCGGTTGAAGGCGGGTAAACCCGCAAACTGGGTGATCAGGGGTGACCTCAATCAACCTTTGATGATGCCGTTTGTCACAGCGGGCTGGTTAGAACCCTTACTTCGGCCTAATGTGTTGTAGAAAGGGCTGGGTTAACCATGCCCTAAGGGTGTTCGGGGAAATTCTCGAGCCCTTATTTCTTGATATTTTGCTGGGAAAATTGTCTGGGTACAACAAATGTCCCGCACGGAGCGTGCGTTGGAGGCAGAGACGAGGGTGGGTGGCCCGTGAGCTTCTCATTTTGTGTCGTTGTAGTTGTATTTTGGCACTTCGTATGCACTTTTACTGGCACTATTGCATATGTTGATCCCCGTATGCTTACCATTTTTGTGCAATTATTTTGCATCTATGGTGCGATTCGGCAGGGATGACCAGGCTCAGAGGCGTGCGGCCCATGAGGAGGACCACTGGGTAAGGTGGACTGGGTGGACTTTGCCTCCCTTGGGCCCGCCCGTCGTCATCGTGGCCAACATTGGCTAGCTCGACCTGGGGCATTCACTGGTAGCTGAGGGTCCCGTTGGTGAGGGGATGAGTGGAGCAGGGGCTGTGGAGCTGGCGAGGCTCTCTGAGACTGGCGGGATTTACACCTACGATCGCTCGGGTGGCTACCTAAGAGAGTTTCCTCTGGACTGGCATCTGTTCGAGTTCATGAGGAGCTTCATCCCCACTGGTATGGAAGGCGGAGATCCCCTTGTTGCTGGAGAGCACCGTCGACTGGAGCGGGCCATTTTGCTAGGTAGGGACAGCCTGCAGGGGGTCACCTACTACAGCTTCCTGAGTTATTCTTGCGGACTTCTGGAGGTAGCGCCAGTTTCCCAGTGCGGATTGCCTGGGCTTCTTCAGCAGGGCGGACCAGTTCGGGGTCCGTGTCAGAGCACTAGGTCCCGCTTCTTGGGACTTGCACGGCCACCACTGGGTCGAGACCGAGGGGACCATGGGGCTGGTGTTGGAGCCTTCAGGGCTATAGTTTGCTGGTGAAGGATATGATGACCACAGTCTGCGGGATGGAATCCTTCGATAAACGGTCGTGAGTTGGTACGGTCGTTGGGCAGTGATCTCCTCCCATCGGTACCACCAGGGTGTGACCGAGTGGCTGATGGGGATTGTACACCACTACAGGGTGCTTCTGGATCGGACTGGGATTAGATACGCTGTGACAACAGCGCTATATGGGTACCCCTGCTATACGGGGTTAATTCAGGCACTGGCGGAGCGCTTCAACCGCCGATGGAACTGTGTGGCGACGACTGAGGGAGAGACCTCACTGGACTTGTGCTCTTTGTTCCGAATTTCTGGCTTGTCGATCAGCATTGAGGGTTATGAGGAGGTGGTGCTGGACGACCTCCATCGCAGTCATACTAATGGGCAAGGCCGCTACCAGGTGCCCCACAGCTACCGCTACTTGCTGAAGACCTGGAGGGACTTAGCCCAGGCTGGAAGGGAGAAGGTGACACATACTCCGCGAGTGACTTTGAAGGCGTGGGTCTGTCATTTCTACAATGGGCCATTCTTCTTTTACCAAGAGTTCGCATGAGATCAGACCCTATGGGAAGAGTATATAGAGGTGGAGCTGTTGTTCAGGACCTACTCCAGATACATCTATCCACCACAAGAGTGGTGGAACCCCCGTGGACTGCCAGACGTGACCCACTTAGCTATGTATCTGGCATACTGGCTGGCGACGTTTGTGGTCCCCCACGGAGAGGATAGTCTTCTGTGGGCCTAGCTGCTGTGGCCTGCGTGTTTGCTGGCGGAGGGTCGGTGGCAAGCGTTGGCTCCGATGGCACTAGCTAACATTTATCACGGGCTGGGGGAGTTGTGAGTACACTCGGCGCCACGTGAGCGGAGTCTACTTCTGCTGACCCACTACCTCAGTGTGTGGGCCGGTTTGATGTTCCCTGGGCTGGTGACGAGGACGGCGGTAGCGAATCTGGCGGCCCCGTTGTTGTTTAGCTTCACGGGTCATCCGGACGGAGACACCATTGCGCAGCTGGAGGGGGCCAAGAGGGCCCTATCTTACGTGCTAGGTAGGGGGGAGGACATGCTCCCGTTTGACGGTGCGATGAGAGGCTTTTGCCTGGTCCTGGTGCGGTCAGGGGATGGGGTGGCCTGCGCCCTACCACATCAGCGGGAGCCGGACGCCGCGTTGTACACAGAGTGGGTGATCAGCACCCGACCTTCCATGCTGGCGCTACACCGGTCTACTGTGAGTGTTTTGGAGCCCTACTTGTTGTGTCTCCTCTAGATTTGATGTTTAGTTTTGATGCTGGCAACAATGTGGCTGACCTTATTTTGACTTTGGCAACACTATTATTTTAAAAGTCTTTACCTTAGTCAAAATTAATTCTTATTCAAATAAAGGTCGATGCACATTCATACTGTTGCATATCAAAGTCGAAGCATACCCATGCATTTCAGTTTTGAAGTCGTAGCATATTCATGCATTGAGTAAAGTAAGGTCGGTGCATATCTCCATTCCTATTCTGAAGGTCTATGCATGTGCAGAATGGTTACATTGAAAGGTCGATGCACATCTACATTATTGTCTATCAGGTCGGTGCATACATTCAGTCTAGTTCAGAAGGTCGGTGCACATGTAGAAGTCCTAGACCAGAAGGTCGGTGCATATGTAGAAGTCTTGCACTAGAAGGTCGGTGCACATGTAGAAGCCTTGAACTAGAAGGTCGATGCACATGTAGAAGCCTTGCACTAGAAGGTCTGTGCATATAAAGAAGGTTTGCTACATAGGTTAATGCATGTTTTAGTAAGGTCGATGCTAGTGAGCTAGCGACTGCTGCATATGTTAATGCATGTCTTAGTAAGGTCGATGCTAGTGAGCTAGCAACTGCTGCATAGGTCAATGCATGTCTTAGTAAGGTCGATGCTAGTGAGCTAGCTGCTGCAGCATAGGTCAATGCATGTTAGAGTTGGGTCGATGCATCTTCAGTACAGAGTCAGTGTATCTTACAATATAGGTCTACCTGTATAATACTAAGGTCGATGTTTTTATTCTGATTTGATGCATGTGTTAGCTATACATGCTGATGCATCTCATTTATGCATCGATGCTCTTGAAGATTTTCTGTGCATACACTTATATAAATTGCTTGACCTCATGAAGCATCTAAAACTACATTTGCTAATAACTATTACATGCTTCATGAATATCAAAAAAATCTTTAATTTTGTTTTGACTGAGAGTAAGAACCAACCCAGATCCATGATCGAACACCTGGGTGGCATAAAGGCAGTCTACATTGATCTCACATGGAACTTAAAGTGAACCAGATTAAAGGCACGTGATCCAAGGTGGGAAGCTAAACTAATATCCTGCCACGTGGATCGTCACATCCTCTACCTCTGACACGTGGCCCCTCGAAGTGCGCTTTTTGGATAAAACTTTTTGGGTGGCAGTGTGTCTTCCACGCGCCCAAAAATATGAAAAGCTTGTGGGACCACAGATTCACGATCTCCAGTATAAATAGGGATCGAGCACTCAAATTCAAGTGATGAAGAACTATAGAAAAGAAGAAGAAGAGCAGAAGAGAGCTGGAAGAGCTAGAGTTCAAGAGAGAAAAGTCAAAGATGTGATCGAGAGAGAAAGAGCATGCTGCTAAGAGTGAAAAGAAAACTGAGTGCCATAGGTTTGAGAAGTTCGTCTGAATGATAAGTGAGATTGTGAGGAAGATTTGATGTCTTGACTCCTAGATCAGATCCAGAGTCAAATTGCTCCATAGCGAGCTACATTGTTTTTCTTTCATTATCATTTCTTTGAATTCCTTTTTTGTTGGAAACTGTTTGTAAGCTGTGTATCAGCAGTCCAAGCTATGAGTCAATGGCGAGGTGTGATCCTCGGATAGCAAGCTGTGGTGCTCAACGGTGAGGTGTGATCCTCGGACAACAAGCTGTGGTGCTCAACGGTCTGGGATGTGTTCCCCAAAGCTGTGGATCAACAGTTGTAGGGATTCTATCCCCAAAGCTGTGGATTAGCAGTGTTCAAGCTATTTGGCAGCGGAATCCTTACTCAGTTGAGTAAGGGGTGGACGTAGATCTCAAGCTCGAGATCGAACCATCTTAAAAATTGATATGTCCTCTGTGTGATTGAATTTTCTTTACTACGAATAGATTAATGCCTAGGATCGTCCACTGTAATTCCCTAATAATTTCAACCTATTCATCTGTTGCTTACGCTCAAGTTTTTAACCTATCTGTTTGAATATATTCTGAATCTTTCTGTGCTATTTCATCTAAAATTGACATTGCTTTGAATTGTTCAGTAGACTAACCATCTTCATCTAATTTGTAATCGTCAACTCAGTGGTATATAAAATTGGTTAAGTCAGAAGGATAGATTACATCTATCTGGAAAATTGACCTTTGCGTGAGGAGATTTTCTAATCAACCCTCCGCCAGGTACTATACTGAGTTGATTGATCTATTGTTTTGGTGTTTACTGTGGTTAACAATAATTTCATAGTAGATTCTCTTGTTGATAATTCAAACTACTTTTAGTGTTTCAATTCACAATAGTTTACATTAATTTCGCACTATTATTAACTACTGTAGTGTTTTATTTTGGGGTTGATCTATTCACCCCCCCTCTAGATCACTTGTTCATCCGTTCACATATCACGTGGTATCAGAGCCTAACTGTCCCTAAGGGGTTAACATCCCGGAGAGATTAGTTGAAATGGATGCTAGAGGTCTAACTGCTGAGGGTCATTCCACCAGTAAGCCGCCATTCTTTGACGGCAACAACTATGCTTATTGGAAAAATTGTTTGCAGGTCTTCCTTCGAGCGAAGGATTATGAAATTTGGAAGGTTGTTAGTAAAGGACATTTTGAGCTCCCTGAGGATGAGGAGGTCTGGACCAGGGAGCAGATCTGTAGGTCTACTTTAAACTGGAGCGCTGTAAATGCTATGTAGTATGCTCTTCACCCTACTGAATTTTTAAGAGTTTCCTCCCGTTCCACAGCCAAGGAAATGTGGGACAAGCTGGAGGTAATCTATGAGGGAACGTCTCAGGTTAGAGAGACCAAGGCTAACATGTTAGTCTTAAAATATGAAGCATTTAAGATGAAACATGAGGAGTGTATATCTGAGATGTACGCCAGACTGATGGTACTCACTAATAGCTTGAGGAGTCTAGGTAAGGTTTACAGTGAGTACGAACTTGTTAGAAAAATTCTTAGGTCTCTAACACCAATTTGGCACACCAAGGCCCCAGTTATGGAAGAGTCCAGAAACCTAGCTACTACCACTGTAGATGAACTCATCGGTTCTCTCATGACATATGAGCTGAATCTCAAAAGAGTCGATGAGTCTGAGAAGAAGAAGAAACCCCTAGCACTTAAAGTAACTTCTAGTAGCAAAGGGTCGTCAAGTGAGCACGGTTCTTCTAGTTCGGATGAAGACCCAGATGAATTTGCAATGATTACTAGAAAATTTAAGAAGTTCCTAAGAAAGGAAGGGAAGGGGTTTAGAAGAAAGTATTTCTCAGGGAAGAGGCAGTCAAAATACAAATCTGATACTGCCAAGAAATCTGATGGTATTATTTGCTATAATTGCAGGAAAGCAGGGCACCTAAAGGCTAACTGTCCTGAGCTGCAGAAGGAGAAACAACCCAAGTGAAAGAACAAGAAAGGAAAAGCTATGGTGAGCACCTGGAGTGATGAAGAGGAAAGCAGTCAGAGCAGCACATCTGATAGCGAGGATGATAACACGCTCTGTCTGATGGCCAAAGGAGAAGATGAAGAGAAAGATGATGATGAGGTAACTTCCCCTTTCGAAAATTATACACATAGTGATTGGGAAGAGGCTTATGCTGACATTTTAGATAAATATGATGATGTGCATAGAGAGAATAGACATCTAAAAAGAAAGATAAACTGTTTAATGAATGACACATCTTTGAATGACAAAATTGCATGCCTAGAAACAAGAAACTATAGTTTGAAGAATTCTCTTGCTGGATGTGATAATTTCAAAACTGTCTTGAATGACATGAGGTATGAAAATGAACAATTGAAAAACACCTTTGATGAATTAAAAATTAGAATACAAAAATTTGAGGAAGAAACCAGAATTACAAATGAAAAATATGATGCTGTCAATAGTGTGAATAAAGAAATGAAAAATATAATTGAGAACTTAGAAAAAGAAATTAAGGATAAACAACATTCCCTTGAAGGCATGACATAGGGAACTGAAAATTTGAATGCCATTTTGGGAACTAAGGTAAACTTCAGAAGGGAAGGATTGAGTTTTAACCCAACCAATAAGAAAAGGTTGGATGTGAAGACAATCTCCTTTGTTGCTGAAAAAGGAACATCCAAGCCTTTGATAAAAATGAATGGTGAAGAAAACTTCAATGAAAATTCTGTGAAAAATAATAAGCTTAGTGCCAAGGATAAGGGTAAATGAAAGATGGAAGTGCTAGGAGGATCCATTACACACACCACTACTCCTCAGGCTAAGGGATAGGTTAGAGGTCAGCCACCTAAATCCAAAGTCCAAGGAACCCCCAAAACCAAGGTAACCCAGCCTCAACAGAAAGGTCGATGCAACAACCAACCTGCACTGACGCATATCTCTTCTAGGTTTAGGTTCTTTAGAAACCAAAGTCAGAGTAGGGACAGCTCAGGTCGATGCTACTACTATAGTGCACCGACCTATCCATCATTCCATAACTCCTATCGTTACACTTCTGGCAGGAAAGGTCGAGGTAGCCTCTATATGAGGTCGATGCAGCAGAATGTTCATAATTCATATACTAGTTAGGTGCATCGACCTTACCACTGGACTGCTTCTATGCAACCTAGGTTCAGAACCTTCATGAACCAGAACTCATATGACCATGTCCATCCTATGACTGTTAAGCCTAGGGTCTACAGTGAACACACTTCTTTCAATGCTCGATGGACCAATAACTGGCACAAAAATTCTCACTATGTTAAGAACAAGAATGCCACACCAAAGAAAATGAAAATAAAAACTCAAAGTGGCAAGAAAAGACAAGAAGGTCTGAAAGATAATAAATCCACAATTCAAGTCAAACAAATGTGGATACCAAAATAGTTACTGTCTTTTCTGTATGATTTAATTACTGTTTGGGTTCCAAAATTCTCTACTTGATTTTGTTTGCAGGTATGCCTGATAGCCAATCACAATAGATGGTACCTTGACAGTGGCTGTTCCAGGCACATGACCGGGGACAAAGGAAAGTTTTGCATGCTGATAGAGAAGGATGTTGGTCATGTTACCTTCGGAGGTAATACCAAAGGAAAAATAATTGGATCAGGTAAAGTAGGTAAGTGCTCTTCATGCTGTATTGATGAAGTTTTATTAGTTGAAGGCCTTGCCTACAATCTGCTTAGTATTAGTCAGCTATGTGATAAAGGCCATAAGGTTGTTTTTGACTCAGTTGCATGTAATATTTTTGAACCCAATTCTGAAAATGTGAAATTCACTGGTAGAAGAGTCAATAACATCTATATGGTGGATTTAGATGATGCAGCACACACTAACTTGTGTCTCGCTGTTAATAAAGTTGACTTAGCTTGCCTTTGGCATCATAGGTTAGGTCATGCCAGCTATAATGTGTTGCATAAGTTGAATAAATATAGCATGGTAAGAGGTCTTCCTGAAATGTCTTTTAAGAAAAATAATAAATCGGTGAGGCTTGTACCCAATGCAAGCAGATTAGAAAGTCATTTAAATCCAGAACTGAAAACATGTCTTCCAAACCTTTTGAGCTGATTCATATGGACCTATTTGGACCTACTAGATCAGCTAGCTTATCTGGTAGAATATATGGATATGTTTTAGTAGATGACTTTTCTAGATTTACTTGGGTATTCTTTTTAACTCACAAAAATAATGCCTTTGAAGAATTTCAGGAATTTTACCACAGAATAAAATAGACTGGTGAGCAGTCTATTTCTACTATTCTATCTGACCATGGTGGTGAGTTTGAAAACTCACAGTTTGATGAATTTTGCAGGGAAAATGGGATCAACCATAGATTCTCTTCACTAAGGACTCCAGAGCAGAATGGAGTGGTTGAAAGGAGAAACAGAACCTTGGTGGAGATGGCTTGGACTATGCTAGTTGAAGGCAACTTGCCTAGAAGGTTTTGGGCTGAGGCAGTAAATACCGCATGCCACATCATAAATAGAGCACTGGTAAGACCTTTTACTCAAAAGACTCCTTATGAGATACTTAAAGGTAAGAAACCTTCACTAGCACATTTCAAAGTTTTTGGTTGTAAATACTTTATCCATGTTAACTCTAAAAGAGACCTTGATAAATTTGAACCTAAAAGTGAACCTGAAAATTTTCTAGGTTATTCTGAAAAATCTAGAGCCTATAGGATCTATAACATTAATTCTCAAATTGTTGAGGAATCACCATACATTGTCTTTGATGAATTCTCTAATAAACTTGAAACTATCTTCTGCAGGGACAAAACTGATGGAGAAATCCTTGAGAATAAAGAAGAGTAGGATGCAGAACCAGTTGAAGAAGGTGAGACTGAAGGATCTGGAGTTCAGGGGGAGGTAATTGAAAATTCAGGTAATCAGCTTACCAACATTAGAGTTCTTAGAGATCATCCTCTAGAGAATGTAATTGGTAATTTGAATGAACCCCCTAGGACTAGATCACATTTCAGGATAGAAAATGAACTAAATTCTTTTGCATTAGTCTCACAAGTAAAATCCCAAAACATTGAATGTGCCTTAAAGGATGAGCATTGGATAAATGCCATGCATGATGAATTGAATCAATTTGAAAGGAACAAGGTATGGCACCTAGTTCCTAAACCTTCACATGTCACATTTATAGGCACTAAATGGTTTTTTAGAAATAAAACTGATGAGCAGGGAAAGGTAGTCAGAAATAAGGCTAGGCTTGTAGCTCAAGGGTATAATCAAGGATTTGGGATAGACTTTGGAGAATCTTTTACCCCTGTAGCTAGACTAGAAGCCATTAGGATTCTTCTAGCTTTTGCTTGTAGCCTAGGAATAAAACTTCAACAGATGGATGTGAAATCTACTTCCTTAAATGGGTTAATAAAAGAGGATGTTTTTGTTAAACAACCTCCTAGATTTGAATGCACTGACTTTCCTGATCATGCGTATAAATTAGATAAGGCACTCTATGGACTGAAACAAGCTCCCAGAGCATGGTACGACAGGTTAAGCTCCTTCCTCATAGGTAAGGGATATTCAAGAGGTGAGGTTGACCAAACTTTATTTACCAAGGTAAACAACAAAGATATCCTTGTTGTTCAAATCTATGTAGATGATATAGTGTTTGGGTCAACTAAACCTTCTATGTGTGCGGAATTTTCTAAGTTAATGACTGATGAATTTGAAATGAGCTTAATGGGAGAACTGAAGTTTTTTCTTAGATTGCAGGTCAATCAAACTTCAGAAGGAAGCTTCATCACACAGTCCAAATACATCAAGATTTGCTGAAGAAATACAAGCTGGAAAACCTCAAAGAGATTACTGCACCTATGGGCACATCAACCAGTCTTGATGCTGACCCAAAAGGTAAATTGGTTGATACCAAACTATATAGAGGTATGATCGGATCCGTTTTGTATCTTACTGCATCTCGCCCAGATATACAATTTTCAGTGTGTTTATGTGCTAGATTTCAGGCTAGTCCTAAGGAGTCTCACATGAGTGCAGTGAAGAGGATTTTTAGGTATCTATCAGGCACCCTTGACTTAGGACTGTGGTATCCTGCTAGGTGTGAGCTTGAACTTGTAGCTTACACTGATGCAGACTATGCAAGGTGTTTAATAGATAGAAACATCACTAGTGGGTATTGTCAATATCTAGGTGGTTGTCTAGTGTCTTGGGCATCTAAGAAGTAACACACGGTTGCTCTCTCCACTGCTGAGGCTGAGTATGTTGCAGCAAGAAATTGTGCAGCTCAAGTGCTCTGGATAAAACACCAGCTCACAGACTATCACATAAAATTAGGATGCATTCCTATTCTGTGTGATAATACCAGTGCTACTTCCTTGTCTAAAAATCATGTTCATCACTCTAGGACTAAGCATATTGAAGTAAAACACCACTTCTTGAGAGATGAAGTAAGTAAGAATGAAATTGAGCTGAATTTTGTAGAATCAGAAAATCAAATTGCTGATATATTTACTAAACCTCCTGGGAATGAAAAGTATAAATTCTTAAGGAGAGAACTAGGTTTATGTAAATTTCAGCATGATGATTGATTACTTAATTTCATTCTTGTCAAGAATAAATGCTTTCTCTATGATGTTTTGTATGTCTATGATTCATTCTATCACATGATTTCATTGGTTGTCATTGCAGAAAATGTCTTGCACTGTGTCTATCTTGATATTAAGGGTATATCAAATGGTTTGCTGGGAGAAGGGCATATATCTTCTGTCTGGAAACCCACACTATGTGTAGAGGCTTGTCCTCCGCCAAGTACCCTGAGTCAAGATTTTGTCTGAGTCTTGCATTTCATAGGTCAAAATGTTGTATCTAATAATAATGCACATAGTCAGGGGGAGTAAGTGTTTATATTTTTTCTCATGCATGGTGTCAGGGGGAATTCAGAATAAAATTGAGTAAGGCCAAATCCAGGTTGTTCACCCAAAGTTGACACCTTGTTCCAACAATGACTCTATCTTTCTGATCAACAGTTTAGTCATGTTGTGATATCAGATGTTTTCATTATCTTTGAAATCTAAGTAGCACAATTGCTTGATATCAGATTCTCCTAGCACATTCTTTTATATCCATCCCTTGATATCAATCTCTTAAAAGAGTCCTTGAACTTCTTTTGCCTCTGAAATAATGACAATCTGATAATCTGTTCATTACTCTAAGCTACTAAAATCAGAAATCTTATCTTATAAGAATATATTATGCTTCATGAATGAACTGATGGTTTAAACTAAATAAAATTTTAGAGTCTAAAGACTGAACTCAATGAACTAGAATGTTGAGCACAATTAATAGCTCTCAACCATTTCTCTCATGACATTTCTGGTAAAGTCTTCCAGAATCTGAAAGTTCTTGAATTAATGTCTTCTTGGTTGAGAAACTTGGAGTGTGTATTATTTTTAAACAAGTCTTTCTATAAAACCAAAGGGCAGCAATGTTAAAAGAATGAGTCAAAATAATTATAGGCAGAGCAATGATTGAATGCACCGAGAAACTAGGTACTTCATCAAAGTAATGGAGAAAAACTCATGTCATGAAGTGCTTGAAGTTATCTCTGTTCAAAAGTTAAAACAGTATGGTTAGCTTCATTAAGTAACTAGGGGTACTGGCGTCTAATCAACGTGTACCCTTATGCAAAAAGGTGCAAACTACTTCTACTGTTTTGATACATGAAACAGAATGGTAAATTCTGCTAAGTAACTAGGGGTACTGGCGTCTAATCAACGTGTACCCTTATGTCAAAAGACATGGATGATACCTAACTGTTCTGAATTCTGCATTTTGCTGTAACCCTAAAGTGACGAATCATAAATGTCAAATTGTTTAACTTCAATACATATCCTAGTCACTCCTAAAGAAATTCACTGATTTTTGAGTGAGTAGGATAAAGTAAGACTAACTCCATCATGATTCATATAGTTCTGGTTTATTACTCTTAAGGGTTAATGCAAACTTATTCAGAGAGTACAGTGGATAAACTCTAACCTTTATTATTCTTAAACCAGAATTCTTTCAAGAATGCAGTATATAGAATCTTATACCTGAAGAATTTGAGCTATGTGTGCTTAGTTTAATGAAACATAAATCAGTTTGTCAATCAGATCTCTCTTGCATTTTCATAACTTTGATACAATCATCTCCTTTTTGTCTCTATCAATTCCTTGTTTGCTAATGGCAAAGGGGGAGAGAGAGTTTTGATGGCAAGAGAAAATTTTTGATGTTGTTGTTTTGAATGTTGGCTAGGGATAGCTAGCAAAGGGGGGAGATTGCCTGATTTGCATATCTATGTCTGAGTCTATGCATGTCTGTGGTGGTTTGCATATCTGTGTCTGTGTCTATGCATGTCTATTTTCCACTGCACTGTTGCACTTGACTGTGATATTTGCATATTCTGACTCATATTGAAATATGTGTTATCATCAAAATATAGTCGTGTTGCCATCATCAAAATATAGTCGTGTTGTGTCTCCTATAGATTTGATGTTTAGTTTTAATGCTGGCAACAGTGTGGTTGACCTTATTTTGACTTTGGCAACACTATTATTTTAAAAGTCTTTACCTTAGTCAGAATTAATTCTTATTCAAATAAAGGTCGATGCACATTCATACTATTGCATATCAAAGTCGAAGCATACCCATGCATTTCAATTCTGAAGTCGTAGCATATTCATGCATTGAGTAAAGTAAGGTCGGTGCATATCTCCATTCCTATTCTGAAGGTCTATGCATGTGCAGAATGGTTGCATTGAAAGGTCGGTGCACATCTACATTATTATCTGTCAGGTCCGTGCATACATTCAGTCTAGTTCAGAAGGTCGGTGTTGTTGTCCACTAGATGCACGATTGGACAAGAAGGGGGGTTGAATTGTCCCCTCAAATCGAAATGATAGTTTTTAAATTTTTCACAGCGGAAAAAAATTAACTACCAACACAAGAAATGAACAAATGAAATTATCAAACTAGTTCTCTCAACCTCTCCGTTCTCACACGATCAATACGAGAATGATAATCATGCAAACCACAAACTTAACACACATATGCAAGATAGATTTTTAGGTGGTTCGGGACCACGATGGGCTCCCTACGTCCACCCCTCACCAAACCGGTGAGGATCCACTCACTTCAAATGAAGCGTACGGAGCTTCCGCTCCAGAAATACGGAGATCTTGTCTCCTACATGATCCACGAGGGATCAAGATGCACACACACACAAACCGCAACATCCGCGGCATAATATCACCTAAACCGTTCACAGACGGTCGACACACTGACAGAGTCCAAGTTCAAAAAATAAGGATATGATCAATACAAGCTCATAGACCAGAAGTAAATGACTGAAATAGATGTAAAGAAGGTATAGAAATAAATCCCCATGAGTAGAAAGGGATGTAGATGATCTTCTCTAATCCTCGAGTCGGAGGGTAGCCGGATGCCGTCGATAAGAACGTCTACGCATTCCTCTTTTCATTCCGCTCCATCTTCTCTTCAATCACGATCTTCAGAAATGCATGGAAGTAGATGAAATCCACAAATCTTCCTCAGCTCCTCTCCTTTTCCCTTTCTTCTTCTACAAGAAAGATAGAATAATAAGACTTGGTGAATTTCTCCCAAATTCGTAGCTTATTTATACACCCTTGAGAGAATAAGTAAAAGACCATATAACCCATGCTAAAACCCCTTCAAAATGAGTCTAACATATGCATGAATGCCCTAAGGGTATTAGGGTCAAGTTTGACCCCAAATGGATCTCATCTTAATGGGTTTCGAACACAACAAAATAGGTTCGCCCGCCGTATTCGGTCGATCAGAATTGAGGGTCGGTCGACCGGAATTTCACAGGGTATGGACTGGTGCATTCTGGCAATTTCGGTCGACCTAAAGCACTGGGTCAATCAACCTAAGTTTTACAGAATTTCAGCCCATGCACTCTGCAAATTTCGGTCGACCTAAGCTACTAGGTCGGTCGACTGAAATTCAGTAAATCCCAGAATTTTGAATTAATCTCAAGGCTACACTCCCTTATGCAAATTACATAAAATGTAAACTTGAAAGCCCAATTGACAAGGAGTGTATGAACATATAGAAAAGCATTCAACCCCTCATTTTTGCCAAACAAAATTTAGTATCAATCAATTCAATATTTAATTAACATGAATGCTTAATGAGATGCTAATATGCAACCAATGTTTATATCAAAACCTTGAACATGTTTTCATCTTTTCAAACCCCTTAAAGAATATGAAAGAGAACCCTTTAAAGCTAAGATGACACACCAAACATGAGTATCCTATGACCATGAATATGAACAAGGTGTGAGAACCAAAATGGCCAAATTCTACCAATCTTCACACGAAATGATTAATCAACATGCAAGCTCAAAAACTCATGAAAGATATGCATGGAATGACCTTTGCAATCACAAATGTTATACCTAATCACCAAACACCCATGGCTTTTGATTAATCCACAAGAGTGAGCATTAGTTACCTTTACAAACCTAGTGAAGGATTTTGCAATCTTAAGTCTTACCATTCCCTTTTGATGAACATTGTATGGGATTTTCAACCTGTTTTGTGTTGTGGATGACAAAGTACTTGTTCATTCAATCCTTTGACTTCAGAAAGATATTGACCATGGATTTCAATCCTGCAAAGCAAAGTTATCATATTTTGCATAAGATCCTTGATGATCAATCATTCTTCAATGAACGTTTTACACATCACATGCACACAAGCATGCACACAAGTTTTGTCAACATTAAAACTTAATCACCAAAGTCACGTAGGGGTCCAACAATCTCCCCCTTTTTGATGATGACAAAACATGCATTGTGTGCCCGAATTTTAATAAAGAGCCAAAACCTTTGTTAGTGCATGGTTTTAAAATAGTTTGAGTGAAGGCCAGTGAATATGCACTTTGAGATTTGAAAGAACATGCTAAAGCTATGCAAATGAACATTTATGAGAACCTAACTGAAATGTACTTTGACATTTGAAAACCTATGTATCAACAATTGCAAGTGAAAGTGAAAATGCCATTGAATGCAAGAACATGAAACATGATATGCACAAAAGTAGATATGTGAAATTGTATGCACACTCTATTCTCCCCCGTTTTGTCATCACCAAAAACTAGTTGACAATGGGGTTATTTAATCTACTATGAACATGTATGATCTGAAATATGAAGTTATTCATGCAAGAAACCAAGCAAGCAAGCATGAAAGTCAAGCAAGCATGTAAATATCTATAACTTTCCCTCAATGGGGTAAAAGGATAGCAAGTGAACAGTTGATCCAAAATCAGACTGTGAGACATGAAGCACAATCAAAAAAGGTAGTGCATGCATATGCTAGAGACATTGCATAAACCATGATAAGAATAAATTCAAGATACACATTCATCACAATAATACCCAAGAGTGAAATGAGTGGCAATGAGTAATGAACTTCAAAAATATATGGATATTAGCATAATTTCTAAAGAACACTGGAGGGTTATTTCCTTTCTACAATTCTATTTTGATCCTCAACTTTTGGTAGCTTCGCACAACCCCCTTTTGTTTCTTTTTATAGGGTTTCACCGTTCGGCGCGAGTCACCTCATGTGTCTCAATGGGGATTCTCGGCTACTACGATTCATCACGCATTGTGGATTTTTATCTCACCTTTCAACGCGAGTTTCCTCATTTATTTCAGTGGGGATTCCCAGTTACTCAGTTTGACATTCCACTTATTTAAATTTTTATGGGATAGGCAGCTTTTTCCTCACGATTACTCTTGATTTTCATGTAGAAATTTGTTTCCCTTAAAGTGTTGAGAAGAATTTCTGAAATCCTTATCGATTAAAGTCAAATGCAACATTTTTGTGCAATGTGTGTGGGTGATTGCTTTGTATGTTGAAAATGAATTTGCCAAACCATAGCTATGACTCCTCTTAAATGTATGCACATGTGGAAATGAATCCTCCTCCTTTGTATATGTCAGTATTCACAAATGATCAAAATCACTATATTTTATCTAGCAAGGAGGTAAGGTCTTAGAAGATTTTTTAAGAAATAGTTTTTTAGAATATATACATGTAGTCATGCAAGGATTTGAAAGTAAATTCATGCAATTATGATTTCCGGTACATGGCGGAGGTGAAGGTCCAAAGACCCAACTCACGCATCGAGAGTGTTTCCAGATGGAGTTTATCCACCCTTCCACAACTCAAGATTTGAAATATCGAAGAATCATGGCATTCAAGCAAGTAAGTATGTCACGTATGTACAAGCATGTGCAAGTGAATCAAAAGATGATAAAGAATTATTCCTATTCACAAGTATGCAAAAATATATGCAATCTTAACCAAGAAGTTGAATATATGCAAATCACAAATGTTATTTACAAAATAAGCAAAGTCTTTATTCAAGCACAATATGTGCAATTACTCATTCAAACAGCAAATTCCTAATTATCTTTTATTTCTTTTGAAATTTTCAGGAGTTAAGGGTTTTGTAAATATGTCTGCAAGTTGGTTTTCAGTATTTACATGTATAAGCTCAAAATGACCCTTACTCACATGATCTCGCAAAAAGTGGTGTCGAATCTCTACGTGCTTGGTGCGAGAATGTAAAACAAGATTTTTAGAAATATTAATTGCAGAAGTGTTATCACAAAGAATGGGTGTGTTATTCAAAGAAATGTCAAAATCAACTGACTGTTGTTGGATCCAAAGTACTTAGGCTGCACAACTGCCTGCCACCATGTACTCGACTTCAGCAGTTGACAATGCCACATTATTTTGTTTCCTAGAGGCCCATGAGACCATGCAACCTCCAAGAAATTGACAGTACCCGCTCATGCTCTTACGATCCACTAAACACCCAGCTGTTGTACCTAGATAATTTCTCAGCAAAATATTAAAGGATAAGGGTTCAGGAATATCCTCGAACACCTTTAGGGCATGGACTACCCGGCCTCTCCTACAACTTGCTCAGCCCGACCAAGGGTCTCGGCCAGCTAGCCGTGACATACGGTGACATCAACAGTTGATTAGGATTACTCCCGATCGCCCGACAACGGGTTTTTCCTGCATTCTACACTGCCACCCGGGCCAACCCGAGGGCACCCCGACTATAAGCTATGCCACGTGGCACCCAGAAACAAGGCCGAGGTCTACCCCCAAGATGCCTTCTTCCAACCCTCTAAGGTCAAAGGGAGACCTAGCTAAGTCAACCACAGGCTTTGGAGCCCCGTAGCGCCTATATACGACTCACACGCATGTGTCGGGCATATCCACGAACACCTTGTGGGCTCGTATGTCCCAGCCCTTCTAAAACAAACCGTGGGTCAACCCACGGCTCCAACACACCAGCCAAGTTCTCCAAAAACCCTCCAGCAAGTCGGGACCGCTTCTGACCCTCAGACACGCGGCGACGAGCCGCTTACCTTTAGCTCCCGGGCCAACCCGGGGCTACTCTGCCAGCCCTCCGTGCAACACTACACGCACCACAAGGCCGGGCCCACGTACCTAGGATGCCTTTTACCAGCTCCCATGAGCTTATACCCTCAGCCCCGGGCCAAATCTAAGGCCTGCCAGTCATTCACCTAAGCCGATCGACAACCCGAGGTGTGTCGGGCATTTACTCGAACACCTTGCGGGCGGCAGCTACGACTCCACAACAACAACCCCCATGGGCTAATCTCAACATCCCAGAGCCCTCTGTCCTTCAAAGGACACCCCCAGACAACAAAAGAAGACCCCCGAGGGCCACCCCTCGGGGCCACGACTCACCCGGGGAGAGTTCGCCCCGGGTGCGACCGCGCCCCAGGCGGGTGAACCCCTCTCTTGGGGAGCGCACCCTCCTCCCAGCCCAGAGGCCCCACGGCCTTCCCCGGTCCCAGTTCCGTGCAAGGTTCCAATCTCGTGCAAGGTTTGTACAAAGATTCGCTCACCATACCCGTACGTGAAAGGGACCGCAAAGAACGCTCACGAGGAAGCACGCAGGTCAACCCTCAGTCAGCGCGCACAAGCGTCTCAGCCACATGCCCAAGCGTCCTCGAAGTAGGAAGAAAATAGAAAAAAACTCAATTTTTAGAGAGGTGGGGACCGCCCCCTCTCTTCCTCTAACCCTGATCCGCCTAAACCCCCACTAAAACAAAAAAAAAATTAAAATAAAAAAACCCCAGCCCCATGCCTAGTCCGCCTAAACCCATGTTTTAGGCAGACCAGCCTGCCCCCCCAGGCTGGTCCAACCAAACCTATCCCAGAACAAAAAAAAAGTTTTTTTAATGAAAAAAAAACCTTTAGGGGGACCAGACCAGCCCGTTGGGCTGGTCTGCCTAAACCCTCCCTCCCCCACTCCGTAACAAAAAAAATGTTTTTTTAAGGGTTTTTTTTTTAACTAAGGTTAATACTTGCAAGGAGGGAGTGGGGGAGGGGGTTCATCCCTTCATTTCGGAAGAAGATGAACACACTACCCCGGCCGCCAGGCAAGCGTTTTCATAAATGTAAGCAGTAAAATAAAGAGGTACAGAAGGAGGGGAGAGGGAACGCCCGAAGAGGGGCAAGAGGCATACAAGGTCAAAGGCCCAAGAAAGCAAAAAAAACCCAAGATGACCCAAGCTAGGGCAGAAGCAAAAGCCCAAGGACCGACAGAAGAAACATAGCCCCTACAAATAGGAGTCTTCGTCGAAGACCCCTTCAGAGTCAGACGAGAACACAGAACGGACACCGCGCTGACGAGCCGGAGAGCTAGGCCAATCAAGAGGATCAACCTCCGAACCGTCGGGATCGAGCACCTCCGAGTAGGAGGAGTCGGCCGGCGGCGGGGGCGCCATCGAGGAAGACTGGATCCGAAGAGAACGACGGGGAGGGAGAGCAGCGTCCTCAAACATGCACTGTCGATCATGCGAGGAGGATGTTGAGTTGGAACGCCGGAAGGAATGCCGAGGAGCTCCGCCATCCATCCTCGAGGGTGACAGAGAGCGGTCCTGGCAAGAGGTGCCCACAAAAGCCGTATGAGCCGCCGTAAGGTCACGGAACCCTAAAGCAGGCTCAAGCCCGGGGGTATGGAGAGCCTGGATGAGCTTAGGGAACTGTAAAGGCATGCCAAGATCCGAGGGGGGCACAGCACCCACGGGGAGCACTGGGGCAGGAGGCGGAGCGGAGACAAAGAGCGGACCGGGCGGGGCCCGGTTGATTTTCTTCTTCAGAGCTTAGGCGAAGGAGAGGCGAGGGGCGACCGTCGGAGAAGAGGAGGAAGCCAAGGACCCTTCAACGCCTGCCGCCTGGGAGGTGGGCTGTGCCCCTGGGGCCCAAGCTACTGCATCGGCATTAAGCCCAGCAGGAGGCAAGGAAGGGCCGCCAAGGGGGTGAGCATCCGACGCCAGGAGGCCGAGGACCAAAGAGGAGGACACCCGGCCGGCAGGAGGGACAGTCGCGGGTGCATCTGAGCACGGAGCGGGATCGCCCTTCCCAGAAGGAAGAACTGCCGGGGGGGAGGTCGCGATGACCACTGTCGGAGGAGATGGAATGCCTTGACGAACCTCAGCCGGAGGGCAGAGGCCAACAAAGATAGCATGTGCAGCAGGAAGACGTGGGAACGGCTCCAAGCAAGGCACGGTGGTGGCTGCTGGGGCGATAGAAGCAGCAGCCTGGATGGCGGAGACCGCAGGCGGCAGGTCCAAAGCCTGGGGCACAGGCGCAGCAACGGCCGGTGGTGCATCAAGCAGGGGGGCACTTCTAAGAGGACTGGAACAAACGGCCGATGCAGGTGGAACAAGGTCCAGCAAAGAAGCAGTTGGAGCTTGAAGGGAGCCTCCAGGATCCGCAGCGAGAGAGGAAGCAGGAGCCGGGTCAGGGAGAGGAGTGGAAGCCGCCAGGAAGACACCCACGTTAGAGGGATCCGCGAGAGAAGGTGCCAAACACGCTGAGGCAGGAGGCAGGCCAGACCCAAATGATGCTGAAGCTTCCGGAACAGGAGAAGCATGCGACAGGGGGGCCTTAGCACGGGCAGCAGGATGAGTACCCAGAACCGAAGAAGCATGCTCCACCGTCGGCAGCCGCGACGAAGCGTCCTCGGGGGCAGGGGCACTAGCCGCAGCCAACGCATGGAGGACAGGGGCAGAACCGGCAAAGACCACACTCGGATGGTGGCCAGCAGGACCAGAGACGACTCCTAGAGGCTGGGAGTTGGCCTCCACGCAGACGAAGTCACCAGCGGGCTGAGAGCAGGGCAAGGGCAGGGGCCCGTATGTGGCCATGGGCTCCACGGTTTGCATTCCTGAGGGTGGAGGGGGAGTAAACAGTTGGGGAGCAGAGGAGGCAGGGGCCCCATGACCAGCAGGCTCGAGCGTGGAAACAGCAACCAAAGGTGGAGCCAGAGGTGCTGGCGTGGCAGAGCCAAGAACCGCAGGCGGACAAACTCCGGAAGTCGCCTGAGCAGTACGCCGAGCAAGCTTTGGTGGGGGACCCGCAAGTGGCCTCGCAGGAGGCTTGGTGCATTGGAGGGAAGCGTGGCCCAACCGTCTGCAGGAGGTGCAAAAGGAAGGGAGGCCAACATAAGCCAGGGGCTGCCAAAAGCCACTCCCATCATACCCAACCCAAGCACGTGATGGGGGGGCTTTAGAGAGATCCAAAAAAATGCAGACCCTTGCCGCATGAGAGTGGGTGTGATAGAGGGTGTTACGGTCCACCTTCAGGGGGGGCCCAATGCCTCCGAAGATAGAGAGAAGCATGGCCTCATTGTAGAAGTTAGCAGGTAAGCCCGGCATCTCCACCCAGACAGGAACCAATGGCGAGTCCTCATCGCAGGAGAAGTTGATGGACCACTTGAAGAAGAGGAAGGGTCTTCCATTGACGTAGAGGGTGTCTTTGAGGAGGACTTGGAGGAAGTCATCCTTGTTGCTGAAGCATAAGAGAAGGTGGCGCCGATCCAAAGAGCTCAGGAGGAAGTCCTCCTTGAAGTGGAACCATTGGGCCAGATGGGCACGGATCTCCTGGAAAGGTGGACGCCCCTTAGGAGTTCTGGCAATGACATCAAACTCTAGTGGCTGACAGGAGATATGGATCTCGTCCATGTTGAAGAAGGTTGCGGGTTCCTCGCCATCGGTGAATGCCGGAGCATGGACCGAAAATGGTAGGGTCGGGGGGGCGATGCTCTGGAGAAGCACATGTGCGAAGGAGGGGACGCTCGCGGAAGTAGGATGGAGGCTCGACAGCTCCACCGCAGGAAGGGCAGCGGCAGCCCCACCGAGCACACCTGACCGGGCAGGGCCTGACAACGGAGAACTGGCAGGCAGCGTCCCCGACCGAGCATCCCCACTGCAGGCAGGCACTGGCGGGGAACGAAGGACAGGGGAATGACCGGACGCAGCTAGGCGATTCAGCATAGGCAGCACGACTGTCGGAGTTGCACCGAGGATGGATGGAGCAGTTGCAGAGGAAGGGCCGCCACAGGTGGCGGAGGCTGACGGCGGGAGGCTAGAGACTAGTGGCTGGGATTCGAGAGGAGCGACGGGGTGCAAAAATAGAGCATCGTCAGGGGCTGGCGTCCCATCGAGAGGGGGGGACATGGACCCCAAAGGCGCAGTGGAGGGGAAGAGGTTGGTGCTGCCCTGCCAGGAGGGGCCACTGTCTGAACGGAGCCGTCCGCTACCAACCATCGAAGCAGGCGGCGGAGCGATAGCACCAGCCATGGAATGGATGGCGGCAAGAGGTACAAGACACCCCTGGCCAGAGGAGGAGTCAAGCGCACGGGGGCCGACGGTAGGATGAGAACCCTCCGGCAGATGGAAGATGGGGGGATCCGCAGCAACCTTCGAGACCTGCGAGCGCTGATCCTCGGCCGGCGGGAGCACCGTGGAGGTGAGGGGGCCATCAGAGTAGGCTGCCGGAGCAAGCGAGGGTAGCTCACAAACGCGTTCAACTGAAAATAGAGCACCGTTTTGTGAAGCTGTCCCGTCAAGAGAGGAGCCGGTCAATGTATGGGGAAGAGTGGACTGAAGTGGTGCGTGGCCAAGCGAGAGAGTTGGCGTGGGGAGATGAGAGGTGATTAGCGGTTGAGATGAAACCTTGATGGATTGCGTGTGGAGGAGGGGAAAAATGTGGCAATCAGGCAGAGGTGGAGGGGCTATCTAGGAACCACGAAGGTCACCGGCGGGAAACAAAGAGAGGGCCGGAGGGACGACAGGAACGACTGACCCGTGGGTAGCCGGTGCCAAAGCAGCATAGGGACCTTCAGCACGAGCAACGCAACCCGGACCAAGTTGGGCCGTCAACTTGGTCCTCTTAAACCCTTCCCTGCCCCTTCAACTTCCTATAAATTCCACCCCTTAGAAGCTCAAGGGGCATGGATGCATACACAGAGCAACAAGCAAGGCGAAGGCAAGAACCTACGACATAACTGCTGCACCCTCGGAGTTCCTCTGCAGGCATCTAGCAAGGGTCGAGGACGCGGGGAGCTAAGTGCGCTGTGGACGTACAAAATTGTACGCCCATGTGTCCCACCGAGCCCCAGCATTGATGTCAGAGTCAAAGAGAGAAGACCCGGGGAGACTGGCCATCTAGCGCCCCTGAGGATATTACCGTCCGGCGAATCCTCACATTTGCACGGGCACATTAAATGACAAAAAACACAGGATACCCCTCCTGAACTTATACACTGCTATGGACCCACCCTCGAGTCCCTAATGGTGAAGAAATGTCCCAAAAAGTACACAATCGTAAGTTCCTAAGGCAAAAGGCAAAGGCCCCTTCCAAACGAGACACTCTGTGCCCTTTCAGTGGCACACTACTTGGAAAGCCCCAGCGGCACACCCTTCAGCGCCTTCCAGCGGCACACCCCTTTGTGCCCATTCCAGTGGCACACTCTTGTGCCTGCCAGCGGCAAACCAAATGTGCTCTCCAGCGGCACACCTTCGGGTGCCCCAGCGGCACACCCGTCCCTAGCCTTCCAATGGCACAATACCCGCTACCCTCTAGCGGCACACTCCAAGGCCCATTCATCGGCACACTTCAAACTAGCCCTCAAGCGGCACAGTTCTTTGCCCCTTTAACGTCACAACACCTTGGCCCCTCCTAACGGCACAACGTTGAATCCTCCAGAACGGCACAAGCCGGCAGAATGCACAGCGGTCACTGGGAGAGCCCCTTTGCGCGCAGCGTGGCCACCTCAATGCCAGCTAGTCCCCTACCTTGGTGTCGCCCTTCGGTTGGTCGAAGAAGATCCCCACCTGACGAAGATGAGACTCGGGTCAACCTCGGATGGCAGTACCATCATTAGGTCCCCCCGTCAACACCACACATATAAAAAGCCCTCACGAAGAGAAGAAAAAGAGGACTGCATGCGAAGAGGAGAGCCCACAGTGGGATCAACAGAGAAGAAAGAAGAGAAGAAGAAGGTAGAGGGAGAAAAAGAGAGAACGTGATGTGTGTGTTGCTGAGGGGGGAGGATTGCAGCGAAGGGGATGATCTTCCTCCCTCATTCCAACCTCCTCCCCAACTATTTTCGTTCTTGCTTTGATATTGTCTCTCCCCCCCCCCCATCCCTTTTGTTTTGGGTGCTTTGTATCTTGTTTGGGCCTTGCGGCCATGAGCTTCATTACTGAGCTCCTCTATGAATGAAATATCCATTTATTCTTTTCCTCTCATGGTTGCTCTTGTGTTGCTTTCCTTTCCTTTTCATCATTGTTTCGTGATCTACGTTACCTTTCAACCTTCTAACTCCGTGTTTCACTTGCCCTCCCATGGCGCTGGCCGGTTTAACCCAACGTGTGGTGTCCATAGCTTGGTGTCATAGGGTTGGCCTTCTCCTCTTTTAATGGTCTTTCTCCCCAGTATAATCAGCCCTCTCTCCTCCATACGGGCTTGTTAGAACCCATCACTCCATTTAGCACCTGGGACTCACCCACCGTCTAGAGCATTTCCTCTTGACTTCTCTTCGAAGCCAATGGTCCATATGAACCTGCCCAGGCCTACCACCGGTACACCCTAGAGCAGCCAGCCCACCGGCACACTCTTGGCCCTTCCGTCTGGTACGCCTTGGCCAGGTCCATCGGCACACCTTTGGCCTTTCCCTGGCCGGTACACCCCCTGGCTGTGCCCCAGCGGCACACCCCTTGCCAGTCTAGCCCGGCACACCCTAGCCATTGATTCCCCGGTGCACTTGTGACTTGAGTCAGTCTAGTGGCTTCTCGTTCGGTGTTTTCTTTGAGTTTTCTAAAGTTTCCTCAAAGGTGGCTACCTCGGCACACACCTCAAATTGTCGGGTCATGCCACTCCTTGTGGACGTGTTCCCTTTTCACTCCCTTACCATCCGGGTTAAGGGGAGATGCTGCCGAATTTTTGTTAGAAATAACAACATGTTAAAAGACAAAAGGAAGCAACAAACAAATGAAATAAGCCACAATAAAACATTTCAATCAAGACAAAGGAGCCACGCAAGACTCAAAGAGCTAGACTACTAAGCATGGCCTTGGGCTTAATCACATAACAGCGGAATGGAAACTAGTTGCTTAAAGTCCTCCATCTAAATTTCATGAACAAGTGGGACCCTCCTCTCAGGCCTTACTCCACTCATGTGGGCTTTACCCTGGCTACATTGGTCCCTTTGACCCACTCTTCGTCCGGTGCACCTTGCCTTTGTCCTGGCCGGCACACACCCATGCCCTTTCCCGGCACACTAGTGCCCCTTCTTCTCTCTCCGGCACACTCTCTGTGCCTTCACCCAGCACAACCCTATCCCCCTTTTCGGTGCACTCTCTCATCCCCCAGCGGTATACCCCATCTGGCACACCTTTCATTCCCCCAGTCGGTACATTACTAATTGCCCTGCCCGGCACACTCTGCCTAACCTCCATCCGATACACCCATGGCCTGGCCAGCGGTACACCTCCCCAGCCATCCTAGCCCGGCACACTCTATCTAACCCCTATCCGACACACACTCTAGCCTCTACCCGGCACACTCATGGCCTGCCTTATGCGGTACACTCCCCAGCCCCCTCAGCGGCACACTCTTTACCTTCCAACAGTACACTCTTACATGCGTCCATTCCGGCACACTCTGTATTTAGAAGCATCACACCAAAGAAAAGGGGTATAATAAACAAAAAAAGGGGGAAAACATAATAATGATAATAAAAAAGGAAAATCCACCTGATAATCAAAAAAGGGAGATGCAATAATAAAAGAGAGACAAATAAAAAGGGTGAAATAAATAATAAAGAGGGATGAGATAAACTAAGGAAGGCCTCCATCGATCCATGGGTGATAAAAGGGGTCAACAAATAATGATGGCAATAATAAATAAATGATGGCAATAAATAATAATAATAATAATGAATAAAACAATACGGCCTTTGTCTCCTTCGGGCCCCGGATCCGGGAATATTAATGATGCCCTTGTGGGTCAGGCTTCACCCTGGGGGGGGCACTCCTCCCGTCATGGGTATCGCCCGACCTCGTTCTGGGCCAATATCTCAATGAAGCTCCCTCTTCCCACCGGGATCTAATCCTGTCCCTGTGTCAAGATTGCCATTCCCTGGTAGACATCTGCACGGGTTCGTTCCCGTTATCGTCTTGTTTTCTGTATAGACTTCGGTCCAAACATAGAACGGTCCACTAGTGACCAACATGATCTGAGTGTTCGTACTCTCGATATGGGTTTTCAGCATAGTTTGACTGCCCCCTCTCCTTCCGCATTAACTAGTAATTCTTTCGTCCATGGAGCCCTTATTTTTGGCAATTAGTCAAGGGTATTCCCCTCTCCGAGGGGATGTAAATGACGCTGTGAGCTTCATGGCACGGCGGGTCCCAGTCCCGACCCGAACCACACAATCGCCTGACTGAGTCAGACTGAGCGCACCATGGGCTTCCACGAAGCCCGAATAAATCGTCACTTTATGACTGGCATGCCCACGCACTTAATAAACCCAATAAAATGAATAAACCATGATTTAAACAATAAGTGCGTCCACATGCGCGCGTGGTTGGCTTGTTGATCAGCTTGTACACGCCGAGGGTATGTCACACGTACTCCCCTCACGCGGCGTCTAGCCATCGCACACATGTCCATCTCCGTCGCATATAAGGCGTTATGACAATGATAAACACACCCGAATCCTGGGTCCGCCTGTGTATGGCAACCCACAGTGGCTATGCATACGCCATGATGCCTCACCTACTTCTGACACGGAACAGCGTGCCTACCGCTCACTCCGAGCTGACCGTCGATCGCTTTGACTGATGATTCGAGTTAGTCGGACCCTGGCCCAGGAGTAATATTCTCGGGGCCGGCCTCGACTCCCCAGTATGACGACATTCACCTTCCGAGGCCCGGACCCGACAGCTCACCTTGAGCCGCGTCCAACTGCCATCAAGCGCCAGCCAAGGACCGCCCCTGCCACCTAGGCAGTCGGGCTTGTCTCAATCTCCTCATGGAGAGCCTCTATAAAATACGCAGATATTCGCCTTATTACGCATTGACCCGGGGGCTGACCCACACGTCAGAATTGTCCCGCGGCTTGCGCCCATTGTACTTCGGCCCCCTCGGCCCATTTGTAAAGCCGGTGTGGCTCTCATACAGCATCAAACCAGTTGAATACAAGCGCCCGTATGAGGGCCCCAGTTTTCTACTTGCACCACTCGGCAGGTGTGCCTAATACCCCTGACCCCAGCAAACACCTCCCAGTTGAAAGCGCACCCACAACCGCGGAATGCTCTTGGCCCTCTACCCATGGCTTCAGACACATACATACTTTTCTTCAACATAGAACGGAGGTGTTCAGATTCAATCCGATGTAAATAAACACCGATTGCTTGCGATCGGTGTGAAAAGATGTCCAGTACACAATTCCCACAATTGCCTGCGCACTCGCACCCGTGGATACCCCTTCTATCCACGTGTCGCCCGATCTCTCGAGCCCACGTGCCGCGTCCTGGCGACTCTTCCCCGATCAACCCTTGGTTCCATAGGTGATTGTCGAGAAGTCGACTGGCACGCCCGCACCCTGTCTAACTAACCTACACCCTGATATTTCCGTGCCATTCGACCCTTTTCGACTTTCGGTAAAAGGAGAGTGCCCGGTACCACCATGAGAGGCATGCAACCGTAAAGAAGGATACCCGAGATACATCAAACTCCCGTATTATCCTTCCCCGCTGTATTCCTACCTTCACCCCGGTCATCGGCATAAAAATCCCCGCAACACCAGCATAATCGGAATCCGTGTAAGCTACTAAATCAAAACTACAACTACGTGGAAACCAAAGACCAAGTTCAATGGTGCCTAGCAAATATCTGAAAATCCTTTTGACTGCTAACATGTGTGGTTCTCTTGGATCGGATTGAAATATAGCACACATGCAAACACTAAACATGATATCCGGCCTACTAGCAGTCAAGTTCAATAATGAACCAATCATTCCACGAAAAAGTTTTTGATCAACAGACTTATCTTGTTCACTTTTCTTCAATTTCACCGTTGTTGACATCGATGTCTTTTGTGGCTTCGCATTGTTGAATTTGAACTTCTTGATGAGCTCCTTTGTGTATTTCCTTTGATTTATGAAAATTTCATCTTTTTGCTGCTTCACCTGCAAACCCAAGAAGAAGGTTAACTCCCCCACCAAACTCATCTTAAACTCCCCCTGCATCAATTTAACAAAATCATCATTTAATGAATCAGAGGTGGCTCCAAAGATAATGTCATTAACGTATACCTGAACAATAAGCATGTGTTCATTGTCGCTCTTAATGAAAAGGGTTTGATCGATATTACCTCTTTTGAAGTCATTTTCTGAAAGGAATGTACTTAACCTTTCATACCACGCACGGGGGGCTTGCTTCAGACCATACAATGCTTTGTCAAGTTTGTACACGTGGTCCAGGTGCTTCTCATCTTTGAATCCCGGTGGCTACTCAACATAGACGCCTTCTTTCACTACACCATTCAAAAATGCACTTTTAACATCCATTTGAAAAAGTTTAATATTCCTAGAGCATGCAAAGGTGAGTAATATTCTAACCGCTTCATGCCTAGCCACGGGTGCAAATGATTCATCAAAATCAATTCCTAATTCTTGACTATAGCCTTGGGATACAAGCCGGGCTTTATTCCTAATCACCACCCCTTGATCACTAAGTTTGTTTCAAAAAATCCACTTAGTTCCAATCACCGGGTGATTCTTAGGTCTAGGCATAAGAAACCACACCTCATTCCTTTGGAATTGGTGTAATTCCTCCTGCATAGCCAAGATCCAAAAATTGTCATTTAATGCCTCATCTACAGATTTGGGCTCAATATCAGAAAGTAATGCAAGATTATCGAATTGTTCTACTTCTCTGATTGAAGCCCTTGTTCTTACACCTTGTTCCACGTCTCCTATAACATTGCCTTGTGGGTGGTCCTTGTGGAACGTCCATTGCTTAGGGAGATCTTCATTTTGGGTTGGAGCTTTATCATTTTTGTTGCTCGACTCTGCTTGATCCACATCTTGATTTTCCATGTCTTTCTTTTCTTCTCCATCTTCATGCCCTACATCAATAAAATGATTATCTTTATGAGATAACCTTAAAGTGTGTTCATCAATGATCACATGTGGGCTTTATTCTACCACAAGAGTACATAAGTTATATACTCGATATGCTCTAGATGATGAAGAATATCCAAGAAAAATACCTCTATCACTCTTTGCGGCAAATTTCTCCAAATGTTCTTTAGAATTATTCAAAATGAAACATGGAGAACCAAAAGCTTTAAGATATGCAATATTCGGCTTCTTACCTTTATAAAGCTCATATGGAGTTTTCTTGAGAATAGGTCTTACCATGGCTCGATTGATGATGTGATAGGCCGTGCTCACCGCCTCGGCCCAAAAGTACCTTGGTAAGCCATTTTTCTCAAGCATTGTTCTCGCCATCTCCACGAGCGTCCTATTCTTTCTTTCCACAACTCCATTTTATTGTGGGGTTCTAGGTGCTGAGAGGTTGTGTGAAAACCCCTGTTTTTTGCAAAAATCATCAAAGTCATGGTTATCAAATTTTCTTCCATGATCACTCCGAATAGCTTTGATTTGATACCCCTTATCAGTTTGTAAATTCCTGCAAAGATCTTCGAACTCCTGCAAAGCATCATTCTTATGGGTTAAAAATAATACCCAAGTGAATCTTGAGTAATCATCTACAATAATAAACTCATAAAGTTTCCCTCCAAGACTGTGTGTCCTAGTGGGACCAAATAAATCTAGATGAAGGAGTTCAAGGGGTCTAGTGGTGGTGACAATATTTTTAGATTTAAAAGACACCCTGGTTTGTTTCCCCATAGCACATGCATCACAAATTTTATTTACATCAAAATTCAGTTTTGGTAAGCCTCTTACAAAATCTTTTCTATACAGTTTAGAAAGAACACTAAAACTCGCATGACCAAGTCGTCGATGCCATAACCAAACATCATCCGACTTATTAGAAACTAAACAAAGATTTTCTTTTGGAAAATTTTCAATATCAATAGAGTAAATATTTCCATCTCTAAGACCAATGAATTTTATTTCATGTGTATCTTTATCTACAATAGAGCAGTGTGTGTTTTCAAAAATGACTTTGTGACCTTTGTCACAGAGTTGACTAATGCTAAGTAAATTGTGATTTAAACCATTCACAATCAAAACATCTTCAATAGACTGGTTGGAATCCTTACCTATTCATCCAATTCCCATAATTTTACCTTTGTCGTTCCCGCCAAAGGTAACCAGTCCACCATCTTTTTCTTTCAGGTCTGAGAAGAGCTCTTTATTGCCCATCATATGTCTGGAACATCCACTGTCCAGGTACCATTTGTTCCACTTGGCTCTTAGACAGACCTGCACAATCAAAACACATCTCAAGTTGATTTAGGTACCCAAGCAAGCTTGGGTCCCGAATTGTTAGTTCTACCTTGAGGAAAATGCATTCCATTTTTCCTTTCAAAATACTCATCATCGGCCCTCATCAAATCACATACATACATTGAGTGGTCGAACATCCCACAATAAAAACATGTAACATTTGGTTTTCTAAAGCGACTCCTTTGCATGTAAGATTTATCAACACATGAGTTCATGCAAGAGTCAACATGAGAATAACAATATGAATTAAATGATTTCTGAAATTAATTCCTCACATATGAATTCTTCTTAGTGGGTGAGTGTCCCACATCAGTCCTCTCATTCTTAGCCTTTCCATTGCTAGTCTCACCATGTTCAACCATTTTCTCTTTTCCTTTCAATTCCTTTTGGACAACTTCTTTCAATCTCTTTAGTTCATCATTCATGGTTTCGAAGTTGGTTTCTAATTCTCTCTTTGATTTTTCACACTCATTCAGTCTCAATTTGAATTCATCCAACTCCTTAACCAATTTTTTATTTTTGATTTTCAAGTTATCCACATTTTCATAAGCATTCTATTTTTCAGCTTCCAAGCATGCCGGTTCATCTTCATACAAAGTCATTTTAGATTGAAAATCTTCTTTATCTTCTATGGATTTTTGAACTTGCATTTCATAAAAACTACACCTAGCACAAGGATTTGTAGAGCTAATTAAGTCATGGAATTTCTTTTTCAAATTCTTGACATCACATTTAGACTTCTTATACTTCTGATATAACTCAGCATAAGCTGGATGCCATTGTTCAGCAGTAAGGTTTTTGAAATTGGAATTTACCTCAGAGTGTTCCTCATCCGCCATCAAACAAAAGTTCTGGAAAAGCTTGTCCAGTTCATCCTTGTCGCCTTTGGATCTTGAGCTATCCGAATCCTCATCGCTCCATGTAGCTTTCATCGCTTTTCCTTTCTTCGGCTTGCACTTTTCAAGCTTCTTCTGGAGCGCGGGGATTGACCCATCATATGGCCGGGCTTCTTACACTCATAACAAATTATTTCCTCTTTCTTGCTTGGCTCTCCTTTCTTGATGGCGTTTCTTCTCAAGAATCTCCTCGGAAAATTTCCTTCTCGCCTTGCCCTTCTAAAGTACTTTCTGGCTCTCCTTGTGACTAGAGCCATCAACTCTTCTTCATCACTGTCCATAGATGAGTCTCCATCACTCTCTTCGAACGATCCTGGATTAGCTTTCAGTGCAATCGATTTCTTCTTCTTGCTTTCCTCCTCAGCTGGCTTCATGATGTTGATTTCATAAGTCATTAGCGACCCGATCAATTCATCCACCTTGAGTGTGGTAAGATCCTTTGAATCTTCTATGGCGGTCGCCTTTGTGTGCCACGGAGGTGTGAGGGACCGCAGCACCTTTCTGACCAAGTCTTGATTTGAATATTCTTTTCCCAAGGCTTTTAAGTTGTTTGTGATCTCGCTTAGCCTTGCATACATTTGCATTATATTCTCCCCGGGCTTCATTGCAAATAGCTCATACTCTCGAACCAACAGGTTTGCTTTAGTCTCCCATACTTCTAAAGTACCTTCATAAATCATCTTCAATTTGTTCCACATTTCCTGCGCGGATGAACACATAGATATGCTTGAGTATTCGTTAGGATGTATCGCGCACTGAATAATGTTCATAGCTTTGAAGTTAGCACATGACTTCTTAATATGCTCTTCTTACCATTCATCCTCATCCGGAGGTAAAACATAAGGAACTTTATTTATAACTTTCCACGTGTCATAATCCTGTGCTCGCATGAACACAGTCATTCTGTTCTTTCAATAGGGATAGTTAGTCCCATCAAAGAAGGGTGGCCGATGTATCGAATGTCCCTCGGGGATCATTCCCTTGTTGGCCATAGCAAAGGATCTTTGCTCTACAACCGTGAGGTTGTCCTATAAATTAGAGATTCGCTCTGATACCAGATTGTTGTCCACTAGATGCACGATTGGACAAGAAGGGGGGTTGAATTATCCTCTCAAATCGAAATGATAGTTTTTAAATTTTTCACAGCGGAATAAAGTTAACTACCAACACAAGAAATGAACGGATTAAATTATCAAACTAGTTCTCTCAACATCTCCGTTCTCACACGATCAAGACGAGAATAATAATCATGCAAACCACAAACACACATATGCGAGACAGATTTTTAGGTGGTTCGGGACCACGACGGGCTCCCTACGTCCACCCCTCACCAAACCGGTAAGGATCCACTCGCTTCAAATGAAGCGCACGGAGCTTCCGCTCGAGAAACACGGAGATCTCATCTCCTACACGATCCACGAGGGATCAAGACGCACACATACACAAATCGCAACACCCACGGCACAATATCACCACAACCGTTCGTAGACAGTCGACACACTGACAGAGTCCAAGTTCGAAAAATAAGGATATGATCAATACAAGCTCATAGACCAGAAGTAAATGAATGAAATAGATGTAAATAAGGTATAGAAATAAATCCCCATGAGTAGAAAGGGCTGCAAATGATCTTCTCTAATCCTCGGGTCGGAGGGTAGCCGGATGCCGTCGATAAGAACATCTACGCGTTCATCTTTTCATTCTGCTCCATCTTCTCTTTAATCACTGAAGAGGTGTGATCTCGTGCTGGTCCTGAGCGGATGGTGGATCACCGGATAGTGAACTGCAAGATAGGTAAACGGATCAGGGGGCCCAGGGAGAGTCCCTGGGGAAAACCCTCCGATGCTTAAGTCAGTGGAGCTATGGCGGGAGCAGTAAAGGGAGAAGAGAGCGTATGCGCGAGATCCCTCTCCACCAAAAGGGGTGAAGTGGTTCTTGCTCAGGAGCTTTGAGTGTATGATTACCCTTCCCTTCGTCGGAGGGTCTCCCTGGTTTAAATAGTACGCCGTCTATTGGAGTCCTGTAAGCCGAGGGGTTTCAGGTGGGGGTTATGTCCTCATCGTGGGCTTTTATTGCCTTATCGTGGGAGCGTTATCACCTTGGGGAAGAAGAAGTCCCTTGCCTTCCTGAATTCCTGCCTACTGTGGACTCTTAACGGCTGCAAAGGATAAGTAATCGTCGGCCGTTCTGAGCTCAGGGAGGCCAGCCCTATCGGGCGATAGGCTTAGCTCGGAAGAGGATGGGTCGGATGGGTCGGCGTACGCCTTCTTCTCCCGGGCGGAGATATGGCTTGGGCCGGACCTTTCCTGTGACCTGACCGACACTCGGGCCCTCCGAGCCTAGAGCCCGCCTAGGAAGGTTGTGTCCTTGAGTGATTTTTTATTGGGCTTTCTTCCCTGAGTGGGCCCTGTGGGCTGTCACTTAGGCGAGGTTGGCCTCGTTGCGTCCTATCGGGCCTAGTCGGGCTGCTCTTTGAATGGGCTACAGAAATCCCCCTCTCCACTTGTCCCCCTCCTACTCCCGAGCCAAAGGAGGCTCGGACGAGTAGTATTTGAGGGTTTTGGACCGGCGTGGCTCAGGTGGGTGGAGATCTAGCGGTGTTATGAAGTCACGTGCCGTGGTCACCTGGGCCCGTAATAATTGTGATCCTGACGGATTTGAAATGAGGGGGCCCCCTTTTTCTCGGAGGTCAGAACGACGCGCCGCCTCCCGTGAGGATTTATAGGCGTTGGGCGCTGGTTGTCATTCCAGACTCTCTAGGGTTTCGGCTTTCCTTCACTCCTTTGCTTTCGGGGCTCCTTGATGCGCCGTGAAGACACAGCGGAGGAGCAGAGACTTGCGGCGGCGTTTGAGGAGTTGGTGAGGATAACTGCGGAGGCGGTCCGGCAGCTTCCTCCTCCCCCGGAATCTTCGAGATCCCTTGAGAATTCTTCTTCCAGCTCTTCCTCGGAATCCATGGCGGACCAGCGTTTGTGTGCTGAAGGATGGGGCGACGAACCGGTGGCGAGAGCGCCCGTCCCGAATCGTAGCGAACTGGGGGAAGCTGAGGTGAAGAGGCTGGAGCACAGGTTTCGTCTGCCTCTTAGGTACAACTTTGTTGCTGCTGCCCCGTATGAGATGAGTCTGGACGACCGCACGGGCCACATCTGCACCTTTCTTCTGGCATGGAAGAGCGGGTTTCGCCTCCCCTTCGAGCCCTTCGTCCTCACACTCCTCAATTTTTTTCAGTTGGCGCCCATTCAGTTGGTTGCCAACTCGTACCTCCTCCTTTCTGCCTTTCAAATTCTCTACCGTCAGTGCGGGGTTCCTCCTTCTCTGGACCTTTTCCATTATTTCTTTGAGTTGAAGGAGCATCCGTCGGCGGTGAAAGGTTTTTACTTCATCCAGGCGAGGAGGAACAGGAGCTGCATTTCGCTGGCGGCGAAGGATTCCTCGCATAAAGGGTGGAAGACCCAATTTTTCTGGGTGAAGATACATTCGGTGGAGGAAACCTGGAGATGCCAAGTGATGCCCAATTTCCACCCGAATATCCCTCCCCGACAGGAGGAGTTCCCTTCAGATGTGGAGGAGTATGCCGCTCGTCTGCTGAAGCATCGCCAGTCTACCGAGGAGTTGGTGACGCCGGAGAATGTCGAGCGGTGTCTTCTCACGCGGCTGAAGCCGTCAGGTACCACCATCTATGTCACGTCCCGACGCGGAATATCGAGGGCGCGACGAGTCGTAAACACGCGTGTCGATCAGAGCATGTACAATTTTATTTCTAAAATCAGAAATGAACGGGAAAATGATACTTTTATTCCATCAAAATGAAGTTTACAATACTAATTGATAAGCCATAAAGACAATTACAACTTCCAAATTCAAATTACAACATTCTTGTAAAATCACTAGTTGATCTACATAAACCTAGGTAAAAAGGAAAACACTCTTTCACTCTTGTCCATTCCCTTGTTCAATTTCATTTCCTGCAACAATTAATCAAAACGTAGGGTGAGCTAAAAGCTCAGTAGGATTTTATATCTCTATGAACCAGGCAATCTTTAAGTGTTAGCAATTTAAACAACTTTCTAACTTGTATCGGGAAGTATATAAACATGAATAGAATTTCCAAGTAATTGAGATGATATGATATCAAGATGAATTTCCAAGTAATGACTTTGAACAATAAGGAATTTCATGTAATTGGCCATTTTCACGCAAGTCAAGTAATTCATGTAATTTTCAAGTAAATAAGTAACAAGTAAATAAGTACGAATAGTGGAATGTCGTATCAAGTAAATCTATCATGCACTTCGGTGCAATGCCACACCATTGGTCAATCAACTCCCATAGGCACAAGTACTTTCAGGCGCTCCCCCCAGGACCAGACCGGGCCCCATTAATGCCAGGCATTGAGTCATATGGATCCGAAGATCCCAAGTACGTTTAGACATCCACTTTAATGTATATGGCCAAGAATTTTCAAGAATATACTGTTTGTAATAAGCACAGATTTGACACAATTTCAGAAGTTGCAAGAAAAGTTGATAACAATTTAAGGCACAATGTTTAACGACATTAAGTCGTGGAGTTCAAAAATGAACGGTAAGTAGGAAGAAAATCAAGTAATTAGAGTTTAATAGAATTAATTTGATTCCATAGTTTAATCTTATGTGCATTTGATTTACAAGTGTTTAGACATGTTTACATGAAGTTTTTGTTCATTAAAAATACATTAGTTAGCCAAAATGGTGATTTATTATAATAATCGAAATTTTATTATGAAAATAACTTTTTATGTTGAAAATAATTCTAACTTGCTAAAAATAATATTAACATGCTGAGAATGATTTTTATATGTTACCTTACCGGTAAGATGATAAAAATAATTTTTCATGCTAGATTTAATTTTTACATACTGAAAATTAATTATTAACATGCCAAAATTAATACTTAACATGCTAAAATAATCATCTTACTGATAAGATGATAAGATAAGTTTACCATGCTGATTACAGAAATTTTCTGATAACAACATAATTTTTATCATGCTAAAAATCATTTTTCTCCATTTATTTGCTAATTATTTGATAGGAAAATAGAATTATCATGCTGAAAAATAGTTTTAATACACTGAAAATAATTCTACCATGCTAAAAATAATTCTAACATGCTGGAATAATTTTACCATACTGGAAGAAATTTTATCATGCTGGAAGTAATTTTCATGCATCATTTTACTAATTATTTAATAGGAAATTAGGTTTCATATGCACAAAAATAGCTTTAAATAGATTTTAACATGCTGAAAATAATTTTTATATCTCAGTATGTATAAAATAATTTTATCATATTGGAAGTCATTTTTAACATGCTGGAAATAGTTTTAACATGTTGGAAACAATTTTTAGTATGTATAAACTAATATGGTGAAAATTAGATTTTTACATGTAAAAATAATTTCATTCTACAAAAATAAATTTTTAACATGTTATAAGAATTAACACATGCTAATCTTACATTTTCTTACTTTTGGTGACTAATTACGTACAATTAACGTGGACTTCCAAAAGATATAGTTCCTATTGTAAAGTGACTTAAGTTTAGTCCCACATTGGAAGTTACAAAAAACTTGCATAGCTTTATATGTTGGAGAGCTCACCCTTGGGTCAGGACCCAAGGGGCATAGGATGTGGGCTTGAATTGTGAGTTGATACAAAACTAGTTATGTATATTTATTTGTTTGTTTATGCCGTGCCGAGCCGAGCCGAGCCGAGCCGAGCCGAGGTGCGGTCAAGGCCAATTATATATATATATATCGTTCGTTCTAGAAATATATATATATATATATTTTTAAAAAAATGTTTGACCTAATTTTTGTGAACGCGCTAGCATACGCTAGCGCGACTTTGAAGATCGCGCTACCCTTGGGTAGCACGTTCTGAAAATATAAATTTTTTTTTAAAAATGTTTGACCCCATAGGGGCGGGAAAAACACTGTGTGAACGCGCTATGTCGGGCCAGCGCGTTCAGAACGCGCTACTGAGGTATAGCGCGTTCTAGACCTGATAAAAAAAACGGGAATACACCTCCAATAAAATGACCATAACTTACTCATTTCAAAACGGAATTTAATAAATGAGCTATCAATGGAAAGAGGACAGAAAAATGAACAAGATGACATGATTTAATTGAAGTTTAGCCTGAGAGACACCTACCTTTTGACGGATCTAAGATTATCCCCAAATATATAAAGAAAACCCTTGATCTTCCCAATCCTTGTTCAAATCTCCATGAATCTTCGCAGCAGCATAAACTTAACTCCCAGTGATGGTTTGAGGGTCGAATGGGATTCTATTTATAGCCAAAACTTGGCAAAATGGGTCAAAATTTCCTTACCTAAATCCACCAACCCCATGAACTCGTTTTAGAAGAAAAATACAATTTCTCCTCTTAATTTAGACCATCTTAAGTGTGAATTCAGTGTAAAAACGGCTGGTCCAAGGTGGCTGGTAGGTAAGGGTCTATTTTTGAGTCAAATCTTCTAGAAATGGGGTTATTATAATCCCTTAAATATCATATTAAACACATGTTACGAATTTAAGGTTAATTTAACCTTTATTGAATCCTTTAACCATTAATTCAGCCCATTATGCATTATCCAATGGCCAATTGTAAACCTAATCCATTACTTAGACTTTTATTGGGCTTACTATTGAGTTATCTAAGGTGCAAAGCATTTAATCTCTATTTACTTCTAGTTGATTCAAGTAAATTCAATAAACTAGCTTATTTCATATAGTAAAAATGAAATTTGATTATTTCATGAAAATTTTAATTACATAATCAAATTGAAAATTTTATTTCTCATTTTTAAATTTTGGGTTTCTACAATCTACGTTTTTCTTTGGAGGTTGCCTTTCTTTTCCTGATCACGCCTTCTCCTCTGTTGCAGACACTAGGCGCGAGCCTCTGGAGGAAGTTGCTGAGATCATTGATCTTGCTGACGACTCGGTGGCCGATGAGCCGGGGGTCCCGGTGGGTCACTCCCAAGCCTGAGATAAGGGCAAGGAGGCGGCTTCCGAGGGGGCCTCACGGCCGGGCGGCGCAAAGCGCAAGGATCCCATGGAGGGAAGGTTGCGGGAAGCCGCGAAGGCCAGGAAACGGGCCAAGAAGGCCGGTCTCCTCATCACTGCCGGGGGCGACTCTGGTTCGGCGGCGCTCCCCTCTCGGGGGCAAGATGGGGTAGACCCAACCGGGCTCGCTCCCCCATCCGCCGAGCGAGAGAGGGCCGAGGAGACCAGGGGCCCCTCAGAGGATGGTGATGATGGGTCGGCTCTCCCCTCGGTGGGAACAGAGGGGGCCGAAGTAGAAACAACCGAGGCCGAGACCGGGGGACCGGTCGGGGTGGGTGATGTCTCGGGTGGCGTTGCGTGGGCCGAGACAGTTGAGATCGGGGGTTCACCTGTAGAGGCGTCGCAGCCCCAAGCGTCCGAGGTTCCTGGTGCGGCCGGGCTGGTGGCGTCGATCGAGGTCGGGGTTCACCTACGGAGGCGTTGCAACCCCAACCGACTATGGAGCGCGGGGAGGCCGTTTCCGCGGCTCGACCAGGGTCTTCCAGTGCGGCGCCAGGGGTGGAGCGGGTGCCCATGCCGGTGGCCTTGGAGAGGCTCGGCGTCTCGAGCGCTCTGTATCAACTTTGCTGCGAGGTGTCCGCGAGGATGAAAGGGGGAGACAGGCGTCATTCTCCTCCCGGGGTTCTCGACGTCATCATGGAGGGCGGCTTGGTCATGGCCTGGATGGGGGCCACGATGGCGGAGACTTATGCCCAGACGGAGTCAGAGCGGTCGAACTTGGCTTGGACCCTCGGTGAGTGTGAGAGAAAGCTGGCTCGACTCAACGAGGCGCATGAGGGGCTCCGTCGGGAGTTCTCGGTGACTAAGGAGTCATTGCGATCGAGCCGTCTGGAGGTCAGAGTGCTGACCGAGCAGCTGGCCAAGGCCCGAGAATCGCTTGAGAGGAAAAGCAAACTCCTTGAGGAGGAGCGCCTTCACCATCTCGAGCTGGACGGCCGTTGGGAGGCTGAGCGCGCCGAGCTGGTGGACCGAGCGGAGGCAGCGGAGTGCCTTCGTTTTGAGGCCGAGGCCGACCGAACTGAGGCAGAGGAGCGATCAGTGGAGGCCAAGGAGCGGGCGACCGAGGCTGAGCTGAAGTCGGCTGAGGAAGAGAGGCGATCAGCGGAGGCCGAGGAGCGTGCGGTCGAGGCGGAGCGGAAGTCGGCCGAGCTTGCCAAGAGAATGGGGCTGGTCGGAGCGGAGGCGATCGAGCAATACAGGGGCTCAGAGGCCTACCTAGCCGACCTGCAGGAAGCTGCCCTTCCACACTATGAGGTAGCACTTCGCCGAGGCATCCGCAAAGGGTTCGAGCAGGGTTACCGCCGGGCCGTTGCATATGCCGATGCATAAGATTCCGGGATCGACTTCCCCTCTGGCCAGTGCTATGACTCGGACGAGTCATCTTCTAGCTCCTCTGCATCGGGCGGGGAAGATCCAGAGAGCTCTTCACCAGTGGGGTCACCAACTCCGGCTGCCTCGGGAGGGCTCGCGGCAGAGGCAGTTCCCGCGCAGGCGGGGTCAGTGCCAAGGCCGGCCGTCACCGAGGGTGATGGGGGCGAAACACCCGTGCCTTCCGTTCCCGAGCTTCAAAGTGGGCCCGAGACCTGATGTATCGCTCTATTTTACATTCTTCCTTTGTTTGTCTCTTTTCCTTTTCTGAAAAAGAAAGATTTTCTTTTTGCAAGGCAATAAATGACTTACTTGCTTCTTGCCTTCCTTGCCGTGGTTCGATTAGCGTATCTGCAGTAGTTGGAAATTGTCGATACGTCCTGCGTGGTTTTCGCATGCTGGTTGGATGGGTTCCTGACAGGGTGTCTTTCCGTTTCCTCACGCTTTGAATGCCTGGCCGCTTCGTGTATCCCGCTGAGGCGGGAAACGAGGGGTTTGAGGTGACCGTTCAGAGGGGAAAATTCCTTTGGCGTGTTTTCGAGGGGGGAGTCATTTAAGGCAAGTAGCCTCCCTTAGCCTATAAAAAGACTAAAGGGCGTCCCTTCCTCTCCATCGCTTAGGATTTTCACTACCAGTCTTTCCTCGCCCCTTCTTCATGTTGCGCTGTGCCGTTGCATTCGGAGCATGGAGGATCCTGCGGAAGAGGACGCTGCCGGTGATGGAGGAGCAGAGAGTTCTTGCTGCTTTGGGCTATTGAGCAGGTCTGACGGTCGTCGCGCGGGGTTGAGACGGGTCCGATGGTCGTCACGCGGATCTGGAGAGGGTTCAACGTGCGGAGGCACGCCGTTTACCCTTTACCAGTTCCCGCGAGGCTTCCCGGGGGGCGCCGAGATGGAGGACGGATGGGGGCATCCGGGACACCCGCCGCCACTCTCTCTCTGCTTGCTCCAAGGGTGGGGAGGAAGCAAATTAAGCTCCCTCCTTTCTGGGCCCTCCCCTATCATTTCTTTCACTCTGCGGAGGCTGCTTGCTCTCTGTACGTTCCAAAGAATTGGCAGGTTGGAAAGGAGGGGGCCTTCATAGGCGTTCCTTCCCTCTTCCTCTTCCAAGTTCAACTTGGAAGGTAGCCTTCCTTCTTTTTAATCCCTCTGTCACCTTTGTCACGGGCCACCCGAGCCAATTGGGTCGACCGCCCTTTGACCGAGCCAGTTTCTGTGCGAGGCAGAGTCAGTGGCTGGACGCAAGGAGATCAAGACTGAGTCAGCCGAGCGATGGCCTCTTGCAGTGGTGCTAGATGGATTTTTTGCTTTTTACTATGCGATGTACTGGCTTTTGCCTTTCTGATGTACCAACAATTGTTTGAATGAAAAGAAGAAAGTTTTATTTCATCCAACTTGTTTGCACAACTTCAAAAGTAGAATTTGCGTAGTGTGGCTGCGTTCCACGTCCGAGGGATGGGTTCCCCTTCCATTGTAGCTAGCCTGTATGCACCTTTCCCGAGTGTCTCGACCACTCGGTAGGGGCCTTCCCAGTTAGGGGATAGCTTGCCCGCCGCCTCTAATGGTCGAGAGGCTTCGACTTTCCTGAGGATGAAGTCTCCTGGTTGGAAGTGTCTATCTCGGACTTTGGCATTGTAGTATCGGGTGAGGTGGCGCTTGTATTCCATTGCTCGGATGCTGGCGATCTCTCAGAGTTCATCTGCTAGGTCGAGATTCTCGAGTAGCTTTTGCTCGTTTACCTCGGGCGAGAAGCGGATGACTCGGAGAGAAGGGTTGGTGACCTCTAACGGAATAACGGCCTCAGTGCCATACACCAACTGGAAGGGACTCTCACCGATTGCCGTTCTGGGAGTCGTTCTGTGTGACCAAAGTACGCTAGGCAGTTCCTCGAGCCAGCTACCCTTGGCCTTGCTCAGTCTGGTCTTTATGCCTTTTAAGATAGTCTTATTGGCATTTTCGACCAGCCCGTTGGCCTGAGGGTGGGCGACCGAAGTGAAGTGGTTGCGAACACCTAGGTCGACGCATCGGTCTCGGAAATAGCGAGAATCAAATTACCGACCGTTGTCGCTCACTATCACCCGGGGGATGCCATAATGGCAGATGATCAACTTCCAGACGAAACTCCAGATGACTGCCTTGGTGATCCTTGCCGTGGCTTCGGCCTCGATCCATTTGGTAAAGTAGTCGATGGCGACGATGATGAACTTCTTTTGAGACTGAGCCGTAGGGAACGGCCCGAGAATGTCGATTCCCCACCGAGCAAAGGGATAAGGCTCAGTAAGGGTGACGAGCTCCGTAGCCGGCTGATGGACTAAGTGTTCGAATCGCTGGCATCTGTCGCACTGTTGTACGTGGGCCATGCAGTCGCGCTGCAGGGTGGGCCACCAGTAACCCTGCCGTAGGAGGATCCTGGCAAGCGATCTTCCTCCTGAATGCGCTCCGCACAGACCTTCATGAATCTCTTGGATGGCTCGGCTGGCTTCGTCGGGGCCGAGACACTTCAGGAGGGGACCGGGGAAAGATCTCCGGTAAAGAGTGTCATCGAGAATGATGAAACACCGGGCTTGGTACTTCATTCTGTGGGCTTCTCGAGGGTCGGAAGGCTCTTGAGAGTCCCGGAGCCACGACAGGTAGGGTGTACGCCAGTCACTGAGAATGGCCGAGTCAACAGCGAGGAGCTCCGAGTCAATGCTCGGGCGCTCTAGCTCTTCAAGGAGGACCGATCGGGTACCTTCCGGGTCGAGGGATGAGGCCAACCGAGAGAGGGCGTCCGCTCGAGAGTTTTCCTCCCGAGCTATTCGGACTACCTCAAATCCCTTGAATTGTTGGGCCAGGTCTCTGACCAACTGGAGGTATTTGATCATTGGTGCCTCTCGAGCTTCGTATTCGCCGTTGACTTGGCTAGCGGCCAGCTGGGAGTCGGTGTGGATTTCGACTCGCTCAGCCCCCAACCGTCGGGCCATGCGTGCTCCTGAGATAAGGGCCTCATACTCGGAAGCATTGTTGGATGCCTGAAAGCTAAATTTCAAGGCATACTGTAGTTCTATTCCTTCGGGGGACCTCAGGAGGATTCCGGCACCACTACCGACCGAGTTGGAAGATCCGTCAACGAACAGTTCCCAGGTTGGCCCGGGCGCGGACGGGGATCTTTCTTCAGTCGGGATGGTACTCTCGGCGATGAAGTTGACGAGCGCTTGGCCTTTCACAGCTGAGCGCGACCGATAGGAGATGTCGTAGGCCCCGAGCATGATGGCCCATTTGATGAGTCGTCATGAAGCTTCGGGGTGGGCCAGAATCTTCTTCAATGGTTGTTGGCATCCAAAATATGATCATCGGCGACCAAGCCATAAGGACGAATGACCCGGCCCACTGAAGCACGGAAGCCGATAAAAATCAACATATTGAAGATTTCTCAAGCTGCCAGAGCCTCGAGTCACCCCGTATGGACACGAGGACTTCACCTCAGGAGAGCCGAGACAAACTCACAATCAACCGGCAGTGCGATCAATCCTGCCCAATGAACCGGCATCGACTCTCTCGTGCCGCATACACTACACCCGTTGTCCGATCAAGGACGACGGTCTACCCAGTGGCTTCCCGCCTTATGAAAGGCTCTCCTGAAGGTGAAGGAGTTCCTCTGGTTCCCCAAGATGGAGGACCGAAAGCTCTGGCAGCAGAAGATCCCGATCACCCGGCACGGGTATGGCTTCCCGCCAAGATGGGCCCGTTAGTGGCCGAATGATCACCCAGCTCAGGCGGAACTATCCCTGGTGTTATCCAACCCCCTAAGGAGCTTTGGGCACGAGCCAGACCGAGCCAGCAGCATGAATCATAGAGCCAAAGGCCGTGTCAGCAGAAAGCCCGTATGATCAGATCAAAGCTATCTGGAGTCTCGGGAATGGCCTTACGTTAGCTTGGGAGCTTCTACAAGACATCTCGTCGAAGTTTCGAGGAGCATTAGCAAGATAAATGTTCACGGTGACCCCCAGAATCATCCCCGGACTCATCGACTGGCTCGAAGCGCACGAGGAGCATTAGCCCGGCGCGCCCTAAACCGGCGCGCCCCCCACTTGATGCCCTTTATCCCGGCGCGCTGAACCCCATCCAGGGCCTGGCTATTCCGGCGCGCAAAGACCCATGAAGCCCTTCCCGGCGCGTAGTTCTTCACGCCGTATGAGGCTTGGGGCTCGATCATGTATAAATACATATGGCTATTCGAAACGAGAAAAGGAGGGGCTGAGAAGAAGGAGAGAAAAAGATAGAAAGAAAGAAAAGGAGATAAGAGAGTTCTCTTCCGAGAGAAGTTTTCAAGAGAGAGAGATAGAGCTTTCTTGGAAGAGGGGAGTTTCTGTCCGAGCATCCTTCGACGGCCGTCTTCCTCTATTCTGGGTGAAGTCCTCCGGAGCCGGAGAAGGAGAAGCGGGCCGATACTTTGTTTTCAGAACAGGTGGGCGCCGGCGTCTATCTCTCTCCGCTTTTCGTGAATTTTCCTCTTTCGGGGTTTCCGTCTACCAACTGTAAGCAAGAGAGGGGAGGGATGGCAATGATATGAGCTGACCCCTCCCCTCCTCTGCGACTTCTTCTCTTTACTATATTTTTCCTCTGCAAACGATGAATGGCGACCGAGCAATGATGTCGACGCCGGATTCTTAACGTGTAAACGATGGCCCATTCCCTTTTCTGGGATGGCAATGTGTATATGAATGTCTGGACCAGCAGGTCGAATGAATGATTTGAAACTTCTGTCTCCTTCTGTATCTACATCGAGGTGTATGTTTAAGGTCTTCCGCGTGTTTTCTCCAATTCTAGTTTCCCTGAAGCCCCCGATCATGCCCCCAAGCACCATGGGCTACAGAAACACCCCTCCCCGGGGTTTTTCCATTCGACCGTGCTCGTGTCTGATTTAAGGGTCTCCGCATCCCCTCCGTGGACAAAGCTACGCTTCTGCGTATGCTTCTTTCCACCGTGATATCGAGGGTCTAACTCCCATTGACTCTTCCCTTCCTGTTGCCCTGTGGCTCGCAAGGTGGGAGTCGTTCTTGGGATTGTAAGATGCATCGACTTAACATTGCGCCGTAACTATTCAAGCATATGCCTCTATGTTTGGCTCGTCTCGCCTGTGCATTGACTACCCCCTTCTGCATCATAGTCATGTAAACCGTTCCGAGATTCTTTTATTTCGTTTCAATCACCCGGGGAGGGGGACATTCCCCAATACTTCACATAGCTGCTGGGCGATTGAGAACTCTACCCCTCGATGGTAGATGTTTCCCCAAGGCCATAGCAGATAGCAACAGGGGTCTTAGCCTAACAGGCTTAGCCCCGACAATCTGAGACCTAATCGAGGCCAAGAGATGTATGCTCCTCGTTGGCCAGCCCTCGAAGCTTCACCCTCTTGGTGGTCGATTCCTCCATAGGATGTGCCGTAAGCTGTGGGTTGTCCAACCCTCGCAGGCTAGTCCTCGGGGTGTTGCTCCCATCATCGGCGGCTTCGTCCCTCTATCTCTTCACCCCCAGAGTCTTGGTGCCCCTCGCAGGCTAGTCCTCGGGGTATCCTATCTGATGGGATTTTGCTGGATGCCTCTGTGCAAACCGACGGTTTAGGGGCTTACTCCACGAGTGAGTATGACCCCGATTCTCCCCTGCAACTCTTCATGTTCAGGGGAGATGCTGTCAAATTTTGGACAGACTCAGCATAACTAAAGCTATAATGAGATACTCGTTCTGGACTCAATTGACTCAGTGCTCGAGTATGAACCTCGCACTGACTCACTGCATCATTTCCAGAGGGTCCTGTGTAGACACGCCATTCCTGACGTCTCCTGAGAAAGTCTCATATTACTATACGACGCCCCGCGGCGGCTTTCGCATTTTGAATCACTTGAGTGCTTCCTTTTCTTGGATCTTCTTCTGCCTTTTTCGGCATCCGGAATCGTCTCGTCGCAGCATTCGGACGGCATCAACACCAGTCAGACGCGTCGGAAGGTTCCGAAACCAGGAAGGGTGCCTGTCGGGGAGCTGCCGACGCCTTTTCAGCGGACTCGAGAGGGTCTTAATGGAGGCGTCCAGTCTCGTGGATGCCTCCATTACTTTCTTTTTTTTCTTATAACTAAAAATACATAAAAAATGATATATTAATGGAGGCGTCCAGGCCCCTGGACGCCTCCATGAAAACAAAAACAAAAAATATAAAATGCCAGTTGGCATAAAAAAACAAAACAAAAAAATAAAAAAATATTTTCTTGGAGGCGTCCAGGCCCCTGGACACCTCCATCAACTCACTCACGGGGCCCCGCCCACCGATCGACGGTTTGTCGTGTGTGAAAGAATCCAAATTATGGAGACGTCCAGCCGGCTGGACGCGCCCATTTCCAAATCACGGGTCGCCGCTCCAAAACCACGCGTTGTCCACGCGTTGTGTTAAACCGCGTGCGACTTTCGATGGAGTTCGGTGGGACTTATGGAGGCGTCCGGGACCCTGGACGCCTCCATGAAAATATTCAGAAAAAATGTATAAAAATAGAATAAAATATCTTTTTTGCCCTGATGGAGGTGTCCAGGGTCCTGGATGCCTCCACCCTCCGGAGCCCTATAAATAGAGGCCAACCCCCTCAGTTCTGGAGGAGCTTCGAAGAGATCCGATAGGCTGCCGGAGCCCAGAGGCTACCGGAGTCATTTCTAACCCGTGGGGTCTTTTGTAGGTGGAGGTTCTGCCGACTTCTCGGGTGCCCACACTCGCGAGAGGAAGGTCGTCTTCATCCACCACGCTTCCACGTCGTCCCTACGCTGCCGGAGCTCTGTCGAATTTCACCATCGGCACATCCAATAAGCCAATCCTTTCCTTTTCTTCGTAGTTCTTTTGCATTCATCATCTCGCATCCTCTATCCCCCTTCATAAGGGCGCCTCTTCTTATATACTTCTTGCATCCATCATCTCATTTTCCTCCTACTCGAGTCCGAGAGGGGTTTAAAAGACAACACCAACCAGGTGTGTGTCTTGCCATCATTTCGTTATTTTTATCGCAAGGATTTGAATACTACACCTTCATCTTTCTAATCCACTCGTTACTTGTTTGTCGTTATTTTGCAAGGGTACCCAAGGAAGGCCCTCTCCGTCGGCTAGCTGAAGGGGGATGAAGAAGCAACCCGCCATCTCCCGCTCTTGAGGTAGGCGCGATCACTTTCTTTATTTTGGAGTCTTTTGGCCCCTGGCGATCACATCATGTTCTCGAGGCCGCGGCGAGTCACTTCCCCAATGGCCGTTTAAATTCTCGTTCTTATATTCTCTTTATATTCTGTTATATTCTTATCTGCTCATATTCTCGAGGCCGCGGCGAGTCACTTCCCCAATGGCCGTTTAAATTCTCGTTCTTATATTCTCTTTATATTCTGTTATATTCTTATCTGCTCGTATTCTCGAGGCCGCTGCGAGTCACTTCCCCAATGGCCGTTTAAATTCCCGTTCTTATATTCTCTTTCTATTTTGTTATATTCTTATCTATTCATATTCTCGAGGCCGCGGCGAGTCACTTCCCCAATGGCCGTTTAAATTCCCGTTCTTTATATTCTCCTTATATTCTGTTATATTCTTATCTGCTCATATTCTCGAGGCCGCGGCGAGTCACTTTCCCAATGGCTGTTTCAATTCTTGCTATTTGATTTCTGCACCATTCCCGCCCCCCCCCCCCCCCCCGAGGCCGCGGCGAGTCACTTCCCGCTATGGCCGTTTAACCCCCATATCTTGCTATATTACATTTATCCCGCTCGCCCCGCCGGAGCAATCTCTCGTGGTGGCCCCTTCTCTTTTCTCTTATTTCTGTATTGCAGCAAAACAAAAAGGAGCCCGCGCGCTCCTCGTCTTCTTCACTCCTCGAACCGCGTGACGTCGCTCACAGATTGGCGATCACGGTGGGACCTCTACTGCTTCCTTTTGGCTACCCTTGCAAGTTTGGCACCGTCCGTGCCTCTCCACCTTGGCGCCCTCGTGCGCCCCCGTTGTGCTCACGGCAGCACTGTCAGTTGTGATTGGTTGGGTGTTTATTATATGTTTGTTATTTCTGTTGTTTTCTTACTTTATATCTCTGTCAGCATTCCATTGCATACATCCATCCCTCTTTTATATCCTTTTTCATTTTTTCTAAGGATCACCCTTTCCCAGTGAAGGAAGGACTCTCCGTTTGAGAATTCCTCTCAACGGACTAGAATCTCCTCCACTGGGACCTCCGTAAGTCCCCGACATCGAAGAATCTCCTCTTCGTTCACTGGGCTGGTTGTACCATCGAAGTTCCCCGGAGTTAGTCATCCCATTCGTGGTGAGACGAGAGACCCTAGCTGACACGGCGGTGAAACAAAAATAAACTAGGGTCCCTATTTTGTGTGAACTTCGGATCTCGCTAAAAACATAAAAAAAATCATCAAAATCAAAACACAAAAAAGGCGTAAAGGCATCCACTTGTTTGATAATCTCTGCTACCTGCTCGCTAGTGTATGTTTTTGCATTCTGGGAAAACTGTGAGCATGGCTCACGAGTCTTTTGAGGAGAACCACCCTAGTCGTGGTTTGTCAGCCGACCCGCGAGTCTATGCTATGGACTCGGGTCCTTCTCATGAGCCCTCGCATGAGGTGCAGGTTATTACCGGGGACACATCCCCACCACAGGATATCTCTTCCTTACTGGGCGTCCTCGCCAACACGGAGCTTACCTCTGAACAGCTCCGGGCCTTCTAGGCCATTCTGAAGGGGAAATCTGTTTCCCCCACGCCCCAGGAATCAACTCCGGCCATCGCACCTCTCCAAGAGTCCGTGCAGGCCATTCCATCTCCTTCATTGGCGCAAGCCATCCAGTCTCCCTCGCTTCAAGGACAAGCGAGCCAACAACCACCCTCATTCCAGTTCCCGTCACAATCTCAAACTCCCGTTGTTCCCCATATACCGCTTCAGCCAGGGCCAACTGTCGGTGGTCCGACAGCTCCCTCTCATTCGGGGTTCCCCCCTCAAGTCTCCGGGAGACAGTTTCTCCCCCAGTGGCAAGTGCCACCTTCACCTCCAGAGGAGCTCGCCCAATCGCTCCTCAATAGGTTCAATCGCATGGACGAGCAGTTTCAAAATCTGAGAAGGATGGTGGACGTGAAAGCCACCCGGATGTTGCTTTGCCAATCCTTCCCGTCATTCATCTTCCTCCCTCCGAAATGCCCACGTACAGCAGATACAATGGCACCGGCAACCCCTTCATTCACCTCAAGGATTTCATGTATGAGTCCTCCTATTGGCAAAACGATCTGAGGTCCCTGGCATACCTCTTTGGGAGATCATTGGATGGTCCCGCGCTAGAGTGGTTCTATTCTTTGGAGCCCCGCGAGGCCGAGAATTTTGAAATAGTCCAGAGAAGGTTCTTGCAAAAATATAGGGATAGGGTCGGTCCCTCACTCTCCATTACCGACCTAGTGGCCGAAAAGATGAAGCCCGACGAGGATTTTGTCCGCTATGCTGATAGATGGAGGTCTCTGGCGGAAAGAATAAGGGATACCCTCTCCGAGCCCGAACAAGTGAAGATGATTGTGTCTAATGCAACCCCACAGTTCAGACACGTCCTGGCCATGAATAAACTTACTACAATGGAGGAACTCTATGAAAGGGCCCGGTACATCCAAACCCAGTTAAAAGACTCCCCCATTATGAACATGTTTGAGTCACCAAAGCCCAACGTGGTCAGAAAGACAGGCGCTGGTGTCCCGGGCGGAGCCATAGAAGGGGTCGTGACAAATGAGCAAGTGGGTGCGGTTAACAATGTCAACTATGCAGTCAACCCAAGGCCTCCACAAATGCCCCGACTTCCCCTCCAACTAGGTCCTTTCCCTCTTCGTCCTCCACCCCAAAATAATCCACCCCAGGATAATATGCCTCCATTACGTCAACCCCAGCAACAACAACCACAACCTCAGCAACAACAACGACCACTTCAGTACAACCAAGTTCCACCCCCGGGGAATTATGGTCCCCAACAGCAACAAAGGAGGCCGATCGGTCCCAAGAGAGCCTACTATCCACCGTTGCCAGAAACTCTGGCAGATATTTTCAACGCCCTCATGGCCTCAAACATACTTGTGCTACCCAGGGAAAGGCCCGTGTGACCCCCGAATGTTGATACCTCCAAATACTGCGTCTACCACAGGCAGCCAGGACACACGGTAGATTACTGCTTCCATTTCAAAGATTACATCCACGATATGAATGATGAACATCAAATAGATTGGGATGAAATGAGACGATACGTCGCCGCTTTCAAGGCTAGGAGACCTCCTCATAGGCCACAGCAGCAGCTACAACAGCAGCAGCAGCAGCAGCAGCAGCAACCACAACAACAACAACAGCCTCAGCAGGCCCCACAACAACAGCCCAACATGGGCATAATCCAGAATCCATTGCCGGAGCACCAACAGTCCAATCATCAGGTTAACCCCATCTCCTCCTTCCCGGAAGTCGTGAGAGAGCAGGTGTGGCACCCGGAAAGTACCTCCATTCTTTCTACCGCCAATCCTATCATCACGCAACACCCTTACCTTGCCCGGATAGCACCTCTCTCTCATCAACCCGCGTCAGTATCGCCTTCACCATTTCCACTACCATTACGCCCTCTCATCCGCACCCCGATCTCCTATCAACCGACACTCTCCACTACGCCTTCACACCCTCTCATCTTCTTTCACTCCCCCACTTTACCATCCACCTCTACCACATTTACCCCTACGCCTTCTAAACCCCTTATCATCCGTCAACCATACATAACCCCGTCTTTCTCCACCATATCACCACTAATGCCTTCAAAACCACTCATTACCCATCACCCACCTCAAAATCATTGCCCGCTTCAAGCCCTACCCACTTCTACTTCGTCTCCACCTCCACCTTCCAGACCCCTTATCCTCCATAATCCGTGTGATATCCCCTCTACCTCCACCATGCCTCCACCTAACAAACCCCTCATCAGAATCCCTGCTCCCGTCATCACCCCTGCTTCATCAACCATTCCTCCACCACTATCCCTCAAATCCTTGTTAAAACCCACTGCTAAGCCCACAGAGGTACAAAAGCCGCAGGCAATGGTGCTCCGGAGTGTAAGGATTTTCCACAGGGTTTTCCCCCACAACAGTCAGAATCCTGAGCAATCTCAGCCAAAGAAGGATGATGGAGAACAACTGGAAAGAGCTATCCCTGGAACACAGTATGATCTATTGAAACACTTGGACAAGACACCTGCTCGGATCTCCATCCTGGAGCTACTTCAAAGATCCACATCCCACCAGGCGGCCTTGATGGAATATCTTCAAAAAGTCATGGTTAATGAGGACCTCCCCGTGGAGAAGATTTCGACCGTCCTGACCCCAACAGACACACAACCGGCCATCATGTTCCACAACTACGAGCTCGCTCCCAAGGAAGCTCGAAAATATGCACTGTGCATTTCAATAAAAATTAATGGGGTATCCATAAACCCGTGCCTTGTAGACACGGGTGCGTCCATAAATGTGATCTCCATGAGCACTCTTCAGTTGTGTGGGGTCGACGAGGAACAAATAAGACCTTCCTCGATCACGATCACGGCTTATGACAATAGCAAAAGGCCGCCACAGGGGATGATTATTCTGAAGGCAGAACTAGGCCCCATGTCAATTCCCACGGAATTCCATGTCCTCGACATGGACCTCACATTCAAGGCTATACTGGGTCGCCCTTACATCGAAGCCATGGACGCTGTGCCCTCCACCAACCATCAGTGCCTGAAGTTTCCTTACAATGGGAGGATTATTAAAGTTGTCAGTACACCTGTCCTTCACACAGTGGATGCTATCAACACCTCTCTGCCCTCTGTTTGGCCATCTCATCGGCCCATATTGTCATTGCTGGACGTGCGTGATCTATCTCACGTTCCACTAGCACCAAAGGAGCCGGTCAGGGCAACCGCAACATCATATCTCCCTTTTCACTCCAAAGGTTGGGAGATTATGAGGAACATCGGCTACCAACAGGGTAAAGGTCTGGGCGCACAGTTACAGGGTAGGCTCAAACCGCCAAAGGAAATTAGGCCGAACCGCAGGTTTGGACTAGGCTTCAAAGGACCGTTCAGGGCGGATTGGAAGCCCCTCACATGGACTCTATCAAACCACTTCAACAGAGGGCCCGTTGTTCAGATGGGAGATTATCCACGAGAAGCATATGGGGGATCACATGCTGTATATTTGGCTGAAAAATGTCTGAGGATCACCAAAAGAGACAAGATCAAAGATCCGGAATGCGAGTGGGACAAATGGTTCGACGTACGGGACATTTCCGTTGCACTGGAAAGGATGTTCTCGTCTCCGCAGCTGGAAGGACCGCCATTGATCTCCGAAATACCAGAGAATATCACCACTATTGCTAAGGTTTCAAACTATCCTCGTCCTCGCTAGAAGGACTCTATCACCGACGGATCTTCATCCGTCATCAACATTGCCGTCGACGGCTCAATAGCCGCCATCTTCTCCATCCACTCGTCTCAGCCTTTGTTGATATCTTCTTCCTGGGCCAGACAATTATCTGATGATCTTCCCAGATCCCCTTCTCTGCTTACATACCTACGCGGGCTTCTCAACCCGCGCCAGGTCTTCAACCATGATCTGCTCTATGAGCCTCACAATCCTCTAGCCATAACCTCTTTTCTCTCTCCTCCAATCTCTTTTCACTGCTTTGTCATTAAAACTAAAAATGAAAAAAAAAACGTCAATTTTCAAACTCCTCAACAACACATCTTCGTTGAGGAAACCTCTTACATCTCCTACGGGTGCGTCCCGCCCTGCGGACCACCCGTCCAAGGTCCGATGAGCGACCTTTTCTACCCCTCCTCTGAGGGGTCTTCTCCTGTACATTCTACACCATCCCCTTCGTCTTCCTCTTCTTCTGTAAATCTTGTCAGTCAATCTAGGAATGATAGGCCAAGGGTAGTACCTAGGAAGAAATCCAAGGGTAGGCAGATCCCTCGTCGATTCCTTCTGGATTTAGCCGCCAGGTGTCAGGCCCTTCTTGCCATCTCCCAGTTGTTGGAAAATTCCATCCAGCTACCAGAAATAGAATGTGAGGGCGACTGTGCATTTGATGAAGGGTATGGAGTCTACGAGATCACGTATGAAGAATGCCCCACTAAAGATGAGGGTGAAGAATATGAGGATGCGGCAGGCGCATATGCTAGTGGAATGAGGAGATTCGACGAGCCGTCAACCGCCGTAGAAGAATCTACCAAAGAAGTCAACTTGGGAACTGAGGAAGACCCTAGGATCATCCTCATAAGTGACAACCTACCACCCTCTGAAGAAGAGGCATTAATTGAGGTTCTCAAGGAATATAAGGACACGTTTGCATGGAGCTACGAGGATATGCCGGGTCTAGATTCAACCTTGGTCGAACACCGTTTAACCCTAAAACCAGGGTCCGTCTCGGTAAAATAAAGGTTAAGGCGTTTCCACCCTCAGATGGCTTTGAAAATGAAAGAAGAGGTCGATAAGCTCCACAAAGCCAGGTTCATTAGAGTCGTTCTTTATCCTCAATGGGTGGCGAACATTGTCCCGGTCATGAAGAAAGATGGGAAAGTCAGGATTTGTATCGACTTCCGGGACCTTAACCGCGCGTGTCCAAAAGATGATTTTCCCTTACCTCACATTGATGTGTTGATTGATAACACGGCAGGCTACGAAACCCTCTCATTCATGGATGGATTTTCAGGATACAATCAAATTCGTTTGGCAGAAGAGGATCAGGAAAAGACGTCATTCACTACCCCTTGGGGAACATATTGTTACGTGGTCATGCCGTTCGGATTTAAGAATGCTGGAGCTACTTACCAAAGAGCGATGATGGTCATATTTCATGACATGATGCACATATATCTGGAATGTATGTGGATGACTTATTGGTGAAATCAAGGACCAGGATGGAACATCCAGAAGTTTTGGCTAAGGTCTTGCAGAGGTCAAGGGAGTTCCAATTGAAAATGAACCCGAAAAAGTGTGTGTTTGGTGTGTCATCGGGTAAACTGCTGGGGTTCATTGTGAGTAAAAGAGGGATCGAGATAGATCCCGACAAAGCCAAGGCTATCAGGGATATGCCGCCTCCCAAGAATTTGAGGGAAGTCCGAGGTTTAATCGGGAGGTTGCAGTTTATTCGTCGGTTTGTGTCCCAACATTCACAAAGGTGTAGACCTCTCTACGAGTTGACCAAGCCAGGAGTAGAATTCCACTGGAATTCTAAATGTCAGAAAGCTTTTGAAGGGTTGAAAGAATATCTGGCTAGTCCACCCGTTCTCATTCCACCTAAACCAGAAAAACCTCTGATCCTTTACGTCTCAGTCTTGGATGACTCCGTGGGAGCCGTCCTCGCACAAGTTGATGAAGAAGGCAAGGAATGGGCAACTTATTACTTGTCCAAACTTCTCAATCCCTGTGAGCAGAAGTACACCGTCATGGAGAAAACCTGTGCTACCCTCGTTTGGGTAGTGCAGAAATTAAAGCACTACTTCTTGGCTCATGAGGTCCACTTGATTGCTCGAATGAATCCTATCAAATTCCTTCTGGAGAAATCCGTCCTTACGGATAGGCTAGCACGCTGGCAAAGTTTTCTCTCTCAGTTCGACATCACCTACATCTAGCAAAAGGCGATTAAAGGCTATGCCATAGCCGAGCATCTCGCTAACCATCCTCTTCCCAAGTTCGATCCCGTCCAATCAGAGCTTCCAGATGAGGAACTAATGTCCGTCAACCAATCAGATGAGCCAATGTGGACGCTATATTTTGATGGAGCTCTGAATTCTCAAGGGAGAGGAATCGGCGTCGCCCTCCTGTCGCCTGAAGGCCTCACATTCCCATTGGCATACCAGCTCAAATTTCCAATTACCAATAATATAGCCGAATATGAAGCTCTTCTAGCTGGCCTAGAACTCGCTCATTCTTTTCGTATCACTGAGTTGCGAGTCGTAGGTGATAGTCAACTCATCCTTTGCCAGGTGCTCACTAAATATCGCACTCGCGATCCCAAACTCAAGCCATACCAAGAACTCACTGCTGCCTTCGCCAAATTGTTCACCAAATTGATCTTTGTTCATGTCCCTCGTCATCAGAATATTCTCGCCGTTGCCCTCGCCTCGTTGGCATCATCCATAAGGTTCCCTCTAGGAAGATGGTTTGAGTCCATTTCCATCTACAAACTTCACGCCCTTGCAATCGATGATGTTTCCTACGTAAATATCAAAGACAAGATAGCAAGGAAGATCCTGCAGGAAGATATCCTTGAAAAGAGGGAAATTATGTTGGCAGAGGCTGAAGAAGAACTGGCTGATGAAGAGAAACCATGGTTCTATGAAATCGTCAAATACTGCCAAGATCAGTCTTATCCTGAAGGGGCCACCACAGAGGACAAGAAAGCCATAAGAAGGGTGGCTCAGAAATATACTTTGGTTGGAGGTCTACTCTATAGGAGGAGCCTTACTGGTATTCTGTTAAGATGTCTTGGTGACGATGAGGTTTCGAAATGTGTAGAGGAGACGCACTCGGGTGTGCGCGGTGGCCACGTGAATAGTCAGATGCTCGCCAAGAAGATCATTCGGCAAGGCTTTTACTGGCCCACTATGGAAGAGGATTGTGCTGTCTATGTCCGTAAGTGTGTCAAGTGTCAACTTCACGCCGATAAAATCCATTCACCATCTTCCTCACTTCATCCAATATCCTCCCCGTGGCCTTTCTCCATGTGGGCATTCGACATCATTGGTCCCCTAGGTGATCCAAATTCTCTCACCAAGCAGAAATCTTTCATCCTTACTGCAACGAAATACTTCACCAAATGGGCCAAAGCTGAAGCTTACGCGGAAATCAAGGCGTCAACAGTCTGCAAGTTTATCATGAAGAACATCCTCGCTAAATTCGGCGTCCCAAGCACAATCGTCACCGACAATGGGCCACAGTTCATTTCTCAAGACCTATAGGACCTCTGCAAAAGGTATGCAATTGCATTGCATCATTCATCGCCTTATTACCCACAAGGTAACGGCCAAGCGGAGGCCACCAATAAAATATTGCTCAAAATCATCAAAAAAACCTACGAGTCTAGTAAGTTTTCAAACTGGCCAGAAAAACTTATCGAAGCCCTATGGGCCTATCGCACTTCAATCCGTACCCCCACCGGGCAGACTCCATTTGCCCTTACTTATGGTATGGAAGCGATAGTCCCGTACGAAACTCTGATCCCTTCTCTCAGGGTACAATTGGACGAGGAATTTCCCCTCGACGATCGTCGTAATTCACTCCTCGCCTAGTTGGAACTCTTGGATGAGAAGCGGCTGGCCGCTGCCGAACACGCGCGTGTGTATCAAAATAGACTCGCTCGCTTTTACCAAAAGAAAGTCGTTGAGAGAAAATTCAAAGTCGGTGAGATGGTCGTAAAAAGAATTTTTGTCAAACCTGGAGGGCCGCGTTCTAAGCTCTAACCCAATTGGGAAGGACCATTTATAATTCAAGCCGTATACCCTGGCAACGCCTACAAGCTAGTCAATGCCGAAGGGACCGAGTTATCACACCCTTGGAATGGGCTTTATCTTAAGAAATACTACCCTTAGCACAAAAAAAAAATGATGAAAAGATAAAAAACATCAAAAACAAAAAAATATTGAAAACCACTAAAAATATGGAAAATTCAAAATGCCAATGCCTGGTGGTCACCATGTAGTCAAGTCACTGCATCTAACCTTCATTATAGGATAGGGCCCATTAAGGCTTGGTAGGCACCGGGTCTTGGTTTGCCAGAACCGTGGAGATCCCTGTCTGGCCACGTCGGCCTATGCTCGCTCGAAGGAAGCTAACATGTGCTCACTTATGTATTTTATTCAAAAAAAGTCGGTAGCATCACCTACGGTGGGGACCCACCCAGAAGATCTCCGGAAGCTGTAATCTTTATTCTTTCTCTTCGACCAAATGAGACAGTCGGCGCCCTTAAAACGCTGAGCATGAGAAACCGAAACTCAAACCCCAAAGGCAAGAGTAGGATCCATTTCTCGAGCATCGATCAGAGCACGAGAAGAGGGCAGTGTCCCCGCAGGCATACGAAAAGGGAGCCCACAAACGTCAAACGACTATATCTCCCTCACAAAAAGAAATACAAAATCAAAATCAAGAGCCTGGTCGTGACCGTGCCTGATGTGATAAATGGAACCCCTCAAAGCAAAAGTTTGAATCCACAAAAAGGGGGGGGGGGCTATGGAATGTAAATGCTCGAGATTTGGTCCAAAGTTGTCCGAAAGGAAAAAGTTAATGGGCCCTTATTCGCTCGCCGGGTTAACGGCTTTGCCGGTCCTCTCAGGAGGTTTATCCCCTACACTCTTCCTTCTCCCTCTAAAGATGAAGGTTCGATGGAGTTTCTGAAGGGTGAAAACTACCCAGGGTCTGCGACCTTATTTTAATATACACATTTGGTTGCCTACTTTGAAAAGCAAAAGCTACCGCTGCAAAGGAGTCTCCGTGTTTCTGGCTGGTCAAGACCCGTGTTTACCACCTTGATGTCTTCTTGTTTAACCTCGGGCTTAGGCCAATGCAAGCGCGTCACCTATGGGTGCGACAGCGTCTGATTCCGGGTCAGCGTCGCGCGGTTGGTCATTGGGGTTCCAGGGTGTTCCATCATATACCACCTAGGGTTGTGAGGAAATAGACCCGGGTCGGGCAAATCTCTTACCTCAAACACCTTTTGGGTGAATCCCTGTGGTCGGAAGCGACGGGAGCCTAAGCATGGCTTGACGGTATTATCATCAGGGTAAGTCTTAGCCGGCGGGATCATCATTCGAGGGGTCTAGAGGCCCAAATCAACCTAGATGTGCACTTAGGATACCTGGGAGGTTAGTAAGAAACCCATGTTCTCACGTAGGTTAGGTGCCATTTGGGTGCTTGCCAGGCGTTAGCAACAAAAAAATTGAAATGATAAAAATAACAAAAAAGGGGAAAAAAAGAAAATGTACATATTTGCAAACAAAAAAAAATCTTTTTTATGATAAAACAAAAAAATGTCAAATATAAAAAAGAAAACAAATCAATTTTGCATGATTGCATTTGCGTGCAGCATCTCACTTTTAATACCGCTTGCATTCGTATGCTTGCCTGTCACATTTATCATCACCGCATCTTTCCCTTGCCTTCGCTAAATAAAGGCTTGGCCCCTTGACCATTTATCAAGGACAGTCATAGTGACCATTTGCTTATTGAACAAGGGGTCAAGTCAGAACAGAAATTCTGATTTGTTTATTTCTGTGATGTGTGTAGGGATTCGGGCAACAGAAGCAAAGGTGAAAACCAAACAAACCGAACCTTGTATTTTATTCCAAAAAACCAAAAAAATTACATCAAGTTCCGCCCTCTCTCTCTCTGCATTACTTGTCCCACTACTCTCCGGGCAAAACACTCTCAAAGGTGCTACCCAACTACGAAAAGCGGTACTCCTACCGCTCTGTACTCCCCTTCCTATTCCCACACCCCGGCGTTGATCCACGGAAACAACAGAGAAGCTACCAACACGAAAGCCACGCTCTCGTGCTCTTCGGTAGCGCTCCTCACCATCTCTTAGCCACTGTTCAGCAAGACCAAGGCTGGTTCGGAGTTCGAATAGTTGGGCCTCCATGGCCCTTCGTTCCTCCCTTTCAGTCAATCTATTGGCTCTTTCTCTCTCTGCGTCTCTTTCTCTCTCTACACGTTCTCTCTCACGGTCTTCCCTCTCCAACTGGAGAGTGATCCTCAGTTCCACGGCATCCCTAGAGGAGTCGTCATCAGGATGACATCGCAGTTCCCTCTCCAGTTCTGCTATCCTAGCCTCCCTCTGCGCAGCTTGGGCAAGCGCTTCTTCCGTCTCCTTTTCCTGCCGAGTGTACCATCTCAGATACGCGATAAGGCGTAAACAAAGAGAACTCAACACTGAAACTTTTACCTGTATACAGAGCATCCCTTCTGCCTCCGCAGCACGCTGCGTGGCGTGAGCAAGTTGCTCATGAAGCAAGTCAAGTTCTGAGGTGGGAATCCACAAGCTGGAAGAGGCACCACCTACTCCCATCGCTGGGGAAGCCGCGCCAATCTGGGCATGCTATGACCATGTCAATTAGTAGCCAACATCTGGAATCTGCGGTTTTAATTAGGAACGCACTGTACACCTACCAAGGAGCTCGTAGCTCCGCGGGCATCGCCCAACCGTTGCTCCATCTCTGCCAAGCGAGTTCGTAAAGTCGCTATCATCGTATCACGGATATCCTGCAGCCATACGAGTCAGCATTTCCACCAGAAAACTAAAAAAGGGAGAAAGAAGAAAAGAGAAAAAGGGGAGACCTACCTCCGCAAGTCCCCGGGGTTGGAACCGCTCTGCGTACCTTATTTTGTATAGACGCAGGTAATCCTCGCTATCCCGTGCCTGCGATTACACGATTATGCCACCCCGTTGCCAGTCTTCGTACTGTTCGGGGAATCGCACATGCCAGTCAATGCAGGTCCCCGGTCCCCGCGTCTTTCTCCCGACACGAGGTGGCGCAGCCGTATCCACCCATTCCTGAGCCAGTCCTAAAGTCCTCATAACCAATCGTAGCCGAAGCGGCTCGATTTCATTCAGGCAGTGCATCCACAATTCCCGTCCGAACCGGGCACGACTTGCTAGAACCCACGGCTGGTCAGCATCGACCATGTCTGAGTAGGGTCTCCAGTTTACCATCGCTGCAGGGAACTCCTATAGCTCCCGCCTTAGCACATTCAGTTGGTAGGTTAGGGGTGCCGCACTCATGATGGGTTCCCACCGCCTGGCTAGCGGCACCATCGCGGGTCGCTAGTGCCGAGCTCTCCCCATGGGGAGGTAATAATAGCTCCATAGCTGCTCGGCGTAGGTCATCAGTACCTTGCAAAAACAAAAATAATACAAAACAAGCAAAACCAAAAATACCGGGATGAATGGTGTGAAACCACTCACAGCCATCTCACGATCCGCTTCTTGGAACAGGCCTGCAAACAAGTGTGCCAGCATGGCAGCTCCCCAGGCATAGTACCCTACTCTTTCAAGGTCTGATAGCAGCTCCAGGAAGTGACATTGGATACCGTCCCCTTTCGAGCTCAGTACCAATCTCCCCAAAAGGAAGAGGAGAAATCTCCTCAAATCTATGTTGCATCTTTCCTAGTTGCCGAAATCTGTGCAGTACACGGCACGGCATCCTATTTTTATCCTTTCCATGAACTCTTCTGAGGATTCGTCATCCCGTCGACGAGTGTCGATGAGCCCTAATGCATCCATGAGGGACGCCCTAGCTACCGACCTGTTTTTTCGACCATCTAGGTCCAAACCCAGTAGCTTCCGAGCACCTTCTCGGTAATCCGCATAAGTGACCCCGGTCACTGCCTCGCCCTCCACCTTCAGGCTTGTGATCCGGACCACATCCTCCAAGCTGGGCACCATGTGCCCCCAGGGCATCAGGAATGCCCAGCTCACTGGGTCCCATCTCTCACACAAGGCTTGGATCAGAACCAGGTCGAGCTCGAGCGGCTCGATCTGAAGAAAGGTGCCAAATCCCATCACGTCTAACCTCGCCTTCTGAAAATCTGGGAGACCTCGGTATGCTGCCACTACCAACTCCCATAAAATGTGTGATTTCATCACACTTTGTGCATAAGAATTGGAGAAGGGTGTTGTCAAGAGAAGTGAAGAAAGAATGAGAAAAGGGCAGGAAAGCTCAGCTTACGAGTTGTGATTGGGCCCTTTCGCTGAAGTGCCCTTCGAGGTCCGAAAGCCTCTTGGAATTGCTACCACTGGACCTGCTTCTCTTCGAGGAGTGGGAAGATTCGCCCTCCATCCAACTCTCAGAATTTTGAACTCCTCCTCTCCCGTGAGAACTTGTGCTCCTCGAGTTAGCTCTCGATATACCTGGGAGGATAAAAGGGACAAGAATTTATAGAAATGGAAGGAGTGCAGGCCAAGATTACCTCCATCACCTTTTATGATAGCCCTCGTGATGAGGCACCTACCATGCGGTCCCGTGTGTCACTTCACCGCTCGCGCAGGGTGATTGATTGGACGAAGAATATGACGACTAGCCCCCTATGTTGTCTAGGGATACCCTATCATGTTTTGGAGGACGTCCGCAAAACATGACACAACATCTGGGAGAAGGAACTAGGGCCGTCATTATTGACTTCGACGGAAGATTCCCGTGGAAAATGGTCACAACAAGACGCGATTCTCCGCTTGGGGTGGAGTCTCGGCAGACCCATCACATGGGAACAGTGCAAAGGAGAAGAAGTGTAAGGAAGAAGGAACGCACAAGAGAATAAACATGCAGCAGAAAATCAAATCACTCCATTCATAATTCTACATAAGCCATCATAAACACTACAATCATAGAGAGGAGGTGGGTCCACTAGCTCACCAACTCTTGCCATTATCTTCATGCTCGTCCCTCTAGGCGTCCCTCTCCTCTCCCCTAAGGTGAGGGTCCCTCAGAAGCCTCCTGGATTCCCGTGCAGTAGCACCCACCTCGCCTCGTGGCGCCGACTCCACAGCAATGACTCGCTACTCCTCCCCTGGCGTGGTGAAGAAGCCACTAGCAGCAAAGCGACCAGACTGGTGCAGTCGCTCCCCGAACTCTCGCGCTCTCTCGTAGCGCGTCTCCATCCCTCCTAGCCTCTGCATGACGGCCTGAAGGCCCAGCTGGAGCTCCCTCACTTGGGCCTCCAAGGCCCTCCTCTCAGTCTGATCCCGCTGACGCTCGGCCCTTCTCTCGACTCTCTCTCTCTCTCTCTGCCTCTCTCCTCATCATCTGCAGAAGAACCCTTAACTCCAAGATGTCTGGAGAAGGTCTCTCCTCACCGCGATGTCGCAGCTCTGCTACAGTCGCCACCCAGGCATCACACTCCTCTTCCGCCCGGGCAGCCCGAGCCACGGCACCGGCAAGTTGCTCCCGGAGGGAGGCAATCTCAAGAAAAGGGGCCGAGGAATTGGAAGATGTGCCGCCAGCCACTCCCACCATCGCTGTCTGCTGGGCACGCTGGAACGAACAAACAACAACAATCAGGTAAGCTCCACATTTGAAAATAGAAAATGCAGCACTTAACTTACCAGGAGCGACAGTTCCTGTTGAGTGGCGGCCAGCTGCCGCCTGACCTCGGCTAATTGGGCACGCGAGCCGTTGACGTCGCGCGTATCCCCGGCTTGGGGAAGCCCCGCATAACTCTCTCTCTGTTGCCGCAGGAAGTCGGCACTGTCCTGCACCAATACGCTCCCTTGCTATCCAGGGAGACGTATGTGCCAATCCTCGAGCTTCGCCTTGCCGCGACTCTCCTTCCTGATGCGGCTCGGCTCGTCTGCACTCTCCCACTCATCGGCCAGGCCCAGGGTCCTCGCCATGTCCTGCACCAAGAAAGAAGGGCCTCGCATCATAACAAAGAACGCGTCCCCTGTCTAGGACGCGTCCATCATTTGAGTGCAACACTCGCCGAACCCTTTCCCCCTCGCACGCCTCGCTTCAAAACTCAAAATGGATCAAAGAGGAAGAGATTGGAGGACCTACCAGACCGTGTTCACCTCCCTCCGTGACATCGGGCCCGTCGGGTCCCTCGGGGGCCTGAAGCAGCCCTTCCTCTTCCATGGACGCCGTTCTGTGCTCTTGCGTGTCCCCCCTCAGGCGAGGGGTCCCGCGTCCCTCTCCACCTTCGTCGTGGTCCAGACCGCCGAACTCCATCAATCGAGGGGAAGAAGACAAAGACGGGCGAGCGAGTTTCGGCGGAAGGTGGGCTCGTTTGCGGGTAAGGCACGGGAGAAGAAAGGCCACCCGACGCTTTAAATTTGAATTCGAGGATTAAGACGCGTCCTCGCACCTGGACGCGCCCAAAAAAGGGAGAAAGGAAACAGAATCCCCCCGTGCAAAGCGTAGTTATAGCAACCCTGATAAATGAATATTTGAAATGAATTAAAATATATATACTACAGAAGTAATACAGATAATAAGAAGAGGGTTAAATAGATGAAATAAAACAAGATACAAATAACGCCTCTTAGTAAGGCGTTAATTTAAAAAGGAACGCCTCTATCTACGGCGTGACTAAAGAAAGGACGCCCTCACCTGACGGCATCAAATTCCAAATGCCAAAAAGGGCAAGGCCAAGAAACGCCCTTTACTTGGACGTGTTTTAAAAATAAGGAACGCCCTTATACAAGGCGCTTCTTAAGAAACGACCTGTACAAGGTCGTCAATTCAGGAATCGACGCCCTGACCTAGGTCGTTAATTCCATTCGTGAACCGTTCGAACCCAGAGCTTATCCAGGGAAGGATCATGTTAATCTAGTAAGTGTTTAATAGGGCAAGGACTCTAATAGGGATATATTACCCTCAATTAACCACTACCTTTGTTAGGATTCTAAATCCTATAAATAATACGTTCGATCCAAACCTAAACCTATTTGACCAATCGACTGCAGAGGTACGTGAAGAACCAATAGTTCTTCTTATTCCTTGTTTGTTCTGTTCCCTTTTCTTATGTACGTAGCACATGAAGAATTAACGATTCTTCATCCCTTCTTACAGGTTAAGAAGCTCCTACGAAAGAACCAGGTGATGTTCTTTCTTCCTTAAATCCTCATCGTTTCCTACTATACGATCATGTATTGATCTTCTCTTATGTGTAGGGAGTTTGTTCTTCATCAACCGGTTACTCCATCTGACCTTGCTACTGTGGATATTGGGTTGACAAAACTCAACTTCCTTCCTTCCGAGAAGGCTCTGTTAACAAATAGAGTTTTTCACCTTCATTCGTCCAGCTTCAGACAGTTATTAAGGTAGGTTTTCTCAAGTTACTGTAGCCCAAATGAAATTAATGCAAGATATATATATATATAAGCATGTCATGCATACGGTTATTATAGTTTCCATGCGTTTTCTGCAATATTCTGAAAGAGACGCCCCTGTCAAGGGCGCTAATTCACATGAAACGACCCTTCCCAGGTCGTTAATTTCATATTTAACGCCCTGTACTCAGGCGTTAATTTCTTTAAACCGTTAATCACCCATCTTAAGAACTGATTATCTATGAAATCATGATTATAAAATAACGCATGATCCTCTGTCTTCAACCTGCTAACTTTACTGTCATGATATTATATTCGTTCCTCTGTTATCCTGAAATTATTACTTCCCTTAAAATTTCTGAAGAAACTTGAATTAACGACTTGGACAAAGTCGTTTTCCATATGTTAACGCCCCAGAACAGGGCGTGAATCTGAAAGATAACGCCCCTTCCTAGGGCGGGTATCGGTTAAAATCCTGAAATTTATATATTATGAAAAATAGAATTAAATAGTAACGCCCCTTCCCAGGGCGCGTTTTTGATAATTCCTGAAAATTATTTATATTCTGTCAAATATGTAAATAAGAAGACGCCTTCGGGTGTAGTCGTCAAATCTTGAAGAAACGACCCTGACAAGGGCGCGTTTTAGATAAATTATTGAAATAATGAAATTCTGTAAATATGGAAAATATATGAACGCCCTTCTGTTAGGCGTTAATTTCTTGATAAACGACTTTACTTAAGTCGTTATTTTACTGTAAAACTGATTTTTCTACTGTTTCTGTTAACCGATGGTTTCATATTATACCTATACATATATATCGGCACTATTCTCCACTCCGTGAGTATAGTCCCACTTTTCACGATTGTTTTATCGATCACACTCAACTCTCATTGACCTACAAGCTCTCCAATGGACATTCCGTTCCTTTGGACTAGCGAGTTAGTCATAGAGACCTCCGTAAGACTCCTCGTAGCCTTGGATTCCCTCAAGGCCGACTGAGTTGGTTGTACCCTAAAAATCCATTACACCATTGATGCCATGTCACTCTAAAAAAAAAAAAATATGGTATACCGGCCCTTATGCTATACAAAGAGTATATCATAAGAAATTCTTAATGGAATGATGATATCATGTCATATCATGTCATTCTTGTAAACCTCAATTCTATGATAAGAATGAGGGTATCTTACCTTTGATATACTGTTCATGTGGACCTCAATTCTATATAAAGAATGTCCATATTGATTGTCATGGTACCCAAGTTAAGGGAACCTAATTCTACCTAGTTTTATCGTTAATCGTGATTATACCGTTATTATCGCCAATCTATGTCCTTTGTCATATTTTGGACTCTATTCTATCAAAGTTGTCGTACGTGTCTACAAGTTTGATTATTGAAATTCTATATTGGCTATATAAACAAGAGTGGATGTCAAAATACATGATAAATGCCTGCGCATATAGGGCCCGATCTGGTCCTGGGGGGAGCACCCGAAAGTACTTGTGCCCATGGGAGTTAAAATGATAAGGTATCTGGCATTATACCGAGTACTTTACTTTCTAGATTGGACATTCCACATAAATCTTGTACTTGAATCGTACTTGACTTGACATGAAATGCGTGGCCCGAAAAAGGGTAATTTACTTGCTTGATACATGATAGCCAAAATTCTTGACATGACTTGTTAAATGTACTTGCTTGAATATCTTGAGTATCTTGTTGAAAGTTCATGATTAAGTTCATCTTATTTCCTTGATATTACATTCTCTCTATCTTGTCGTTTTATGCGAGCATGCATAGCCTTATTGCATTCATGAAAGATGTAATTACTTAAACCCCTTGCTAGTACTTGAGATATAATTTCCTACTGAGCGTTCGCTCATTCCATTTGTCCCTTTTTACTTTTCAGGTAAGTCCGACAACGATGGAAGTCAATCGGATGGGGAAGGTCAAGAGTGAAAGAGCTAGAGCTTTTACAAGTGTCAATTAGTCTTTTCTATAGTTTCTTGAGTCAACTATGTACTTTTCCTTTTTATTAAACAGAGTATTGGATTTGTAATAGCCTATTAATAATAAAGGATTGGGTTATCTTGCTATTTTGCGCATCTCTGTCTTTGTGTCGAATACACGACCACTCTGATTGACATGATTGATATAAACTCGTCACGCGTCTCCGGGTATCTTCCGCGCTCGGGGCGTGACAGTAGTTCCCCGCTGTTCAGGGCAAGGTCTCGTGCAGCGTGCCTCGAAGGACAAGTGCAAAGAAAGAAAAGTGAGAGAGGAAAGGTACACACAACACAAGAAAGCCATTTTCATTTCATATAATAGTCGAAAGTACATCATGCAGTAAGGAGGGTGGAGTGTACAAGCAACTCTCTAACTCTCGCCATCACCCTCCTGGTCATCTCTCTCCTCCCTCCTCTGACGGGGATCCCTAGGGGGCCTCTGCGACCTCTGCGAACCCTGAGAAGCCGTGCTCGCCTCGCCCTGCGGTGGCACCCCAGCCTCGAAGGCACGACGATGCTCCTCGGCCGAAGAAACCAGATAGCTGCCCATGGAAAAAGAACCAGACTGACGAAGTCGCGCCCCGCGTTCCTTCGGCCTCTGGTACCGCTCCTCGCTCTCTCGAAGCCTCCCCTCCGCCGTGCCGAGACTCAATCGGAGCTCCATCAGCTGGGCCTCCAGAGCCCTCCTCTCGTCCCAGTCTCGCAGTCGCTCCGCCCTCCTGTCCTATCTCTCTCTCTCTCTGTCCTCTCTCTCCCTCTCCCTCTCCTCTCTCTCCCGCGCCGCCTCCCTCCTCGATAGCTCGAGGGCAATCCGTAGATCCAACACGTCACGAGGGAGCTCCTCAGCCTCCCGTCGCCGCTCCTCCTCTAGCTCCACAATCCGGGCGTCACGCTCCGCCACCCGAGCATCGCGCTCCTGCTCGGCACGAACAGCATGGGCCAGGGCCTCCCGAATCTCGGCCACCTGTCAAAGCACGAATGCACCGTAAGAGAGCAGTGATAAAAGGAAAGCAGCTAGAAGAGGGTCAGGGCCAAGTAGGCACTCACTCGAGCCTCGCGGTCACGCTCGGCCTCCTCAGCCCGAGCCACCACATACGCCAGCTGCTCCTAAAGGGCAGAGATCTCCGGGGGAGGGCCCCACGAACTGGAACCCGCTCCACCAGCTGTCCTGGCTGCTGTCGCCTGGTGGGCCCGCTGAAACACGGGGCAAACGACAGTCAGAGGCAAAGCATCGAAATCCAGGTCACAAAAAATGCATCGCATAAACTCACCAGGATCTCCAACTCCTGTCGAATGGCCACTAACTGCCGCCTGGCGTCTGCCAGCTGGGCCCTCAGCTCGACGATCATGTTGTCACGAGCATCCTGCATTGCACATAAGTTAGTGCCACATACATATACACATAGAAGAGTGAAGCATTCTCATTTCACTTACCCCTACCATACCACCGACGGAGAGGCGGTCCCCGTACGTAGCTCGATACCATCTCATGTAGTCGGTGCTGTCCTATACATGGGACACCACTGGGGCCCCGCCCTGCTGCCAGTCCTGGTACTGTGCTGGGAAGCGCGTACGCCAGTCCACAATCTTCACCTTCCCCTTGGTCTTCCGCCCGATGCGGACCGGCTCATCTACATCGACCCACTCCTGGGCTAGCCCCAACGTCCTCATAACCAGCGTCAGCCGAAGCGGCTCGATCTCGTTCAGGCAATGGACCCACACGTCCCGCCTGAAACGAGGGAGACCCGCTACAACCCAAGGCTGGCCAGCGTCGCCCATGCCCAGGTAGGGTCTCCACACCACCTGCATCACCATACATACATCATGTTAGTTACCATTCAGTCACATGCACAAAAACATAAAAAAATCATACGCATCATACCATGGCCTCGGGATACTCGCTCAGCTCCCGACGAAGTGACGCCAGCTGGTAGCTGTGTGGTGCCGCTACCACGACCGGCCTCCACTGTCGCGCTAGAGGAACGGCTCTCCTGTTTCCCTACCTGGCCCTCCCCATCGGGAAGTAGTAATAACTCCACACCTGCATCCATCATACATCATTAGCACGAGTAATTGCATATTTAACTACGGTAAAATGCATAAATAAATTGTGTACCTGGAGAAAAGGTGCGAAGCCGCTGACTGTCGTCTCCCTCTCTGAAGTCTGGGAGAGATCAGCAATCAAATGGGCAAGCAGAGCCGCTCCCCACGCGTAGTGCCCCACTCTGTCAAGGTCCGCCAGGATCCCAAGGAAGCGGCAGTGGATACCGTCACCCTTCGTCCCCAGCAGAAGGCGGCCCAGGAAGAAGAAAAGAAACCTCTAGAGGTCTAGATCCACCAGCTCCCGTTCGCTCGGGTCCTGGGTGAAAGCTACACGAGCATCTCCCTCTAGTCGTGCCAGAAACTCCGCTCCAGTCTCGCTAACCCGCTGGCGCGGGTCAACGAATCCGAGCGCCTCCATAATCTCCACTTGGCCGACTACCCTACTGTCTCTGTCAGTCACGCTCGTCTCTAACCACAGCAGGTCCAGGGCACTCTCTCGGTAGTCGGGGTAGGTGACCCCGCTGACTGCCTCTCCGTCAAGTCGTAGCCCGGTGATCCGAGCTACGTCTTTAAGCGTCGGCACCATGTGCCCCCAGGGCATCAGAAACACCCGACTCGGCGCATGCCACCGCTCCCTCAATGCCTGGATAAGAGGAAGGTCGAGCCGGAAGGGCTCGATCCTGAGGAAGGCTCCAAAGCCCATGGCGTCCACACGCGCCCTCTGGAAGTCTGGCAGCCCACGGTACGCTGCCACCACTAGAGACCAGCTGATCCGGCCCTTCATCACGCCTTGCACACCACAAAACCAACAAGGCAACACATCAGCAGCATGGATAGTAATAAACAATAACACTGTATATGCTACTTATTTATTTTATTTTTAAAAATATTTATGTTTTTCTTAGAGGCGTCCAACCCCTTGGACGCCTCCTCTTTATTTTCTTTACTTTTAGAAAACCACATATATATATATATATATATATATATATATATTATCATGGAGGCGTCCCAAGCCTTGGACGCCTTCTTATTTTTAATCTTATTTTATAAATAAAAAGATAAAAAGAAAAAAAAAGAAAATGTGGAGGCGTCCAGGACCCTGGACGCCTCCTTCCCTCACTCCCCGGCCTTCCCCACACAGCCTCTCATCCTCCCGTTTAGCCCAGTGAACCAATAGAATGGAAGTCTAAGGGGCTTACCGGATCGTGCTGTCCTCTCCCGGTCACCAGCGCCCGTAGGGCCCTCCACGGCCAAAAGAGGAGCCTCCTCCTCCATGGCAATCTCCTCCGCCACGGCAGCCTCCTCGGCGTCATCTCTCAGCCTCCTCGGACGACGAGCCCGTCGTTTCCGCTTCTCCCCACCCTGGCTCGGGCCTCCTTGCTCCATTGGGAACTGGGAATGGGTCGTTTAGAGTGAACAAGTCGTCAGAATGAACAGTAGAAGTGGAAAGGGGCGTGAGGCCCCCCTTTATATAATAAATCACCCTTTTTTGAGGCGTCCAGGCGCCTGGACGCCCCCACTTTTTCATTTTTTTCAAAAAATCAAAAAAAATAGGGGCGTCCAGGCCTTTGGACGCCCCCAAAAAAAAATTAAACAAAATAAAAAAAGGAAAACTAGGGGCGTCCAGGCCTTTGGACGCTCCCAAACAAAAATTAAACAAAATAAAAAAAAGAAAAACTAAGGGCGTCCAAACACTTGGACGCCCCCAAATAAAAAAATAAATAAAAATAATAATAAAAAATTGGAGGCGTCCAGGCCCCTGGACGCCCCCATTAAAAATAATTTTTTTAATATGTATATTTACATATGATCATGTTATGAATAAATAGGTACATAAAAAGAAAGAAAACAGAAAAATAGAAAAATAAAAATCATAACAAAGGGAACGTGGTCCAAAACATCAAAATGCCAGAGTTTATTCCATCAGAAAGCAGAACGAGTTATATCAGGGGCTTAGACGCCTTAGGCCTTAACTTCCCCAGTTCGGTTACATAAGCTCTCCACAGCTCGCATTCTTCCCCCACATGCGCTAAGGCCTTTCCCGCAACACTTGTCTTCCAGGGTGCTTGACGGCCTTCGCTTCCTTCGCATCCGCTTCAGTGCCCAACGCTCTCTTCTTCAAAGGAACAATGCCAGTCGGTAGTGGGAACGAATGACGTGGAATGCCGATCTGGAGGCAGCACCGATGCGATTTGTAAAGGACAAACTCGGTCGCACCAATCAGTTGGAGATCAACTTCACAAGAAGACCTCATGAGGAGCTCAAGCGAGAGTATACATGCCGGTGCGCAAGTGAAGAAGCTTTGTGTCACGGAACGAAAGTGAGACCGCCAGTCTTCACGTCTCTTTAGCCACGGAACACGGTTCGCCACGGTGCCACCGAAGCCTAACACATCGGCTATAGGATAAAGGGGGCTTTGTTGGAAGAGCTTCGAAGCGATTGGCATTCCCTCACGGTGATCAAACTTGAAATGCAAATCCAGCCAGCAACTCAGGACAAGTGTGTAACCAAAAGGAGGCTTACTCATCCTTGAGGCAGTAAGGCCACTATACAGGTAGGCAAGGACAGCGGGTCCCACACTCTTTCCACGCCAGATCTCGCAGATAGCACTCAGTTGGTCTTCCTCCACCATGTTGTCGGTATAAGGAAACAAGAGAGCACCCGCCAGACAAATGGTGAACCCTTTCATGATTCCCTCCAAATAGTCATCGTCTGGTAACCCTCTCAGGGCCTCCATGACCCATTCCGCGAGCTTTTGCAAGTCAATTCCCTTTTGAGTACGAACCTTTCGGGCTGCGTCGAGCGGCATGAAGCTTCCAAGGACGCTTTCGGAAGTCCCCCGTGTCAGCATCCACATAACCTTCACCTTCCCGTCACTCTTGAATTTCTTCAATCCGAGCAGAAGTTCCACCTCCTCGAGGAGGATTGTCACCTCGAAGGTCGGGAAAATAAAAGTGTGGGTCTGGGGATGCCAGATCTCCACTAGTGCGCCCATAGCCGCCCAGTCCATACGAATCTTCTCGTAGTGTTTGGCGTGAATAAGGAGCCCCTGCAGATGCCACTTCGAGAGTATGGCCCTCATGCCGATGGAGATGTTGGAAGTTAGCTTTGAAAGCCATGGCAGTTTGGAAAACTTCCTCGGGCCTGGGAAGAGTGGATATGGCTGGAAGAGAAAAGAAAGAAGAAGAAAGGAAGGAAGTAAGAAGAAGGTTCACATGGAGAAATTTGAAATGAATCAGCTTACCATATGCGACATGATCGTCCCACTCAGATGACCCTCGAGGTCGGAGAGTCGCCTGATCTCGCTGCTAGGCTTGCTCCTCTTCATAACGTGAAAAGACTCTCCTTCCATCCTGAGATCTCTAGATTCTCCTCTCCTTCCTCTCCTGAGCTTCCAAAACCCACCTTGGTGCATTTGAATGAACTAGCCTAAGGGGAGTTCTTATAGGAAGGGAAGAGCGCTACAGGACAGAACGTGTCACATCAACAGGTCAATGTCAGATTTTGGCTAGATCTCCTTGTCCATGTGGTGCGATTCTGTTACGATTCTGCTACTTTCTGATGTATAACCATGCTGGCCTGTGCAGGTTTTACTAACGGACGTCTTTGTCCTATCTCTTGTCCCATCTTTTAATGGTTGGTCCCACCATATCATGCATCATAGTATATGATACCTACGCTACTAGAACATGTCAAGGACCTTGCGGCCCGAACGAATCTGGATTTGAGTTCCCCTTCAACAAAAATAGTGATGATCCGGAAGAATTTGGGTTGTACGGATAGACCATTAACTTGTGGTAGCATGGGGACGACGGTGCCATTCGGTGAGTTGGTGCGTGGATAAACGGGCCCCAGCCCAGTATCGGCTCACCGGATCGGTATCCTGACCCGTTCTTAACAAGTTGACAATATTATCCTTGGCTATTTTCTATTTTAGTTTGTTTTAAATTTTTTTTTAAGCCTAGCATGCATTCATATAGGACTTTGATTTATTGCGGAAGATCATTCAAGTGATTCGATTGCGAAGCCGCTGTGCTTCAATTCTTACAAATATGAGATATTCCACTCCGAATGAAATACTGAGTTTCCTTGAAACGGCCCTACGCTGCTCTTCCAAAGGAGACCCTTGTTTGGACAGACTCTCAGATATTTCTTTACTTTTTATCTTGTTTGACCCACCTTGGCCGCAACACTTCCACATCGGCTGGTAACCGCTCACCAAAGGTGAAACCTACGGGTTTATGACCCAGGTACTTCCACACCGAGAAGTTGGTCTCCATTATTTTTCGTGCCTGAGCACACATCTCACACTCCCTTATTTGATCTCCGTCTAAGCAATCGTCAATATTTGAAAGACCTTCTTCAAGGTCGCCTCATTGAAACTTCAGGAAAGATTCCAAATAGTAAAGTCAAAAGCGTGTCTCATCACACCTTGGCATCAACTTATCAGTCCGCTCCCACTTCATTTCACTCCACTTCGACACCATTCCACTACGTGTCGCTCCCTTGCAAAGCAGACGCCAAGGCGGGGCAGCTGTAGACACGCCATTCCTGACGTCTCCTGAGAAAGTCTCATATTACTATACGACGCCCCGCGGTGGCTTTCGCATTTTGAATCACTTGAGTGCTTCCTTTTCTTGGATCTTCTTCTACCTTTTTCGGCATCCGGAATCGTCTCGTCGCAGCATTCGGACGGCATCAACACCAGTCAGACGCGTCGGAAGGTTCCGAAACCAGGAAGGGTGCCTGTCGGGGAGCTGTCGACGCCTTTTCAGCGGACCCGGGAGGGTCTTAATGGAGGCGTCCAGTCTCATGGACGCCTCCATTACTTTCTTTTTTTTCTTATAACTAAAAATACATAAAAAATGATATATTAATGGAGGCGTCCAGGCCCCTGGACGCCTCCATGAAAACAAAAATATAAAATATAAAATGCCAGTTGGCATAAAAAAACAAAACAAAAAAATAAAAAAATATTTTCTTGGAGGCGTCCAGGCCCCTGGACGCCTCCATCAACTCACTCACGGGGCCCCGCCCACCGATCGACAGTTTGTCGTGTGTGAAAGAATCGAAATTATGGAGACGTCCAGCCGGCTGGACGCGCCCATTTCTAAATCACGGGTCGCCGCTCCAAAACCACGCGTTGTGTTAAACAGCGTGCGACTTTCGGTGGAGTTCGGTGGGACTTATGGAGGCGTCCGGGACCCTGGACGCCTCCATGAAAATATTCGGAAAAAATGTATAAAAATAGAATAAAATATCTTTTTTGCCCTGATGGAGGTGTCCAAGGTCCTGGACGCCTCCACCCTCCGGAGCCCTATAAATAGAGGCCAACCCCCTCAGTTCTGGAGGAGCTTCGAAGAGATCCGTTAGGCTGCCGGAGCCCAGAGGCTACCGGAGTCATTTCTAACCCGTGGGGTCTTTTGTAGGTGGAGGTTCTGCCGACTTCTCAGGTGCCCACGCTCGCGAGAGGAAGGTCGTCTTCATCCACCGCGCTTCCACGTCGTCCCTACGCTGCCGGAGCTCCGCCGGATTTCACCATCGGCACATCCAATAAGCCAATCCTTTCCTTTTCTTCGTAGTTCTTTTGCATTCATCATCTCGCATCCTCTATCCCCCTTCATAAGGGCGCCTCTTCTTATATACTTCTTGCATCCATCATCTCATTTTCCTCCTACTCGAGTCCGAGAGGGGTTTAAAAGACAACACCAACCAGGTGTGTGTCTTGCCATCATTTCGTTATTTTTATCGCAAGGATTTGAATACTACACCTTCATCTTTCTAATCCACTCGTTACTTGTTTGTCGTTGTTTTACAAGGGTACCCAAGGAAAGCCCTCTCCGTCGGCCGGTCGAAGGGGGAGGAAGAAGCAACCCGCCATCTCCCGCTCTTGAGGTAGGCGCGATCACTTTCTTTATTTTGGGGTCTTTTGGCCCCTGGCGATCACACCATGTTCTCGAGGTCGCGGCGAGTCACTTCCCCAATGGCCGTTTAAATTCCCGTTCTTATATTCTCTTTATATTCTGTTATATTCTTATCTGCTCGTATTCTCGACGCCGCGACGAGTCACTTCCCCAATGGCCGTTTAAATTCCCGTTCTTATATTCTCTTTATATTTTGTTATATTCTTATCTATTCATATTCTCGAGGCCGCGGCGAGTCACTTCCCCAATGGCCGTTTAAATTCCCGTTCTTTATATTCTCCTTATATTCTGTTATATTCTTATCTGCTCATATTCTCGAGGCCGCGGCGAGTCACTTCCCCAATGACCGTTTCAATTCTTGCTATTTGATTTCTGCACCATTCCCGTCCCCCTGAGGCCGCGGTGAGTCACTTCCCGCTATGGCCGTTTAACCCCCATATCTTGCTATATTACATTTGTCCCGCTCGCCCCGCCGGAGCAATCTCCCATGGTGGCCCCTTCTCCTTTCTCTTATTTCTGTGTTGCAGCAAAACAAAAAGGAGCTCGCGCGCTCCGCGTCTTCTTCGCTCCTCGAACCGCGTGACGTCGCTCACATCCTAGACTTCAATCGAACGATTAGTTGGTCCAAATAACTCCATAACTTTCAGTAAAAACTCAAATAAACTCAAAGGTTTCAGAAATGCTCAAAAAATAAGTCAAAACGGCGTGGTCTTAGCCGGCGCGCCTTAATACGGCGCGGCCCCCCTCCGCGCCGTATTAACATGTGACTCACGATTTCCCTTTTTTTCTTGGGCCCATTCCCGGCGCGCCTTTGACCGGCGCGCCCCATTCCCTGCGCGCCGTTTTAGCTTGTTATGAGGCCGCGCCGGATTAACGATTCACCCACGCTTTACCACGCCGGGTTAACCCTTTTTACCTACGCTTTACCGCGTCGTGAAAGCTATCTCTCGCGCCGTTTCACGTCTTTATGTCGTTCTAATCTCTCGTTCGCTCTCAGGGCAACCCTGGCCTCCCATGGTCGATATTAACTACCCTAATCAGCGGTAGATTAAGTAAGGCAAGGGCTGTTCATGCTCCGAATAACCTCTTTACCATGTTGAATATCGTGTGTGTGAACACTTTGCTTTCATCATCACCCTTGTGCTATTGTTTCCCTCTCTTCTGACGGGGATCAATGAATGTGATTAAGCATTGTTTACTGTCATAATTCTGTTTCCATGCTTAGTATAGTTATCATCATCATGCCTGCATGCTTGCATAGACCCTCGGGTATATCAAATGGCGTTGACAGAAGGTCGGGTTACCCCCGATCGGAAGTTTTCGCTATGCGCGATGGTGGTCTTCGGACCCACGTCCTCCGCCACGTACCCAAGGTCTCTAATTTAATGAATCTTGTCTCCCCTTGCATGATAAATAAATCACATGTGATCTTGTCGTGCTCATAACGTTGCATCCTTTATTCCGGCCTCGACAGCCCACTATCTCGACAATTAATCAAAGGTGTTCCCTCCTCGTGGGGGATGTAATTAATGCCATGACCTTTATGGTATGGCAGACTGTCGGTCCCGACCAAACCTCACTTTCGCCCGACACGGGTCAGAATGAGCGCATAATAAACTCGTCACTCAAGTGACTGGCACGCCCGCGTCATCAATCAGTCAGTTAATTACCAGTTAGTTAATCGGTTGATCGACACGTGAAATAATAAATAAGATAAAAAAAGGACACGCAAACAAGTCTGGCACGCCATGTGGGACGGGTGTCACCTTTCATCTCTTTGCCGAGATACTTGGGCTTCGAGGCCCTCTCAAAGGCTACTGATCGTTGGCTTGTTTGTCTTTGCAGGCGCACGATGACAACCAATGGATTAACTGGCATTGGCTTCGGTCCTTCGATCGTCGCTGGACATGCACAAGGGTACCTGGCGGTGCCCATGGAATTCGGCAGCTTCCCTGCCGCTGTTGGCTTCCCCAACTTCTTGGGTTTGGCCTTTGTTGATATGCTGGAGGTCGAAGCCCCAGAACCTGTCAAGGAAGCTGTGGAGAAAGTGGAGCCTCTGAAGGCTCCCTACTGCAACGACTTGCCCAAGAATCCGGCCCCGGCCGCTAGCTGTCTGGTGCACCACGTCATACGTGGGACCCGCCCCAATATCGTCAACAAACACCCTGGAGGACGTCAGCGTCGCCAGGCCCACAGAAGTGCTGCTGTGATCACCGGAACTCTATCTCAGTTCGGGAAGTCCATGATGGTCGGCGGCATGCGCGTCTTCCTTAACAGAAGCACTGCACGGGTGGCCCCGGACCGAGTCATCCCCGCCATCCCTGCCCACAATGCATACCAGGCCCTCGCTGGAAGGAGGGCAGAAAGAGAAGAAACCGGCCACTATGGCCAAGGAAGCTCGGCCCCCAGGCAGAGGAAGTTCAAATAGGTGTGGGTTCCCAAGCGGGCCCAACCTGCCCACCAGCTGACTCCCATCCACTGCCGTCCTATGTGTGACGGGGCGGAAGAGAGAAGAGAAAGGGGCTTGCCCCCGAAGGAGGAAGAAGAAGTGGTTGCGGACCCACTGCGCTGTGAAAGTTTCCGGGCTGCTGCCCGTCAAGCCAACGTCCCAGCTGCGGGACGAAGATTCCAACAACCTGCCGACAGAGCTCGGCTAGCCTATATCCCTCCTGCGGGAGGTCGACAACTATCCCCCGTATTACATCTAGAACGGGGTCAAGAAGAGATGACCTGTTTGGTCAGAAACTATTTTCGAGGGTTAGGCAACCCCTCACTTGGTCAACAGCGACTGATGCAAGTAGCCGCCGATGAAGACTATTGCCCGTCAGTGGCAGATGAAGAAGATATGGGAGAAAGAATGATGGTGTCGTCAGTCGACGATAATGGATATGATAACGGCTTCGAGATTGAAGCCGATGAAGCTGTCCCCGAGCGGGAAGAAAGAAGAAGAGTTTCTGTGTTCGAGAGGCTGACCTTCCCGCAGGAAACTAGAAGGAGGGTCCATCAACAGAGGAGAAGGATGCAGGTCTTTACCTGCAATATGGCTGGTATATCCAACCGATATGGGGAGCTTCCCGAAGATCCCCGAGAATTGGCTCAGCTGGCCGCACGGACGGGGCCGAGTACTCGCAGAACAGAAGCAGCGAGGGAACTCCTGATGATGACTAAAGGAAAACAGCCCCAGGTCTACCACCAGTGGGATGACAAGGCCCCCGTCTTGACAGCTAATGTGGTGACGGCAGAGGAAGAAGACGACGTCCCCCTCGACATCCTGCCCGAGGGTACGTCCGGGGAGACAGTAGAAGTTACCCCCGCTACAACCACTATAGACCCATCAGTCTTGATGCTACTGCAGCAATATCGGCAAGAGATAGACTTGCTGAAGAAGCAGCTGATGGAGAAAACTGAACAATCCTCAGCTTCCAAGCCACCCGAAGTCTAGGGTGAATCATCTCGGGGAGCAGTCCATCGTGACGGCCCTCCCCCACTCTACACACTGCCCCAGTCGTCAGAGCTAAGCATGGCGACAATGCAACAACGGCCACTACAGCTCCAGCCGCTACTACCTCCGGTGCTCCCTCAAGCGCACCAGACACCTCCGCTGCTGCGTCCTCCACAGGCGACCACCCTAGTCACCCCGTACCTGCAGCCAGCGCACTTCTATCCGGAGCCAGTTGACCCCACGGTCATGAACCGGATGATGGTGGAAAGGATGATCGAGCTGAAGCTCACAGAGAAAAGTGAAGGCGACTATGTTGCATTTGATGCCTATCGGGTGCCCTACCCGCAACACCACGCGGCTAAACGACTTCCCCCGGGGGTCAACAAGCTGCCTAAGTTCGACAAATTTAACGGGAAGGGGTCCCCGAAGGAGCACATTGCATATTACATGACTGTCATGGGTGATCTGGCCACCGACGAGTCATATTTGTTGAAGTTCTTCGGGTCCTCGCTGACGGGGCTCGCATTTGAATGGTACTCTAGCCTCTCAGCCGGGTTGATCAATGACTGGTCGGATATGCAGAGAAAGTTCAGAGAAAGGTTCCATGTCACAGAGAGGGAGGTCACAGTGGCCAAACTCTATTCAACAAGGCAGAGGGCCGATGAGACAGCCCTCGATTATATTAAGAGGTGGAGAAACCTCGGAATGAGGTGCAAGCGGCCCCCGCATCAGGAGGACGATGTGCAAATATGCAAACAGAATCTCAGAAGGGAGGTTCTGGAGAGAATGATCGGAATGGAAATACGGTCGTTCGACCGACTAAATAATGTCGTGGCCAAAGTGGAAGCTTTCCTGGCCAGACCTACCCCTACATCTGCTGCCAACACGACCCAGAAGGGCAAGGCAGTGGACCGGCGCTCCTCGCCCAAAGAAGCAAACGCTCTTGACATAAAGGCGTTTGAACAACAAAAAGGTGAAGGCAAGAAGGGAGTTACCCCACAGCCTGCAGAAGCCCCAGACGGTAAAGAAGGTCCTTCGCTGAGGGACAAAATGAAGAAGGCCTATTCCTTTCCAAAAGACAAGACCCAAGTTCTGTTCGACTGGGTAACAGAATACAACATGATCACCCTGCCTGAGCCAAGGAGGTCGGAGGACCTGAAAAGAAAAGACAGTCTGAGATTCTGCCCCTACCATTAGATGTTGGGACATCCAATCGAAGATTGCTATGTATTCAAGGACATCATCGAAGGGATGGTGAAGAAGGATGAAATTGAGCTTGGAGAGTACAAAGTGGACCCTCCTCAGCCACATGAAGCCCCTCGAAGGAGGGCTGGAGTCAATATGATCTCCCTATAACAGGCGCTGCCCGAGGAGATCTCTGAAGCAAGCACGCGGAGCACCTACGAAGCTCATTTCTTGGAGCCCGTGAAAGAACAGCAGGGATGGCAGTAGATCCCTATAAAACACAAAAAGAAGAGGGCACCCCGCCCGAAAAAGGGGGCGCATATCCGTGGTGTTACACCCCGGCCTGCTCCGCCAGTGGCAGCACCCGCATGGGTCACTCCACCTACAGCTATCAGGATACATACACATAATCGGAGAAGACAAACTCCGCTACCAGTGATTAAGGAAACCAATCCTAGGGTCCTTCGACTGCAAAACCTCATTGAAGGGCTAGATGAATATGTGCAGCCCGAACTGAAACCTCTACTGGTGCGGGACCACGTCCCGTGGCAAGAATTAGAGCAGCTCTCACTTGAACAAAAGGAGGAAGCTGAAGAGACGCTCGACGGAGAGGGCAGTCTATTCTGGGGGCATCCGCCCGCGGAAACAAAGAAGAAGAAACAAAAGAAGAAGAAAAGAAAGGCCAGCCGGGCCAATAAAGTGCAGGTTGTCTCCTGCAATACCCTATCAGCACTCTTCAACCTACCCGGAGAGGAGGAAGAAGAGGAAATCTGTTTCACACCCCATGCTGGGGGAGGCAAGGCCGAGGCCGCAACTGCTGCACATGCCACCCGGTCAGGCCGAAAATGGGGGCGTCAGCCGCCACCCAATCACAACATCATGTTCAGGGGCGAGCAGCCCTACAAGACACCTCCGCCGAAGGTCAGGGGAGCCCAAATCCCTCCTCCGTCAGGCTTATACAACAAGAGTGGGGGCAAAGGGGTCCCTTCATTTCTTGAATTCATGAAGATGTCCAAGGGGAAGCAGCCTTGTCAGGAGGCTAACCCTACACCCGGGGCCATTCACCCGCAGCCAGCACAATCTGCTAAAGAGCCAGATACAGACAGAGCTTGCCCATCAGCAACTAACAAAGAAGACCCAGAAGTCGGTACCAGCCAGAAGGGCGCCGAATCTGAGGAAGATGAAGCAGGTCCGTCAGGGCCCGCAAATCAAAACCTCCCCAAGCCCAGGTGGGCTGAAGAAATGAAGCTCTCCAATGTCCGAGCTGGGAGCCGAATAATGAAGCTACTCAAGAAGCTCCCTGCCCGATTTACAATCTGGGAGATCCTCTCTCTGAGTGAAGAAACTCGACAGGCGATCATCACTGCACTGCAGACGCCTGCTCATTTCGAAACCTGCATAGCTGAAGCTGTACCAGAAGCCAGTATGACCTTCTCCCCAGAAGACATGCTGCTACCTACCGCCAGCCACAACAGGCCGCTGTATATGAAGGGGCACCTGAATGGAAGGGAGCTGAACAGAATACTGGTTGATCCCGGTGCAGCGGTCAACATCCTGCCATACAGAATATATGAGAGGCACCACTTTAATGTGCATCTCGAGAAAGTCGGGGATATGCGTATCGCCGGCTTCAATCAAAAGTGTGAAGTGTCGATGGGAGTGGCGGAGTTCACACTGACCTTGGCATATTTCACTACAACGGTGCAGTTCCATGTCATTGACTCCCGCACCTCTTACAAGGCGCTGCTGGGCCGCCCATGGCTGCATGAAAATATGGTGGTGCCCTCCACGCTCCACCAATGCATCAAATACATCCTCCAGGGGAAGGAGGAGAGGATATTTGCTGTCCTCCACCCGTTCGAGGTGTTTGAATGTCACTTGGCGGACGCTAACTTATATACGGGCCTCCCCGGAAGATTTCTGAAGCTAAGACCCCTTTGGGGGCATCTAAGAAAATATCCAGCGACAGCTGGTATCCACCACCACCGCGCGGGTATGTCAAGCCCAAGGTGGTCTCCCATATCACAGCATCCGGGGACGTGGGCAGAACAACACCTCCAGCATTCTACCCCAAAGCTAATGAAGTGCAGGTCAATCGGCAGCATGATTACATCGGAGTCCCGACCGGCCTCATCAAGCCAGTCCTCGGCCTCGATGACCCCACTGTCGAGTCTTTCAAGACTTGGGAGGTGACACAGGAAGATGGACCCAACAACTTGTTCTATACAGATGAGGAGCATCCTACTCGGGAAGACACAGACTGCAGCCTCCCCGAAGATCTAAGCAACCCGCCGGTTACCATCCAGGGTCTGGCATTTACAACTGATCGGATGGCCATGATGTTTCAGAAGCAACACATTCCCTCCGATCAGTATCAAAAGCGCAAGGAAACTTTCCAGAAGATGTGGTATCCCGCAAATCTGGACAAGGAAATGAGGCGTGTCTCTCAACATCCAGGGTTGGGCTTCACCTTGGAAGAATATTATTACAGTGGGCGGTACGAGGTGGACACCATCTCCGCCTTCTATCCTACTGAAGATAGCCCGCTGGGGGCAACCTTCGATGAATACCAAGTGGAAGCCGAACATATTGAAATGGCTCAACCCAGAAATCAAGAAATAGAGACCTCGGTCCCCTGCCGATGCTGGGAGCAGGTCTATCCTGAAGAAGCGGCCCTTCAAGCCAGATTTGACACGGCTAGCAGCAGTGAAGCCGAAGATATCCAGGAGGCAGGAGTTTCTCCCTCCAATGAAGCCCTACTGACGATAACTTCAACACCCCTTCTACCAATCAGGGAAGCCTTGGTCAACTCCAATCAAGGGGAACCAGCTACCAAGAAAGGAAAAGTTACTTCCACGGAAGATGCAACTGCCCTAGAAGGTGAGATTTCCTCAACTTCTGCTACAAAATCAGGGTGCTGTCCAAGCCCGGCAATAAACGGCTACCAGCCCGTCACGGCTGCAACCTTATCTACAAACACTGAAGCTGCTCTCTCGCCCTTGGAAGCTGCGACGACAGAGGATTTGCTAAAAGAACAATCTGCGCAGTCGCTGGCGCCAGAAATAGAGAAAATTCAAGAAACTCTGGTGGTGTCCGATGAGGAGATCGAAGTACTCGACCCTCAAGATGGTATTCCAGACTTCATTGACCTCCAACCGGCACCTCCGGAGATAGAAGATGGAGGCCAAGCCACAGTCGATGAACTGATAGAAGTCAACTTGGGAAATAAGGAGGACCCTAGGCCTACCTTCCTCAGCGCCCAACTATCCCCAGAAGAACGGGAGCTATACATCCAGCTGCTACTAGAGTACCGGGATTGCTTCGCCTGGACTTACAAAGAAATGCCGGGTCTAAGCCCCACTATCTCACAATATGAGCTGGCAATCAGCCCTGAGGCCGAGCCGGTGAAGCAACCACCGCGGCGCATGAGGCCAGAACTCATCACCCAAATTTGTGCTGAGGTCGACAAGCTCATTGACGTGGGATTTGTTGAAGAAAATCAGTACACTACATGGCTGGCGAATATCGTCCCCGTAAAGAAGAAGAATGGACAGATCCAGATATGTGTCGACTTTCGAGATCTAAACAAAGCATGTCCTAAAGATGACTTTCCGGTGCCAATAACCGAAGTCATGATAGATGCTACAACCGGCCATGAGGCCCTGTCATTCATGGACGGGTCGTCCGGTTACAATCAGATTTGGATTGCGGAGCATGACCGGGTCCATACTGCTTTCCGAACCCCTAAAGGCATTTATCATTACAAGAGGATGCCGTTCGGACTAAAGAATGCTGGCGCAACCTATCAGCGCGCAATGACCAAAATCTTCGATGAGTTGCTCTACCACAAGGTCGAGTGCTACATAGATGACCTGGTGGTCAAAACCAGAAGAAAAGAAGATCATCTGCAAGACCTTCGGATCATCTTTCAGAGGCTGAGGCAGCATGAGCTGAAGATGAATCCCATGAAATGTGCGTTCGGAGTGTCGAGCGGAAAATTCTTGGGCTTCATTGTCCGGTATCGGGGAATCGAGATAGACCCCGCAAAAATCAAAGCAATTCAGGAGCTACCTCCACCAAGGAATATCTCCGAGCTGAGATCACTACAAGGCCGCCTGGCTTACATCCGGCGGTTCATCTCCAATTTGTCAGGGCGATGCCAGCCCTTCCACAAGCTGATGATGAAAGATGTCCCCTTTTATTGGGATGAAGATTGCCAGACAGCCTTCAACAAGCTGAAAGACTATCTGAAGACTCCTCCAGTGCTGGGCGCACCGGTGAAAGGATGACCATTAATACTATATATAGCAGCTACACATAACTCTCTGGGGGCAATGCTAGCCCAGAATAATGAAGAAGGGAAAGAGCAAGCCCTCTATTACCTCAGTCGGAGACTGGTGAGAACTGAAGAGAAATACACTTACATTGAGAAGATCTGTCTAGCACTGGTCTTCGCAGTCAAGAAACTCCGACACTATATGTTGTCACATGAAATTAGCCTGGTATCCAAAGAGGATCCCCTGAAATATATTATGTCCCAGCCAGCACTCAAAGGTCGCCTGGGCAAATGGGCGGTAATCCTTATGGAGTTTGACATCTCCTATGTACCGCGCAAGGCCGTCAAGGGTCAAGCTATTGCAGACTTCTTCGCGGAGCACCCAGTACCCGGGGACTGCCCGTTGGAACCAGAGCTTCCTGAAGATGAAACCTTGGAAGCCGTTCAGGTGCGGCCCTCCTTATGGCAGCTATATTTTGATGGCGCTTCCAGAATTGACACCTCTGCCACTGGATCGGCCAGAATCAGGGCAGGAGCAGGCATAGTCCTGAAATCCCCAGAAGGAGAAGTGGTGCACACATCCTGCTCCATAAACAAACATTGCACAAATAATGAAGCGGAATATGAAGCCCTAATAATCGGGTTGCAAATTGCTCTATCCATGGGAATTCAGATGCTGGAAGCATTCGGGGACTCCCTGCTAGTTATAAAACAACTGGAAGGAGAGTTCGATGTGCGAAAGCAAGAGCTCCTCCCCTATCACCAGCTGGCAACCCGCCTGATGTCAAGATTCTACTTCATCAGCATCAAGCACATCAACCGAGGTCGGAATGCTCAGGCAGACGCCCTCACTAAGCTGGCCAGTTCATTGGCAGTTCCGCCAGACACAAGCCTGAATATAACAGTGATCAACCGTCGGCAAGTCCCCAGCGTAACAGAAGTCTTAACCGACGAACAAGAGATTGAGGTGGCAGTCGTCGAAGAGGTTCAGCAGCCTGATTGGCGAGAACATCTCCTGCGGTGGTTTCAACACCAGCAGCTTCCAAAAGAAAAAGAACAAAGAATGAAGCTCCTGAGGGTCAAGGACTCTTACGAGATGAGAAGCGGAACCCTGTTCTGAATAATGGCAGATGCCCGAAGGAAAGTCCTACTTCGTTGCTTGTCTTCGGCGGAAGCGGGGCAGGTGATGCAAGAAGTCCATGCGGGATCAGCTGGAGCACACCAGGCTGGCCCAAAGATGAAAATTGAGATAAAGAAACTAGGCTACTATTGGCCCACTATATTTGATGATTGCTGCAAGTTTGCCAAAGCTTGTCAGAAGTGTCAAGAACACGCTAACGTGGCAAGGAGACCTCCAGTGCCATTACATCCGACCCTACCAAGTTGGCCGTTTGCTCAGTGGGGCACGGACGTGGTAGGACCGCTACCAGCATCTTCCTCAGGGTGCAGATATATCTTAGCAGCTACAGACTACTTCTCCAGATGGGCAGAGGCGGTAGCACCAAGAGATGTGACGGGAGAGCTAGTTGCAAGGTTCTTCCGGCAGAATGTAATATTCCGGTTTCGGATCCCCAGCCGAATCATCTCTGATAATGGCAGCCATTTTAGGAACCAGAAGGTTTATCGGCTGGCCGACAAATATAAGATCGACTGGAGGACATCGTCCCCCTACATCCCTCAAGCCAATGGACTTGCAGAAGCCTTCAACAAAACACTATGCACATTGCTGGCAAAGACCGTCAAGTCTAATAAAAAAGATTGGGAAGAAAGGATGTACGAAGCACTCTGGGCCTATCGTACTGTCTACAAAACCCCAGCCGGCTGTTCACCTTTCTCCCTCGACTATGGGTCAGAGGCTGTGGTGCCGATTGAACTGGAAGTTCCTTCGCTGCGAGTCACCATCCAGCATGGACTAGTCAGCGGTGAACAAACTAATGCAGAGAGAAGATTAGAAGAGCTCGCTGAGCTCGAAGGAAAACGCCTCCGGGCATAGCAAAACATCCAACTCTACCAAGCTCGCATGGCCCATGCTTTTGATAAGCTGGTCAAAGGTCGAGAATTCAAGAAAGGAGACCTGGTGATGGTCAAACGAAGAGAAGTGATGGCCTCCAACCCCAAAGGGAAGTTGGTCGAAAACTGGGTCGGACCATATATCGTCCGCCGAGTATATGAAGGGGGTGCCTACGTCCTGGTAGACCACAAAGGAGTCATCCAGTTCTCTCCCCTCAACGGAAAGCATATAAAGCTGTATCATGTGGCGCAACCAACATTCCCCGAGTGATCGGTCAGAATACCCTCACCTTGGTTCAGTGACACTCCGCCCTAGCCAAGCTACCCTTATCTTGGTCTAGTGGCACTCTGCCCTAGGCAAGCTACCATTCCTTAGTCTAGTGGCACTCCACCCTATCCAAGCTACCCTTATCTTGGTTCGATGGCAGTCCGCCCTAACCGAGCTACCCTTATCTTGGTCTAGTGGCACTCCGCCATGATCAAACTACCATTCCTCGGTCTAGCGGCACTTCGCCCTATCCGAGCTACCCTTATCTTGGTTTAGTGACAGTCCGCCCTAGTCGAGCTACCTTTCTTTGGTCTAGTGGCATTCCGCCCTGATCGAGCTACCTTTCCTTGTCCTAGTGGCACTCTGCCCTGGTCGAGCTCTCAAAAAGATACACCATATTGCCGTTACGGGCTTCATGCTCGAATTGGCGAAAGATCGTTCCTTTGTATTAGCATTCAGTCCTTGCTAACGAATATACCGCTCCGCTCGGCACAGGGCCCGGTAAGCTGGCCAACAGCCATCTACTATCAGCCAAAGGTCGGACATCACACTTCGACCTACCACCTTTTATATCAAAAAAATAAATATATATATATATATATATAAGAAAACAAAAATGGGGTTAAAAATAGAGATACCCCGCCGGACTTGTTCTTGTAATAGGACAAGTGCAAAAATGGCTATAACCCAGCTGTGGCGAAAACCCGCAAGGGCGCTACAGGCAAAATCGGGTACCCCGCCACGTGAAAACCCGAGAGGGCGCGTGGACAAAAGCAAGAGGGGGCTGGCTTCGGCGAAAACCCGAAAGGGCGCTTAAGTCAATAAAGTGATAATTTTTAAAAAAAGAATTCCTCTTCTGTCCTCCACCTGATGAAACTCCACAAGGGACAATCATCAAAAGTCCCACCAGAAATCCTTTAACAAGCCCACGCCCGACCCTCGTCATCATCGGCGAGGTCGGTCGATCTTTACCCTTAACTTGGACTTTTCGTCCCCGTTAATAACCCTACCTTTGCTTCGGCATGTCACCCATGCTGGTGAATAGATCCATGTTCGACCCTCGTCATCATCGGCAAGGTCGGTCGATCTCTACCCCTAACTTGGACCTTTCGTCCTTGTTAATAACCCTATCCTTGCTTCGGCATGTCACCCATGCTGATGAATAGATCCATGCTCGACCCTCGTCATCATCGGTGAGGTCGGTCGATCTCTACCCTTAACTTGGACCTTCCGTCCCTGTTAATAATCCTACCCTTGCTTCGGCATGTGACCCATGTTGATGAATAAACCAATGTTCGACCCTCGTCATCATCGGCGAGATCGGTCGATCTCTACCTCCAACTTGGACCTTCCGTCCCTGTTGATAATCCCGCCTTTGCTTCGACATTTAACCAATGTTGACGAGGTAAACCCGCGCCCAATCCTTGTCATCATCGACAAGGACGGTCGGCATTCTTGCGGTCCAATTCTGCCATACTCTAAATTCAAAATCCAAAAAAAAAGAGAAAGAAAAGAAAAATGGGGTTAAAAATAGGGATACCCCGCCAGACTTGCTCCTATATTAGGACAAGTGCAAAAATGGCTATAACCCAGCTATGGCGAAAACCTGAAAGGGCGTCGCAGGCAAAATCGGGTACCCCGTCACGTGAAAACCCGAGAGGGCACGTGGGCAAAAGCAAGAGGGGGCTGGCTTCTGCGAAAACCCGAAAGGGCGCTTAGGTCAGTAATATGAATAACAAAAAAGAGAAGAAAAAAATTATAAATCAATGATGAATAGTGAGGAACCATCCTCCGTCCTGAAGACCCTTCACAAGGTCGAGACAGAGTCTTCATCCGATATCCCACTTATACACATCCAGTGTCTACCCTTTCGACCCTTGTCACCATCGGCAAGATCGGGCGCTACCCTTTTCGGTTCTTGTCACCATCGGCAAGACCGTCTACATTTTCGACCCTTGTCACCATCGGCAAGATCGGTCGCTACCTCTATCCGGTTCTTGTCACCATCGGCAAGACCGTCTACCCATTTTCGACCCTTGTCACCATCGGCAATATCGGTCACTAACCCTATCTGGTTCTTGTCACCATCGGCAAGATCGTCTACCCTTTTTCGACCCTTGTCACCATCGGCAAGATCGGTCGCTACCCCTATCCGATTCTTGTCAACATCGACAAGACCGTCTACCCTTTTTCGACCCTTGTCACCATCGGCAAGATCGGTCGCTACCCCTATCCGGTTCTTGCCACCATCGGTAAGACCGTCTACCCTTTTCGACCCTTGTCATCATCGGCAAGATCGGTCGCTACCCCTCTCCGGTTTTTGTCATCATCGGCAGGACCGTCTACCCCTTTTCAACCCTTGTCACCATCGATAAGGTCGTTCGATATCTGTTGCGGTCTTCGTCGCCCATATACCCTTTTGGGGTTCTCCGGACTCTCGACTTGCATAGGTCATTGATTAGTCCCGAGAATAGTCACGACGTGGTGGAGCGAACACCTCACCCCTTTGCTGAAGGCGTGAGCGCTCTCCTGCCCCAGTGACTCATACACTCGGACTAGAATTGACCGGTGAATGGAAATGGAAAAGAAAAGAATAACGACAGGATAGAGTCTTCTTTCAAACAGCGGGACGGAGACTTTTCATTCCTCTAAAATAAGAAGATACATGTTACGCGGGGCATTCCCCGGAATACATGAAGTTCATCAAAAAGGGGGCAAATAGAAAAGGACTATGGCAGAGGGCATTGGAAGAAGTCCTCCAGCGCCGGAATACCTAGGGAAGGATGATGGGTCAGTTCTTGCGGCCTGAACTCAGTGGCCTCCAGCTGGGATAGTCTCTCTTCGAGGGAAGCAGCCTGTCCCTCGGCCATCACTGCCTCCTCCACCCTCTGGATCTCCAGGTGTGCTACCTCCTGAAGCTCAGCCTCTGCCCTTGAAAGTTCGGCATGTAATTCCGCTATGCGGGCCGTAAGGAAGCTTCGGCGTTGCGAAGAGGCATCGGCGTCGTCCCTCATCCTCACCGCAGTCCCTTTCAGGGAAATGAGAGCTGTCCGGCATTCAGCCCGCTCCAGTGTTACGGCCGCCAACTGGTCAGCGGCCTCTCGGCCTAGAAATTCCCTCCGGTTTACATACTTCAGGAGCAAGATCACCCGTGGAGTCCAGTCGTCCATGGGGCAACCAAAGGCCAATAGCGAGCGGGATAGGTGCTCTATCAAGCCCCTCAACTGAACATAAGTTAGATCTCTGCTGGCCATTACGGTCTGCTGGAGGGTCCCTAGGAACTGCCATACGAAGTCACTCGAGGATTGGAGACCGAGCGGCGATGTCTTAGGTAGTTCAAATTCCACTCTGCTATCTACAGTGGCCCAGATATCGTCACACGTCCCAGAAGATGACGATGGCATGAGCTGCAGTCCACTGCTATGAGGAACAACCAAGCTGGCCGATACGGTGGCTGGAGCCTCAATGACAACAATTTCCTTGCCTGCCCCCTGGGATGGAGGTGCAATAGGAATATCAAGAGCCAGGGATGTCTGTTCTTCGACGATCTCTCCGGCTTCTATTTCGGAGGGGCCACCCTTCTCCAGAGCTGATTCCTGTGTGACTTCTTGATGTGGACATCACCTTCCATGCCCACATTCATAGCTCGTCTCCTCGCCCCGGTTGCATCCGGTATGGTTTATTCATTTAATTTTGAGTCCTATGTAATTTTACTTGAGTCATTTGATGTAATTTGCATTTTATTTGAGTCATGTCCCTAGGTCTTGCATTTATTTTCCTATGTTTGAGTGTCATTAGAATGTGTAATGTGCTAATTGGGCCCATTTCTTCGGGCTTGGCCCAATGAGCTCCCCTACCCCTTCGGTTATTTGTCAATGAGTCTTTTGTCAGGGTCTTATTGTAAAATGTGGGTTTCCTATATATAGGGCCCCATTTCCTTCATTTGGAGGTAATGAATCAATCAATGAAAAAAATGCCATTTGAGAGTCCAAAGCTTAGTTTAGTGGAGTGATTCCAACATTCTTTGGGTGAGAAACCCTAGGGGAGAGATTCCCCACCCTTCCCTCTCTTAATCCCTCTTTTTTTACTCCACTTTCTCTCTCCTCAACACCCAATTTCGAATTTTCTTCTCTCTCCTCCCTTCCCAACCACCTCAACCCCCACCTACCATCATTAAAGCCCTCCACTTCCCCATGGCCTCCATTACTCCACCCCCCTAGTCCCAAGAAGATCCCTCACCATTCCAACATCATCTTCCACATTCCAACACCACTTTCCCCATTCCAACACAATCAACCCCTTCCCCACACAACCCCACAACTTCCAAGGCCATTTCAAATTTGAAATCCACCCTTCCCTCCACTCACTTGTGCCCCCCCCTCACTTTCTCCTCTCACCCACCTTCCCAAATTCGTAGCTCCTCCTCCCACCACCTGTTAGACCCCCTTCCAGACCCCATTCTTTCCTTCCCCCACCTTAGAACACCCCCTCCTAGACCCCCTCACAGCCCGGGCTTTCCCCACACTCATCCACCCCCATTTCCCCTCCCATATACCACATTCCCCCCCATCATCATCAACCTACAGCTCTCAACTGAAGATCTACAGTAGACCAGCAACTTGCAGCGGCCACCACGACCTCCTCCGGACGAGTTTGAAGACCTAAGAGCCATTGTCGGAAGCGTCTGCCAGTCGTCTTCGCAACCGAAGTGGTTTCGTCTTCTTCCGATCTCCGAGTCGTCCAGGAGGTCCATTCTCCCACAGCTGCGCGGTTCTGCCGTGGCTGAGGACCTGAGCCAGATTAGAAGCTCTGCCACGACGAACCCCGAACGAATCAGTCCTCAAGTTCTTCTTCAAAGTTCTTCATCGGCCTGTCTACTTTCAGAATCAAGAAGCGGAAGCCCATTCAGCATCCGGGAACAGAAGTTACCAATTTTCTTCCACGGTTGCGCGGCTCTGCCTTCCCCAGTCTGCATCGACAACTCCTCACTCTTCTGGCTCCACAGATCATCTCCATTCTATTCTAGCATCCCCATTTCTTTTGCTGCAAAAAGGACTCACCCACGGTTCTAACGGCGTTGACGGCATCAAATTTGGAGTTCGGGAGCGGCCAGGACAGCCTCTGCATCCTACTGTTGGTGACCTGCCCCTGCTAGTCCGAGAAACAGAGGCCCTGTTCAAGCTCCTGCCCCGACCTGCAGCGACTCCAGAAGAATTTACAAAACTTCTGAGGCATTCCCCTTCCTGTTACGAAGATTTCACCGCCAGTCTCGCCATCAGAGAAATTCTTGATCAAGATCTACAATAGCAACACCGACCCTCTATCCTGGTTCGCAGACAGTAGGCAGATTCAGCGTCCACCCTTGTTCCTCGTTCTTTGCTTTGGTTTCCCCACCCCGCTTGGCCGGCTGAAGGCCCCTCCCTGCGTGAAGGTAGTATTGATGTAATATCATTAACCCCCACCCCAAGTTCCCCCTCCTGCGAGAGGTGTAGTGGTGTAATTTGTTTGGGCAGGTCAAGCGACACCGCCGCGGTGTGTGGGGATCCACTCGCCTCCCCGCTCGCCCTCGTCTCCGACCGGGACCGATTTCTTCAAACCGGTCGAGTAAGTGCTCAAACCTTCACTCCACTTAGTGCTTGTCTTTCAATATTAGTTCTAATTCCGCTGGTTATGCGAGTGAGAGCCCGATCCTCAAGCCCCATTGCCTTGAGTGATCACCGTGGGAAGAGTGCAACCGGTGCCTTCGGCACTTCGTCGGCCCCGTTGAATTGGGCTTCCAAATCCATTGGGAATCAAATCTTGGCCTTGTTGGCCCTCTACCAGCAAGGGCCCAACCCCTCAACCTCACCTTGGCATTGCCAAGTTACCCCGGGCTTGGGTGAGCGACGAGAGAGCGGCGGCCCAAATTAGCCCATTTAGATTGCGATTGTGCTTGCTTGCATTAGGTCCGAGGTTGTGTCACATCAAGTGGTATCAGAGCAAGTATTTGACTTGTCTCTACAAGTCAAGTCCTAGGGCATGCTTGCATTCTTGTCCGAACCGTGCATTGTCAACCCATCATTGTTAACATTGAGTCTTGGGTCACATGGCTCCTCTCCCAATCATATCCCATGCATGCTTACCTAATGGAAAGCCCGTAGAAATTGATTTCATTGACCTAGAATCTGAAAATTGGGTGTCCCCCGATATCGTTACCTCTCTTAGTAGGACCGGACAAATTGTGCACAACGGAGACCTAGTCTTTGTTGAATTCCATAAATGGTTCGGGAAGACTAAGTATTTGGATGGGGCTTGGTGTCAAAAGAGAACATTGGCGGGTCCATGTATAATCCTAGGTAAGAAATGGTTAGATGAAAGGAATGTCGACATCGACCCAACACGTCGGACTTGCCTAGTGCATCCGCCACACCTTTCGGGAACCTTTAAATTCAACAACCTTTTATTCTCCCACCCGCGGGAATCCCACCCTTGTTCACCACCACGGGTGCACCATACTCCGGCCATCATCACCCCACCATCAAAGAACCTTCCCACTCCATTAGTTTTGGAAGAAGTAGTCCACCCGCTTTGTCACATGAAGACAAATATCCCTCGGGAACCTATCCCCTCCATAGAGAGCTCCCATGTCCCAATTGAAGAGGAAGCCTCGCACAAGGATCTTCACCCTACACCACCCCCTCTAGATAAGGCTGAATTCATCTTAGAAGAGTCCCTTGTTAGGTGGCTAAGGGAGAGCCTAATTAGAGAGACCTCGACCCATGTTTGCCCTCCCATAGAACAAAATTTTCCCCTAGTGCCCATCTTCTCCTATCACATCACAATCCAAGCATCCTATCAAGTGGAGACCTTAGAGGATTTTCTTAGGGGCTTAGCATGGCAAATTGAGTTCACTAGCATGTTGACCCCTATGGCCGAACAACCTAGGAGCCTTAGCCTCCTACACCTATGCATAGGGTCTATCACCTCGATTTGCACCAATGGTTGCTACACTAGCGACCTCCTTCTATTCCTCCCTACATCGAATGAGCCCAACCTTCTCCTCGATTTAGAGCTTCTTATCTCGGGTAGAAAGTCAAGCCCTCCACTCATGGCCGACCCACTTATCAAGAACATTGGCCCAACTATCATAGGGAAGGATGACTTAGCACCTTTTAAGGATCTTGAGGACATGGAGTTCCTCCCCCTAAGTGACCTATTTTATGATCCATATGATCCCTTCCAATGGGAGTCAAGGAACTCATATGACCCAACCATCTTACCAACCACCCACCCTTACCTACCCTCACCCACCATATTGGACCAAACCCACCTCATCCATGACCCGGGTTGCACCTTGGGAGCCATAACCTTGAATCATATATCCCTAGGTAATAAGGTGGTGCCCCACCCCATGATAACCACCTTCTTAGATCCATTCGATCCTTTCCAATGGGAGTTTAAAGGTTGTCCCACACCTCTACACATGGAAGTCACCTTTGGGAAAGGCATGCATGTGTCTAGGCTTACCACACCCCTTGGCATGAATACTATGTTGGGTCCTTTCATTCATATCACCCACATGTCAAGTAGAAAGTATGAGTGGTCTATATTCGGATGTCATGGTCCACCTTCATTCATCATAGGTCTTAAGCATGACAAAAGTATCTACGGATGTCCGAGTCCCCCGACATTCATCACCACTTTGCATGATAGGTTCACATATGGTTGCCCCGGCCCACCTAGGCCCACCAAAGTCTACATGACAACATTGCACGATAAGTCCACATATGGTTGCACCGGCCCACCAAGGTTCATCATGGTCCATATGACATCATGGCATGATAGGTCCATCTATGGTTGTCCAGGTCCACCCCTAACCACTAAAAGGATAGCATTCACAAAATTGCATGAAAACCTTTGCAAGCACATCAGCAAAAAGAATGAGGCTTATAAAAGGCTGGCCGACTCTCATCGGCATCACCAAGAATTCCAAGTGGGTGACTTTGTGATGGTAAGGATGGAGAGGCTCTCCCCGGGAGCCAACTCTAAACTGAGGCCACGTGGGGCTGGTCCCTTCCAGTTCTTGAGGTGCATAGGTGCAATTGCCTACGAGTTAGATCTCCCTGAGGAGTATGGAATAAGTCCCACATTTATTGTTGCCGACCTAGTGCCATATAAGGGACCCACGGTGGTACCTAGTGAGGAGATTGAGCCTACTTCTTCCCTTGAGAGAGCACCCACCCATGATGATAAACCACCAGCCAAGAGAGTCCAGCGTGAACAAATTGAACAAATATTGGATGAACAAGTCACTACCACTCGGAGCAAGGTATATGAGCGCTATCTCGGCAGGTGGATGGATCGGTCTCGTTCGGAAGACTTGAAGGAAGTACCACTTCTACACCTTCCAAGGAGGGAAGGATACTTACTCGACGGAGTCGAGTTCTCCGCACCCCGGGAGTATGATGTGGACATCACCTTCCATGCCCACATTCATAGCTCGTCTCCTCGCCCCGGTTGCATCCGGCATGGTTTAGTCATTTAATTTTGAGTCCTATGTAATTTTACTTGAATCATTTGATGTAATTTGCATTTTATTTGAGTCATGTCCCTAGGTCTTGCATTTATTTTCCTATGTTTGAGTGTCATTAGAATGTGTAATACGCTAATTGGGCCCATTTCTTCGGGCTTGGCCCAATGAGCTCCCCTACCCCTTCGGTTATTTGTCAATGAGTCTTTTGTCAGGGTCTTATTGTAAAATGTGGGTTTCCTATATATAGGGCCCCATTTCCTTCATTTGGAGGTAATGAATCAATCAATGAAAAAAATACCATTTGAGAGTCCAAAGCTTAGTTTAGTGGAGTGATTCTAACATTCTTTGGGTGAGAAACCCTAGGGGAGAGATTCCCCACCCTTCCCTCTCTTAATCCCTCTTTTTTTACTCCACTTTCTCTCTCCTCAACACCCAATTTCGAATTTTCTTCTCTCTCCTCCCTTCCCAACCACCTCAACCCCCACCTACCATCATTAAAGCCCTCCACTTCCCCATGGCGTCCATTACTCCACCCCCTAGTCCCAAGAAGATCCCTCACCATTCCAACACCATCTTCCACATTCCAACACCACTTTCCCCATTCCAACACAATCAACCCCTTCCCCACACAACCCCACAACTTCCAAGGCCATTTCAAATTTGAAATCCACCCTTCCCTCCACTCACTTGTGCCCCCCCCCCTCACTTTCTCCTCTCACCCACCTTCCCAAATTCGTAGCTCCTCCTCCCACCACCTGTTAGACCCCCTTCCAGACCCCATTCTTCCCTTCCCCCACCTTAGAACACCCCCTTCTAGACCCCCTCACAGCCCGGGCTTTCCCCACACTCATCCACCCCCATTTCCCCTCCCATATACCCCATTCCCCCCATCATCATCAACCTACAGCTCTCAACTGAAGATCTACAGCAGACCAACAACTTGCAGCGGCCACCACGACCTCCTCCGGACGAGTTTGAAGACCTAAGAGCCATCGTCGGAAGCGTCTGCTAGTCTTCTTCGCAACCGAAGTGGTTTCGTCTTCTTCCGATCTCCGAGTCATCCAGGAGGTCCATTCTCCCACAGCTGTGCCGTTCTGCCTCAGCTGAGGACCTGAGCCAGATTAGAAGCTCTGCCACGACAAACCCCGAAGGAATCAGTCCTCAAGTTCTTCTTCAAAGTTCTTCATCGGTATGTCTACTTTCAGAATCAAGAAGCGGAAGCCCATTCAGCATCCGGGAACAGAAGTTACCAATTTTCTTCCACGGTTGCGTGGCTCTGCCTTCCGCAGTCTGCATCGACACCTCCTCACTCTTCTGGCTCCACAGATCGTCTCCATTCTATTCTGGTGTCCCTGTTTCTTTTTCTGTAAAGAGAACTCACCCACGGTTCTAACGGCACTGACGGCATCAAATTTGGAGTTCGGGAGCGGCCAGGACAGCCTCTGCATCCTACTATTGGTGACCTGCCCCTGCTAGTCCGAGAAACAGAGGCGCTGTTCAAGCTCCTGCCCCGACCTGCAGCGACTCCAAAAGAATTTACAAAAATTCTGAGGTATTCCCATTCATGTTACGAAGATTCCGCTGCCAGTCTCGCCATCAGCGAAATTCTTGAGCAAGATCTACAATAGCAACACCGACCCTCTATCTTGGTTCGTAGACAGCAGGCAGATTCGGCGTCCACCCTTGTTCCTCGTTTTTTGCTTTGGTTTCCCCACCCCGCTTGGCCGGCTGAAGGCCCCTCCCTGCGTGGAGGTAGTATTGATGTAATATCATTAACCCCCACCCCAAGTTCCCCCTTCTGCGAGAGGTGTAATGGTGTAATTTGTTTGGGCAGGTCAAGCGACACCGCCGTGGCGTGTGGGGATCCACTGGCCTCCCCGCTCGCCCCCGTCTCCGACCGGGACCGGTTTCTTCAAACCGGTTGAGTAAGTGCTCAAACCTTCACTCCACTTAGTGCTTATCTTTCAATATTAGTTCTAATTCCGCTGGTTATGTGAGTGAGAGCCCGATCCTCAAGCCCCATTGCCTTGAGTGATCACCGTGGGAAGAGTGCAACTGGTGCCTTCGGCACTTCGTCGGCCCCATTGAATTGGGCTTCCAAATTCATTGGGAATCAAATCTTGGCCTTGCTGGCCCTCTACCAGCAAGGGCCCAACCCCTCAACCTCACCTTGGCATTGCCAAGTTACCCCGGGCTTGGGTGAGCGACGAGAGAGCGGCGGCCCAAATTGGCCCATTTAGATTGTGATTGTGCTTGCTTGCATTAGGTCCGAGGTTGTGTCACATCACTTCTAAAGGCTGAAAGTTCGCAACTGCAGCCAAACTATCAACCCTCACCAGTGCTCTGGGTCCAGCTGGAGTCATTGCCGCTGCATAGCCCTTAGGGTATCGCAGCGCGATAGGCCGCAGGACGGATGGGAGATTTGGATGGCCCGCGCCTAGAGCCGGGAGTGGTATCTATCTGCACCGTCATGGTTGGCAGTACCACCTCAGTCTGCACAAGAAATATGTACATCAAGAGGCTGAAAGGAAAAGGGAGGAAGGGCGGCATACACCGACCATGGGTGAGTCCTTACCTCGGCCGGTACTAAGCTTAAATCTCCAAAAGCAACTTCTCCGGCGCCAGCCTCTCCGCTTACGAGCAAGCCTGACGGCCCAAAATCACTCCACGACAACCGGGGTGGGCTGAAAGTCGGATGATCACTTTCATAGGCCGAGGACGCCCCGGCATCCTCCGTCTCTGTGTCAACAGGTGGGAACTCCTCATCACTGGAGCCGCCACCATAATCAACCTGTTCAGAGGAGGAGGATCCCTCTACTCTTTCGGGACACTCCACCATCAGAGCAGGAGCCTCACCGGCAGAAGCATCACCCTCAGCAGGAACTTCCCCCGTGCTCTCCACACAAGAAGCAACGGTGGGTGGGATCTCGAGGACAGGTTCACCCTGCCCCGGGATAATCGCTTCTTCGGCACTCTCCGAGCCCGGAAGCAGTGACGGTTGTATATCAACTGAAATTTACGGCAGAAAGGGGTCAAGCCGGCTGAAGACATGAAGATTTGCGGTGGTATCGCAAGTAAACTATGAATTACCTTCCATCTCCTGTATGGGTGTTGGGGAAGGCAGATCTCTTTCTACGGGAGCAGCAGGGATTTCCTCTGCCCCTTCCCTAGCCGCAACATCTACTGTCGCCTCCAGCCTGACGACCGCGGCAACTGCGTCGACAACCGTCAGCATGAGCTAGCTGAGGCAGTCAAAGTGAACTAACGAACTATGAAGAAAAGAAGAGCCTACCTCCAGCTTCTGGCCTTTGTGCCCGAGAGGCCTCAAACTCTTCGAAGGATACAACTGAAGGAAGAGCGATTGCTGATTCTCTTTCTGCGGCCTTCTTTCGGCGCACCCGTGTCACTCGGGTCACCGCCGCCTTCGCCTTCCCAACGGCCTCTCTCAACTGAGATCGAGTCCGCTTTCACGAATCGCCAGGAGGCAGTGGCATCGTAGTCGGGGCTGGCTCGGGAACTTCAAAATATGCTCACTTCTGGGCCTTTATTATCAACTCCCTAAAGTGTCGGGTCTCCTCCGAAGTCAGTCGGACTGCACATGCACACAGGTGAGAATGATACACCATAATGAAAGAAAGAAGCTGGCCGAAAGGCCTGAATGAAGAAACGGAACATACTTGCCGGCCCCGTATAGAAGGGGAAGAGAGGCCAATAATATAGCGATGGCGTTTTGTCTCTCGAAGCTGCCTCGCGAATAAGCCAGCATAAATCTCCGATCTTCTCACTCGGCTCGGCCAGCAGTGCCAGGTCCTCGTGACCACGAGAAGACAAGAGATAGTATAGGCTCAGATGGTCCAGCCCCCATCTGTCAGCATATTTGAAAGAGATGTGAAGAGGTCGGTCCAAGATGGCTTCACTGGGACCACCCACTGAAAGACCATGTGAGCGAAGAAGCGCAAATAGCCAGGGGGTGTTGTCGTATAAGGCATCCCGCCTGTCTTCCTTGCGGATGAAGGTCCGATAGGGGTACAACCTATCCACCTCAAGACGCCAATCGGCCACAGTCGAGATAGGCTCCTCTACTGGCAGAGGGAGTTGCTGAAGAATCACCCTCTCGCTGCTTACCCGACATAAACCCCGAAGGGTTTTCACATAATCATCTTTGTTGATCGGGGGCAGCTTCGGTTCAACTTTCGTCTTGCGACCTTTTACAACCTTGCGGGCCTCCAGATAGGCCTTCACTTCTGTATTGGTCCAGGATTTCAACTTCTTCAAATAAGAAGATTCAATGTCAAGAACCGGCTCTGGCTGGGAATCCAGGAACCTGTGCTCTGCCACGGCCCAGCACTCTCGTCGGGAGCTCCTATAAAATCTCGTCCGCGCATTCCACCACTTGATATATTCAGGCGTGACGCGGGGGAAAAGGGCAGGGGTTGGCACCCTGAAAGAAACATCCTCCCGGCGATGGAAGAAGTCCCACCATATCCGGGCGTCATCATTTGAAACTTGCCCTGCCCTATGCCTATTGGGCAATGCAAATTGTGAAGAAGAATGTGGAATGTGCTGGTCATAGCCGAAGTTCCGACTGAAGCGGAACGGGTAGTACGGCTCCAACCATAGAATGCCGCTCTTGCGGAATATAAGGACACTCGGCCTGATAGCCAGCGCCCAATCAACCAACTCCGGCTCAAGAATAGGCCTTGTACATTTGGCCCCGGAAAGTGGATGAATATACTCCTCAGTCTCGAAGAGCTTACACTGCCTCGTTCTGTTCACCAGCGGGCTAGAATGTGTAGCTAAGCTCCAAAAATGAAGGACCTCGGGGGAATCCGTGGGAATACGGGCCAATTTGCCTCGAATGGCATAGAGTTGCTCCGCTAGTAAAGATGGCTTGGCACTTGCGAACTCTATCATCCGCGGAACAAGAGGAACCGCCTGTAATGCCCGAGGAGCCGCCTCCGGGAACAGGGTACAAACCCAAGCATTGAAAAAATGTAACGGACCGACCGTCCGAAGACTTCTGGGGAGACGCGTCTTGTGCAAGTCTCCCAACATCTTGTAAATAAGACACAGAGCCACCGAGCAAAGAGACAGCTTCGTGCCCCAAGCCATGAGACAGGCCGGATAAATGGCCTCCGCCCTGATCACGCTCTCGTCACCTTGCGGAAGAGCGAAAGAACAGAGCCAATAAACCAGATATGCAGCACAGTGAGTGACTACATCAACACTTATAGGGTTTGGGTTTTCCCCCTGCCCTCCTCTCGAAGAAGATGATGAAGCGGCCTGTCGTCGCACCCTCTTCTTCCGCTTCTGAGCCACTGGCGCTATCGGAGGAAAGTCTTCGTACTTATTCTTCCCATTGAAGGAATATTGAAGCCAGGTGCCCATCCGCACCCTTCGCTTCTCGCCTGGCTTCCGAGCTTCCCTTGTGTCGTGCGACGAATGAAAGAGGGTGTGGTACGCCTTCATCAGATATCGATAGGCGTAACCCGCCAGATACCGACCATCACCGTCGGTCTCATCCTTTAGCCAGTCAGGCCAACAAACTTCTTCATACGGTTCCCCATCAATGGGTAGGCCGCTGAGCTGTGATAGGCTCCACAAGTCTAAAGAGGTCTCTCCCTCTGAAGTGTAGAAAGTGTTATATTCGGGGCAGAATACCTCGATCATACCACAGCACAAGCCTCGGGAGATTGGATACGGTACCTTGAAGCATACACACTATGATATACGCCAGCCCTGGTCAGAATTGGAGCATAATGATGCAGCACATAGTCTGTGAACTCCACTGCTCCGGACCTGAATGCGTGGGCATCGGTGGCCCTCAGCTCGGCAAACCACCCCACAGATATCTGGTGCTTGAAGCGGACCGCCAAGCAATCCAGCAAGAATGATTCTTCTCTTTACCCCCACTTCAGCGGGGCAAGAAATAAGCCAAAGATCGGCTTCTCCCGGTCTACTCTGCCCGTGGAATCATTCCATCCAGCGGGTACAAATTCTGGGGCCCTAGTCAGGAGCCCGTCTTCTGGAGCCAAATCTTGCAATCCCAGCACGACGCTCCATTTCCTAACCTCTCCGGGGAGATAAATGGGTCTTCCCCGCACCACGCAGTCCGTCAGACTGTCTCTCTCCACCAGCAGGGCCTGCTCAACTTTTCGGACAACGAACACGTCCCTCTTCCCTTGAAGGTTGAAGCGTTGGAGAAGGGACATCAGGTGTTTGTCTTTGGGATAGTCCCTCCTGGCGACACCTTCCCTGTCATAATGAAAGGAGTCGCCCCCAAGAATGAGGAGATGGCTGGTATCCACAGTGTCTGTCTCCGAATCTGAAGATTCCGCAACCACGGCCACTTGACCGTGCCCCCGATCAAGGGAATTGACGTTCGCCCACGTCACCACGGCATGAGAAGAAGAGTCGGATGCCATAATAGCTGCAAAGAAGCACATCAAAAGATAAGCAAAAGTCAGAAAATAGCTAATCAAAGGCAGACTTCTGACAAAATTTCGGCAGAGTCTCCCCAGCACGGGAGATTGCCAAAGGAAAGCGGGAACGCGTCCACTAAAGGGACGGCCCCTAAAAGGCAGCCATCGGCATTACACCGAGGCCAAAGGAACACCCGGGGGAAATAGCTCCGAGGGCAAGCCCTGCTAGAAGCCTCCCGGGGCCCAAAGAAAGGGTTCGAAACCCAAATGGACAGCACCTCGCTCACCCCGAAGGAAAGAACCGCCGCCGCTCTCGCCCTTAGCTCACTCGGCACCAGAGGAGAGAAGAAAGGGAGGAGAGAGAAAGAAAATCGTCAAATGAGAGGCGATGAAGAAAAAATGAGGAAGGAAGAAGTAAATAGGGGGGAGTCTCCCCCTTGTTAAACCGGCGCGCTATTTAGCGCTCCGGATTAAAAAGCCCGTAAGCAAAAGGCGCGCCGTGGAAAGGCGCGCCGGATCAACCCCCAGCGCCAAGGCCGCGCCAGATCAACGGGAATATGCAAAGGGCCGCGCCGGATTAACGTCCAAGGCCAAGGGGGCGCGCCGGATTACCCGCGCCGTATTAACATCTAAACGGCGCCGGGTTAATATCCGTGCCGAATTAAAGGCCATCCCAGGCTCCTGTCAACCGAAGAGGGAATCGTTCTGGGTGAAATTCATCCGTCGGCCCTGCTGCACTCGTACCTTGCTCGAAACACCCACGTCTGGGGGGCATTTGTTGGCACCCAAAATATGATCGTCGGTGACCAAGCCATAAGGACGAATGACCCGGCCCGCTGAAGCACGGAAGCCGATAAAGATCAACATATTGAAGATTTCTCAAGCTGCCAGAGCCTCGAGTCACCCCGTATGGACACGAGGACTTCACCTCAGGAGAGCCGAGACAAACTCACAATCAACCGGCAGTGCGATCAAGCCTGCCCAATGAACCGGCATCGACTCTCTCGTGCCGCATACACTACACCCGTTGTCCGATCAAGGACGACGGTCTACCCAGTGGCTTCCCGCCTTATGAAAGGCTCTCCTGAAGGTGAAGGAGTTCCCCTGGTTCCCCGAGACGGAGGACCGAAAGCTCTGGCGGCAGAAGATCCCGATCACCCGGCACGGGTACGGCTTCCCACCAAGATGGGCCCGTTAGTGGCCGAATGATCGCCCAGCTCAGGCGGAACTATCCCTGGTGTTATCCAACCCCCTAAGGAGCTTTGGGCACGAGCCAGACCGAGCCAGCAGCACGAATCATAGAGCCAAAGGCCGTGTCAGCAGAAAGCCCGTATGATCAGATCAAAGCTATCTGGAGTCTCGGGAATGGCCGTACGTCAACCTGGGAGCTTCTACAAGACATCTCGTCGAAGTTTCGAGGAGCATTGGCAAGATAAATGTTCACGGTGACCCCCAGAACCATCCCCAGACTCATCGACTGGCTCGAAGCGCACGAGGAGCATTAGCCCGGCGCGCCCTAAACCGGCGCGCCCCCCACTTGATGCCCTTTATCCCAGCGCGCTGAACCCCATCCAGGGCCTGGCTATTTCGGCGCGCAAAGACCCATGAAGCCCTTCCCGGCGCACAGTTCTTCACGCCGTATGAGGCTTGGGGCTCGATCATGTATATATACAGATGGCTATTCGAAACGAGAAAAGGAGGGGCTGAGAAGAAGGAGAGAAAAAGATAGAAAGAAAGAAAAGGAGATAAGAGAGTTCTCTTCCGAGAGAAGTTTTCGAGAGAGAGAGAGAGAGCTTTCTTGGAAGAGGGGAGTTTTTGTCCGAGCATCCTTCGACGGCCGTCTTCCTCTGTTCTGGGTGAAGTCCTCTGGAGCTGGAGAAGGAGAAGCGGGCCGATACTCTGTTTTGAGAACAAGTGGGCGCCGGCGTCTATCTCTCTCCACTTTTCGTGAATTTTCCTCTTTCGGGGTTTCTGTCTACCAACTGTAAGCAAGAGAGGGGAGGGATGGCAATGATATGAGCCGACCCCTCCCCTCCTCTGCGACTTCTTCTCTTTACTATATTTTTCCTCTGCAAACGATGAACGGCGACCGAGCAATGATGCCGGCGCCGAATTCTTAACGTGTAAACGATGGCCCATTCCCTTTTCTGGGATGGCAATGTGTATATGAATGTCTGGACCAGCAGGTCGAATGAATGATTTGAAACTTCTGTCTCCTTCTCTATCTACATCGAGGTGTATGTTTAAGGTCTTCCGCATGTTTTCTCCGATTCTGGTTTCCCTGAAGCCCCGATCATGCCCCCAAGCACCGTGGGCTACAGAAACACCCCTCCCCGGGGTTTTTCCTTTCGACCGTGCTCATGTCTGATTTAAGGGTCTCAGCATCCCCTCCGTGGACAGAGCTACGCTTCTGCGTATGCTTCTTTCCACCATGATGTCGAGGGTCTAACTCCCATTGACTCTTCCCTTCCTGTTGCCCTGTGGCTCGCGAGGTGGGAGTCGTTCTTGGGATTGTAAGATGCATCGACTTAACATTGCACCGTAACTGTTCGAGCATATGCCTCTATGTTTGGCTCGTCTCGCCTGTGCATTGACTACCCCCTTCTACATCATAGTCATGTAAACTGTTCCGAGATTCTTTTATTTCGTTTCAATCACCCGGGGAGGGGGACATTCCCCAATACTTCACATAGCTGCTGGGCGATCGAGAACTCTACCCCTTGATGGTAGATGTTTCCCCAAGGCCATAGTAGATAGCAACAGGGGTCTTAGCCTAACAGGCTTTGCCCCGACAATCTGAGACCTAATCGAGGCCAAGAGATGTATGCTCCTTGTAGGCCAGCCCTCGGAGCTTCACCCTCTTGGTGGTCGATTCCTCCATAGGATGTGCCGTAAGCTGTGGGTTGTCCACCCCTCGCAGGCTAGTCCTCGGGGTGCTGCTCCCATCATCGGCGGCTTCGTCCCTCTGTCTCTTCACCCCCGAAGTCTTGGTGCCCCTCGCAGGCTAGTCCTCGGGGTATCCTATCCGATGGGATTTTGCTGGATGCCTCTGTGCAGACCGGTGGTTTAGGGGCTTACTCCACGAGTGAGTATGACCCCGATTCTCCCCTGCAACTCTTCATGTTCAGGGGAGATGCTGTCAAATTTTGGACAGACTAAGCATAACTAAAGCTATAATGAGATACTCGTTCTGGACTCAATTGACTCAATGCTCGAGTATGAACCTCGCACTGACTCACTGCATCGTTTCCAGAGGGTCTTGGACTTCAATCGAACGATTAGTTGGTCCAAATAACTCCATAACTTTCAGTAAAAACTCAAATAAACTCAAAGGGTTCCAGAAATGCTCAAAAAATAAGTCAAAACGGCGTGGTCTTAGCCGGCGCGCCTTAATACGATGCGGCCCCCCACCGCACCGTATTAACATGTGACTCACGATTTCCCTTTTTTACTTGGGCCCATTCCCGGCGCGCCTTTGACCGGCGCGCCCCATTCCCTGCGCGCCGTTTTAGCTTGTTATAAGGCCGCGCCGGATTAACGATTCACCCACGCTTTACCACGCCGGATTAATCCTTTTTACCTACGCTTTGCCGCGCCGTGAAAGCTATCTCTCGCGCCGTTTCACGTCTTTATGTCGTTCTAATCTCTCGTTCACTCTCAGGGCAACCCTGGCCTCCCATGGTCGATATTGATTACCCTAATCAGCGGTAGATTAAGTAAGGCAAGGGTTGTTCATGCTCCGAATAACCTCTTTACCATGTTGAATATCGTGTGTGTGAACACTTTGCTTTCGTCATCACCCTTGTGCTATTGTTTCCCTCTCTTCTGACGAGGATCAATGAATGTGATTAAGCATTGTTTACTGTCATAATTCTGTTTCCATGCTCAGTATAGTTATCATCATCATGCCTGCATGCTTGCATAGACCCTCGAGTATATCAAATGGCGTTGACAGAAGGTCGAGTTACCCCCGATCGGAAGTTTTTGCTATGCGCGATGGTGGTCTTCGGACCCACGTCCTCCGCCACGTACCCAAGGTCTCTAATTTAATGAATCTTGTCTCCCCTTGCATGATAAATAAATCACATGTGATCTTGTCGTGCTCATAACGTTGCATCTTTTATTCCGGCCTCGACAGCCCACTATCTCGGCAATTAATCAAAGGTGTTCCCTCCTCGTGGGGGATGTAATTAACGCCATGACCTTTATGGTATGGCGGACTGCCGGTCCCGACCGAACCTCACTTTCACCCGACACGGGTCAGAATGAGCGCATAATAAACTTGTCACTCACGTGACTGGCACGCCCGCGTCGTCAATCAGTTAGTTAATTACCAGTTAGTTAATCGGTTGATCGACACGTGAAATAATAAATAAGATAAAAAAGGACACGCAAACAATGGTTCGCCGGTCAGCACGGTGATGGGGTGCCCCTGGAAATAGGGTCGGAGGCGCTTGGCAGAGGTAACCAACGCTAGCACGAGTTTCTCGATTGCGGGGTACCTCCTTTCAGCCTCGTTGAGCACCTTACTGGTGTAGTAGACCGGCCTCTCGATTCCCGAGTCATTTCTGACTAGGACCGAGCTGACTGTGGATGGTGTTGCCGAGAGATAGAGGAGCAAGACTTCGCCCGGAACGGGCTTGGAGAGCACCGGGGGCAAGGCCAAGAACTCAGTGAGCTCGGCGAATGCTCTCTGGCACTCCTCATCCCATGCGAACGTAGCAGATGCCAACTTGGGCCCCCTCAATAGCTTGAAGAAGGGCAGGCATCATTCGGCCGCATGGGATAGGAAACGGCTGAGAGCGGTGACACGCCCAGTTAGGCGCTGGACGTCCTTGATGCTGGTGGGCGGACGCATGTCCAGGATGGCCTGGACCTTGTTGGGGTTGGCTTCGATCCAACGCTGAGTGACCAAGAAACCCAGGAACTTCCCAGATCTCACTCCGAAGGCGCACTTGGCAGGATTGAGCTTCATGTTGTACTTCAGGAGGGTGCCGAAGGTTTCAGCGAGGTCGGTGAAGTGATCTTGGGCCTTGGGGGTCTTGACGAGCATGTCGTCAATGTAGGCTTCGACGTTCCGACCTAGTTGTTCCTCGAACATGTGATTGACCAGCCTTTGATACGTAGCTCCAGCGTTCTTCAACCCGAAAGGCATCCGGGTGTAGCAGTATACACCGTAGTCGGTGATGAAGGTGGTCCTCTAGACATCCTCTGGGTCCATCCCGATCTGATGGTAACCTGAATAGGCATCTAGGAAGCTGAGTATCTCATTGCCCAAGGTTGAGTCAACCAATTGGTCGATGCTCGGTAACGGATAACAGTCCTTAGGAGTGGCCTTATTCAGATCGGTGAAGTCCACGCACATCCGCCATTTGCTCGAGGCTTTAGGCACCAGGACGACGTTGGCTAGCCACGTCGGGTACATGACCGGTCTGAAGAGGCCAGTCTCTTGTCCCTTGGTGACATGTGCCTTGATGATCGCCTACTTTTCGGGTGCATGCTTCCTTCTGCGTTGTTGAACGGGCTTCACGGAGGAGTCAAGGTTGAGCTTGTGCATTACAGTCTCCTCTGGTATCCCAGGGAGTTGATCATCGGACCAAGCAAAAACTCGGATGTACTCAGAAAGGAATTTCTTATATTGCTGCTGAACCTTGGGCGGTAGGTCGACTCCGATCCTTACTCCTAGGGTCGGGTCATCGTTTAGGAAAATTGTCAGTAATTCGCCACCAGGCTCGGTGGTTGCGATTTTATCCTCGACTCCCCGGGGGCCCTTGTCCTTCTCGTCTAGCCTTGTGGCCTCTACCGAGATATTGTAGCACCTTCTGGCCGTGGCTTGGTTACCTCGGACTTCCCCCAACCCATTTTTGGTGGGGAACTTCATTTTTTGGTGATAGGTAGATGGTACGGCCTTTATTCGGCTGAGGATGCCCCGGCCGAAGATAGCGTTGTACGCTATCATACCTTTAATCACTATGAAGTCCACCATGACGGTAACGGTTTTGGGTGGGGTGCCGAGGGTAACCAGCAGGCTTAGGGCTCCCTCAGGATAGGTGGCCAGGCCATTAAACCCACAGAGGGGGGTTCGGACCGGGCAGAGTTTGGATGGATCCTCCCCCATCTTAAGGAAACAGTCATAAGACAATACATCAGGGGCACTCCCATTGTCAACTAGAATTCTATCTACGTTACAATGGTTTATCGTAGCAGAGATCACGAGGGCGTCGTCATGCGGGGTGCTCAGCCCTTCCAGGTCTCGGTCGGAGAAGACTATGACCTGGGGCTCACTTGGCGGGGCCTTGGGAGGCTTTATGGCTCGGCTTGCCCGCTCAGCATGACGCTTCCTTCCTCGGCTGCTGTCTCCTCCTGATGGCATCCCTCCGGAGATGACGTTGATGTGGACCCCTCGAGGGGCGTTGTCAATCTCCTTTGCGGCGCCTCGATCTTCTTTACGCTCGGCAGCAAACCGAGCTAGGTGACCCAGACGGATGAGGCGCTCGATCTCATCCTGGAGCTGGTGGCAGTCACCGGTGTGGTGCCCGTGATCGCCGTGGAATAAGCAATGCTTGTCACGGCTGCGGTTCTTCGACCTCATCGGCTCGGGTTGGCGGAGAAGTCCCGAGTCTTTGATGTCTTCATATATCTCATAGACTGGTGCGGCTAGTGGGGTGTACCGCTCGTACTTCCGCTTGCGCTCCCCATCACGGTCTCTCTTTTTTCCCGGGCCTGAGTTTGGCTCGGGAGCCCGCTTCTTGTCCCCCTCCCGACCCGGGCCGGTTGCGTCTCGACAAGCGTTGAGCACCTCTTCGCACTCGGCATGGCGCAATGCCAGAGTCACTAGCTCGGCAAGGGTCGAGGGAGGGTGAAGGACAAGCTCGCGGCGGAGATTCTCGTCCCGGGTGCCCCCAGTCAGTGCGGTTATGGCTGAGGCCACATCCAGGTGGGGGATTCTCAGGGCTTCCGATTTAAATCGGTGAATATAGGCCCGGAGTCTTTCCCCTTGCGCCTGTTTGAGGGCCAGGAGTCCCGCTACCGACCTTGGGGGGGCACTTCCAGCGAAACTCTCTTTGAAGACTCGCCCAAATTGCTTGAAGTCTCGGATGGACCCGGGGGTGAGGGCCCGGAACCATGCTTGAGCGCCTTGGACCAGGGTGGTCACAAAGGCTCGGCACTTGATGGCGTCGGACGCTCCGTGTAGGGTCATCAGAGCGTCGAAGCTGTCGTAATGATCAGCCGGGTCGCCCTGGCCATCGTAGGGATTGAAGGTAGGGATGGAGGTTCTGGGAGATACCTCTGTCTTCAAGATGTACTCAGAGAATGGGGATTTCTCCTCGTCCTCCGGAAAAGAGGTCTTCTGCAGGGCGCGAAGGGCGCGCTCCTGTTCTATGAATCGCCTCTCGAAATCTCGTAGTCAGAGGGATAACTCCGGCTGCTGCCGCGTCGTGGGGCTGGGGGGAGCGTCTTGGCGATCTCCTGGAACGTCAGTCTCCAGGTTCGGACAGCGCGCCCCCAGTTTTCCTCTCCTCGGCGTGGAGGAAGCCTCTTGCTCCGGAGGCGGAGCATGCGAGGAGCCTCCAATCCGGTTGCGGATGATCTGCTGGCCGCGGAGGGTGAAGCGGCCTCCGGCGGTGTGCTGGGAGATACTCCCGTGGGGAGGGCTCCCTGACGGAGCGCGGGACCTTCCATCCCTAGCCGCCTGGGCCCTCATGAGCTCCACGAGGACATCCAGTTTTGCGTTCAGGGCCTGGAAGGCTTCGGCGCCACCATTGGGTGGTAGCCCTACCGCCGCAGGAGGGGGTGGTGGATCGTCGGCGGGGGCGCTAGCGTTGGGGGGAGGGTTCTGTGGGGCCCGAGAGGGGCCATCCCCTGCTGCTACCATGGCCTTTCCCCTCTCGCCGGTGGACCTCCTCCCTGAGCTCCTTCGCACCATACTGGCTCTTTGTACGTTTCCCACAGACGGCGCCAGATGAAGAGGCGTGATCTCGCGCTGGTCCTGAGCGGATGGTGGATCACCGGATAGTGAACTGCAAGATAGGGAAACGGATCAGGGGGCCCAGGGAGAGTCCCTGGGGAAAACCCTCCGATGCTTAAGTTAGTGGAGCTATGGCGGGAGCAGTAAAGGGAGAAGAGAGCGTATGCGCGAGATCCCTCTCCACCAAAAGGGGTGAAGTGGTTCTTGCTCAGGAGCTTTGAGCGTATGATTGCCATTCCCTTCGTCGGAGGGTCTCCCTGGTTTAAATAGTATGCCGTCTCTTGGAGTCCTGTAAGCCGAGGGGTTTCAGGTGGGGGTTACGTCCTAATCGTGGGCTTTTATTGCCTTATCGTGGGAGCATTATCACCTTGGGGAAGAAGAAGTCCCTTGCCTTCCTGAATTCCTGCCTGCTGTGGACTCTTAACGGCTGCAAAGGATAAGCAATCGTCGGCCGTTCCGAGCTCAGAGAGGCCAGCCCTATCGGGCGATAGGCTTAGCTCGGAAGAGGATGGGTCGGATGGGTCGGCGTACGCCTTCTTCTCCCGGGCGGAGATATGGCTTAGGCCGGACCTTTCCTGTGACCTGACCCACACTCGGGCCCTCCGAGCCTAGAGGCCGCCTAGGAAGGTTGTGTCCTCGAGCGATTTTTTATTGGGCTTTCTTCCCTGAGTGGGCCCTGTGGGCTGTCACTTAGGTGAGCTTGGCCTCGTTGGGTCCTGTCGGGCCTAGTCGGGCTGCTCTTTGAATGAGCTACAGAAATCCCCCTCTCCAATCACGATCCTCAGAAATGCATGGAAGTAGATGAAATCCACAAATCTTCTTCAGCTCCTCTCCTTTTCCCTTTCTTCTCCTACCAGAAAGATAGAACAATAAGAGTTGGTGAATTTCTCCCAAATTCATAGCTTATTTATACACCCTTGAGAGAATAAGTAAAAGACCATATAACCCATGCTAAAACCCATTCAAAATGAGTCTAACATATGCATGAATGCCCTAAGGGTATTAGGGTCAAGTTTGACCCCAAATGGATCTCATCTTAATGGGTTTCGAACACAATAAAACGGGTTCGCCTGCCGTATTCGGTCGACCGGAATTGAGGGTCGTTCGACCAGAATTTCACAGGGTCTGGACTGGTGCATTCTAGCAATTTCGGTCGACCTAAAGCACTGGGTCGGTCGGCCTAAGTTTTACAGAATTTCAGCCCATGCACTCTGCAAATTTCGGTCGACCTAAGCTACTAGGTCGGTCGACCGAAATTCAGTAAATCCCAGAATTTTGAATTAATCTCAAAGCTACATTCCCTTATGCAAATTACATAAAATGTAAACTTGAAAGCCCAATTGACAAAGAGTGTATGAACATATAGAAAAGCATTCAACCTCTCATTTTTGCCAACCAAAATTTAGTATCAATCAATCGAATGTTTAATTAACATGAATGCTTAATGAGATGCTAATATGCAACCAATGTTTATATCAAAACCTTGAACATGTTTTCATCTTTTCAAACCCCTTAAAGAATATGCAAAAGAACTCTTTGAAAGCTAGGATGACACACCAAACATGAGTATCTTATGACCATGAATATGAACAAGGTGTGAGAACCAAAATGGCCAAATTCTACCAATCTTCATACGAAATGATTAATCAACATGCAAGCTCAAAAACTCATGAAAGATATGCATGGAATGACTTTTGCAATCACAAATGTTATACCTAATCACCAAACACCCATGGCTTTCCATTAATCCACAAGAGTGAGCATTAGTTACCTTTACAAACCTAGTGAAGGATTTTGCAATCTTAAGTCTTACCATTCCCTTTTGATGAACATTGTATGGGATTTTTAACCTGTTTTGTGTTGTGGATGACAAAGTACTTGTTCATTCAATCCTTTGACTTCAGAAGGATATTGACCATGGATTTCAGTCCTGCAAAGCAAAGTTATCATATTTTGCATAAGATCCTTGATGATCAATCATTCTTCAATGAACATTTTACACATCACATGCACACAAGCATGCACACAAGTTTTGTCAACATTAAAACTTAATCACCAAAGTCACTTAGGGGTCCAACAGGTGTACATGTAGAAGTCCTAGACCAGAAGGTCGGTGCACATGTAGAAGTCTTGCACAAGAAGGTCAGTGCACATTTAGAAGCCTTGCACTAGAAGGTCGGTGCACATGTGAATGTCTTGCACTAGAAGGTCGGTGCATATAATGAAGGTTTGCTATATAGGTTAATGCATGTTAAAGTAAGGTTGATGCTAGTGAGCAAGCGACTGCTCCATAGGTTAATGCATGTCTTAGTAAGGTCGATGCTAGTGAGCTAGCGACAGCTGCATAGGTCAATGCATGTCTTAGTAAGGTCGATGCTAGTGAGCTAGCTACTACAGCATTGGTCAATGCATGTTAGAGTTGGTTCGATGCTTGTAAGTCATCACTCTCAAGGTTGATGCACCTTGCGCATTCACTATAAAGACAGGTCGATGCATCTTCAGTACAGTGTTAGTGTATCTGACAATAAAGGTCTACCTGTATAATACTAAGGTCGATGTTTTTATTCTGATCTGCTGCATGTGTTAGCTATACAGGCTTATGCATCTCATTTATGCATCGATGCTCTTGAAGATTTTCTGTGCATACACTTATATAAATTGCCTGACCTCATGAAGCATCTAAAACTACATTTGCTAATAACTATTACATGCTTCATGAATCTCAAAAAAATCTTCAATTTTGTTTTAACAGAGAGTAAGAACCAACCCAGATCCATGATCGAACACATGGGTGGCTGTGGACTCACTTTTCGACACGCTCGTTTGTTTGTTTCCTTAAGTCGGTTTATTCGGTGGGTTTATTCGTTTATTAAGTGCGTGGGCGTGCCAGTCACAAAGTGACGATTTATTGTGCGCTCGATCTGACTAATCAGACGATTGTGTGGTTCGTGTCGGGACTGAACCCGCCGCGCCATAAAGGTCACGGCGTTATTTACATCTACTCAGAGAGGGGAACACCCTTGATTAATCGCCGGGAATCAGGGCCTCATGGCCAGGAAACTATATCGAGAGAAACAAGTCGATAGCGGTCTCGAATCAGTCGGAAAGCCCTATGTCTAGGGAAGCAAGCATTCGAAATATGTCGGTCACTCAAGGGACCATTTTGATATTCGGACGAGCGTCCGGCTTCAGAGAATCATGATCGTCATGGGGAAAAATGGAGCATATGTATGCCGGGGTACGGCAAGTTTATTGTTCAAAGGGATAGGAGACATTCGGTTGAATCTCGATTAGAGTGGTCGAAAATCAGCGAGTTTATTGGCCCGGTGTGAGATCGAGTCAGGACCATTCCGGGGGCGCCTCCCGTGGTCCAAACAAGGCTTACGTGGGCATCATTAATATTTTCGATGCGGAAGGGCAGCGGGAAAGTGTCCCAGGACTAGATTCCAAAACAAAGATGTGTACAGAGATAGCTGGATATAGGCCTAGGATGTGGGTCAGGCGATGACCATGGTTGGGGCGAACCCGAGGTCCAAACGTGACTCACGAAGGTCTTATTGACATTCCCACACGTAGGGTTCAGAGAAGACGAGAGCCGTCTCGTTCCATTCATATTTTGTTGGTCATTCATGGACCATTTTATGTTCGGACAAAGATCCGTATTGAAGGCAAGACGTAAATGGAAATAAACCCGTACAAACGTCTTCCGTGAGTACGGCAAGTTTAATGCAAGCGTGGGATTAGATCCCTATATGTATGTCGGTCACTAACGGACCATTCCTCGTTCGGACGAGAGTCCGCATTTGAAGCGTCGAAGACAACAACAAAACCACACGGATGTCTGCCGTAGGTACGGCAAGTTTAATGTGGGTGTGGGATTAGATCCCGGTATATATATGTCAGTCACTAACGGACCATTCATTGTTCGGACGAGAGCCCGCATTTGAAGCATCGAAGACGACGATAAAGCCATACGAATATCTGCTGTAGGTACGGCAAGTTTCATGTGGGTGAGGGATTGGATCCCGGCATATATGTCGATCACTAATGGACCATTCATTATTCGGACGGAAATCCGTATTAGTAGCGTCGAGGATGACGATAAAACCATACGGATGTCTGCCGTAGGTGCGGCAAGTTTAATGTGGGTGCGGGATCGGATCCCGATGAAGACGGGTCGAGCTAACGAACTATCGGCCTGGGATAAGTTCGGATCATGGTCACGTACGGGCGAGGGCTCCCAAGATCCAAGTCCGATCAAGTGGGGCATCATTACTTTTCTCTTCAAACACAGTCCGGGAAGCGGATTGGTCGGTGTGGAGCCCGAACTCGCCATCGTGCGCTTTTGCACGCGGATCAACCTGTGCGGTCAGGTCGCGGGGTCAAGGGGGCAGCACCCCTTGCGGGGGTTTCCGGGGGCGGAGCCCCTGAACAAAATTTTGATTATAAGAGTGATTCATTATGTTGTTTATTCTCATGAGGGTGATTCATGTTCTTTCATTCTTATTTATTAGTTTAGTTCCCTTCTTTTGTTTTAGTCATTAGTTTCAAACCTTTTCTTCTATTTAGCTAATTTACGTTTTCTTTTATGGGGCACGCCGGTTAAGCGGGATAGAAGAGGCGCACCGATTAAGAGTGCTAGGGGGGTGGGCGCGCCGGTCTAATGGCTCCAAGCATAGGGCACGCCGGTTTAAGAAGAATGCCAAGGGAGGATAGGGCGCGTCGGATAAGGGACCCAAGACAGGGGCGCATCGGATTAAGGCCAAGAAGAGGGGAGCGCCGGTTTTGCAGGATGAATAGTGAGGCGCGCCGGATCAAGGCTCAAATAGTAGTGAGGGGTGCACTATTCATTCCAAGAAAAATTATGGAGTTATGAGTGTGAAGCTAAACCGGCGTGGGGGGGACCGCGCCGGATTAGGGGCGCACCGGTTTAAGTTCTATGGGTTTATTTCATTCTGTTTCTTCTTTCTTTCACCAGTGGGTTACTTTGATGATTGATTTATTCATCTTATTGGTGGATTAAGCTTGTGGAGAGAAACTTTAAGTGTTTTAATTGTTTATTAAGGTGGATTAGCATGAAGATTCGGGTGTTTTATTAGAAGAGTTTGTTGTGCAGGGTAGTTCAGTTTGCTTCAGAGGCGGTGTTGACACCGGAAATGTAACCAAAGATAGAGATGAGACAAAAGATGAGATTGAATCAGTAATGAAGATCCAAGGAACTCCTGCAAAGCCGGGATTACAGAAAGTCCGTTACTGAAGCTGTCACCCAGCTGAAGCCTTCCCCGGCCAAGCTGATGTCCGGTATTGTCGTCACTCAAACGACATTACTGATGAAGAACTGCGGTCCACTGACCGATGAAAACCCCCAGAAGTATTCTGATGAAACCATGCTAGTTCACCAATTAATGGGCCCTCACCTAGCCTGACTTGCTCGAGGTGCCGACAAATGAAGGACAGATTAAGCGGCTCTTACAGCTCAAGCTTAATGATGAGTTCATTTAAGAAAAGATGAAATACAAAGAGACATAAATGGGCTGGCCCATCCGTACGGTGTCGAAAGCCCAATAAGGCCATGCCGAGAGGTGATGCGCCGAGAGCCTACCACCTCCGAATAAGGCGCGCCGAGAGGTCAAAAATAGCCCGCCGAGATGCCCATGTCGATAAGGGGGAGAAGGGGTGTTATAAAAACCCCCCTTTCTCTCGATCAAAAAAGGAAGAACGGAGGAGAGCAAAAAAAAAAAGAAAGAGATTAGACACAGCCAGAAAGAAAAGAAACCCATCCAGAAAAGGAGATAGGAAAAGAGAGAGAGAGAGAGCCTCCGCTGCCAGAGAAGAGAAGAGGAAGAAGAGAAACCCCAGGTGGGCCGCCCGGGGAGGGAGAGGAGTCAATGCTCCACCCTCCCCTCCTCCATGTTTTCTTTTATTTGATGTAATCTAGCGAGTCTTTTCTCGATCTATCAAATGTAGCCGGAGAGTCCCGGCCTTGACTTCTACCTCTCTGTCTTGCATTTCTCTTTCACGATCAGTGTAAGTTTTCTATGCAATGCAATGAAATATCGATATGGCTCGCCTGGGCACCGATTGATTAAGACATCTGATCTCTGTCTCTCTATGTGCATAGTCCTCGTCTGAAAGAAAATATAGTTTAGACTCTTCGAGTTTCAGAGCCGATCATATGAGTCTGTTCTTCGAAGAGGGACGAAGATAGGGCTCCTACCCCTATCTAATGGGTTACTGAGTTCTATTCTCTTCTCCCCTCTCCTATCTCAATGGCTGATTCTCTGCATATAATCTGAGTTTTCTGTCGAGCGCCTTTACGCTGTTTAGGAACCAGAGACATCAATCTCTTGGTTACCTGGACTGTCTAGCTTTGATAAATGATGATCCGATCCCTGGGTCCTCCATTCTAAGCCTTGAATGCTTAGGGCTTGGAGTTTCTGCGTTGAGAGTCCCTCCTTCGCCGGTTTTCAATGTCATTGGGCTCGTCCGGAGGGGTCAGAGGACAGTCATCTCTTGACTCCCCCAGACGGCTTGCAATAAGCAGATAAAACCCTCCACGGGATCAGGTGATGGTCTGGTTTCTTTCATTGATTCCACTGTCCAATTCCCTTGGCATCCTTCTAACGGAAGCATCCATGAAATCCCCCTTCTGCACTCCTGACCCGGCATCAATTCGAGCTTGAAATCCCAGAAAACATATGAACAGAGCATCGTTAGCGAAGCTCTGAAACCCCTACCCTTTCACCTTCTCGGCGTGCAACATTCCCCGCCGAGAACTACGCTGCCGAGAAGACCTCCCCCTTCAGCTAGCCGACAAAAATCACCCCAGTCGTGCCCACTGGCCGTTGAACTCCCCTCCACCTGGCCTTCCCGGCCTGGTGCCTCTCGGCGCCAGCTTCCCGGCGCGGCGATGAGCGCGCCGGGAAGCCCCTGGCCGAGACCCTCTTTTGGCCGCCAAAAGCTCCTGGCCGGGACACCCTCTCCTTTTGGCCAATCAAACCCCACGCCGATAACCCCCCGGCCGAGAGCTCCCTCTTTTGGCCGGCTAAACCCCTGGCCGAGACCCCCCTTTTTTTTGGCTGACTAAGCCCCAGGCCGAGATCCCCTCTTTGGCCAATATGAAAGCCACGCCGAGATCCCTCCTTCGGTCAATGAAACCCACTCCGAGGCCCATCTCTGCACCATCTTTCTTCAAACCTCTTAATCTTCCCATACATCTGTTTAAGGGGATACTCAGAGACCATCACTTGTGTCTTGATGAGATACAATAATGGGGAAGATCTCCCCTACAGCTCTCGTCCCTAATCCGGATTTCACCACTGCCTTATGAACCCAAAGAGCCATGTCATTACATGTGTTCTGATGGGTTCCAAGGGAATATTAATCAATGATATGAAGGCAAGAGATGTCCCTGGGCCTGGTGCCCATCTTTGTTCGGTCGTTGTCCCGGCTCTCCGTGGATGATGACCTATCCTCTCTTGGCATAATCCAAGTTGAGGGGACATGCTGCCGAAATTTACATATACCCCACCAATCGAGTGTGGTACTTTCTTCTAACCCCGTTGGCCCACGGAGTTATGCCCTTGCATGATCTCCGATGGTCCTCCAAAGGGGGACATTAATAAGACATCGCACTCGTACCGGGTGTGTTACATCAGGCCGGTCCCCATCCGGATTCCGGGTTATATATACATACCTGATCTTTTACGGATCCCACCTTGCCGCTGCATGGGTGGTTTCCTATCTCCACTTGGCATAGTCCAAGTTAATGTGGATATGCTGCCGAGTTTCCTCCGCAACTGGTGTATCTTCACTTTACTCAGGCTATCTGATGCCTTGTGAATGAACCAACTCTCTCCCTCGTTTGAGTTTTATTTTTACCGCTATCCTCCTCCTACCTTTAGCGTTTAATCAAGGGTTGTCCTCCTTAGGGGGGATGTAATTAACGTCATAGCCTTTATGGTATGGCGGACTTCCGGTCCCGACTCGGACTTCACAATCGACTGATCAAGTCAGATCGAGCGCACAATGAAATCGTCACTTCGGTGACTGGCACGCCAATAAATCAAATCAAATAATAAATAAAATAAATAGATAAAAATCCCGCGTCCACAAGTCTGGCACGCCCGGTGGGACAAAGTCTCCCTTCATCTTTACGCTAAAGTAGGAGGCCCAGCGGGCCCCCCTCAAAATTCTGATTCTGTGTACTTTCCTTATTTTCAGGAATCTACAATGACGGCTGGAATCATGTCTGTCTGCTTCGACCAGCAGCCGATTGACATGCATGTGCGAGAAGGCTACCTGGCGGTACCTCTCGCGTTCGGATCGATGCCGCCTGCCGTTGGGCTGCCCAACTGCTTGGGCGTCATCTTCACCGACCTTCTGCAGGTCAATGACAATGAGCAAGGCACTGCTGCAAGTGCCCCAGTGGAGATCACTGACCAGAAGAATATCTTACCAGAGAAGACGGTCCCCACGGCCGTCGCCTGCTACGTCCATCATGTCCAAAAAAGGGGCATGGTCCCTGCTGCTGCTCAAAAAGGGAGAAGAACTAACCGGAGGAGCCGGTATGATGCTGTTGACCGTCGTCTTTCCAACTCCGGAAAGACCATGATGATTGGAGGTGTCCGGGCAAACATGAATGGTTGCCCAAGGGAGGTCAGGCCGGACGTGATCATCCCGATGGTGCCCACTACCAACAGATTCCAGACTCTGGCCGCCAGGCAGGCCAATTGGGAGGCTGATGAGAGGAAGCCGCTGGCGCCCAAGCCAGCAAAATACAAACAGGTCTGGCGACCGAAGAGGATTCAGAGCTGGGTTCCAGCTCGAGATGAGGAGAAGGCTGCTGAAGATGCTGTTGCCCGCTTCAGGGCAGAAAGCCGAAGAAGAGAGGGAAAAGAGACAAGAAATGCTGTTGCTGCTCGCCCCAAAGCCTGGGGCAGAAGAGATGAGAGAAATGATGAAGAAAGAAATTTGACTGCTACTCGCCCCATGATGAGGGGCAGAAGGGATGAGAGGAAGGAAGACCTTACTGTCACCCGTCCTAAGGCTGGGGGCAGAAGATGGCAAAGAAAGAAATATGATGCTGCTGTCAACTGCTGTCGAAACGGCAATGTGGGAATGAGCGAACCAGTCACGGTCGCCATCCCAAGAAGACCGAGGGCCTGTGCCAGACAGGCCAATTTGTTCAAATATTCCAAAGCCGAGCATTTGAATGCTCAGGTAACAAGACTGGCCTATCAGCAGAGAAGCCAGGAAAGACTAATGCTCCGGCCTGAGCCACAGAGGCACAATTCTGAAGAGATGGAGCAGATAGTCCAAGACTACTTCCATTACCTGGGGAGCTCTGCCCTCGGTCAACAAAGACTATCCCGTGCCTTGGGCACCAGAGGTGAAGAAAAAGAAGAAGCACTTCAAGAAATGATGATCGGAGCCTCTTCCTCCGATTCAAATCACTATGAAGAAGGTCTCAGGGCCGGATATGACAAAGAAGACCTGTACAGGGAAGAAGCCAAAGAAAGAATATCGGTCTTTGACCGGCTCAAATATCCTGACCAGGTGAAAAGAAAGGTCTACAGGCGGAAGGAAAAAATGCAAATCTTCGCCTGCAACATGGCTGGACTTGCCAGGGGGCAAGATATACTACCAACTCGGCCAGATGAACTGCTCAGGTTGGCTACTAGACCTGGTCCTGTCACAAGAAGAGGCCAGGCCGCAAAAGATAAGATGAAGAAATATGATGAAGCCCGCAAGATCACCACCATGACAGTCAATGTGGTGACGACAGAGGATGAGGACAATCCCCTTATTGATGATGCTGAAGGGACTTCTGAAGATACGCAAATCCCATCAGCCTTGGATCCCATGATCCAGATGATGTTCAGAAGATACCAGCAGGAGATCAGTGCTCTCCGAAGGCAGCTCAATGAGAGACATGAAGCTACATCAGTCTCAAAGCAAGCTGAACCTGCGGGGCAGACATCCAGCTCAGCAGAGACGGCTATCCCAGCTAACCCTCTCCTAGCTGATAAGGGCAAGACACCGAGCCAACCTGTTCCACAATAAACAGCAGCTCAGCCCTCTGTGTCTCAGACACAGCCTACCGCGCCCATCTTGCGCGCCACTGTGATGACAACTCCTCACAGCCAGCAACAAGCTCACTTCTTTCCAGAAGACATAGATCCAGCTGTAGCCCACAAGCAGATGATTGAAAGAATTGTGAAAATGAAGCTATCAGAAAAGGCTGGTGGTGATGCTGATACCTATGATGTGTACAAGGTACCGTATCCTCCCCAGTATGCTGCCAAGAGATTACCCCCAGTCGTCAGTAAGCCGCCGAAGTTCGAGAAATTTAATGGCCAAGGCTCCCCTAGGGAGCATATAGCCTACTACACTACAATCATGGGTGACCTAGCAGTCGATGAAGCTTATCTGCTCAAGTTCTTTGGCTCATCCCTCACTGGGTTGGCCTTTGAATGGTACTCAAGCCTGCCAGCTGGGTCAGTGGTTGATTGGCCTGATATGCAGAGAAAATTCCGCGACAGATTTCATGTCACGGAAAGGGAAATCACGATAGCAGAGCTATATGCAACCAGGCAGAAGCAAGATGAGACTGCACTGGACTACATCAAAAGGTGGAGGAACTTGGCCATGAGATGCCGAAGACCTCCTCATCAAGAAGATGCGGTGCAGATATGCAAGCAGAGCCTCAGGAGGGAGGTGCTAGAAAAAATGATCGATGCAGATGTCAGAACATTTGACCGACTGAACAATATAGTGGCAGAAGTCGAGACGTTCTTGTCCAAGCGTCCGACCGCCAATGTCCCCACCATGCCAAAGGGAAAATCCAATGAGCGACGGCCATCACACTCTGAGGCCAACACCGTCGATTTCAGAACCTTCGAGCAACAGAAGGGGAAGAAAGAGGCAGATGAAGCTCCCCCGCTGGCAGATACAGCAGAAAGAAAAGATAAAGTCTCTCTGAGAGACAAGATGAGAAAAGCATACTCCTTCCCAAAAGATAAGACGGCCGCACTGTTCAATTGGGCATACAAGTTCAATAAGGTAACATTGCCTGAACCCAAAAGACCAGCAGATGCAGCAAAGAAAGATGATCCGCTGTTCTGTCCATTTCACCGTGCGCTGGGGCACACAATTGAAGATTGTTATGTCTTCAAAGATATCATGGAAGGAATGGTCAAGAAAGGTGAGCTACAGCTGGGAGATTACCAGGTAGAGCCGTCCCATCCACATGAGCCTCCACCCTGGAGAATGGCTGCCAATATGATCTCAGTCTACCAACAGCTGCCCAAGGAAGCCGTTGAAGAATGCACCAAGCACACCTATGATGCTTGCTTCCTCACCCCACAGAAAGATCAGGAAGGATGGCAGATGATACCCATAAAAAGCAAAAAGAAGACTCCTGCAGTCAGTACCAGCGGAGCAGTTATCCGGGGTGTTACCCCAAGACCCGAGCCGCCTCCGATAAAGCCAATATGGCATACAACTGAGACTGGACCAGTCATCCGGATCCCTACTCACAACCGGAGGAGGCAAACTTCCCTCCCTACACATAAAGAAGTAAGCCCTGCAGCCAGGCGTTTGCAGCAATATATTAATGAGCTCGATGAGTACGAGCAGAAGAAGCCCAAGCATCTGCTGATGAAAGACTGTATACTTTGGGAACAGCTCGAAGAATTGAAAATCAAAGAGCAGCCAGAGGCAGAACAAGAAAAAGTTGAGAATGAACCCTTCTGGGGGCAGGAGCTAGCAAAGCCAAATTCCCAGAAGAAGAGGAGACGACCCAAGTCCAAGAAAGGAAAGAAGGTCACGACAGTACAATGTAACACTCTGTCGGTACTCTTTTCCTTGCCCGGGGAGGATGACGAGCCAGAAGCATCCGACGCCCCGCTAGAAGCTAACCATGCCGAAGCCTCTACCTCGGCCCATGCAACACGTTCTGGGAGAAGATGGGGGCGCCCACCACCAGCCAACCATAATATTATGTTCAGAGGGGAGCAACCCTATCAAATCCCGGAACCAGAGATACGAGGTGTCCAGGTTCCTCCCCCTGCCAGTCTGTACCAAGACAAAAAGAAGGCAGATGAAGTCCCTTCATTCCTGGAGTTCCTGTCCAGCTTAGAAAATGAGCAACCGGCTCATACTGCTCCAGCTAAAAGCAATAAATGCCAGCAGACAGCAGCTAGAAAGCAGAAACAGCGTGAAGAAAATGAAGAAAGTGACCCTCTAGCAAAACCAAGGGCAGTCGCTGCAGAAGAAGCCTTCCAGGAGACCGGTGAAGAAGATGAAATTGGGACTGGGCAGCAATGGCCACAGGCACCACATGAACCTCCAAGACCCCGATGGGCAGAGGAGATGAGACTATCTAATGTCCGGGTGGGCAGTCGAGTCATGAAAATGCTGAAGAAGCTCCCTACCAGATTCTCCATCTGGGAAATTCTCTCTCTGAGTGAAGAAGCTCGCCAAGCAATCGTGGATGCCCTGCAGTCCCCGGCACAATGTGAAGCACTCTTGGCAGAAGTGAATGCTGGGCCATCAGTCACCTTCACGGAAGATGATATGCTAATTCCAAATGTCAGTCATAACAGACCGCTGTATATGAGGGGCTCCCTAAACTGTCAGTCGCTGAGCAGAATACTGATAGATCCAGGGGCTGCTGTGAATATTCTCCCATACCGCGTCTATCAGAAATATTATTTTGATCTGCAGCTCACTAAGGTCAGAGACATGAAGATTGCGGGGTTCAACCAGAAATGTGAAACACCTCTCGGGGTGGCTGATTTCAACCTCACACTAGGCGACCTCACTACCGTGGTACGATTCTATGTAATCGACTCCAACACCACGTATAAGGCCCTGCTGGGAAGACCGTGGCTGCACGAATATCAGATAGTGCCATCCACGCTACACCAATGCATAAAATACTGCCACGGAGGAAAAGAAGAAAGGGTGTTTGCTGATCTACATCCCTTTGAAGTATTCGAGTGCCATATGCTCGATGCATCCTACTACACCGTGGTGTCACAAATGGATAAAGAAAAAGAAGTTGTGGTCAGCCAGAAGAAGTCGGTGACAAAGACAAAAAGCCGGTCTCCATCGCCACCCAAGGGCTCCATTAAAAAGCATGAGGTATCCCACATCTCCTATGCTGGAGACTTTGTTCGGATAACTCCTCCTAGCATCCGCCAGATGATATTGATGAAGAAATGAAAGAAAAGTACACACAGGTGAAGGTTCTGCAGGGTTTAATCAAGCCCGTCGTCAGCCTAGAATACCAGACAGTGCTGCCACTAAAGACTATGGAAATCCCTCGCTTCTGCGAACCCCCTATTATATTCTACACCGGGGAGCCAGTCGAAGAAGACGATCAAGACTGTATGGCCCCTGAAGAAGCTGCAAACCTGATGGTACCGATTACAGGCTTGGATTATACTACCCAACGGGTTTCACAAATGTTCTCCAAGATGCAAATGCCGTCGATGCAGCCTGCTGCTCAGAAGAAAGCATTCAAGGAGCTATGGGATCCGCCTCGAGATAGCAAGGAACTGAGGAAGATCACACAGCACCCGGGACTGGGTTATACCCTGCAAGAATACTATGAAGCCGAGGTGGATGTCATCTCTACCTTCTACCAGAATGAAGATCCCCCTGAAGTGGGATATGATCAATACCCCTTTGAAGATGAAGAAATTATGTATCAATCCATAACAGACAATGAAGCCCAAGACAACCAGCCGGAGGCAAGGATGTCTGATGAGACTAAGAAGGGTTGGTACTGGGAGAATCCATCTTGCAAAGAGGATCTGTTCCAGGCTGAAGCACAATTTGACACGGGAACCCCGGATGAAGACCAAGTAGCCAAAGAGCTGAGAGAGTGCCTGGAGTTTGGGCGCATTCTAGAAGAATTCTGAGCTCTACATAATGATGACCTCTCAGGGGAGCCCACATCAGAAGAGCCTCTAAGCACAGAAGACTCCACTTCGAAGTTTTCCGCTGAGCCAGTCACGTCCTCGGGGCAGACTGAACAGAATCCGGCCATATTGGCCTTATACGATGCACCAGCATCTGCCGATGATCGGTATGATGAAACAGAAAATCATGAGAATGAAGAAGATTATATCCCGGGAGGCTTTATTGATTTGCAAGAAGCCCCACCCGAAGTTGAAGACGGAGGCCAAGCCACCGTCGATGAGCTGATAGAAGTAAATCTGGGGTCAGCAGATGAGCCAAGGCCGACATTCCTCAGTGCACTGCTGGAGCCAACTGTCAAAGAACATTATATTCAGTTTTTGAAAGAATTCCGAGACTGCTTCGCATGGACATATGATGAAATGCCAGGACTGAGTTCCAATGTGGCACAGCACCGATTGGCGATAAACTCAGAGGCAAGCCCTGTGAAGCAGCCTTCCAGGAGAATGCGGATAAATCAGATCAACAAAGAGGTCGACAAGCTGATCGATGTGGGCTTTGTTGAAGAGAACCAGTATACTACATGGCTGGCCAATATAGTGCCCGTAAAGAAGAAGAATGGGCATATCAGAATATGTGTAGATTTCAGGGACCTGAATAAGGCTTGCCCGAAAGATGATTTCCCAGTGCCAATCACTGAAGTAATGATCGATGCAACCACTGGCCATGAAGCCCTGTCATTCATGGATGGGTCATCCGGATACAACCAGATCTGGATTGCTGAAGAAGACAGGGTGCACACTGCATTCCGCACCCCGAAGGGAATATTTCATTATAAAAGAATGCCGTTCGGCCTTAAGAATGCCAGCGCCACCTATCAAAGAGCTATGACAAAGATCTTTGATGATTTGCTCTTCAAGAAAGTGGAGTGCTACATTGATGACCTGGTGGTGAAAACCAGCAGAAGAGAAGATCATCTGCAAGACCTGAGGATAGTGTTTCAGAGGCTGCGCAAATATGAACTCAAGATGAATCCTATGAAATGTGCCTTCGGCGTGTCCAGTGGAAAATTCCTTGGGTTCATTGTCCGTCATAGGGGCATTGAGATCGACCCATCCAAGATTAAAGCTATCCAGGAGCTCCCTCCACCAAGGAATCTCCACGAGCTGAGATCTCTACAAGGGCGTTTGGCCTATATCCGACGATTCATATCAAATCTGTCGGGGAGATGCCACCCTTTTCACAAGCTCATGATGAAAGATGTACCGTTCCTCTGGGACGATGGCTGTCAGGAAGCCTTTGAGAAGCTGAAAGAATATCTCAAGACCCCTCCAGTGCTGGGGGCACCTATTAAGGGCAGACCCCTGATACTGTACATTGCAGCCACACACTGTTCCCTGGGGGCAATGCTAGCACAGATAAATGAAGGAGGCAAAGAGCATGCTCTATACTACCTGAGTCGGAGGCTGATTAGAACTGAAGAAAGCTACACCTATATAGAAAAGACATGCTTGGCACTAGTCTTTGCCGTTAAAAAGCTCCGGCACTATATGCTGTCACATGAAATCAGATTGATATCTGCAGCAGATCCACTCAAATACATACTGACTCAGCCAGTACTGAAAGGCCGGTTGGGCAAATGGGCAGTAATTCTGATGGAATTCGATATCACATATATACCCCAGAGGGGAATAAAAGGACAGGCCATGGCCGATTTCTTCGCAGAGCATCCTGTGCCAGAGAATGATATGTTGGGAACTGAGTTACCCGATGATGAGACACTAGAAGCCTGCCAGGCTCAGTCAACTATGTGGCAGCTATTCTTTGATGGAGCATCTAGAACAGAGACGGACTCCGATGGAAAGACCAGAATACGGGCCGGAGCCGGTATTGTGCTAAGATCACCAGAAGGGGAGGTTGTGCATACTTCCTGTTCTATAAACAAGCCCTGCACCAATAATGAAGCCGAATATGAAGCTCTGATAAATCGGGCTATGTATAAGCCTCAACATGGGTATCCAGATGCTTCAGGTATTCGGGGATTCAATGTTGATAATAAAGCAAATCCAAGGGGAGTTCGAAGTGCGAAAGCCGGAGTTGAACCCCTACCACCAAAAAGTTGTGCGCCTCATGGCGAAATTCTATCATATTGAGCTCAAGCATGTGGGCCGTGGACATAATGCCCAAGCTGATGCACTGGCAAAGCTAGCCAGCTCAATAGCAGTCCCACCAGATGAGACACTGAACATTGTTGTTATAAACCGGTGGCAAGTCCCCAGCATGCTAGAAGGCTGCCCCGAAGAAAATGAAGTCGCCACGATCAGTACAGAACAGGCATCTGATTGGAGACAACACCTGCTACAATGGTTTTTACACCAACAGCTGCCGCAGAAAAGAGAAGAAAAGATGAAACTTCTAAGGATCAAAGATTCTTATGAATTCAGAAATGGAACTCTGTTCCGAATAATGGCAGATGCACGCAAGAAGATTTTGCTCCGCTGCCTGTCTACTGAGGAAGCTTGGCAAGCAATGAAAGAAATACATGCTGGGACGGCAGGTGCTCATCAAGCTGGCCCTAAGATGAAGATAGAAATCAAGAAGCTGGGCTACTATTGGCCCAATATGTTTGAAGACTATTGCAAGTTTGCAAAGTCATGCCAGAAATGTCAGGAGCATGCTGTTGTGCCTAGAAGGCCACCTGCCGTTCTACACCCTACAGTCCCTAGCTGGCCGTTTGCACAATGGGGAACTGATGTAGTCGGCCCACTACCAACCTCATCGGCCGGACATAAGTACATTCTGGCAATAATAGATTACTTCTCCAGATGGGCGGAAGCTATAGCATTGCGAGAAGTGACTGGTGAACTGGTCGCCAGATTCATCAAGCAGAACATTATCTTCCGGTTTGGGATCCCCAGCCGGATAATATCTGATAATGGAAGTCATTTCAGAAATCAGAAGATCTATCGGCTTGCCGAAAAGTATAAGATCGAATGGAGGACTTCCACTCCTTACAATCCACAGGCAAATGGATTGGCAGAAGCCTTCAATAAAACTTTATGCACCTTGCTGGCTAAAGTCATCAGTTCTAATAAGAAGGACTGGGAAGAAAAGATGTATGAAGCTCTGTGGGCATACCGCACTATCTTCAAGACACCTACAGGGTGCTCGCCATACTCACTGGTATACGGCTCAGAGGCAGTAGTTCCACTAGAGCTGGAAGTCCCGTCACTCAGAGTGGCAGTCCAATATGACCTGGCCCATGGCGAACAAACCAATGCAGAAAGAAGATTACAAGAATTGGCTGAATTGGAAGGGAAGCGCCTCCAAGCTCAGAAGAATATCCAGATGTATCAGGCCCGCATGGCCACTGCATTCAACAAACTCGTGAAAGGACGAGAATTTAAGAAAGGTGACCTTGTCATGGTCAAGAAGAGAGAAGTCATGGCGTCCAACTCAAAAGGAAAGCTAAATCCTAATTGGGAAGGTCCCTATGTGATACAAAGGGTCTACGAAGGTGGGGCCTATATGGTTGTCAACCATCGAGGGGAGATCCAATTCTCGCCACTCAATGGTAGGCACCTAAAGCTGTATCATGCTGCACAACCAACATTCTCTGAGTAATCGAGTCAAAAGCTACCCTTCTTTCTTGGTTTAGCGGCACTCCGCCCTAACCGAGCTACCCTTCCTTCTTGGTCTAGCGGCACTCCGCCCTAACCGAGCTACCCCATTTCTTGGTTTAGCGGCACTTCGCCCTAGCCGAGCTACCCTCCTCCTTGGTCTAGCGACACTCCGCCCTAACCGAGCTACCCTTCTTCCTTGGTTTAGCGGCACTCCGCCCTAACCGAGCTACTCCATTCCTTGGTCTAGCGACACTCTGTCCTAACCAAGCTACCATCTTCCTTGGTCTAGCGACATTCCATCCTAACCGAGCTACCCTCTTCCTTGGTCTAGCGACACTCTGCCCTAACCAGGCTACCCTTTTCCTCGGTTAGCGACACTCCGCCCTAATCAGGCCACTTCAATTTGGTCAATGGCACTCCGCCCTCATCGAGCTACCCTCTCCTTGGTCCAGTGGCATCTCGCCCTGCCCAAGCTGCCCTCTCACGGCTCGCATACCAAATAAAAGGAGAGAAGAAATGAAAGAGAATAATAAAAAAAATGGGGTTAAAAATAGAGATACCCCGCCAGTCTTGTTCAGGTTTTCTGAGCAAGAGCAAAAATGGCTAAAACCCAGCTGTGGTGAAAACCCGAAAGGGCACTGCAGGCAAAATCGGGTACCCCGCCACGTGAAAACCCGAAAGGGCGCGTGGGCAAAAGCAAGAGGAGGCTGGCTCCGGTGAAAACCCGAAAGGGTGCTTGGGTCAGTAATATGGTGATCCTAAAGAAACCTCACCTCCCGCCATAAAATTCTCATCGATCGACCGGCACCTTGCCCGATCAACGATCAAATCCACCCAGTACGGACCTTACGTCTGTCCTGATAAAACCCGCATTCCTGGCCCAAAGTCCCACCACGGTGAAGTCAGCTGTTGATTGATTGGCGCACTGCCCGATCAATGATGAAACATATCCGGCTTAGACCTTACGTCTATCCCGATGAAATCTATGAAATCTTTGCATCGATATAAACCCAATACCGATGATGAAACCAGCTGTTGATCGATTGGCGCACTGCCCGATCAATGATGAAACATATCCAGTTTAGACCCTACGTCTATCCTGATGAAACCCGTGAAACCTTTGCATTGGTATAAACCCAATACCGATGATGAAACCAGCTGTTGATCGATTGGCGCACTGCCCGGTCAATGATAAAACCTATCCGGCTTAGACCTTACGTCTATCCCGATGAAACCTATGATATCCTTGCATTGGTAAAAACCCAATACCGATGATGAAACTCGCGGTTGGTCGATTGGCACCCTGCCCGATCAACAATAAAACCAGCCCAGTGTAGACCTTACGTCTATCCTGATGAAATCCATGATATCCTCGCATTGGTATAAACCCAATACCGATGACGAAACCCATCTTTGGTCGACAGGGCACCCTGCCCGATCGGCGAAGAAACCTGTTCGGTCTAGACCTTACATCTGTTCCGACTAGAGCCGTGTGTCTCGCTATGTCCCACCGTGATGAAACCTGCTGCTGATTAATGGGCACACTCGCCCGATCAGCAATAAAACCTGTCCGGTTTAGACCTTACGTCTATGCCGATAAAACTCATGAAACCCTTGCATTGGTATAAACCCAATACCAATGATGAAGCCTGCTGTTGATCGATTGGCACACTGCCTAATCAACGATGAAACCCATCCAGGCCAGACCTTTCGTCTATCCTGATGAAACTTATGGCATCTTTGCATTGGTATAAACCCAATACCAATGATGAAACCTGCTGCTGGTCGATTGGCACACTGCCTAATCAACGATGAAACTCATCCAGGCCAGACCTTTCGTCTATCCTGATGAAACCTATGAAATCCTTGCGTCGGTATATACCTAATACCGATGATAAGAGCAGCCGCCAATAAAGCAGCACGTCGCCTGACCTATGCTGAAGTCCCAATTCAAGAGATATATATATATATATATGTATATATAAAAAAAATGGGGTTAAAAATAGAGATACCCCGCCAGACTTGTTCGGACATTCTGAGCGAGGGCAAAAATGGCTAAAACCCAGCTGTGGTGAAAACCCGAAAGGGCACTGCAGGCAAAATCGGGTACCCCGCCGCGTGAAAACCCGAAAGGGCGCGTGGGCAAAAGCAAGAGGGGGCTGGCTCTGGTGAAAACCCGAAAGGGCACTTGGGTCAGTAATGTGGTAATTCAAAGTTCCGTGCCGACAGGCACGCTGCCCTTACTTCCCCTTCGCTGATAAAACCTTCTGTTGGTCAGCTGGCTCCATGCCCCACCGACGATAAAACCTCTCCAGGAAAGACCTTACGCCCGTCCTGATGAAATCTACACACCCTCTTTCAAATGTCCCACCCGCGAGAAAGCCTGCTGGAATGGACCTTACGTCTATCCTGACGATTCCTACACCTCTACTTACGTCCCACCGTTGATCGATCGGCACCTCGCCCGATCAATGATGAAACCCTGCCAGTTTAGACCTTTCGTCTATTCTAATGAAACTTATAAACCCCCTTTGCATCGATATAAACCCAATATCGACGATGAAACCCACTGTTGATCGATCGGCACCCTGTCCGATCAATGATGAAACCCTAGCCAGTTTAGACCTTTCGTCTATGCTGATGAAACTCTTCCTTGCGTCGATATAAACCCAATATCGATGATGAAACCAACTGTTGATGGATTGGCACCTCGCCCGATCAATGATGAAACCCTATCCAGTTTAGACCTTACGTCTATTCTGATAAAACATATGAAATCCCCCTTGCATCGATATAAGCTCAATATCGATGATGAAGTCAACCGTTGGCTGATCAGTACATCGCCCGGCCAATGATACAATCTGTCCAGTTCGGACTTTATGGCCGTTCTGATGAAAACCCCATACCCTTTTTCAATGTCCCACCTGCTATAACCTCTACCCGGTCTAGACCTTTCGTCTATTCCGATGAAACCTCTTCTTTCACATTCCTGCAAATTGTCTCCCTCGCAGCACATATTGCCAAGAGGGACGATTGCTACTACCAACAGTATCCGGTTTAAGCACCTCCCCGGATGCCGTCACGCGGTGGAGCGAGTTCCCCATCCTTTCTCTGAGGGGGTGGACGCTCTCCTGCCAAGTACGGGCCATTCGCATGAGGAATTATTAAAACCGCTACCCCACTTCTCAAAGTGATAGAACCACATGCAGAAGAAAATGGATACGCGTGAGGCCAAAGATTTCTTTTCATTAATAAGTGAATACATAAAGGGCCCCGAGGGGATGTTGTATCCCAAAAGACTACAAAAGAAAAAGAAAGAGAAGATGGTTCATGGCTGCCTGAAGATATCCTCGAGAGCCAGAAGACCCACATAAGGGGCGGCTCCCAGTTCATGAAGACGAGCCTCCTCCTCCTGCAGTCGAACGGACTCGTCTTGAAAGGATGCCACCTGCCCCTCTAACAGAGCTGCTTCTTCCTCAAGCTGCGGTCGAGAAGTTGTTAGCTGCGGCAGCTCAGCTCGGAGATCGGATAGTTCAGCTTCCAGGGTAGTTATCCGGTCACGCACAAACTACTCCCGCTCCGCCAAAGACTGCATTTGGCACTGTCGCTCCTGAAGAATAGAGTTCGTCTTCGCCAGCTCGGATTTGCATTCCATTCTTTGCAACTTCAAAGCCGCCAGTTTGTCAGACATGATATGTGTCAAGAAATCCCAGCGATGAACAAATTTTAACAATAAAAGAACCCGTTGGGCCCATATTTCTGTGGGACATCCCATCGCCTGCAAGCCGGCGGTGAAGCGCTCAGCTATCTCCTTCAACCGTGGATAGGTTAGTCCGGGCTGCGACTCCACTAGCTGGCGCAGCATGCCCAGATGTTGCCAGACAAAACTCTCAGGTGAAGTAAAGCTAGGCAAAGGAAGAGGAGCTACTTCGAAGGTCACTTCGCTATCAATATTTGCCCACAGTGCGACATCCGGCTGAGAAGATGAAGACGGCAAATCTGCTGGAAGAACTGGCCGGTCCCTCTCCGTGCCCTCTGGCTGAACCAAAGATTCCCCCTCCACCGCTGTCTCGGGTACTATGGCTTGAACATTCACGGAGGGAGGACCAATGAATGATGGAGCTATCTCTTCATGAGTCTCCTGAGTAAAGGCTTCGTCTCCAGCTACTCTTCTTGATAATGGGGGCGAAGGGTCCCTAGTCTGTAAAGGCAGAAATCCAGTCTCTATAGCCACTGTGGCAGGGACTGCTGACTCAGGCGCGATTGACATTATGGAAGCCGGTATAAAAGCGGAGCTTCTGGCTGGGTCTATTTCGGCTCTGAACTCGGAGGCCTTAACAAGGAGGGAAATCTCTCCTGATGATCCTAAGTCCAACGATGCTAAATCTGTCGAGGACTGTATCCGCGCTGGCACAGGGCGAATGATCTCAGGAATTCCCGTGCAAGTTAAAGGCTGAAAAGGGACAATAGCCCAGTTTATATAAGAAATGTCCATGATAGCCGTAGTTATGTCTGAGCTAGCAATGGCAATGCCCTGAGACCAAAACAAAGCAACTTCAGCGCTAAAAAAAAAAGGGAAGAAAGGGGAAGATGAAGCAACAAACATGAAAAGGAACCCACCCCTGAAGCAGGGTCCACATCCTCGAAGTGGGGTGAAAGAGAAGGAAGCTCCATAGTCGGAATGACAAATGGTGGGGTTATGTCAATCTCGGTATCGAGCCCAGCAAACTCCTCTTGCAACTCCTCCTCAGGAGATAGCACCACCAGCTTAGCAGGCTGAAAAGACAGAGCACCTTTTGCAAATACAAGTGGGGCCTCTGATTCAGAAGCATCCCCCTCACTGTCCCTGAAGGTCACTTCCTCCTCATCAGAGGCGGTCTTAGAACTGCCTGAGGATATTTCCACACTAGCTATACACTGTGGGGCCACCTCTAAAACATGTTGAGATGCAGACCAAGTAATTATGCGCCTGGCCGGAACAGTACGCTGCTTCGACTGAGCCTTGTAACCCTCCTGTGGTTGAAGCAATTCTTCTGTCACCATAGCCTCAGTCTGTTCCTCGCCTGCCACTGATGCAAAAAGAGACCTCTGAGAAATGTAGCAAAGAAAATAAATACAGGTATGAAACAGATGAGAAGATACACTTACCCCCCGCCTCACTAGCCGGCGTAGGAGAAGGCAATCTGGTCTCCACCACAGAAGGTGCTATGACTGTCTCTTGGGCTGTGCAAAAAGAATGGGTCAGATTCAAGGACTTCTTTGAGATCCTACAGAAGACAGTGAAGAATGCAAATGCAAGATTTTGATGTTACCCTGAACCGGTGTCTGAGCAGCCTCCCTTTGCAGCTCAAACTCATCGAATGATGGAATGGCGGGGAGAGGGGTCCCAGTGTCCATCGCCACCGAGGTCGACTGCTGAATATGGGCCTTTTTGGCCTTCCTGGCCTTCCCAACTGCAGTTTTGACTGCGGAAGCCTTCCTCTTCTTACCAGGAGGCAGGGGAGTAGTGGTCGGTGCTGCAGCAGGGACTTCAAAATAAGTCGGCTTCTCGGCCTGCGCAATAATCTTTCTATAGAGCCCCTGCCGCTTTATATCTGGCCGGTCTGTTGAAAGTGGCAGAAGGGTGATGGGATCAGTGGGTGCGAAATTCAGATGCTAAGCAGAAAACACTGTAATCAGAAAAGAAGAAATCTTACCTGCCGGGCCGTCATAGAATACAGAAAGTGGCCAGTACAGATAAGCTACCTCCTTGGAGCGGGAAGCAGCCTCCTTGATGAGCCAGCACACATCACCAAATATCTGGCACTTCTCTACTAAAGCAGCCAGATCATTATGGCCGTGAAAGTCAAGGCATCAAAATAAATCAAGATGGTCCATGCCCCAACCATCGACATAATGAAATGATATAAACAGTGGCTTGTTCAATATGCCAGCTATCGGGCTTTCCGCGGATAATCCATGCAAATTTAGCAGAATGAACAGCCAGGACGTTTGCCTGTAGTACGTCTGAGTTCTGTCTTCCCGACGTACAAACGTCCTATATGGATGAAATTTATCAATTGGACCCCTCCAAGGAGCTACTGTCGGGAGCGGCTCTTCGACAGGAAATGGGTATTGCTGCACCTCCAAGCGAGCGCCCCCTACATGGCTCAGATGTTCCAAACTCTGCATATAAGTGTCCTCGTTGATAGCAGCAAAGACAGGAGCAAGCGGCTCGGAACTCTTTTCCTTTAAAGCCCGCCGCTGATTCAGATAATTCTCCGCCTCCCTCAGGTGTTGTGAGTAAAGTTTTTTCAAGTGGGCCTCAGAAATATCAAACACTGGCCCAGGCTGCTGTTTCAGGAAGGATCGCTCTGCCACATCCCAGAAGGCACCCCTACCGTCCCTATAAAAGCCGGTCCGGATATTCCACCATTTGATATATTCTGGTGTTACCCGGGGAACACGGTTAGAAACAGTGGGCACCCTGAAAACTACATCATCCTGGCGATGATAGAAATCCCACCACAACCGGCCCTCGCCAACAATGATGGACCCGTGCTTGGCCCGGCTATCCAGGGGAAACTGGGCAACTGAGGTAGGAATATGCTGGTCGTAGCCGAAGTTTCACCCAAATCGAAACGGATAGTATGGCTCCAACAGAAGCAGGCCACCCTTCCTGTAGACCAAAACACTGGGCCGAATTGCCATGGCCCATCTCACCAGCTCCGGTTCCAGGATTGGCCGGGCAATGTTGACTCCTGAAACAGGATGGATATATGTCTCTGTCTCTTCCAGCTTGCACTCTCTCTGAGGATCAATCAAAGGAGCTGAACCTGCCGCCAAGCTCCAGAAATGTATGCTGCCAGGGGCGTCCACTGGTACTTTTATCAGTCGGCCCCTTATTTTAAACAGCTGATCATAAAAGGGACCAGGCTCAGCGCTGGCAAATTCAACCATCCTGGGTAACACTGTATCCGCCTGCAAGGTTCTCGGAGCTAACTCAGGGAATATACTGCAAACCCAGGTGTTGAAGAAGTGAAAAGGACCCACGGTCCTCAAAGAACGGGGAGTCCGATGCTTGTGCAGGTCCCCCAAAGATTTATATATCAAACACAAGGCCACTGGGTAGAGCGACAGCTTCATCCCCCATGCCATCTGACAAGCTGGATATATGGCCTCTGGCCGAATAACTGTCTCGTCCCCTTGTGGGAGAGCGAAAGTGCACAGCCAAAATGTGAAATAAGCCGCATAGTGTGCGATGGGGTCTACGCCTGCTGGGTTGGGACCACCGCTGCCTGCACGGCGCAATGAGGATGGCAGCGCCGACCTATAGCGAGGGGCCCTTATCTGCTTGCCAGCAGCCGGACCCATGGAAGGAAAGTCTGCATACTTCAGGGGACCGTCAAAGAAATACTGGATCCACTGCCCTATCCGGACCCTCAGTTTGCTGCCCTTCTCTCGGGGTTGATAGCCTTTAGAGGACCATCTGCTATACGCCAGACAGATGGAGCGGTATACCTTCATCAGATATCGATATGAGAGCCAATGGAATACTTGCCCTCGCCGTCAGAGCTATCCTTCTCGGAATCTGACAAGCAAACTTCCTCATACGGCTCGCCATCAATGGGCAGGCCGGAGAGCTGTGATAAACTCCAGAGGTCCAGGGATGTCTCCCCCTCTGCTGTATAGAAAGTGTTGAATAAAGGGCAGAACACTTCAAACATTCCACAGCACAACCCTCGGGATATGGGATACCGGAATCTAGAAGCGAAGACGCTGTGATAGACCCCGGCTCTGATCAGCAGAGGGGCATATTCCTTCAGAACAAACTCGGTAAACTCCACTGATCCTACTCGGAATAAGTGCGCGTCAGTGATTTTGGTATCCCCGAACCAACCAGCGGCCAGATGGTACTTGAACTGAACGGCCGAACAATTCAGCACGAAGGGCTCTTCGCGATATCCCCACTTTAATGGTGCTAACAACATACCATAGCCGGGCTTCTCCCTATGAACTCGGCCACTAGCATTATCCCACCGGGCAGGTGTGAATTCCGGGGCCCGGACCAGCATCTTCTTCTCTGGTTCCAGCTCCGATATGCCAAGGACTGCATCCCAGTCGCGCTTTTCCCCAGGAAGATAGATGGCCTTGCTGCGATACACTAAGTCCTTCAGGCTATCTCGCTCAGCAAGGATGGCAGCTTCAACTACGCGAGCTATCCGGTAATCTCGCATGCCGCCCACTGTGAAAGTCCGGATGAACGGCATCAAATGTCGGTCCTTCGGGAGGTCTGGCCGATAGCTACCATCCCGCCTGAAGCATGTCTAGGTCGCTGTGGAGTATACCCGGGCTGTTGACACGGTGTCAGTTTCAGAGTCAGATGATTCGTCAACTGAAGCAATCCTATCATATCCGAAATCCAGGCTGTGCACATTCAGCCAATTTACTGTGGCCCGAGATATGTCTGGCTGGGCCGATGAGCTAGCACCAACAGCTCCGGAAGATGCAACATCAGAACTGGAAGCCATTGCAGTGCCTGCAGTCGGAGAAAAAGTGTAAATTAAAAGCCAGTCTTATAAAAGATTGTAACATGAGACTCTATGAAAATTTCGGCAGCATCTCCCCTTATTCAGGGTCTGCCCAAGAGGAATAGGGAGTCACCAACCAAGAGGGGGTGATCCCGAAATAAAAAGGGATTAAATCCCAGAGTAACGTCCTACCCGGGCGAAATCCAACTAAACGGGAAGAAAAAACGAGAGCGGCCGAGAGGAGAAGAAGCTCCCGCCGATGAAAGAAAAATGAAGAAAGAGAAAGAAGATGAAGAAATGAGAAGAAAACCTTCTCGGGGGGATTAAATAAGAGAAAGGGGGGAGGGGCTTCTCGGCGCGAAACAATGTGCGCCGAGAGCCCCCCATGCCGAGAGCCCCAGGCGGCCAAAAGGCGCGCCAAGAGCCTGCCCGCGCCGAGAGGCCCCTCACGCCGAGAAGCCTTGCGCCGAGAGGGTCATGCCGAGAAGCCTATGGCCCTGTGCCGAGAAGCTCCGAAATGCTGAAAATAAAGAAAATGCGAAGATAAAAAGAATATGAAAATGAAAGATCCGTGTGCAGAATATTGTTGCAACGATATGATCAGGTCTGAGAACCCGATTAAAGACAAATTGAGGAAGATACCCTCGAATGATGAAAGACACCTGCAAGCCCCGTGCCGCTTATTCTGCGCTTACGCCGCCCGCAGGTGGGGGGCATTTGTTGACACCGAAAATGTAACCAAAGATAGAGATGAGACAAAAGATGAGATTGAATCAGTAATGAAGATCCAAGGAACTCCTGCAAAGCCAGGATTACAGAAAGTCCGTTACTGAAGCTGTCACCCAGCTGAAGCCTTCCCCGGCCAAGCTGATGTCCGGTATTATCGTCACTCAGACGACATTACTGATGAAGAACTGCGGTCCACTGACCGATGAAAACCCCCAGAAGTATTCTGATGAAACCATGCTAGTTCACCAATTAATGGGCCCTCACCTAGCCTGACTTGCTCGAGGTGCCGACAAATGAAGGACAGATTAAGCGGCTCTTACATCTCAAGCTTAATGATGAGTTCATTTAAGAAAAGATGAAATACAAAGAGACATAAATGGGCTGGCCCATCCGTACGGTGTCGAAAGCCCAATAAGGCCATGCCGAGAGGTGATGCGCCGAGAGCCTACCACCTCCGAATAAGGCGCGCCGGGAGGTCAAAAATAGCCCGCCGAGATGCCCATGCCGATAAGGGGGAGAAGGGGTGTTATAAAAACCCCCCTTTCTCTCGATCAAAAAAGGAAGAACGGAGGAGAGCAAAAAAAAAAGAAAGAGATTAGACACAGCCAGAAAGAAAAGAAACCCATCCAGAAAAGGAGATAGGAAAAGAGAGAGAGAGAGAGCCTCCGCTGCCAGAGAAGAGAAGAGGAAGAAGAGAAACCCCAGGTGGGCCGCCCGGGGAGGGAGAGGAGTCAATGCTCCACCCTCCCCTCCTCCATGTTTTCTTTTCTTTGATGTAATCTAGCGAGTCTTTTCTCGATCTATCAAATGTAGCCGGAGAGTCCCGGCCTTGACTTCTACCTCTCTGTCTTGCATTTCTCTTTCACAATCAGTGTAAGTTTTCTATGCAATGCAATGAAATATCGATATGGCTCGCCTGGGCACCGATTGATTAAGACATCTGATCTCTGTCTCTCTATGTACATAGTCCTCATCTGAAAGAAAATATAGTTTAGACTCTTCGAGTTTCAGAGCCGATCATATGAGTCTGTTCTTCGAAGAGGGACGAAGATAGGGCTCCTACCCCTATCTAATGGGTTACTGAGTTCTATTCTCTTCTCCCCTCTCCTATCTCAATGGCTGATTCTCTGCATATAATCTGAGTTTTCTATCGAGCGCCTTTACGCTGTTTAGGAACCAGAGACATCAATCTCTTGGTTACCTGGACTGTCTAGCTTTGATAAATGATGATCCGATCCCTGGGTCCTCCATTCTAAGCCTTGAATGCTTAGGGCCTGGAGTTTCTGCGTCGAGAGTCCCTCCTTCGCCGATTTTCAATGTCATTGGGCTCGTCCGGAGGGGTCAGAGGACAGTCATCTCTTGACTCCCCCAGACGGCCTGCAATAAGCAGATAAAACCCTCCACGGGATCAGGTGATGGTCTGGTTTCTTTCATTGATTCCACCATCCAATTCCCTTGGCATCCTTCTAACGGAAGCATCCATGAAATCCCCCTTCTGCACTCCTGACCCGGCATCAATTCGAGCTTGAAATCCCAGAAAACATATAAACAGAGCATCGTTAGCGAAGCTCTGAAACCCCTACCCTTTCACCTTCTCGGCGTGCAACATTCCCCGCCGAGAACTACGCTGCCGAGAAGACCTCCCCCTTCAGCTAGCCGACAAAAATCACCCCAGTCGTGCCCACTGGCCATTGAACTCCCCTCCACCTGGCCTTCCCGGCCTGGTGCCTCTCGGCGCCAGCTTCCCGGCGCGGCGATGAGCGCGCCGGGAAGCCCCTGGCCGAGACCCTCTTTTGGCCGCCGAAAGCTCCTGGCCGGGACACCCTCTCCTTTTGGCCAATCAAACCCCACGCCGATAACCCCCCGGCCGAGAGCTCCCTCTTTTGGCCGGCTAAACCCCTGGCCGAGACCCCCCTTTTTTTTGGCTGACTAAGCCCCAGGCCGAGATCCCCTCTTTGGCCAATATGAAAGCCACGCCGAGATCCCTCCTTCGGTCAATGAAACCCACTCCGAGGCCCATCTCTGCACCATCTTTCTTCAAACCTCTTAATCTCCCCATACATCTGTTTAAGGGGATACTCAGAGACCATCACTTGTGTCTTGATGAGATACAATAATGGGGAAGATCTCCTCTACAGCTCTCGTCCCTAATCTGGATTTCACCGCTGCCTTATGAACCCAAAGAGCCATGTCATTACATGTGTTCTGATGGGTTCCAAGGGAATATTAATAAATGATATGAAGGCAAGAGATGTCCTGGGCCTGGTGCCCATCTTTGTTCGGTCGTTGTCTCGGCTTTCCGTGGATGATGACCTATCCTCTCTTGGCATAATCCAAGTTGAGGGGACATGCTGCCGAAATTTACATATACCCCACCAATCGAGTGTGGTACTTTCTTCTAACCCCGTTGGCCCACGGAGTTATGCCCTTGCATGATCTCCGATGGTCCTCCAAAGGGGGACATTAATAAGACATCGCACTCGTACCGGGTGTGTTGCATCAGGCCGGTCCCCATCCGGATTCCGGGTTATATATATATACCTGATCTTTTACGGATCCCACCTTGCCGCTGCATGGGTGGTTTCCTATCTCCACTTGGCATAGTCCAAGGTAATGGGGATATGCTGCCGAGTTTCCTCCGCAACTGGTGTATCTTCGCTTTACTCAGGCTATCTGATGCCTTGTGAATGAACCAACTCTCTCCCTCGTTTGAGTTTTATTTTTACCGCTATCCTCCTCCTACCTTTAGCGTTTAATCAAGGGTTGTCCTCCTTAGGGGGGATGTAATTAACGTCATAGCCTTTATGGTATGGCGGACTTCCGGTCCCGACTCGGACTTCACAATCGACCGATCAAGTCAGATCGAGCGCACAATGAAATCGTCACTTCGGTGACTGGCACGCCAATAAATCAAATCAAATAATAAATAAAATAAATAGATAAAAATCCCACGTCCACAGGCGGCTTTAGACATGTGTAGCTCTGGCCCTCAGAGAGTAGTTTGTTTATTCATTCTGGTATGCATTTGGTTCTTATCGTTCTTGGCCTGGCAAAATTTGGGCAGCACCTCCCCCGGACTGAGGCTTGCCAGAGACAAATAGGGGAACACCAAACGGATTGCTCCGGGGTGAGCCTCAAAATGCAGACCTCACGGCGGTCCGATAACCCAAATGTGAGTGTGGAAAAGCTCGAGGACTAGCCTTCAAGAGCTCTCACGACTCACGGGTGATGATTTCGCAAGCGGGATAAATGTGTGGCACGAGAGGCTTCAGATGTTCATCCCTTCGATGGGTTCCTCTGAAGGCCGTGCCACAGGGAGGCAGGTCTCCGAGGTCCCTGGATGATAAGAAAATCGGGAGAAAGGGGAGCAGAGGCAAAACAAAGAACATCGCGCTCGCAAGAGGACTCTTCTTTTTATTCATCCACACAAACGGGGGAAGGTTCTAACGCAGAGGGGGTTCATCTGGAGATAAGAAGAATGAAATACATTGTAGGGGGGAGAGAATACATTGACGGAGGAGGGGAAGAGAGCACATGCTCTTTCCCCTTCGGCTCACCTCTCACCCTCACTCTTTTCTCTTCACCTCTCCGGCATGGGGATGAAGCTTTTTTCCTCTTCGGGTGGCCTTCTCTTCTCTTTTCAATCGCCCTCCGGGGGGGGGGGGGGGGGGGGGTTCGAGCCTCTCTCCTCATTGCTCTATCGAACATGCATAGTATATATAGCTGGCTGCCCTTTCTTCGCTCGGATGGAAGGAACTCCCGCCATCTTCCTCCTCGTTTGTTGAGGCATCCGGAGTTGACATGCCGCAGTGTCGTCTATTGATTTGCGCAGTACGCTGGCATTTATCCGAGGACGGGATGTTTGCGGGTTTGCCGGAAGATCTGCTGCTGCTACTCCCCCCATCGATGCTTGCCTTCACCGTTGATGCTGCTGCGTTGTCGAACGGAGGTGGAGACAGGGCTTTAGAGCATTGAATACCCGTGGAGACAGGGATTCAGAGCATTGAATGCCCTCTAGGCACCAGGCTGATGCGAAAACAGGGTATCGGCTGGCGGATGGGATGGCTTTTGAGTTAAACTGGTGCGGTGTTGTGCGTGCCGGATTAACAACACACAAAGAGGCGCGCTGGTTTTGCAGCCAAGATGGGGCGCACCGGTTTAAGGCCCAAGCAAGGGCACGCCGGTTTAAGTGCATGCCGCGCTGGTTTAGACTTTGTCTCGGCTTCACGGCTATTCGAACGGATGCTTGTCCTCCCATGTTGCTTTAGTCGTAATGCACCGCCATCAGGGTGTTTAGTTCAGGGCCTCTGAATCCCGATTCGGAACATTGAGTGATCTCCGGCGCGTGCCGAACATGTATTCAAATTCTTGAGTTTCTTTTGATTTGGCCTTCGGCAATGCCAACTGGAGAGCTGGGGCCATCTCTTCAGCCCGAGGGGCTTCTTTGTTGGGTGGCGGAGCACCGGGTAGGTATTCGACCTGCTTGGAGGAGGCATAGGGTTTATTCGGCTTTCCCATCTTCAACTCGCTCTCGAGTACTGAGACGTGCATGTCGCATGATTATCATCATTTTTTTGACGTCCACAAATGCCCCTCACTCGTGGGTGGCGCAAGCGAGGGACGAGTGTGCGGGGCCCGCGAGTGTAGAGTTCTTCGATAGGATATCTGTTCTTCCGAGCCAGTGGGATGCTAGTTCGGTGCGAATTCATGGGAAAGCGGTCACTCCTTCAACGAAGGGATGAGGGGATCGCTTCACCGCATATGCACGCGGACCGACATGTCAGAGTGGGGGTTTAGTCATCGGCATGGGGGAATGCCGAAGCGAGAAGGAAGGGCTTATGCGTCGTCCCAGGCAGAGGGGCCCAAAATGACTTAGATGAGGCCAATCCCAAGGGGGAGTTGGTGACTCGTGCTGGGTTTAGGAAAGTTGTTCATTCATCGACTCGGACGGAAGGTCCGAGCCAAGCAAGGAGGGGTTTCTTTGTGTTCATTGACTTGGACGGAAGGTCCGAGCCAAGCAAAGAGGCTTCTTTTATTCATGGACTTGGACGGAAGGTCCGAGCCAAGCAAAGGGGGTCCTTTTTGTTCATCGACTTGGACAGAAGGTCCAAGCCGAGTAAGGAGGCTCTTTTGTTCATCGATGAGACAGGGAATTGGAGATGGACGTGGTTTATTCATTGACAGGGGGTTAGTGCCAAAGCAAAGGTCTTTTTGTTCATGGAACCAGACCAAAGCAATGGCAGGCTCTGGCCAGGGTGAAAGGTTGTTTCGTTCTTTAATGCGCTGGGGGTACCAGCTGTATGAAGGATCTTTTAATTCTTTGGCTGGACGGAAGGTCTGAACCAGAGTGGAGAGAATTCTTTTTATTCTCCGGTCGGACGGTAGGTCCGAGCCAAAGTGAAAGGATCTTTTTGTTCTCTAGCCAGATGGAAGGTCCGATCTAGAGTGGAGAGAATCTTTTTGTTCTCTGACTGGACGGCAGGTCCGAGCCAAAGTGAAAGGATCTTTTTGTTCTCTAGCCAGACGGAAGGTCCGATCTAGAGTGGAGAGAAACTTTTTTGATGTGACACGACCCCTCGGACTTAAATTTGCAAGCAATCGAACCGAACGGCGGACCCATTCAAGTGGACTCACCCGTGTAGCGCACACTCGTGCCCGTAGGCAACTCGATGATGGTGGAGAGGGTCCGGGATGGGACCTCGCTGTTCCAGGGTTTGGCTCGCTTGAGATTGAACCCCTAAGGGTATGGGATGCCTCAAACAACGGGCGGCTAGCACGTCGTGGGCGAGGGTTGTAGGGTCTCACTCACAACTCACCCCGCGGTGGACACTCGATTTGATTGATTTTGGATCGGGCACTCCCTCGCCACCGACGGAACTAAGAAGCAATACTAGTTAAGCAAGAAGTGTAGGCCAAGAGGAGTGCAACCAGGAGCTCACCTGATCGGCATGAAGACGCCGATCCTGGCCGGAGACGAGGGCGATCGGGAAAGTGTGGGTTCCCCACACACTGCGCCGATTAAGCTTGATCCATGTTTAAATTATACAACCACTACGCCTCACACAGGAGGGTGGACTTGGGGTGGGAATATCAGTATTACAATGCAAACACTACCTCCATGCAGGGAGGGGCGTTAAACCAGCCAGGCGGGGAGGGGAGATTCGCTCGAATCGCGCCGACGGATCACCCAACCGAATCTGTCTGTGTCTTGAGCAGCTGGATAGGGGATCGGTGTAGCAGCCGCTGTATGCTCCTCTGGACTCAGAACTTGACAAGACTGGTGCTGGAATGACGCTGACAGACCTAGGTACGCCTGTGAATTTTGGTGGGCAGTTCCCGCGTCACCTCTGGTCGAAGTGGACCCCGGAACATGTGCTCAGAGTTCAGGTTCAGGCTGGCCCAGATTGTTACAGATGCTTTTAGAAGGTACCACGATCACTCCCAAAGTATGAATGAGGCAAGACCAAGTCGAGGACGTCCGTGGATGAGTCTTCTTCGAGCAGAAACTGAGAACAGCACCAGGGGATGTCGGGGTGATGAGGAAGAGTCCGTTGAGTGAGGCAGTGTCGGGGCAGGACCCAAATGGACTATCTGCGCACCCGGGGGAGAAAAAGTGGAAAGGACACTTCCTGATGCCGAACGGGATGCTACTTGTTGGTGGTGGTGGATGACTTGTGGTTGCAGCTTTCGGCCAAGTGGCGCCTCCAGAAGTTGAAGGATGTGGCTGTGGGAGCTTCTGCACTGCAGCTCAGGTCCAGGTTCTGGTCCTTGTTGCGCAGTTGGACGAGAACGGGCACCACAAACTGTAGCAAAGTCGCAATGAGATAATTCCACCTCGCTTGCTAAGAAGACTCGCAGACCTTTCCGGAGATGTATGGTGCACTTCCAGATGATGTCGGACAGCGCCGGAGCAGTCTCTGCAATGGGGCTTCTTCTGCTGGCAGCGAACCAAGGGGGGGGCAGAACACTCCTTGGTGATTGTGGAGGGGCCTTGGGGTGGAGGGTTTAGTGGGTTTGGGAGGGGGTTGTAGTTGCAGATGGAGGGGTGGAGTCTGGAGAGGTGAGGGCCGAAGGAGGGAGATGGGGGTAGCAGGGTGTGAGAGGGAAAGAGGAGGTGGGGGCGGACCTAGTGGGGGAGGGAGTATGGAGGTGGAGGGGGGCGTAAATGGGCTTGGGGACTGGGGAGGGTTTCCTTTGGAATTGGTGTGGTGGGTTAATGGAGGGGTAATGAAAGCCTTGGGGATGGGAAAGGTTACTTGGGAGAGGGGATTCTCTCTTGGGAAAATGAAGGGTTGTATGGGGAAGGGGAAGGGTTGCTTGGGAAGTGGGGGAAATTGAAGTGGAGTTAAGGGCCTTGGGAAGGTGAAGGGGTCGGAGGCTGAAGTGGCAGATGAGGTGGCAAGAGAGGGAGGTGAAGGGGCAGGTGTGCCCAAGGGAGAGAGAGAGGGGAGGAGAGAGAGAGGGGTTCGCCCCTTTTAGTGAGAGAGAGAAGAAGAGAGAGAGAGAGCTAGAGAGAGAGAGAGAGATGCACAATTGCTTTGGCAAACTTTTATCAATACTTCATTACCTTACAAATGAGGGATTGAGGTCCTATTTATAGGAATCCCACAATTTAACTTAAGTCCCTAACTTTTGGACTTCTAACACTAAACCAAGGGGAAGGGGGCGCCCCTGGGCCTAGCCCATATAATTGGGCCCAATAACACACATAATGACTTAAGACTTAGGTAAATAGCTACCTAACCTAGGTATTGGACTCAAATAAGAGAAAAAGTACATGATAAGAAAATAAAAATTACATCATATGACTCGAGATAAAGTGGTGAACAAGATGTAGCATAGGTGGCGAGCATCGGGACCCTCGATCATATGAAAGTGCTGGTGATGTCCTCATCATTTTTGTTCTCTGACTGGACGGCAGGTCCTAGCCAAAGTGAAAGGATCTTTTTGTTCTTTAGCTGGACGGAAGGTCCGATCTAGAGTGGAGAGAATCTTTTGTTCTCTAGCCGGGCAGAAGGTCCGATCTAGAGTGGAGAGAATCTTTTTAGTTGTCTAGCCGGATGGAAGGTCCGATCTAGAGTGGAGAGAATCTTTTATGTTCTCTGGCTGGACGGCAGGTCCGAGCCAAAGTGAAAGGATCTTTTTGTTCTCTATCCAGACGGAAGGTCCGATCTAGAGTGGAGAGAATCTTTTTGTTCTCCGACTGGACGGTAGGTCCGAGCCAAAGTGAAAGGATCTTTTTGTTCTCTAGCCGGACGGAAGGTCCGATCTAGAGTGAAATGATCTTTTTGTTCTCTAGTCAGACGGAAGGTCCGATCCAGAGTGAAAGGAATCTTTTTGTTCTCTAGCCGGACGGATCGTCCGATCTAGAGTGAAAGGAATCTCTTCGTTCTCTGGCTGGGTGGCAGGTCCGAACCAGAGTGAAGGGCTTTTATGTTCTTTCATGCGCTGGGAGTATCGGCTGTGAAATCCAAACTCGAGAAAGTGTGCCACGAGGGCTGGAATTGATGTTGTAGAAGTAGGCAGTGAAGGCTTAAATTGGGGTAGCGGACTACAAGAGCCGCAATCGGGAAGCCGGCTACAAAAGCTGAAATTGGGGAATAGACTATGAGAGCCCAAATTGAGGAAGCGGACTATGAAACCCGAAGTTAGGAGATTAGCAAGCTGCAAGGGCAGGAAGTAGGCCGCGAGGGCCAAGATTGGGCTGTACGAGCCATAACTAGGAAAGCAGGCTACGATAGCCGAAATTGAGTTTATTATTTTTTATTTATTTATTTCTTTATTCAAGCATGCAGGCATTCGATAGCAGGCATAACATAAGTATAAATAAGACAGCTCCCTCTACAGGGGATGGGATAGGGACATCGCCTGTAATTCATAAACGTGGTGCGGGCCACGAGGCACGACTAAGGGGTGGTGCGCCCGTCAAGAGGATATCGCATGTCTTGCATGCACAGCTCAAATTCACGCATTTCACCCGAGGCAATCCTCTGTGGAGTGGAGGAGCAAACGTGTGAGCAAAAGGCCCTAAACATAGGAATATGCAGGTTTTCTAAGCAACACTCGAGGGTTACTCTAGCGCCTACACATGGGTTTTAGGCTCTCGATTTCGGTAGCTTCGCACAGCCCCCATCTATTTATTTTGGTAGCGAATTTCACCGTTCGGCGCGAGTCTCCTCATGTGTCTCAATGGGGATTCCCGACTACTAGGATTCATCCTTATCATAATTCTATTGCGGATTTCACCGTTCGACGTGAGTTTCCTCATGTGTCTCAATGAGGATTCCCGGCTACTAGGCTTCATCCTTATTGAAATTTGCTTCACCATTTCGCGTGAGTCTCCTCATTTGTTTCAGTGGGGATTCCCGGCTACTCAGATTCACGCTCCTCTCTTTTTGCATCATTTTTTCTCTTTTCTTTTCTTTTTGCATCTCTTTCTTTTTTTTAAAGTGGGGGTAGGTAGCTTTTTCCTCACGATTACCTTTCACGCGAGTGCAGAAATTCAAGCATCCGTAGAGTACTAAGAAGAAAGTCGGGCAATCCCTATGGTTGAAGACCATTGAACACATTAAATGTGAAGTGTGGGAGTGTTGCCCCAGGTTTATTCAGTGAGTTGGGCTTAGCAATTTAGCCATGACTCTTCCCCTTGACGTGTGCACCCACCATAATTGGGTTCCCTTCGAGCGTATGTCGTGACCCATGTGCATTCAGAATCGGGGCGATATTATTTAGCAAGGAAGCACGGTCCTAGAAATTCCAAGGAGGTGTACTATTCTATATTAAGCAAACATGTAAGTAGAGCAGCCAAGCAAATTTTTTGTCTCTTTTGTTTTGCTCTCTTTTTTTCTCTCTCTTTTTTTTGCGTAAGAACATACCGTCGTTACGTATATGCGTAGTGGTAGTAAATGGTATTAGGGCAGCATGCTGCAAGAGTCGAAACTGGGAAAGCAGGCTACGAGAGCCGAAATTGGGAAGCGGGCAGCAAGAGCCGAAATTAGGAAGCGGGCTACGAGAGTCGAAGGTTGGGAAGCAGGCTACAAGAGCCAAAATTAGGAAGCGGGCTGCAAAGAGCCGAAGTCAGGAAGCAGACTACAAGAGCCAAAATTGGGAAGCGGGCTGCAAAGAGCCGAAGGATGTTTGGGGAAGCGGCTACAAGAGCCAGAATTAGGAAGCAGGCCACGAAGGCCAAAGGGAAGCAGGCAACAAGAGCCAAAGTCAGGAAGCGGGCTACAAAGAGCCGAGAGAGGGGAAGCAGGCTACGAGAGCCAGAACTGGGAAAGCGGGCCGCAAGAGCCAAAGGATGTTTGGGGAAGCGGCTACGAGAGTCGAGGAGAAGGATCTTCATTTTATTCTTTGGACAGAGAAAGATCCAAACCAAAGTGAAGGGTTGATTCTCTAATTCTCTGGCCGAGAAGGATCGGAACCAAAGTGGTAGGTTGATTCTTTAATTCTCTGGCCGGGAAAGGATCCGAACCAAAGTGATAGGTTGATTCTTTAATTCTCTGGCCAGGAAAGGATCCGAGCCAGAGTGAAAGGTTGATTCTTTGATTCTCTAGCCGGGAAATGATCCGAACCAAAGTGAAAGGTTGATTCTTTAATTCTCTGGCCGGGAAAGGATCCGAACCAAAGTGGAAGGTTGATTCTTTGATTCTCTGGCCGGGGAAGGACCCGAACCAAAGTGGAAGGTTGATTTTTTGATTCTCTGGCTGAGAAAGGACCCGAACCAAAGTGGAAGGTTGATTCTTTGATTCTCTGGCCGGGGAAGGACCCGAACCAAAGTGGAAAGTTTATTCTTTGATTCTCTGGCCGGGGAAGGATCCGAACCAAAGTGAAAGGTTGATTCTTTGATTCTCTGGCCGGGGAAGGACTCGAACCAAAGTGAAAAGGTTGATTCTTTAATTCTATGGCCGGGAAAGGATCCGAACCAAAGTGGAATAGTTGATTCTTTGATTCTTTGGCCGGGGAAGGACCCGAACCAAAGTGGAAGGTTGATTCTTTGATTCTCTGGCCGGGGAAGGATCCGAACCAAAGTGAAAGGTTGATTCTTTGATGGGGAAGTTGTTGGCTGGGAGCCGATAGTAGGGTAGCTGTCGGCTCAGGGGCCGATGATTAGAAGCTGTCGGCCAAGAAGCCGATAAGGGGATAGATGTCGGCTCGGAGGCCGATAAGTGAAGTAGCTGTCGGCTCAGGGGCCGATGATTGGATAGCTGTCGGCTCAGAGGCTGATGGTAGAGTAGCTGTCGGCTCAGAGGCCGATGGTGGGATATCTGTCGGCTTGAGGCCCCGATGGCTGAGTATCTATCGGATTGAAGCCCCGATGGCTGAGTATCTGGTTGGTTTAGCGCCCCATTGGCAGAAGATCTTGTCGGCTTAACGCCCTGTCGGTGGAAGGGATTGTCGGTTTAACGCCCCGTTGGCGAAAGGTTTTGTCGGTGTAACGCCCCGTCGGTGAAAGGTTTTGTCAGTTTAACGCCCCGTCGGTGAAAGGTTTTGTCGGTTTAATGCCCCATTGGTGGAAGGTTTTGTCGGTTTAACACCCCGTTGGCGAAGGGTTTTATCTGTTTAACGCCCCGTCGGTGAAAGGTTTTGTCGGTTTAACGTCCCGTCGGCGAAAGGTTTAGTCGGTTTAACGCCCCGTCGGCGAAGGGTTTTGTCGGTTTAACGCCCCGTCGGTGAAAGGTTTTGTCGGTTTAACGCCCCGTCGGCGAAAGGTTTAGTCGGTTTAACGCCCCGTCGGCGAAAGGTTTTGTTGGCTTAGATGAAAAGTCATGACACCAACCCCATGAGAAGTCTATTTGTTGGATGGCCGGAGGTAGAAGGTGAAAGACCATGTCTGCCTCAAGGCTTACTTTCTTTTCTTCTCTTCTTCTTTTATGCGGGGAGGCGAGTGGAGAGACCACGTATGCCTGATGACTGTTCTTTTCTTTTCTGCTCTTCTTTTTATTGTGAAGAGGCGGGTTCAAAGACCACGTCCACTTCATGACTGTTCTTTTTGTTCTACTCTTCCTTTCTCATTGATGCCCCCGGACTGGGGTGTGTTCTTTTAACGTGCCCCCAGGTTGGAGTGTAGCTTTTCTTCATCTGCCCCCTAGGTCGGGAGGTAGGCCTCTTTGCTTTTGTGCCCCTAGGCAGGGGTGTATTCTTTTATGACTTCTATGCCCCCAGGCGGGGTGTATGTTTCTCCTTCAAACACCCCTAGAGCTCTTCGTTTCTTGTGCACCCAAGGCAGGATGGGTCTCTTCTTTAAGTACCCCGAGTCGGGGTGTAACTTCATGCTTCTTATGCCCCCAGGCAGGGGTGGATTCTGCTTCTTTGCTTCTGTGCCCCCATATTGGGGTATATTTCTTCCTCGAATACCTCTGAGCTGGGGTGCAACTTTGTTTATTCTTATGCCCCTAGGTCGGGGTAGATTCTTTTCACGTGCCCCCCGAAGCCGGGGTGTAACTTTTGCCTTATGTGCCCCCGAGTCGGGGTGGATTCCCTTCATGTGCCCCTGAGCGGGGTGTATCTTTTATAGCTTCTATGCCCCCAGACGGGGTGTAACTTATGCTTCTTATGCTCCCCGTGGCGGGGTACATTCCTTGCTTCTCACGCCCCCATGGCGAGGTGTAGTTCTTCTTCGAATGCCCCTGATGCGGGATGGATTCTTCTGCTTCTTCTGCCCTAGGGTGGGGTATATTTCTCTTTGTATTCCCCTAAGTCGGGGTGTATTTTTGTTTCATATGCCCCCATATCGGGGTATATTTCTCCCTCAAATACCCCTAAACCGGGGTGTATTCTTTGTCTCATATGTCCCCCGAGTCGGGGTGTGCTTTGCTTCTTGTGTACCCCGGGCGGAGTGTATTCTGCTTCTTCTGCCCCTCAGGGCGGGGTGTGTGTCTTTTCATATATCCCCGGAGTGGGTGTAGTTTATTCTTCAAATGCCCCAAGGCCGGGGTGTAACTTTTGCTTTATGTGCCCCCGAGTCGGGGTGGATTCTCTTCATGTGCCCCCGGGCCGGGGTGCAGCTCTGTTTCTTCTTATCCCCCCAAGTCGCAGTAGATTCTTCTCACATGCCCCTGAGTCGTGGTGTATTCTCTTCATGTGCCCCCTAAGTGGGGTGTATCTTTTGCTTCTTATGCCCCAGAGCAGGGTGGATTCTTCTATTTCTACCCCGACACACTGGGGGATGTTTGATTCTTGTGCACCCAAGGTGGGATGTATTGCTGCTTTTGATTCCCCCAAGGTGGAGTGTAATTCTTCTTCAGATCCCAGTAAGCTGGGGTGCGTTCTTTAAGGCTTCTATGCCCCCGTGGCGGGGTATGTTGCTCCTTCAAATGCCCCTGAGTCGGGGTGTATTCTTTTGTTTCTTACACTCCTATGGCGGGGTAGATGAATGCTCTCTTCTAGATTCGTGGCCGTGCTCGGCCTCATTGCTATAAAGAATTCCCTATGGCGGGGAGGAGTTCGTCAAGCTAGAGTTGCGGCTTGTTGGATCTTCGAGCAGTCACTCGAGGGGCCGTCTTATGCCAGATAAGGGCAGCAGGAAGGTGGAATGGGCCAGGGCATTGCACCATAGACTTGGACCCTCCTAGAGTTGGGCGGGATGCCGGCCTTCTTCTTGTCCTTTTGGTCGGCGATGCTTGCCAATTTTTTTTGTCCTTTCTTTTCTTCTCTTCCTTTTTTGTATAATAGACCAAGGTGGGTGCGCAGGAGAGCGCTCACTCCCTCAGGGAGGGGATGAGTGATTTGCTCCACCGCATCAATCCCACAATGGTAATCTTTATTCAGCATGGGTCTCGACGGATATGGCCGTACAACCCTCTCTCGTCGATTCTTTCTCTTCCCTTTTTGTTTCTGTCTTCTTTCTTCTTTTCTTCTTTTCTTCTTTTCTTCTTTTCTTCTTTTCTTCTTTTCTTCTTTTCTTCTTGCGGGAAGGGGGTTTGGTTTCTCCTCCCTTCTTCTCTCTTTCTCTTCTCTCCTTTTTTAGCGGCCTTCATGATTCATGGAAGCTGTAGGTGCCTCGGAGTAGCATCTCTGAGGCCACAAAACATTTTCACCTGGTCCAGCTTTTCTCCCCATAGGGCTAGCGAAGGCAACACCTGCAATTCATCAAAGCAGGCAAACATTATTTATTAGGAGGCCATAAGGCCCCGAATCCCGGCGAAGAGATGAAGGGTGGTTTAAGTCCCACCGGGCGTGCCAGACTTGTGGATGCACTTTTCGACACGCTCGTTTGTTTATTTCTTTAAGTCAGTTTATTCGGTGGGTTTATTCATTTATTAAGTGCGTGGGCATGCCAGTCACAAAGTGACGATTTATTATGCGCTCGATCTGACTAATCAGACGATTGTGTGGTTCGTGTCGGGACTGAACCCGCCGCGCCATAAAGGTCACGGCGTTATTTACATCTCCTCGGAGAGGGGAACACCCTTGATTAATCGCCGGGAATCAGGGCCTCATGGCCAGGAAACTATATCGAGAGAAACAAGTCGATAGCGGTCTCGAATCAGTCGGAAAGCCCTATGTCTAGGGAAGCAAGCATTCGAAATATGTCGATCACTCAAGGGACCATTTTGATATTCAGACGAGCGTCCGGCTTCAGAGAATCATGATCGTCATGGGGAAAAATGGAGCATATGTATGCCGGGGTACGGCAAGTTTATTGTTCAAAGGGATATGAGACATTCAGTTGAATCTCGATTAGAGTGGTTGAAAATCAGCGAGTTTATTGGCCCGGTGCAAGATCGAGTCAGGACCATTCTGGGGGTGCCTCCCGCGGTCCAAACGAGGCTTGCGTGGGCATCATTAATATTTCCGATGCGGAAGGGCAGCGGGAAAGTGTCCCGGGACTAGATTCCAAAATAAAGATGTGTACAGAGATAGCTGGCTATAGGCCTAGGATGTGGGTCAGGCGATGACCATGGTTGGGGCGAACCCGAGGTCCAAACGTGACTCACGAAGGTCTTATTGACATTCCCACACGTAGGGTTCGGGGAAGACGAGAGCCATCTCGTTCCATTCATATTTTGTTGGTCATTCATGGACCATTTTATGTTCGGACAAAGATCCGTATTGAATGCAAGACGTAAATGGAAATAAACCCATACAAACGTCTGCCGTGAGTACGGCAAGTTTAATGCAAGCGTGGGATTAGATCCCGGTATGTATGTAGGTCACTAACGGACCGTTCGTCGTTCGGACAAGAGTCCGCATTTGAAGCGTCGAAGACAACAACAAAACCACACGGATGTCTGCCATAGGTACGGCAAGTTTAATGTGGGTGTGGGATTAGATCCCGATATATATATGTCGGTCACTAATGGACCATTCGTTGTTCGGACGAGAGCCCGCATTTGAAGCATCGAAGACGACGATAAAGCCATACGAATATCTGCCGTAGGTACGGCAAGTTTCATGTGGGTGAGGGATTAGATCCCGACATATATGTCGGTCACTAACGGACCATTCATTATTCGGACGGAAGTCCGTATTAGTAGCGTCGAGGACGATGATAAAACCGTACGGATGTCTGCCGTAGGTGCGGCAAGTTTAATGTGGGTGCATAATCGGATCCCGATGAAGATGGGTCGAGCTAACGAACTATCGGCCCGAGATAAGTTCGGATCATGGTCACATACGGGTGAGGGCTCCAGAGATCCACGTCCGATCTAGTGGGGCATCATTACTTTTCTCTTCAAACACAGTCCGGGGAAGCGGATTGGTCGGTGTGGAGCCCGAACTCGCCATCGTGCGCCTTCACACGCGGATCGACCTGTGCGGTCAGGTCACGGGGTCAAGGGGGCAGCGCCGCCCCCGGAACAAAATTTTGATTATAAGAGTGATTCATTATGTTGTTTATTCTCATGAGGGTGATTCATGTTCTTTCGTTCTTATTTATTAGTTTAGTTCCCTTCTTTTGTTTTAGTCATTAGTTTCAAACCTTTTCTTCTATTTAGCTAATTTACGTTTTCTTTTATGGGGCACGCCGGTTAAGCGGGATAGAAGAGGCGCGCCGATTAAGAGTGCTAGGGGGGTGGGCTCCCCGGTCTAATGGCTCCAAGCATGGGGCGCGCCGATTTAAGAAGAATGCCAAGGGGGGATAGGGCGCGCCGGATAAGGGACCCAAGAGAGGGGCGCGTCGGATTAAGGCCAAGAAGAGGGGCGCGCCAGTTTTGCAGGATGAATAGTGAGGCGCGCCGGATCAAGGCTCAAATAGTAGTGTGGGGTGCACTATTCATTCCAAGAAAAATTATGGAGTTATGAGTGTGAAGCTAAACCGGCGTGGGGGGGGACCGCGGCGGATTAGGGGCGTGCTGGTTTAAGTTTTGTGGGTTTATTTCATTCTGTTTCTTCTTTCTTTCACCAGTGGGTTACTTTGATGATTGATTTATTCATCTTATTGGTGGATTAAGCTTGTGGAGAGAAAGTTTAAGTGTTTTAATTGTTTATTAAGGTGGATTAGCATGAAGATTCGAGTGTTTTATTAGAAGAGTTTGTTGTGCAGGGTAGTTCAGTTTGCTTCGGAGGCGGCTTTAGACATGTGTAGCTCTGGCCCTCAGAGAGTAGTTTGTTTATTCGTTCTGGTATGCATTTGGTTCTTATCGTTCTTGGCCTGGCAAAATTTGGGCAGCACCTCCCCCGGACTGAGGCTTGCTAGAGACAAATAGGGGAACACCAAACGGATTGCTCCGGGGTGAGCCTCAAAATGCAGACCTCACGGCGGTCCGATAACCCAAATGTGAGTGTGGAAAAGCTCGAGGACTAGCCTTCAAGAGCTCTCACGACTCACGGGTGATGATTTCGCAAGCGGGACGAATGTGTGCCACGAGAGGCTTCAGATGTTCATCCCTTCGATGGGTTCCTCTGAAGGCCACGCCACAGAGAGGCAGGTCTCCGAGGTCCTTGGATGATAAGAAAACCGGGAGAAAGGGGAGCAGAGGCTAAACAAAGAACATCGCGCTCGCAAGAGGACTCTTCTTTTTATTCATCCACACAAACGGGGGAAGGTTCTAACGCAGAGGGGGTTCATCTGGAGATAAGAAGAATGAAATACATTGCAGGGGGGAGAGAATACATTGACGGAGGAGGGGAAGAGAGCACATGATCTTTCCCCTCCGGCTCACCTCTCACCCTCACTCTTTTCTCTTCACCTCTCCGGCACGGGGATGAAGCTTTTTTCCTCTTCGGGTGGCCTTCTCTTCTCTTTTCAATCGCCCTCCGGGGGGGGGGGGGGGTTCGAGCGTCTCTCCTCTTTGCTCTGTCGAACATGCAGAGTATATATAGCCGGCTGCCCTTTCTTCGCTCGGACGGAAGGAACTCCCACCATCTTCCTCCTCGTTCGTTGAGGCATCCGGAGTTGACATGCCGCGGTGTTGTCTGTTGATTTGCGCAGTACGCTGGCATTTATCCGAGGACGGGATGTTTGCGGGTTTGCCGGAAGATCTGCTACTGCTACTCCCCCCATCGATGCTTGCCTTCACCGTTGATGCTGCTACGTTGTCGAACGGAGGTTGAGAAAGGGATTTAGAGCATTGAATACCCATGGAGACAGAGATTCAGAGCATTGAATGCCCTCTAGGCACCAGGCTGATGCGAAAATAGGGTATCGGCTGGTGGATGGGATGGCTTTTGAGTTAAACCGGTGCGGTGTTGTGCGTGCCGGATTAACAACACACAAAGAGGCGCGCCAGTTTTGCAACCAAGATGGGGCACGCCGGTTTAAGGCCCAAGCAAGGCCACGCCGGTTTAAGTGCAGGCTACGCCGGTTTAGACTTCGTCTCGGCTTCGCGGCTATTCGAACGGATGCTTGTCCTCCCGTGTTGCTTTAGTCGTAATGCACCGCCGTCGGGGTGTTTAGTTCAGGGCCTCTGAATCCCGATTCAGAACTTTGAGTGATCTCCAGCGCGTGCCAAACATGTGTTCGAATTCTTGAGTTTCTTTTGATTCGGCCTTCGACAATGCCGACTGGAGAGCCGGGGCCATCTCTTAGGGCTTCTTTGTTTGGTGGCGGAGCACCAGGTAGGTATTCGACCTGCTTGGAGGAGGCATAGGGTTTATTCGGCTTTCCCATCTTCGACTCGCTCTCGAGTGCTGAGACGTGCATTAATCTCACGTGGAACTTAAAGTGAACCAGATTAAAGGCACATGATCCAAGGCGAGGAAGCTGAACTAATATCCTGCCATGTGGATCGTCACATCTTCTACCTCTGACATGTGGCCCCTCGAAGTGCGCTTTCTGGATAAAACTTTTTGGGCGGCAAGTGTGTCTTCCACGCGCCCAAAAATATGAAAAGCTTGTGGGACCACAGATTCGCGATCTCCAGTATAAATAGGGATCGAGCACTCAAATTCAAGTGACGAAGAACTATAGAAAAGTAGAAGAAGAGCAGAAGAGAGCTGGAAGAGCTAGAGTTCAAGAGAGAAAAGTCAAAGACGTGATCGAGAGAGAAAGAGCATGCTGCTAAGAGTGAAAAGAAAATAGAGTGCCGTAGGTTTGAGAAGTTCGTCTGAGTGAGAAGTGAGATTGTGAGGAAGATTTGTTGTCTTGACTCCTGGATCAGATCCAGAGTCAAATTGCTCCATAGCGAGCTACATTATTTTTCTCTCATTGTCATTTCTTTGAATTCCTTTTCTGTTGGAAATTGTTTGTAAGCTGTGTATCAACAGTCCAAGCTGTTAGTCAACGGCGAGGTGTGATCCTCGGACAGCAAGCTGTGGTGCTTAGCGGTGAGGTGTGATCCTAGGTAAGCAAGCTGTGAGGCTCAACGGTCTGGGACGTGTTCCCCAATGCCGTGGATGAGCAGTTGTATGGATTCTATTCCCGAAGCTAGCAGTGTTCAAGTTGTTTGGCAGTGGAATCCTTACTCAGTTGAGTAAGGGGTGGACGTAGATCTCAAGCTTGAGATCGAACCACCTTAAAAATTGATGTGTCCTCTGTGTGATTGAATTTTCTTTATGGCGAATAGATGAATGCCTAGGATCATCCATTGTAATTCCCTAATAATTTCAACCTATTCATCTGTTGCTTTGGCTCACGTTTTTAACCTATCTGTTTGAATATATTCTGAATCTGTCTGTGCTATTTCATCTAAAATTGACATTGCTTTGAATTGTTTAGTAGACTTACCATCTTCATCTAATTTGTAATCATCAACTCAGTGGTATATAAAATTGGTTCAGTCAGAAAGATATATTCCATCTATCTGGAAAACTGACCTTTGCGTGAGGAGATTTTCTAATCAACCCTCCGCCAGGTACTATACTGAGTTGATTGATATATTATTTTGGTGTTTATTATGGTTAACAGAAATTTCATAGTAGATTCTCTTGTTAATAATTCAAACTGCTTTTAGTGTTTCTGTTCATAGTAGTTTACATTAATTCTGCACTATTATTAACTACTGTAGTGTTTTATTTTGGGGTTGATCTATTCACCCCCCCTCTAGATCACTTGTTCATCTGTTCACACATCACTACTACCCGCACCGATTTGCCCGGAACTTTATGATGGGGACATCTCCGACCACTCCGCATTTTTCAAGGCTCCTGATGATCGCCAGCAGTGCTACATCTTGTTTGCCACTTTATTTCGAGTCATATGATGTATTTTTATTTTCTTATTTAAGTCTTATCATTTAATTTTCCTTTTAATTGAGTAAAGTATCTAGGTAAATAGGTCATTAGAGTGGTTAATGTGTCATTTGGGCCCAATTAAGTGGGCTAGGCCCAGGGGCACCCCTCTCCCTTTGGTTTGTATGGTCATTAGTCTAAGAGTCATGGACTTATTGTAAAATGTGGGATTCCTATAAATAGGACACCATTCCCCCATTTGAGAATTAATGAATAGTTGAAGAAGAAATTGAAATCCAGTTTGATTGTTCCTTGGAGTGAGAAACTCCCTCCCTCTCTCTCCCTCTCCCTCTCTCTCTCTCTCTCTAAGGGGTGACCCTTTCTCTCTCCTCCCCCCCCCCCAATTTTGAAATTTCACTCTCTCCTCCCCCATTCACTTCCCATTAAGACCCCTCCCCCCTTCCCCATACATCCATTCAATTCCCCTCCAACCCCAAGGTAGAATCTCCACCTCCTAGGCACCCCTTCATTCTCCCAAGCAACCCTTCCTCTTCCCCAAGCAACTCTTCACCTCCCAAAGCACCCCTCCCTCTTCTCGAAGCCCAGCCATCACTCCTCCACCCCTTGGGGACCTCTTCCACCCTCTCCCATTCTCCCTTCCCCCACCTTGGTCGCACTCCTCACCCCCTCCCCTTGGCTGGTCGACCAACTCCCTTCCCCTCCCATACACCTGTGAGCAGATCGCACCCCACCACCCAGATCCATCTCCACTTCATCCCCAGCTCTAGCTCCGCCCTCCCTTGCACTTCTCAGCCCCCCATCAACCCCCAACATCCCCCTCCACCTTCCACAGCCATTAGCCCCTCACGCCCTTGCTGTACCTTCGCCCCTTGCCACCCCTATCATCACCTATCACCACCCTGCTCATCCCAGTTGGCAGGCAGCAGTAGAGGCACGAGTTGCAGGCTCGACCCCGACATCACCTCAAGGATTCAAGTGGCGTATCTTATATTGGTGGAAAGCTTGTCCAAGAAGCTTCACAGACGAGGTGGTCCCACCTCCATCCGACGTTCGTGCTGTTCGGTGGAGCCATCCTTGCCAGACTGCGCAGATCATCTCCAGCTGACAGCCAGAGGCGACTTGCAAAAGACCTCACGATCAGATCAGTGAATTTCTTGGCACGCCCTTCGGAGGAGGACATCTTCTGCAAGTCCTCTACAGACCCAAGAAGAAGGGAGTCATTTGAGCACCGGAGCACCACGTTCCAGCATTTCTTCCCGGAGTGCGTAGGTTAGTCTAGCAGAACCAGTTTGGATACCCTTCCACCTCTCGTCACCTCACGCTCTGCTCCGACCTCTCTTGGGGACCACTTAAGATTCTGCTCGAAGAAGACTCATCCATAGACGCAACGGCTTTGGTCCCGCCTCAATCTGACACCCCAGCTGAGAGTACGATCCCAACAAAGAGCTCTCTAGTCAGCCAGAATTGTCACATGCGCAGCTCCGTGAGATTCAGCGGCCTAGCTTCGTATAAGCTCGGAATATGGCAATTCTTCCTCCTGTTGATTCTAAATTCGATCAGCTTTCCAGAGACACTAACCCCGCCTCCTTCGGACATCCCAGCAAAGAGTTCAACCTCTGACAAGGTGCTGGTTGCAGTCTGCCAGGGCAGTGACTCAGTCTGCGTAGACCGAGTACTGATCTCCTTCGGCCACACCGATCTCCCCTCCCCGCCTGGACGGCTTATAGCCCCTCCCTGCGTGGAGGTAGTTTTGAGTGTAAATTTAATTCTCCCACCCCTCGATCAACCCCTCTGCGAGGGAGTAGTGAATGTATTAGCAGGTCGTCGACCGAAGCATCATCGGCGCAGCGTGCGGGTAGCCACGCTTCCCCGCTCACCTTCGTCTTCGGTCGGGATCATCATTTTTACGCCGATCAGGTGAGCACCTGACCACACTTCTCTACTGGTTCACTCTTTGCTTAGCTTAGTATTGCTGCTAGTGGGCCGTCGGTCGGTGAGTTGAGTGCTCGATCTTGAATTCAACAACGCGAGTGACCACCGCGGAGTGAGGCGAGAGCTCCCTACATCCCACGCCCTTGGCGTGCTGGCCTCCCATGAAATTGGGCATCCCTGGTCCATTGGGGTCTGTCCCAAGCTAGCCATACCCCTGGAGCAGCGAGGTCCCACCTCGTACCCTTCCCACCATTGCTGGTTTGCCTACGAGCAACCGTGAGCGCTACGCGAGTTGGTCCGCTAGAGTGAGTCCACTACTCAAGTTGCTTGCTTGCAAGTCTAGGTCCAAGGTGCATCGGTCTAGTGGCTATCACCCCCAAGGTGGTGTCACATCACTTTAGGTACGACCAGGCGATCTCGCCAAACTAGGAGTTTCCTTTGGCGGGTCGACTATACAGGAGCCGGGACAGCCATCTGGTAGCGGCGGCTTTGTGGGACTTCTACTGCCGCAGGGAGCCAGAGCAAGTGCTGACACTAGAATTGGATCGTCATGGGAGATTCGACGTTCCTTATGCCCGATGGTGGTTCGAGCACAGCCATCTGTATCGCCAGAAGGCCTCAGGGATCCGATAGGCTGAGGAGAGTCGACTTCTTTAAGAGGACCAGCCTCCTATTTCGCTGGACAGCGAGTACCTGAGGACCCGCTTCTCCCGGATTCGCTGGGATGTGAAGCAGCTTGAGCAGCAGTGGCCCCGAGAGGGTGGGGCCTCTTTTTCGTCAGTGCGGGGTTACAACGGGGCTATCAAGCCCCTGAGGCTAGTACATGCTGGGCCTACGGTAGCTGGTGCTGGGATGACACAGTCGAGGATGTCGTGGACCTGCTGGACTCAGTTCCGAGCCGACTGCGGCTTCAAGAAGGGTACCGCCCTAGATGGAGTGCTCCCGAAGGGGAGCTTTACAGACACTGCCGTCAGTGACTACAGGCGCCACATTGCTCACGCTATCGGGTTAGTCGGGCCGGTGGAGTTCGTCTCTTATATCGAGCGTGCCTACACACTGAGAGACATCAGGGAGGCGACTGTGAAGGCTACCCGAGTGCTGGGATTGAAGCTGGGGCAACTGGTTCCTTTGCCGTTGACTCCCTTTGTGGCTTCAAGTGGGACACTTTCTTGAGTATATTGTCTCAATCTTACTTTTCTTTTGTGCGTATGACTGAGATGTTGTCTATTGATGTATTTCTTTGGCAGGTTTCCCGGCAGGGGAAGATCATCCCTCCGCGGAGGTGTCCTCTAGGAGTGGGTACGGGGGTCTTCAGCCTATGGGGAAGCGACCTCGGGTGGATACTGGAGCGGTGGAGGCTGGCGGGTCCTCTCGAGGACCCGAGGCGGATGAGCATATAGAGGTGGAGCCTGCTTTGAGTAAGTGTCATGCCCACCCTTTGACTAGCTGGTTTAGTCATGATGGTTGACTAACTTTGCATTGCTTGACTAGGTTTTATAGCTCCACTTGAGGCTGGGGCAGAGGTGGCTTTCTCCCCACCCTTGGAGGTGAACCCTCAGTTGGATGACGAGATCAATTGCAATATCGATGTCAACGAGGTTCTTTGGATGATAGATGTGTTGGGTTAGATGGACGCAGTCTATCTCCACTAAGTGTGGATCTAGAGGGGGGTGAATAGATCAACTTGCCTAATTTAAAACTACTGTATGTTCTAAAGCGGAATTTAGGCAAACATCAGTTAAGCTAAATGAAGAGTGCTAAGCAAAGGGTCGACCCATGAAAGCCATTCACCATATCTTATATCGAAAGCTAGACATAAGTATGAGCGATATAATCAATGAAGCTAAGCAAAGGAAACCAGCACACACAGTTCACAAGCAATCACACAAACACAATGCACACATGATTTTTAGGTGGTTCGGTCAACGACCTACGTCCACCCCACACTCAACCGAGTCTTCCTGCTGCGTAGCACAGCTTGCGTCCGTTGGGCTTTACAGCTTGGCCAAACAATCCGCTGATACACAGCTTCGCTGGGCACTACAGCTTGCCGACCAGAGGATCTGATCCTCTGCAACCGCTGGGGAAATGCAGCTTAACCCGTCCAGTGGAGACTACCACTGCAAGACCGCTGACACACAGCTTGAAGAAACAGTATTCAGAAATGAAAGACAGAATCAAAACGAAAACAGAAAAGCTCAAAAGCAATATAGCTCTAAGAGCAAAGCTCAGCTCTGGTTTTGAACCATGAGACTGAGATACAAGCTCACTCTCAATCTCACTCTCAATCAGCTCTCTCTCAGCTCATCTCTCTCGATCTCTTCTTCTCTCGTTTTCTTCTTCTCTATTTCTTTTCTTCTTCTTCTCTATATCTTCTTCTTCTCTCTTTTCTCTCTGTGGATCGAAGGCTCACTGCTGCTGAGCGTATAGACTTTCTCTTCTTCTCCTTCGATCAGTCTTCTTCTGTGGAAGAAGGCTTGTTTATATAGCAGCAACAGCAGCAGGCGTGTGCTCTCCACGTTTCCCGCCCAGCAATTTGGACCACGTGGCAGCATCCAATTGAGTGTCAGTACACGTGTCCTGATCTGGATACCTTGTCCTTCTCGGATCACGAGCCAGGTACCTCGGATCACGTGCCCCTCATTAGCTTCTGCATTCATTGAGGAGTTGACGCTGCATGAAGCACTGAGTTGACGCTGCATGAAACAGTGAGTTGACGCTACATGAAGCATGGAGTTGACGCTGCATGAAGCATGGACAGTGTACAGACTTTACCCACTGTATGGACTTCATGTAATGCAAACGAATGTGAAGACTTCAGTGTATAGACTTTAGAAGACGAGTGCAATGTATAGACTCCATGAGACTCTAGTGCAGACAGACGATGTATAGAGTTCTCAGTTCAGCCGTTAGTGTATAGACTTGAAAGTCTTGAAGCCAATGTATAGACTTGAAAAGCTAAAGGGCTGTACAGACTTCGAAGACAAGGGCCGATGTATAGACTTGCCAAACAGTCCAGTGTATATACTTTATGCAAGGAGGCCAATGTGTAGACTTGAAAAGCTGAGGCCAGTGTACAGGCTTGCCACCGACCAGTGTGTGAACTTGCTCAGCCTGAGGCACAGTATGGACTTCAACTCTGCATATCGAATGTATGGACTTCAAGTATGAAGACCATTGAATAGACTTTGGATTCGAAGACAATGTGCAGACTTTGAGTTTGAAGACCAATGTCCAGACTTCAAGTAACACTGTAGATGTACAGACTTGATGGAGCAAAGCGATGTGTAGACTTGAATATGTGAAAGCTACAGTGAAAGAGTGTATACACTTGACCAGATCAAGGGCAATTCGGATGTACAGACTCTGAGGTTCAAAGCCAACGGCTGTACAGACTTAGAATATTAAGAGTAATGTACAGACTTCATGCGTTGACGCTGTACACACTTAGCGAGTTGACGCTGTACACACATCCAATGAAGTGCGTTGACGCTGTAACATGAGCCAGTGAGATGCGTTGACGCTGTACACACTTAACCAATTCAAATGAAATGCAGTGTGTGGACTTTATCTGAAATGGACGATGTATAGACTCAATCGATATGAGAGTTTCCAGTGTATAGACTCAGTCTAAACAAGTCTGCTGGAGGAGTCGACCCATCCTCTGATGTGTCGACCCATGACAGTGAGAAATGCAGACAGCAGTGTATTAAATGCAAAGAACACATAGTCAGTCTGATAGAGCAATTTCATCAAATCAAAAGCAGTTGCCAATCAATCAAAACAATGGTGTTGCCAATGAAATAAAGCAAGTGTCAACATCATCAACATAGAGGGGTCACAACAATCTCCCCCTTTTTGATGATGTCAACCCCATATGAAGTAGAATAGCAACATCCTGTCATATAGATATATGTTTGATGAAAGACATGATGTGTTATGCTGATTGATATGCAGATGCTATGAATGCATGCAACTCACTGCCTCAAACTCTCCCTTGGAATGAATTCAGAATTGAATTCAGAATTCAGACAGATATGTATTCTCCCCCTAGACATCCCCTAGATAATATTCTCCCCCTTTGCCATCAACAAAGAGGAGGGAAAAATTAAATATAATGGAGGAATCAAGAGAAGAACTGACTGGCATTCTGAACAGGTAGTTCATGAATAAGCATTCTAAAGCATAGAGTCTTCAGTCATATGAATTTATAAACTGCTATTAGAAAGATTTCTGGTTTAAGAGGGATAAAATTTGGAGTTCATGCACTACAAGCAATAGATAAGTTCACTGTGCATGATAAAATAATAAACCCGAATCACATTTGCATGAAAGATTCAGTTTCATAATATCTTACTTTCATAGTCTCATAAAAAATTATTGAGAGAAACCAAGTCATGTATTGAAACTAAACAAATTGACACTCATGAACTTTTCTTTTGAAGGAGCAGCATTATCAATATTAGACCATTTAGAGCATTCAGGTACCATAAGTCTTTCTGCGTAAGGGTATACGTTTATCAGACGCCAATACCCCTAGATACTCAACAAGATGGACCATTCTGCCTATGATCGAATTCAACAGAACTGAGTTACACCTTTTTGTGTGAGGGTACACGTTTATCAGACGCCAGTTACCCCCAAGTACTCAGTGAAACCAGCCTGCTGTTTTGAACATTTTAAACAGAGATAGCTGATACACTTCATGACATGAGTGTTGTCCACTTCTTTGATGGATCACTCAGTTTCTCAGTGATTTACCAGTCATTGCTCTGCCAATATTAATTTTCAATGATTTTCAATGTTTTTCAATATCTTTCTTAGCTGTCCTTTTTTTTTATGTTTCAGAATGACTTGTTTAAGAACAATACACATACTTAACTTCTCTAACATGATTTCAGATGAGTTTTCAGATTTCAGATATGATTAGCTTTGTCTGACATGAAATAAGAAAGAGGTTGCGAGTTTTATCAATTTTTAACTTACTTATATACTGATTACAATCTTTAAACTCCAACTATTATAAGATTTAAACCATTACATCAGTCTTTGAACAATTCAAATTCTTATAAATGAAGAAGTCCATTTTCTACTGCTTAGAAATCAGAACTGACCAACAGATTGCCATAATGTCAGAGACAAGTATTCAGAGTTAAAGGTTGAATGACTTCAAGAAAGTTGAAACCACTCTGAATTTCTAGCAATACTCCCCCTGTCTATATGCATGCAATTTGCTAATGAAAGCCAAGAATTAATTGAGAGAGAGCTTATGCATAGGTCATGAATGAATGATATGCAAATACTCGACAAGCTCCCCCTGAATATATACAATGTTTTCTTTGAACACTGAACAAAATATTTTGAAATTCATGCTCATTCAGACTCCCCTGTCAATCAATATAACCCATGGTACTAGGTGGAGAAACTGGTCTGAAAGACCATCTCACACATAGTAAGAACCTCCAGACAGATTTTCCTGCCCTTTAGTAGCCTACTATTTAATATACCACGGTTATGAAGAGAAATGCACTGCAGGACAGTTCTACATGCATGTTCAGTAATGATTATGAGTCTGTTTCAATATTCACATCCACATGAATTATCCAAGCAATCAAATGCAAGTCCACATCAGAAATTTTATTCACATCAGTTAAACAATCATTCATCATGCTGAAATTTACATAAGCCAAGTTCTCTTCTAAGAAACTTAAAATTTTCATTCCCAAGAGGCTTAGTAAAAATATCAGCAATTTGTTTTTCAGTTTCTATGAAATTCATTTCAATCTCATTTTTATTTACAGCATCTCTAAGAAAATGATGTTTTATCTCTATATGCTTAGTCCTAGAATGGTGAACATGATTTTTAGCAAGGCATATAGCACTAGTATTATCACATAAAAGTGGAATACATCCCAGATTTATCTGATAATCAGCCAGTTGGTGCTTAATCCAAAGTACTTGGGCTGCACAATTACATGTAGCAACATACTCAGCTTCAACTGTGGATAATGCTACAGTGTGTTGCTTCTTAGATGCCCAAGACACTAGACAGCCACCAAGGAATTGACAGTAGCCACTGGTGCTTTTTCTATCTACTCGACACCCAGCATAGTCTGCATCAGTGTAGGCTAGAAGCTCTAACTCACACTTAGCAGGATACCAGAGACCTAGTTCTTGGGTGCCTAGTAAATACCTAAAAATCCTTTTCACAGCTTTAAAGTGAGTTTCTTTAGGACTGGCCTGAAATCTAGAGCATAAACACACAGCAAATTGTATATCAGGTCTAGATGCTGTAAGATAGAGAAGAGATCCAATCATACCTCTGTATAGCCTTTGGTCCATAGGTTTACCTTTAGAATCTTCATCCAAACTGGTTGAGGTACACATTGGAGTAGCTATTTCCTTGAGGTTGTCCATTTTGTACTTCTTCAATAAGTTCTTTACATACTTGGACTGAGAGATGAAGGTGCCATCTTCTGTTTGTGTAACCTGCAGTCCAAGGAATAGTTTGAGCTCACCCATTGAGCTCATTTCAAATTCATCAGTCATTATTTGAGAGAATTCCTCACACAATTTGGGGTTAGTTGACCCAAACACAATGTCATCCACATAAATCTGAATGATAAGAATATCTGGATGGCTTACCTTGGTAAACAATGTTTGATCAACTATACCTCTTGTGAAGTTCTTGTCGGTGAGAAATTTGCTCAACCTGTCATACCAAGCTCTAGGAGCTTGCTTTAAACCATAGAGAGCTTTATTGAGCTTTGAAGAGGCGAAATCTCGCGCTTGTATCCTGAGCGGGCTGCAGATCACCTGAAGATGAACTGCAAGACAGGGAAACGTATCAGAGGGCCCAGGGGGCTTCCCTGGGGTAAAACCCTCAGATTGCTAAGTCAGTAGAGCTGTGGTGGAAGCAATAATGGGGAGGAGAAAAGCTAGCGCGCGAGATTCCTCTTCACCAGGGGGGGAAGCGGATTGCTCAGGAGTTTGGGTCTATGAGTACCTGGATGGCTCTCTTCTTCCGTCGGAGGATAGCCCTGGTTTAAATAGTGTGCCGCCTTCAGGAGTCCTGCAAGCTGAGGGGTCTCCGGCGGGAGTTACGTCCTCAACGTGGGCTTTCATGGCCTCATCATGGGAACGTTATCGCCTTGAAGTCCGGCGGTTTCTTGACTCCCCTATCCGTTGGGGACTCTTGAACGGATGATATTTGGTCTGGCCGAGCTCCTGAAACGCCAGCCCTGTCCGGGCGATGAGCATAGCTCGGTGAAAGAGGGGTTGGATAGGTCGGCTAATGCCTATCTCTCCCGGGCGGGGAAACGGCTTGGGCCGGACCTTCCTTATGACTTGACCATCACTCGGGCCCTCCGAGCCTAGAGGCCGCCGAGGAGAGTTGGTTCCACGAGTGTTTGTTTATTGGGCTTTTCTTTCCTGAGTGGGCCCCGTGGGCTGTCACTCAGGTTGGCTCGCCTCGTTGGACCCTGTTGGGTCTTGTTGGGCTGCTCTTTGGGTGGGCTACAGAAATCCCCCTCTCCAAGCTTGTAAACATGATTAGGTAAATCTAAACATTCAAACCGAGGAGGCTGTCTCACATATACATCCTCATTAATTTCCCCATTTAGAAAAGCAGATTTCACATCCATCTGCTGAAGATTTATTCCTAGGGAACATGCATAAGCCAATAAAATTCGTATTGCTTCTAACCTAGCTACAGGGGCAAAAGACTCTTCAAAGTCTATTCCAAATTCCTGATTGTACCCCTGAGCTACAAGTCTGGCTTTATTTTTAGTAACATTCCCTGCTTCATCAGTTTTGTTTCTAAATACCCATTTAGTTCCTATGACAGTTTCATGATCAGGAGGTGGAACCAAAAACCACACCTTATTCCTGTCAAATTGATTGAGCTCCTCATGCATGGCATTAATCCAATGCACATCTTGGAGAGCACAGTCAATGGACTTGGGTTCTGTGTTTGATACAAAAGTATAAGCATTCAGTTCATGTTGAATTCTTAAGTGGTCTCTAGTCCTAGGAGGGTCATGCAGATTTCTAATAACATTATCTACAGGATGATCCTTGAGATATCTAATATTTGCAATTGGACTATCATGAACTTGATTTACCTCCCCCTGAACTGTAGGCTCCTCTTCATTAAGCTCTTTATGTTCTTCTTCATCCTTGGATTTATCTGCAGGATCTCCTTCCTTCAGAATTTCACCATTGTTTTCATTCCTGCATTGACCAACATTAGAATTTGCCAAGGATTCATCAAAAACTATGTGTGGAGATTCTTCAACAGTTTTAGAGTTCAGATTGTACACTCTGTATGCTCGGGTGTTTTCAGAATAGCCAAGAAAGATTCCTGGTTCTCCTTTAGGTTCAAATTTATCAAGGTCCTTTTTGTCATTTATGTGAATGAAACATTTACAACCAAAAACCTTGAAGTGAGCAATAGAAGGTTTCTTACCTTTTAATATCTCGTATGGTGTTTGCTGGGTAGAAGGTCTTACCATGGGTCTGTTAATTACATAACAGACAATGTTCACTGCTTCAGCCCAAAATTTTCTTGGTAGACCACCTTCTACAAGGAGTGTACGACCCATTTCCACTAGGGTTCTGTTCCTTCTCTCCACAACTCCATTCTGCTCAGGTGTCCTTGGTGAGGAGTACCTGTGGTTGATTCCATTTGACCTGCAGAATTCATCAAATTGTGAGTTTTCAAACTCACCTCCATGATCAGACAAAATGTTTTCAATTTTTTGATTTGTTTTATCATAAAACTCTTGAAATTCAGAGAAAGCATCACTCTTATTAGATAAGAAATAAACCCAAGTATACCTAGAAAAGTCATCTACCATGACAAACCCATACCTCCTGCCTGATAGGCTGACAGATCTAGTTGGCCCAAAAATATCCATATGTATCAGCTCATAGGGTTTGGAAGACAGATTTTCAGTTCTAGACTTAAATGACTTTCTAGCTATCTTTGATTGAGTGCATGCATCACAGATTTTATTTTCTTTCTTGAATGAGACTTCAAGAAGTCCTCTAACCATGTCATGCTTATTTAATTTGTGCAAAATAGTGTAGCTAGCATGACCTAACCTACGATGCCATAAAAATGCTATGTCTTCTCTACTGACAGTAAGACAAAGGTTAGTGTGTTGAATTTCATCTAAATTTATCATGTAAGTATTATTTATTCTTTTTCCAGAAAATTTGACAATATCAGGATCAGGTTCAAAAACCTTACAGCATTGAGAATTAAATAAAACATTGTAACCTTTATCACATAACTGGCTGATGCTAAGTAGATTATAGGCTAACCCTTCAACCAGCATAACATCATCAATGCAGCAGGTAGAACACTTACCTACCTTACCTGATCCGATAATCCTACCCTTTGTGTTGCTTCCAAAGGTGACAAGGCCTTCTACTTTCTCAGTCAGTATGCAAAATTTGGCCTTATCTCTTGTCATATGCCTGGAGCAGCCGCTATCCATGTACCACAAGTTATTCTTGGCTGCCAGGCATACCTGCATACCCAATTAGGTAGAGAAGTTTGGAACCCAAGACTGATTGGGCTCTAATGTAAATGAAATAGAAGCAAAGCAGGAAAGCAAATGTTTCGGAATCCACATTTGTTTAAATGAATTTTGTTTAGTGGATCCTACAGATTTTCTTCTGTTGTTGTTCCTTTTCTTTTTATTGTTCTTTTTCTTATTGGCAGCAGCATGATTATTGACAGTATTGTTATTTCTGTGCCAGTGCCTTGGCCAGGGTATGTCCACAAAATTTTGGCCATAGTAGTTCCTGGGCTGGCTATGAAAATATTGATTTCTAGATGTTCGGTAACCATACCCATTGACCCAATTTCTATTGTAAGGTCTTTGGTTTTGAGCACCCTAGTATGCAAGACCTGTAAACCTATCCTGAGTTCTAGACCAATTTGACCTATTGAAGTAGGTTGGCTGTGCATTGTAGTGGGTCTGAGCTCTGGGTTGATAAAAATAATTGGGTTGACTCCTAGCAGCACTCTATCTCCCCTGTACTTTGGACCCTGCTGACCTATACACAGGTTTGTATTGGGTCTTCTTAAGAAGTGGAGGTGTTGGTGGAGACTGGGTTACCTTGACCTGGGGTTTACTGGATTGTGTAGGTTGACCCCTAACCTGAGTCTGAGCCCTAGGATTCTGGTTGGATGTGCTGGCTCTACTAGGCTCATTAACCTTTTGTTTGCCCTTCTCCTCAGCACTGGGCTTTTTCAGATTAGCAGTTTTGTTCATTAAATTTGTTGAGTTCATACTAATCAGAGGTCCCTTTTCCTTTTGAGCAACAAATGAAATTGTTTTCATCTCGAATGTTTTTGTTGCACTAGAATTAAATCCTAGGCCCTCTTTTCTGAAATTAACCTTTGACCCTAACAAAGCATTTAAGTTATCTGTTCCTTGGGTCATTTTCTCAATGGTTTTTATTTTATCCTCATTGTCTTTCTGAAGTTCATCAATAGATTTTTTCAGTTCATTGTTGACATTAAGGACATCTTCATATTTTTCAGAGATAATTTTGACTTCACTTTCACATTTCTGAATCTTCAGCTTCCATTCATCAATTTTATTTTCAAGCCTTAGATTCTCTTCCTTAGAAGCTTTTAACTCATTTTTGATTTCATCTTCTTCAGAGCATGTGAGTTTCAATTCATCAATCTCATATTCCAAACATGCAATTTTATCAGTTAGTGTTTTATCATTTTGCATGGAATTGATTTTTCTTCTAAGATGCCTATTCTCTTTTCTAATATCATCAGCTCTATCAACTATGTCATGATAAGCATCTACCCAATCAGTAATTGTGAAGTTTTCAAATCTAGTGATTACCTCATCTGTGTCCTCCTCTCTATCTTCGGAGCTTGTTGCCATAAGACAAATGGGCTGTTCAGATTCGGCTTCACTATCTGAGCTGCTGCTAAAAGAGCCTTCATCTTCATCACTCCATGTGGTGATCATAGCTCTTCCCTTCTTGGTTTTCTTCTTTGACCTGTCCTTATGTTTCTGATTGTCTGGATAGTCAATTTTCAGATGCCCTGGTTTCCTGTATTGATAACAGACATTAGCTTCATTTTTCTTTGCAGGTTTAGATTTATACCTTTTATCCTTTCGGCCACCACTGTATTTCTTCTGGCCGAACTGTCCTGCTCCCTTTCTGAGAAATTGCCTGAACTCTCTAGTCATCATGGCTATCTCAGACCGAGTCACATCTTCTTCTTCATTTAGGCTCTCCTCTGATGATGAAGAGCTGCTGGATATGGATTTTATTGATTTGCTGGAACTAGCCTTCAGCGCTATCGGCTTCTTCTTCCTCTCGGCTTCATCTGTCCTTGGCATGTTTATCTCATATGCCATTAGTGAGCCAATCAGCTCATCAGCTTTAGTATTACGCAAGTCCCTTGACTCCTCCATCACTGTTGCTTTGGTGTGCCAAATGGGAGTCAGGGAGCGCAGAATTTTCCTGACTACATCATACTCTGTCTGAGATTTCCCAAAACCTCTGAGGCCATTGGTTATGACAGTCAGCCGAGCGTACATTTCGCTGATGGACTCGTTCTGCTTCATCTTGAAGGCTTCATACTCAGATACAAGAAGATTGGCCTTCTGCTCTCTTACTTGAGATGTACCTTCATGAATTACTTCCAGCGCATCCCACATCTCCTTAGCTGATTTGCAAGCAGACACACGGGAGAATTCTGTAGGATGCAGAGCGCACTGGATAGCATTAATAGCACTCCAATTCAGCGTGGACCTTCTGATCTCCTCCTTGGTCCATACATCTTCATTCGGGGACAGCTCATAAGGTCCCTTGCTGACAATCTTCCAAATCTCATAATCCTTAGCCCTGAGGAACACTTGCATACGGTTCTTCCAGTATGCGTAGTTTGATCCATCAAAGAATGGGGGCTTCGTTGTTGAGTGACCTTCGGCAGTCATCCCTCGAGCATCCATCTCTGCCTATTCTCTTCGGGCGATGAGTCCCTGCAGAAGAGTTAGACTCTGATATCAAGTGTTGGGTTAGATGGACGCAGTCTATCTCCACTAAGTGTGGATCTAGAGGGGGGTGAATAGATCAACTTGCCTAATTTAAAACTACTATATGTTCTAAAGCGGAATTTAGGCAAACATCAGTTAAGCTAAATGAAGAGTGCTAAGCAAAGGCTCGACCCATGAAAGTCATTCACCATATCTTATATCGAAAGCTAGACATAAGTATGAGTGATATAATCAATGAAGCTAAGCAAAGGATACCAGCACACACAGTTCACAAGCAATCACACAAACACAATGCACACACGATTTTTAGGTGGTTCGGTCAACGACCTACGTCCACCCCACACTCAACCGAGTATGGCTTCCTGCTGCGCAGCACAGCTTGCGTCTGCTGGGCTTTACAGCTTGGCCAAACAATCCGCTGATACACAGCTTCGCTGGGCACTACAGCTTGCCGACCAGAGGATCTGATCCTCTGCAACCGCTGGGGAAATACAGCTTAACCCGTCCAGTGAAGACTACCACTGCAAGACCGCTGACACACAGCTTGAAGAAACAGTATTCGGAAATGAAAGACAGAATCAAAATGAAAACAAAAAAGCTCAAAAGCAATATAGCTCTAAGAGCAAAGCTCAGCTCTGGTTTTGAACCACGAGACTGAGATACAAGCTTACTCTCAATCTCACTCTCAATCAGCTCTCTCTCAGCTCATCTCTCTCGATCTCTTCTTCTCTCGTTTTCTTCTTCTCTATTTCTTTTCTTCTTCTTCTCTGTATCTTCTTCTTCTCTCTTTTCTCTCTGTGGATCGAAGGCTCACTGCTGCTGAGTGTATAGACTTTCTCTTCTTCTCCTTCGATCACTCTTCTTCTGTGGAAGAAGGCTTGTTTATATAGCAGCAACAGTAGCAGGCGTGTGCTCTCCACGTTTCCCGCCCAGTAATTTGGATCACGTGGCAGCATCCAATCGAGTGTCAGTACACGTGTCCTCATCTGGATACCTTGTCCTTCTCGGATCACGAGCCAGGTACCTCGGATCACGTGCCCCTCATTAGCTTCTGCATTCATTGAGGAGTTGACGCTGCATGAAGCACTGAGTTGACGCTGCATGAAACACTGAGTTGACGCTGCATGAAGCATGGAGTTGACGCTGCATGAAGCACTGAGTTGACGCTGCATGAAACACTGAGTTGACGCTGCATGAAGCATGGAGTTGACGCTGCATGAAGCATGGACAGTGTACAGACTTTACCCACTGTATGGACTTCATGTAATGCAAACGAATGTGAAGACTTCAGTGTATAGACTTTAGAAGACGAGTGCAATGTATAGACTCCATGAGACTCTAGTGCAGACAGACAATGTATAGAGTTCTCAGTTCAGCCGTCAGTGTATAGACTTGAAAGTCTTGAAGCCAATGTATAGACTTGAAAAGCTAAAGGGCTGTACAGACTTTGAAGACAAGGGCCGATGTATAGACTTGCCAAACAGTCCAGTGTATATACTTTATGCAAGGAGGCCAATGTGTAGACTTGAAAAGCTGAGGCCAGTGTACAGGCTTGCCACCGACCAGTGTGTGAACTTGCTCAGCCTGAGGCACAGTATGGACTTCAACTCTGCATATCGAATGTATGGACTTCAAGTATGAAGACCATTGAATAGACTTTGGATTCAAAGACAATGTGCAGACTTTGAGTTTGAAGACCAATGTCCAGACTTCAAGTAACACTGTGGATGTACAGACTTGATGGAGCGAAGCGATGTGTAGACTTGAATATGTGAAAGCTATAGTGAAAGAGTGTATACACTTGACCAGATCAAGGGCAATTTGGATGTACAGACTCTGAGGTTCAAAGCCAACTGTTGTACAAACTTAGAATATTAAGACTGATGTACAGACTTCATGCGTTGACGCTGTACACACTTAGCAAGTTGACGATGTACACACATCCAATGAAGTGCGTTGACGCTATAACATGAGCCAGTGAGATGCGTTGACGCTGTACACACTTAACCAATTCAAATGAAATGCAGTGTGTGGACTTTATCTGAAATGGACAATGTATAGACTCAATCGATATGAGAGTTTCCAGTGTATAGACTCAGTCTAAACAAGTCTGCTGGAGGAGTCAACCCATCCTCTGATGTGTCGACCCATGATAGTGAGAAATGCAGACAGCAGTGTATTAAATGCAAAGAACACATAGTCAGTCTGATAGAGCAATTTCATCAAATCAAAAGTAGTTGCCAATCAATCAAAACAATGGTGTTGCCAATGAAATAAAGCAAGTGTCAACATCATCAACATAGAGGGGTCACAACAAGATGAGATTGGCCCTCACAACAAGACGTTCCCCAACTTTGAGTCGTGGTAGGCCGCTGAGGGTATTCGGCCAGGTAGGGCCCCTGAGACTGGAAATGTTCTATTTACGGCCGTGCTTGCTTGTGGAAAATGACATAGCCATGTACTTTATGCAGAGATGGCGGGGATGCCGGGGGCCATGGCCCCTCCTGAGGCAAGAGATGAGGTGCCCACCCCCGTCGAGGAGCAAGAACCTGCGGCCACCCGGGACGGCTTCGGTAAGTGTCGAGCCATTCTAAGGAGATTTGTCTCCCCTTTTGTCTGGCGTCTGGCGGACTGAGGTTGCTGACTGTGTTTGTGATTTTGTTTGCCAGGTGAGGACCCGAATGCTACCCTGGAGATGGTCTAGGAGCTAGTGAGCACTAGGCCGTCAATGGAGCTCCCCTCGTTTGGGGCGGAGCCGAGAATGACTGGTGGCCTGGCCGCCCTTGTTGCTAGAGCCGTGTCGGGGTCACTACCACCGCCGTCGGTGGGGCCGCCCCACCCTCCTTTGCCAGCTGTTGTCTCGGCTTGCACGGTGGGGCTGGTTGGGTCTTCCATTATGGGACCCTCAGGTACGTGACATGGAGCTTAGCCACTAGTGGTGAGCTTTTGCATCACCTGCCGATGCTAAGCCTCTTCTGGTGTTGGCCATAGGTACTTCATCCCCTTTGGAGGAGGGCGAGTTTCCTCGTGACGTGGCTGGAGCTGCAGGTGGGGAGCCTACGGCTACGGCTGCGGCTAGGGAATACGAAGAAGTCGTTGACATATAGGAGATCTCTAAGGGGAGCGCCCCAACTGGTGAGTCTTATGTAAAGCCCTGGACTGGGTGATTTTCTTTATGTGAGGTCAAGTTGTGTACTGACCCTATTGTTTCATTGGTCCGCATGGGCTTCTAGTTCCACCACCTCTGGCAGTTCTTCGGAGACTTATTTAGGCTCCTCAGGTAGTGGGAGTTTCATCATGGAGACATAGGAGAGTTCAGGCTCCTCTTCTTCTGGGGCCTCCTCCACCAAGGGGGCTAAGATGGAGGCTACTTCTGGGGGTGCGTGGGGCTCTTTCATTTCCCCGTTTAGCACTTGTTTATGCCTTCCGGCATAATATTGATGTTTCTGTTTTGTGTGTAGTGCTGGGGTCAGAGGAGGAGCGTGTGCCAGCTCTTGTTGCCGATGGTCGGGAGGAGGCCTCCGATCTCCCTGCGGCTTCTGGTGTGGACATGGCTATGGGAGAAGGCTACCTAGTCGTTGAGGAGTCGTTGCCTTCCCCAACTCTGGTGAGTGACGCCGTAGGCGCTGAGGGGCTTGCTCTGGGTAAGGAATGAGAATTCCTTTTTCTCAGGTTTTCCACCTTGTTTTTCATGGAAAGTTTCAAATGCATTCTTGACTTTCCATTTGTTCTTTCTAGTATTGTGCAGCCTCGACTAGTGTGCTGACGGAGACAGGTGACTCCGCTCTGAGCCTGGAGGTGGAATGGCCTTCCTCCACTCCGCCGACGGAGCCGTTAGTAGACGGATGCCTGGGTGCCTCCTTGCTTCAGTGAGTGCGAGGGTACCTTCAGAGCGACCCCCTTCTTTCTCTGGAGGACTTCAGGCAGTGTCTGGCGGAGTGTACCCGGGGCTACCACAACCTTGGCTTCCCACAGGAGCCCTGGATGTGCGGGTTGGCTGGGATATAGACCGAGTACCTACGGCTTCGTTAAGCACAGAAGTAGAGGGCTAGGAGGCTGGTCGCTCTCCAGGAAGAGCAGGAGCAACTTGACCGGCTTGCGACTGCCGTAGCGGAGCAGAGGACTCGCGCCGATGTGGCTGAGTCACTCTTCAGAGACTGAGCTGTTCGGCTGAAAGAGGCCGATAGCAGGACGGAGGCCTTGAGAAAGGCCTGGGAGGAGTAGCAGTTGGCTATGGAGCACGCTAGAGCTGAGTGGCGAGAGGCCATGAGCACGGTCCAGGCTAGCGCTCAGCTTCTGTACGCTCTTGAGGCGGAGCTCGCGGTTGCTCGGTCTCACGTGTCGGCGTTGGAGAGGAGCGAGTCATGACTTTGCTATGTTCCCCGCCCTCTTTTGTCATGTTGTATGTCCGCCTATACGATCTCTTGTTACCCTAAGGGCATGTCTTGGGTTCCTCTTATATAGTATGAATGACAAATTTCTGGATTTATTTTGTCATTTCTTATGTTGTCCCATCCTTTTCTTTCATGTGGAATAATGCTGGGCGCGGGCACTGGCGACCACGTACTATTAGTCGTGGTTGATTCTTCTGCTGTGTGCTGGTGACAGGGAACTGGGTACTTGAATCCGGGTACTGGACTGGAGACTGAGTGTTAGGTAGTGTGATAGTATTGGGTGTGCTACATGCCAATTTCGGGTCGGGTAGGCCCAATAGTTGTTCAATCTTGTTCATCATTAATAAAGTGGTATTTGAGCGTAAATTTGTAATTGTATATTACTTTACGATGTCCCTAGGATATGTGGTTGTAAAGTCAACTCGAGATGGGATCTCGATTATGAGACTAACTTTACATGGACACATACCTTAAAACTATTCCTGGTTGGAAGGTAATCACTCGAGGACTTTGATTACCTATTAAACCAGTACACATGATGTATGGGTGAGCAGTCTCATGGTCACTGGTGCGGGGCACCGATACATATGTGTAGGTGTACGTTCTGGGAGGATGTACACTGAACTGATCCACTATTAGATCTTCAGATGGTTGATTGTACCTAATGTCAACTGAAGATCCAATTGTCTCAGTAGTATCGTTGGTCCTTTGACATGAGACATTGATCGGATCTTACACGAGGACTGGAATGGTTTAATGAGTTGGCTAAGTGACTTTAACCATAAGTCGTGAATTGCCAAGTTATTAACCATTTCAGGATACGTGTGAAGATCATCAATGGTCAAGAGGGGATCGCTCACTGTCGGGTATATATCAGACAATTAATGGGTCATGACACTGACGCTCCACTAAATCCCTGGCCAGGGTCGTATGAGTTCGTTTAGAACGAACGTCATACACTTTAAGGAGGTCGTGGTTGAATGGCACGATCATAGGGTTTGATAGTTACCATACCCTCGATCGAGCCAGACTCATAGAAGGAGCGAGAGATTATAGCGATGCGGCAACTGTAGACTTATAGGTACCAGACAGGGTGGTTTGAACCCGGCGTCCTGTGGGATCACGCGGATTTGCTTGACCCAACGTGATCAAAGGTTTTGAATAAATTAAACTATCATTCGGCTCTAGTAGAAGCGAATAATGAGTTTATTTTACTTCTAATTGGAATTGAAAATTAATGGGCCTTAAACTAGAGTGACAATGGGCCTAGAGGATCACACATAATAGATTCTCGGGTGACGGGATATTATTGTACAGATGTATATATTAAAAGTCTTAAATGCTTTTGGGAAAAGAATGATGAGAAAAGCTTCATATATGCATATATAATAATGCTAGGATACATATACAATATTGGTTCTTAGGGGTTCTTTTAGAAAGAGCCCAACTCTTATATATAAGTATGTTACGTAGAGTTTCCTCTCTTTAACCAAGCATTCATAAGAGGAGAAACTCCACTCCCCTTCTTTCTTTCCCCTCCTCTCCCTCTTGCACTCTCTCTCTCCCCCTTATTGCTCTCTCTCTTCCTCTCAAGGGAGAAAGGCTTAAGGAAGAAGAAAGGGATTTTGAGCATCGGTGGTTCGTGCACGGGGGAAAGAACGGGTGGATGTTGTCACTGCGCGAGGATCCGTGTGGATCAACACTAGAGGCCGTACACTTGTGCGGCTCTGCGTTCGTAAAATCTGCATCGGGCACTGCGGACAACGTCGTTCCGCGCAAGGTATAGATCTACAATCCGTTTTGGGGTTGGGTTAATTTATAACATCGATTATAGCATAGATCTTGGATTCCAAAAGAGCCTGGGTTCGTGGTTTAAATTTTTATTATCCGCTGCGTTGCCCGAACTAGGCTGATCGAATCCTTACAGTGGTATCAGAGCCAGATTTCGCTCTGACTGATGCAATTTCTCCGTATAGAATCATGTATAGGGGCAATCTTCATGATCTTCAATTATTTAAAATTGGAACGTGGTGCTCGGCATCCTTGTTCATGATAATCTAAGGAAACATGATGCTGGGCATCCTTTGTTCCCCGTAGATTTAAAAAAAAAAAAGGAAGCATGTTAATTATCCTTTCTTAATTGAAAATTCAAATCTTGAATGTTATTTAACTTTTAAATTTAGTTAGTTGGGATAATTATCACTTAACTTGAGATAAAAGTGTAATAATTGAAGATAATCATGAGAAATTCAATATTTTGAATTTTTAATTATTAGATAATTGTTAAATTCAAAATTTGAATTTCATTGAAGATAATTATAGAAAATTCAAATTTTTGAATTTTTAATTATTAGATAATTATTAAATTCAAAATTTAAATTTTAGAAAATTGATAATTGAGGATAATTATATTATTTAAATTTACTTTAAAATAAAATTATTAGATAATGAATTTGAATTTGAAATTAAATAATTAGCTTATTTAAATTTATTTTAAATTTAACTATTAGATAATTAAATTTAAATTTAAATTTAAATAATTATCTCAATTATCTGAATTACTTGAATTAGATTCAAATAAGCATACCCCTATTATATGTGATAGTTCTATGTATGCTTTGTTTAACACCTTGAATTGGCTTGCTTATATGTTTTAATTTTAGTTGATCCAACTTGGATTTTTAAAAATTAAATAAAGCCAGCCTATTTTTTGTTTGCACATCCCACTTTTCAATCTAAATGTAAGGATTATTTTCAAAAATAACCCTTGATTGATTTGAATGTGTGGGTTGGCAAGTGCTCATGGACATAGCTAGCTAATGTTATTATTTGGGACCTGCGAGCCTCCCTTCTCTCTCTGGTGAAATTCCTATGTACTTATATCCCCCTGCACTGGTTGTACTCGTCCTGAGGGCTTCTGGAATTTAATTGGCATGTAATTTAAATTTTGCCGGCCTGCGTGCCGTGTAAAAATTGTAATTTACGCGATATCGGAGAATGAAGGCGTGGAGCACAACCAACAAAGACGATCCAGTTGCTTCGAAAGCGAGCCGGATGTCTTAGTAGCATTAGGCACAGGGTCCATGATCACTTGCGATTTAATTTTTGCATTGGATGCACTTACTTTGTGCAAACTACTAGGTACGGTAAATATATTGGATATATTTATATTACCACTTATGGTGAGATCAATAAAAAATCAAATTCCCTCGCACTTTAACTTTAGATCTGGTAAGCGTGGCTCTAGGAGTCGTCGTGGCACTCCACCATATGGGGTAAATGAATATTTTCATCTCATGGATTTGTTGTGCTTTTCACAAGGTCCATGGGTTTGGGGACATGATGCAACTCCAAAGCTAAGCCACAATGGGGTGAGGAATTGAACTTGACCTTGTTGTGCTTTCCATAAGAGTCGGGTCATGAACTCATTGTGTTGGGTTCTGTGCCCCCCCTCCTTATCTTTGACAATGGTTTTGATGACTCCAATATATTGTGTGTTTTATGTAGAATGACATCTTGATGATAAACATGCTGATCACATGTTGATATCTTTGATTTGCAGGTTTGGCATGCTTCGTGGAAGCAGTTTTTCTATTTGGGTTTGCAAGGGTCAACCCCATGGGTCGACCCCTGGCTCTTTGAGCCTTGGTTCTCACTTTGTTATTTAGCTGGTTGCTTAATGATGATTCATGGGTTTATTAAATCTCATAATGTTTGAAATGTATGAATTAAGCTTGGACTTCATTTGAACTTCTTAGTTGAACTTGGAACTCTCAAATGAATTGCTTTCATCTATTTAAGATGTGAGGATTTGGCGTTTAATAAAATGCTTTCATGGAAATGCTTCATGGATCTTGTTGGGTTAGCTCCATATGCATAGACCCAACCATGGGTTGCACAGACCTTGATAGAATGCATTGAGTGATTTTGCTTTGGACTGAACTTTGAGTTTTTAAAGTGAAATTGAGTAGTCTTTCAATGCATGATCTATCTGTTGATATGTGAGCTTCTGTATCAAACTAGTTGGATATTTGTGAATCAAACTTCTTATGTGGATTGACATGAAAGGATTTGTGTATATTATGTAGGTTCCATTCTACTCCCTAAACCCTTGATCATATGGTAAGAAGTTAATCTTCAAGTTCATTTATAGTACCTTGAATGGGTTTGAGTCATTTCTCATGGTATGTCACTATTTATGCATACAGTACATGGATTGTCTAGGCCTTCATTGATGTACATGCAAGTTTCCTGAAATGTTTTGCTAATCTTGTATCCCATATTGCCTTATGAGACCAAGTTTTAATTCCTAAACTTGCTTTCAAAATCTGGTTTGATGTGTGTTTTAAAGACCCCTCATGCATCTCATTTCCTAGTTTTTGAATGGAGTTTAATTGAGGTTTCAATTAAGTTTAATTGAGTTTTCATTTCTATCAGGAAAAGCGTCGACTCATAGAGTCGACACTTATTTTGTTCTGTTCTGTCTGCTGCATTATTTTGCTTGTCCAGACAGAAAGTGTCGACTCTAGGAGTCGACACTTTCTAGCCAGCTTGCTGGCTGGACACTTCTGGCTGCAAGTGTCGACTCCTAGAGTCGACACTTACAGGCCGGAGGTCTGTTTTCATAGAAAACAGAACCTCTAGTGAAAAGTGTCGACCCTATGAGTCGACACTTTCACCCGGGTCCTATTTTTTATATAACGGGACAGAACGTGATGACAAAAGTGTCGACACTTTCTCTGGTTCGTCCGGATCGTGGTTTTCAGATTATTTTTGAAATGCCCGTTTTGTTACCCATTTTGCCTTGGCTTTTAAACCTATACCCTTAGGGTTACTATGCATGTTTGGGTGTTGTTTTGAAAGGGTTTTGAGAAGGGCTATTGCGGTATTTTATTCACCTATTTGCTGCCCTATATGTAGGCCACGATCTCCATCGGAGGAGAGATCCCCCTTGCGCTAACCTTGCCTTATCTGCTGCAGGTGAAGAAGAACGAGGAAGAGAAGGTGCTTGCATCGGCTGGAGAAGGAAGACGCAGCTGCTAACGACCACGTCTCATGATCCCGAGCTTGAAGCTGGAGGGAGCTGTCGCTACTCTCGTCACCGGCTACTGGCTTGGGCGTTTCTATTAAAGGGGCTGAGTTCCTCTCTCATAGTTTTATCATTCTAAAGCACTCTTCTATTTTATCTCTGAGTTGTGTGAAGATTAAGGGGATATCTAAATCAATCATTTCCATATTCTTGTTTGAGATTGTTTTAAAGTTTGGGGTTATTATTTCTGTCTATCCTTCCAGGTGAAGAAGAACAAGGAGGAGGTCCTGCATACCTTGAAGGAAGAGGAAGACAAGGAAGATGCCATTAGCAAGATACTTTCTGCAGATCTGAACCCACTTGAACGACACTGCCATACACTCTATCAGGGCGCCTCCCACAATTTCAGCCGGCTTCCACTTCGTGAACAAAAGTCTCCAGCGCAACCATCCATCCTATCGATGGATTGTATTAAAGATTTGAGGGAGATTCTTTGGTTTTTCATTCCTACTCATTTTATTTGATCATAGATCAATATCCCTTGTGGTCATTGCATATACTTTGTCATTGTTAAACTCTGAACATCATTGTGTGTGTGAGCGGAGCTACATCTCCGTGTGGTTTTAGTGTCTGGGGTGTGTTCCCCGACGTTGTGTGTGTGTGCTGCAGTGGCAACATTTTGGGGCTTGTCCCCGTGTGGATATTGCTGTGGAAGCGGCGTGTGTGTGGTTGGGGTTCGTCCCCGTGTTGCTACGTTTCGTAGCGTGGAGTGAAGCCTCACCCGGTTGGGTGAGGGGTGGACGTAGGGAGCCCGTCGTGGTCTCGAACCACCTAAAAATCCTTGTGTCTTGTGTGATTGCCTATGTGACTGTCATTTCCTCTATCTCCGTTCACAGGTAAATTATACAGGTTTTTAATTCACTACACTGTCACACACTGCTACCTCCGTTATCTGTGTTGAGCTTAATTTCTTTGATTAGTTGCATTAACTATCTGTGTGAGATCGAAAAGTTTGAGAGAACATTGTAATCTCACTTGAGTTTTAGTTAATCAACGCTGTTAGTTTTACTTCCGTTGTAATTAGTTAAGAAAGTGTTTAAAATTCGCCATCTCGGTAAGGGGATAATTCAACCCCCCTTCTTGTCCGCCATCTCTCTGTGCCAACACATTGCTATGTCGAAATGGTGGTAAGATCTAACCAAGAGTATCCTTTGTTGTGCTTTCCACAAGGGGATGACTTCTCGGGGGCTGAAAATCAGATATTGCATTGGATGCAAGTACTTGATGACTGCCCTTGAGATGGCGCATGGCTTGTTGTGCTTTCCACAAGGTCATACCTCAGTCTCGTTGGGATTCCGACCAACTAAGATGATCCTGTTGATCTCCCGTTCTATATACTGAGGGTTATATAGTTCGATCGAAAAATAGTGGGACTAAGATTGAAAATCACATCTAAGTTAGAATTTGAACATATGTTAAGTTATCTTTTATTTCTTATCTAGATTACGATGTCATCGTCTAACCCTCTCCGTGGCATCTTGGATGCCAATAGACTAACTGTACCGAACTTCTTGGATTGGCTGCATAATTTACGCATAGTCCTCACCGCCGAAAAAATAGCCTACATGTTGGACACGGTTCATTCTGAGCCAGCTCCTGATGCTGACGAGGGTGATTTAGTGACTTATGCCAAATGGTCAGAAGATTCTTCCCTTGCCCAATGTTATATGCTGGCCTCTATGGATCTTGAGCTACAAAGGTAATTTGAAAAGAGTGATTGTAGAACCATACTTCTTAACCTACGCCAGCTCTTCGGGGAGCAGGGTAGGATTGAGAGGTATGATATCTCCAAGAAACTTTTCAGGACCCGGATGTCAGAGGGTGTTTCAGTACAGGCTCATGTATTAAAAATGATGGAGTGGATTGAGAGACTCAATACACTGGGGTTCAAATTGGATCTTGAACTGTGCATTGATCTTATTCTCCAATCATTGCCCGACTCCTTTTCCCCCTTCATCAGAAACTTCAACATGAATAGGATTGAAGCAACTCTCCCGGAGCTGCTCAACATGTTGGAAAGTACTGAAGGGACTATGCAGAAAGATAAATCATCTTCTGTAATGGTTTTTGGCTGGGCCAATAATAAAAGTAAGGCCGCCCAGACATCCAACAAAGGGAAGGGAAAGAAGAAGGCCAAGGGTAAGAAAGTCGCCAAAGGTGACAAAGGAAAGGGCAAGAAGAATGAAAAAGAGGACAAATGTTTTCGATGCGGACAAACTGGGCATTGGAAAAGGAATTGCAAGATAATTCTGAATGAAGGTATTTTTGTCATAGACCTTAATTTGTCATATGTAAAATCCACATCATGGGTATTGGATACTAGATGTGCATCTCATATCTGCAACTCTTTGCAGGTGCTGGCAAATAGAAGGCGGTTGGGCAAAAAGGAGATTGAGTTGAGGATGGGCAATGGAGCTTTAGTTGCTGCCAAAGCTGTCGGGACTCCATGCCTCAGTTTATCTTTAGGGGTCATTCTGGAGCTGAATGACTGTTATTATGTTAATAATATCATAAAGAACATTATTTCAATCTCTATCTTATACAACATTGGATATACATTGGCTTTTAATAGCACTGGGTGCTCTATAATGAATAATGGTTTGGTGATAGTCAATGGTTCATTAGTCAATGGTCTTTATGTATTAGATACATGCTCTAATGTTATGCAGATTTTCAATGCCAATGAAGTGAATCCTACATACCTCTGGCACTGCAGCCTTGGTCATGTAGGTGAAAAGCGTGTCTCTCACATAACTCAAATGGGTATTTGAATTCATTCAAATACAAGCCATTTGATACATGTGAGTCTTTTCTCATGGGGAAGATGACCAAGGCTCCCTTTAGTGGACATGATGAGAGGGCTGCTGACCTTCTCGAGCTCATACACTCGGTTGTGTGTGGACCCATGTCCATAGAAGCAAAAGGGGGTCACCTCTATTTCATCTCTTTTATTGATGACTTCTCGAGATATGACTGTGTATTTAATGAGACACAAATCACAAGCCTTTGAGAAGTTTAAGGAATACAAGAATGAAGTAGAGAAACATACTAGCAAGAGTATTAAGGCTCTTCGATCAGATCGAGGAGGAGAATATCTTAGCCATGAATTCACTTCTTATCTTAAGGACAATGAAATTATTTCTCAGTGGACTCCACTGACACCACAGCATAATGGTGTATCCGAGAGGAGAAATAGGACCTTGTTAGACATGGTCCGATCCATGATGTCCATGTCAAGACTACCCTTGTCTCTCTGGGGCTATGCCGTAGAGACTGTAGCCTATTTTCTGAATAGGATCTCAAGTAAATTTGTTCTTTCTATACCATGTGAGATATGGAAGGGCAGGAAACCAAATTTTAATTGCATTAAAATTTGGGGGTGTCCTGTCCATATAAAGAGGAACGATTGCGATAAGCTTGAGTCTAGAACCGATAAGTGCAGGTTTGAGGGATATCCAAAGGAGACATTTAGATATTATTTCTATCACCCCTCTGAGCAAAGGGTCTTGGTGGCTAAGAGAGTTGTATTTCTAGAAAGGGAATATCTACTCCAAAAAAATAGTGGGAGCCAGATAGAATTGGACGAGGTCCAAGAACCACAACTTAAAGACACCGTCTCATTGGATAAGACTGTATCGGTTGATCCTACTCCGAATGAAACACAGACACTACGGAGATCTGATAGACTACCAAGAGAATGTGAGAGATATGTTGGACATGTCTCAGAGAGGTCCTCTAAGGTATGTATCAATGAGGATGAAGATCCTCAATCCTACCAGGAGGCGATCCATAGTAAAGACTCCGAGAAATGGCAAGAGACAATGGGTTCAGAGATCCAGTCCATGTACACCAACAAAGTTTGGAACTTGGTTGATGTACCCGAAGGGAAAGTCCCTATTGGCTGCAAATGGATATTCAAAAGGAAGATCGGTGTAGATGGATACATTGATATATACAAGGCCAGATTAGTGGCAAAAGGGTATCGTCAAAGACAAGGTATTGACTATGACGAGACATTTTCACCTGTGGCCATGGTTAAGTCAATCAGAATCCTCCTTACCATTGCTGCATACCTGAATTATGAGATTTGGCAAATGGATGTGAAGATAGCTTTTTTTAATAGAAATCTATCAGAAGAGGTGTACATGGTATAGCCTGAATGATTCACTTCCAAGCTTCATCCTAATAAGGTATGCAAACTTCAAAAGTCCATCTATGGATTGAAGCAAGCATCTCAGAGCTGGAACTTAAGATTTGATGAGACTGTCAAAACTTTCAACTTCATTTAGAATGAAGATGAACCCTGTGTTTACAAGAAGGTCAGTGGGAGCTCTGTGACCTTTTTGGTCCTATATGTTGATGACATCTTACTCATTGGGAATGATGTAGGGATGTTGACATCAACTAAGTCTTTGTTGTCCAAGACCTTCTCCATGAAGGATTTGGGAGAAGCATCCTATGTACTGGGCATAATGATCTACCGAGATAAATTCAATAGGATGCTAGGATTATCCCAATCCATGTACATAGACACTATCCTCAGAAGATTCAGGATTGAAAATTTCAAGCGAGGTCTCATTCCCATGAGACATGGAATTTACCTATCCAAGGGGATGAGCCCTAACACATTTGAGGAGGTGGCACACATGAGTAAAGTGCCCTATGCTTCGGTAATAGGGTCAATCATGTATGTAATGCTATGTACACGGCCTGATGTTGCCAATGCTTTAAGCATTGTCAGTAGATATCAGGCAAATCCAGACGAGGAGCACTGGAAGGCAGTAAAGGGCATCCTTAAGTACTTGCGGAGGACTAAGGATCTTTTTCTACTTTATGGAGGAGAGGACCTACAGCTTAGAGCTTACACAGACTCTAGTTTCCAGTCAGATCTAGATGACTGCAAATCTATGTCTGGATTTATATTCAAGTTGAATGGAGGGGCAATCAGTTGGAGAAGCTCCAAGCAAGATACGACTGCAGACTCGACGACGGAGGCAGAATATATTGCTACGGATGAAGCTGCTAAGGAAGCCATCTGGATGAAGAAATTCATCTTGGAACTTGGCGTAGTTCCCCAGATATCAACTCCCATCCCATTATTTTGTGATAATAATGGGGACATCGCCCAGGCGAAGGAACCAAGGTCTCACCAAAGGTCGAATCACATTTCAGGCGCTTCCACCTTATTCAAGAGATTGTTGATCGTGGATATGTGGCGGTAGAGCCTGTACCATCAGAAGATAACATAGCAGATCACTGACTAAGCCTTTGACACAGATTGTGTTTGAGCGCCATCGGGATAAGATGGGCCTCAAAGTTGTGGGTAATTAGCTATAGTCCAAGTGGAAGATTGTTAGTATTGGGTGTGCTACAAGCCAATTTCGGGTCGAGTAGGCCCGATAGTTGTACAATCTTGTTCATCATTAATAAAGTGGTATTTGAGCGTAAATTTGTAATTATATTTTACTTCACGATGTCCCTAGGATATGTGGTTGTAAAGTCAACTCGAGATGAGATCTCGATTATGAGACTGACTTTACATGGACACATACCTTAAAACTGTTCCTGGTTGGAGGGTAATCACTCGGGGACTTTGATTACCTATTAAACTAGTACACATGATGTATGGGTGAGCAGTCTCATGGTCACTGGTGCGGGGCACCGATACATATGTGTAGGTGTACGTTCTGGGAGGATGTACACTGAACCGATCCGCTATTGGATCGTCAGATGGTTAATTATACCTAATGTCAACTGAAGATCCAATTATCTCAGTAGCATCGTTGGTCCTTTGACATGAGACATTGATCGGATCTTACACGAGGACTGGAATGGTTTAATGAGTTGGCTAAGTGACTTTAACCATAAGTCGTGAATTGCCAAGTTATTAACTATTTCAAGATACGTGTGATGATCATCAATGGTCAAGAGGGGATCGCTCACTGTCGGGTATATATCAGACAGTTAATGGGCCATGACACTGACGCTCCACTAAATCCCTGGCCAGGGTCGTATGAGTTCGTTTGGAACAGACGTCATACACTTTAAGTTGGTCGTGGTCGAATGGCACGATCATAGGATTTGACAGTTACCATACCCTCGATTGAGCCAAACTCATAGAAGGAGCGAGGGATTATAGCGATACGACAACTGTAGACTTACAGGTACCAGACAGGGTGGTTTGAACCTGGTGTCCTGTGGGATCACGCGGATTTGCTTGACCCAACGCGATCAAAGGTTCTGAATAAATTAAACTATCATTCGGCTCTAGTAGAAGCGAATAATGAGTTTAATTTACTTCTAATTGGGAATTAAAAGTTAATGGGCCTTAAACTAGAGTGACTATGGGCCTAGAGGATCACACACAATAGATTCTCGGGTGATGGGGTATTATTGTACAGATGTATATATTAAAAGCCTTAAATTCTTTTGGAAAAAGAATGATGGGAAAGGCTACATATATGCATATACAATAATGCTAGGATACATATACAATATTGGTTCTTAGGGGCTCTTTTAGAAAGAGCCCAACCCTTATATATATGTATGTTACGTAGAGTTTCCTATCTTTAGCCAAGCATTCATAAGAGGAGAAACTCCACTCCCCTTCTTTCTTTCCCCTCCTCTCCCTCTTGCTCTCTCTCTCTCTCCCTTGTTGCTCTCTCTCTCTTCCTCTCAAGGGAGAAAGGCTTAAGGAAGAAGAAAGGGGTTTTGAGCATGGTGGTTCGTGCGCGGGAGAAAGAACGGGTGGATGCCGTCACTGTGCGAGGATCCGTGTGGATCAACTCTAGAGGCCGTACACTTGTGCGGCTCTACGTTCATGAAATCTACATCGGGCACTGCGGACAACGTTGTTCCGCGCAAGGTATAGATCTACAACCCATTTTTGGGTTAGGTTAATTTATTGCATCGATTAGAGCACAGATCTTGGATTCCAAAAGAGCCTGGGTTCATGGTTTAAATTTTTATTATCCGTTGCTTTGCCCGAACTAGGCTGATCGAATTCTTACATAGTGGTTGCCAGATACTGGGTACACAGGAAGACCTGAGCACAGGGTACCAGGGACTGGGCACTGATACTGGGTGTTGAGTGTAGGGTACTGGGGGCTGAGTGTTGGGTACTGGAGACTGGGTACTGGGTATTGGAGGCTGAGTGTTGGGTACTGGAGACTGGGTACTGGGTACTGGATGCTGGAGGCTAACCCCGAATGGGATGTTGGCCTATATTGCTGGAAACTGGGGCTGGGAGCCGACCCATCTGGGTGTGATGGTCTGTATGACTGGAGACCAGATGCTGCAGGCCGACCTGTGAGGGTGCTTCGGCCTATATTGTTGGAATTGTTTCATTTGTGTGGTTAAAGTTGGGGCTGGCTGGCTAACCGCCATGGAGACGTAGCCGGAGGCTGGGACTAGGATTGAAACTAGTGTTAGAATGGGGGCTGGGACTGGCCGGGTGACCGTTTGAGGTGCTGTAGCTGGAGGCCGGGACTGCAGCTGGGTCTGAGACTGGAACTGGTATTGAGACCAGAACTAGAGCTGGCCAGCTAACCGTTTAAGGTGTTGTAGCCGGAGGCTGGGACTGGGGCTGGATCTGGGACTGGAACTGGTGTTCAGACTGGGACTGGGGCCTGGTCGGCTGACCGTTTAAGGTGTTGTAGCCGAAGGTCGGGACTGGAGCTAGATCTGGGACTGGTACTGGTCGGCTAACCGCTAAGGTAGGTAGCCGAATACTGGAACTGGGAACTGGTGGTGGCCAACCCTCGGGGGTGTGACGGCCATCATACTGCGTAGTGGTGTTGTGCTTGCCGTCGGCGAGGTGTCGCGGTCGGAGAGTAGAGAGGAAGAGGAGGGATTTTCTCGTTACCAGCTCTACCGCCCTTGCGGGTTTTCACCAGAGCTGGCCCCCTTTAGCTTTTTTCGGTGCACCCTTGTGGGTTTTCACACCGAGGGGTTACCCGATTTTGCCTGAGACGCTCTTTCGGGTTTTCACCTCAACTGGGTTGGTGGTAATTTTTTGCCCTCAGTAGTCCTGTGGAGGGAGCTAATTGAGGCCGTCGGGGTATCTCTATTTTTAACCCCATATTTTGTCATTGCCTTTTTTTGTATTTTTTTTCGAATCTGGGGATTGTCGTCCGTAGCATACTACTATCAGGGGACGTAACCTGAGGCTTGTGTTGTTTGAAGACTTGATATCTCTATGGCCCTGGTTAGGAATTTTGCATGGTACTGAGTCATGGCCCCCAAGGGTCATTATATCTTGGTAGAGTGTGGTTGGAGTTATAAATGGCGGGTTAGGGAATCAGTAGACATTGAAATGGTGACTAGGATCATGGTGGTGAACCATGACGAACTGGCGACTAGAGCTTCTGGGTTGAGGGTATTTAAGGTGTATGGTCATAGAATGAAGGGGGTCTGGGAATTGGCTGAGACTGAGGTTCGCTGGCATAAATGACTGGGATAACATGTGGACACTAGGGTATGTGGGCCCGCTACAACGGAGCGGAGGCCGAGTGTAAAATGAGCCAAACTGGGTCATATAAACCTAACTGGGGAGAGTAGGGTCAATGAATTAGTGATATGTATTGGTCAGGGACTGGCATGTTTTGACTGGAGAGGCCTATGATTTGTTGAGAGGTGGGTGGATAGCCACCCTGACTGGTGGAGAGAGATTTTTTTTCTCATTACCGGCTCTACCGCCCTTTCGGGTTTTCGCCAGAGCCAGCCCCCTTTAGCTTTTTCCGACGCACCCTTGCAGGTTTTCACGTCGAGGGGTTACCCGATTTTACCTGAGGTGCCCTTCCGAGCTTTCACCTCAGTCGGGTTGTTGGCCTTTTTGCCTCCAGTCGCCTCTTTGCAAGAAGGGCGACTGAGTCCGTCGGGGTATCTCTATTTTTAACCCCATTTTTTTTGCTTACCTGAGAGCCTGACGGCTGGATCATTACTGGTGCTGGGCATCCTCACTTTTGCGATCGCGGGGACGAAGCTGGGAGGCCAACCTCTACAAGTGCGTAGGGGTGGCGCTGGGAGGGCCTGACTGGCCCTGCTGCTTCACTGGGAGGAAAGATCGGAAGAGGTGACTGGCCCCGCCCCTTAAAGGGGCTGGTGTCACTGGTGATGGCTGAGGCACGCGCCTTAGTCTGGGTGGCGCGCGAACTCGTGCTCTGGGGCGTGGTATAACTTCATGTGTTTACCGTTGAGAGGTGGGAATGGCTTATTACCCTTGTGGTCTACAACTGTGTAGGCCCCACCCTCATAGACATCATGAATGATGTATGGACCTCGCCAATTAGGTTGTAATTTTCCACTCGAGTGCCCCGCCATGACTTCTTTTTCCTTGATCATGACGTGGTCGCCTTGGTTGAAGGCTCGCTGTTTGACGAGCTTATCATAGGCTCAAGCCCTGCGAGCTTGGTATACTTGTAGGTGCCGATAGGCCTTGAGCCGCTTGCCTTCTAGGCTGGCGAGCTCTTCTAACCTTCTCTGGTATTCATCTGCGTCTGGTCCGGCAAAGTCTGTGTGAAGCGCTACGTGGTAAGAGGCTAACTGGATCTCGATGGGGATGACGGCTTCTGCTCCGTAAATGAGAGAGAATGGTAAGCATCCCGTAGGGGTCTTGTAGATTGTTCGATAGACCCATAACGCCTCGAACACCTTTTCACCCTAATCTCGCTTCCGGTGGCTAACCATTTTAGCCAGAAGCTTGCAGAGGGTTTTGTTGAAGGCCTCCGCTAGGCCATTAACTTGAGGGTTGTAGACTGAAGAGGTTCTCCAGTCGATGTGGAATTTGGCCGCTAGTTGATATACGACCATATTCTTAAATGGTGTGCCATTGTCTGACACTATGCGACTGGGGGTACCGAATCGGTAGATGATGCTATGTCTAACGAATCTGGCTACCACTTTACGAGTAATCTCCCGCAGGGGGAGGGCCTCAGCCCATCGACAGAAGTAGTCGGTGGCGGCCATAATGTAATACCCCGTAATTTATTATCAATTTTTAATTAATTTTTATTGACGAAATTGAAAATTTTAGGAATTTATTTAAATTTATTTGAATTAATAAATCGAAAGAAATTAAAATAAACCTTTAATAATTTAAATAAAAATGAAATAAAATTAAAATAAAATGCAAGCTAAATGAAAATGAGGGTTAGGTGAAATGAAACACAAATAAAATTTGGTTGGAATGAAAATGAAATGTAAAGGGTGAATTTGAAGTTTGAATTTTGAATTTAATATTATATTATTTAATGAATAGTGAAAGTGAAATTTCATTAACCTTATTAAAATCCTGAAAAATGATAATTTGGTAAAAGGCCGTTCACTTAACAAATTTATATTCTGTGATTAAGCCTAATAAAATCATTAACCTGGTCAAATCAGAGATTTACGGTTGAATTTCGAATTTAATATTTTATTATTAATGAATAGTGAAAGTGAAATTTTATTAATCTTATGAAAATCCAAAAAAATAGTAATTAAATAGAAGGCAATTCGTTTAGCAATTTAATCTTCTGTGATTAAACCTAATAAAATCATTAGACCAGTCAAATTAAAGGATTAATCAGAACTTAAAACCCACCAACCCCCAATAGTGAACGCAATAGTAACCCTCACATTCAAACCCTAAATTCGAGCTCATTTCTCAACTAAATGAGATGGGGTTAGGGGCAAATGAAAAGTATTAAGGGGTAGTTTGGTTTCCCCCAATCAATTTCGAATGAGATTAACCATAGAGGAAGCTCATAAGCGAAGTTTAACTAGGTCAAATATTTCGGCGGCGTTTCAAACATGCCTCTTGCAGCTCGAAATTCTCCCTTCCTGGAAGGATCCAGAAGGTGAGTAAACTCTTAAATGAAAGCTTAGCTCGTCTTCTTTCATTTGGTAGCTGGCTCATTCGAAGAGGAGGTCTGACCGGAGAGGAATCAGCGAATTGGTGGAAGAGATTTTCTTCCCGTCGTCTTCCTCTTTCCAAGGTTTAAATCGTCGATTAAGGTTAGTACCCTCAACCAAATTAGGCAAATAAGTAGTGGATTTTGATCAGCTCGATGAGATCTATCATCTGAGATCAAAATCCCCAATTTTCATAGGGTATTAAAGGAGATTTCGGGAGATCTTTGTGGTATACTTCTTAGTTCGTGGGATTTTCTTAGCTCGAGATTGATCGAGATTGATCTCTTCAATCAGGTAGGTTTTAATAGACCAAACCCTAATTGTTATATATCAATAAAATCCTCATCATGTTACATTTCAATTAACGAAGAAAGCCCTAATTGTTATTAACCCTGTTTAAAGAATTTAGGATTTAAACATGAGCATGTCTCGGTGTTGATTTAACGTCTTCATTCTGATTAAGTCATGATTTCGAATTCTAAATCTTGAAATTCATGGCATGTATCTTATATGGATGGAAAGCCCTTTCTGTCAGCTTTCCAATGATATAAAAAGCACTAAAAGTTATCATGTATCTAAAGAGAATTTCGTATTTTTGTAACAGACTGTCCTAATTAGGGTTTCCATTATTTCTGTCAATATAAATCATGATTACTGGGTGTAAACCTGAAATTGATCCTACTGTTAGATAGTATTCATTGTTAGCTTTCCATTGATAGCTTATTTGCTTAATTCCATCAAGGATTAAGGGAGTTATAGGCATTTTAGTCCAAGGGTTACACAAATCGAAAATGAAATTTCACCCTTTGTGCATGAAAAATATGATTAGCAAGTTAAAATTTGTATAAATACCTAAAATACATGAAAAACCCCGACCTTATATAACCAGCATAACCATCATGTAAAAAGTTATTTTTCTGTGGATTAAGTATATTTTTAATTATAGAAATCTATTTCTCTCCATATAATTAGAAATAACTATATTACAAAAAAATATATGTTAGTATGATAAAATGTTTCAAATGTCTGAAAATTTATAAAACAAAATACTCTGATATGATCAGCATGTGAAAGTTCATTTTCTGTGAAAAATAGATATTTTTATCTTATAGAATTCTATTTTTTTCTCCATATAATTGAAAGTAAACACATATAAAATATATGTTAGCACGCTAAAATATTTCAAATGCCTGAAAATTTATGAATAATATACTCTGATAGGATCAGCATGTAAATGTTAATTTTCTGTGGAATATAGATATTTTTATCTTATAGAAATCTATTTTTATCCATATACTAGGAAATAAATGCATATAAATTATATTAGCATGTTAAAAATAATTGTTGCAGCATGATAAAATTCCTTACAGTATGATAAAAATTCTTTCAGCATCTTAGAATGATAACAGCAAGATATAAAGGAGTTTTAGTACCTTAAACTAATTTTTAGCGTATCTCTTCTATGAAATACATGATAGAATATTGTAGAAAATTACTTCTGCATGATAAAAAATATTATTGTTATCAGGAAAAATGAGTAATCAGTATGATGACTTACTCCTATTAACTTATCCATGTAGAAAACTTATTATAGTACATTAAGCATTGATTTTAGTGTCTAACAATATATATTTAGTATGTTAAAAATTCACTCCAGCAAGAAAAATATATATTTCTGTCATCTTACCAGTAGAATCATGTGCTAGAAATATTTAAATTATATTAGAGATATTTTCATCATGGTAGGATTTAATTCCATGAATTAAACTAAATTCTTAGCAATTCACTAAGATAATACTAAAGAAATAATTTTTGGCATTTTTGGCATCCAACTAAATTAAGTAATTTCCAGTATGATAAAAACTTGTTAAAACAATAGAATACAACATTAAACTATGGAATTAAAAGTATTCTAATTATTACATTTTCCTACTTACCGTTCATTCTTGAACTCCACGACTTAATTGTCGTTAAACATGATGCCTAAATTAATTCTCCACTCTTCTTGTTATTCTGATATTTTGCCAGATCTATACTTTTTACAATTTAACTTATCCTTGAAATTCATTGGCCATAATTACATGAAAAATGTCTAGACAACTTGGGATCTTGGATCCATAAATCAATGCCATCGCATCATAGGGGCCCGGTCTGGTCCTGGGGAGAGCGCCCGAAAAATAAGTGAGCCCATGGGATGTTAATGACATGGTGGGGTATTGCACCGAGTACTTGACTAGTGAGATGTCTACGACATCCATTCTATTATTATTACTTGTGCTTGATCGTGAATTTATTTCATGTTTAAATTACGTGCTTGTTGGCCAATTAATTATTGAAATTGTTCTTATTGAATTTCTTGTACCTGTCATTATTGTTGATTATCATTGTTTAAATTCTTAACCTTGCAAGATCTTCTACATTGTTCTTGATCTCATTATTTATTTCCTTGATTATCCTTGCATATAACATGCGATTAAGATATTAACTACGTAAATTGTCTGTTATTACCTACTGAGCGTCAGCTCATAGTGTTGTTGTTTTCCCCCCTTTCCAGGCTATTCAGATGATGACGTTCATTCAAGCGGGGAGAGACATGAGTGAATATGAGAGTTATTGTACCTAGTTACTTAGTGGCATAGTATTTACTTCCAGTTATTTCTTTAGAGTTGTATTAGTATTTGGTTATTGTTATAAGACAGTTGTTGCATTAGATTGAATTTGGAAGGTATGTTTGTTCGTGTTTAATCAGTGATGATCATTGTAATACAAGTTTGGAATCTTCCCTCGATTAATAGAGTATTATTTCCTTCCTTAGCAATCGTGTAAATGTTTAGTATAGAATAAATTGTTATTTCTAGCTCGTTACTGACTATACGTCCCGATATTCCGCGTCGGGGCGTGACAGTTTAGTTGGTATCAGAGCCTAGGTTAAATAATCCTAGGTTTTCCCTTAATTTCTAGGCTTTTCTAAAGTTCTAGGGTTCTAAGTGTCATCGTAGGAACCCTTACCTTGTTAAAACTTAAGGACCCGTCCTGGTGAGATTGGGTAGAGGCTTGGGTTATGATAATACCTTGATTGTGAAATCGTTTATCTTAATGACCCTAAATGATTTATTTTATGTGTAGGCTATTGAAATGGCTGCTGAACGTGCTGAATGGAGGAACCTACAGCGCACGGTTCAAGGCCTTACTCAGGCATTGTAGCAAGTGGCTCAAGCTGGAGCGGCAAATCATGGCACCGGTGACTTATACCGGAACTTCCGAGGGATGAATCCGCCTCGATTTGCTGGTTCGACCGATCCCGACGAGGCCGAGCACTGGCTGGATGAAATGGGGAGGATATTCGAAGTGATGCAATGCACCGACCAAGAACGTGTCCTTCTCTCGACCTTCCAGCTGGAGTGAGATGCGCGCACTTGGTGGGATTCTGTCAAGGCGACCCTCGGTGATCATCAGGTCTCATGGGAAGAATTCGAGGAGTATTTCAACAGCAAGTATTTTTCTGACCGGGTACAAGAGAAGAAGGCAGCTGAGTTCGCGGCTCTGAAGCAGCGAAGCTTGTCCGTAGTAGAGTATGAAACTCAATTTTCTCGGTTATCCCGTTATGCTAACATCTTATTTCCACCGAGAAAATGAAGGCTAAGCGTTTCTTGAATGGTTTAAAGCTCCACTATATTAATCAGCTGGCATCGATGGAGATTTCAACATATTCCGAAATGGTGAGGAAGGCGCAAGTTCTAGAAGATACCCTGGAGATGACGGAGCGTATCCGTGGGAAAAGCACTAAGAAAGAACAACCAAAGAATTTCAAGAATGTCAAGACCGGACCTAGCACCAGCAAGAAGAGGCCCATTGGTGCGGACACCCGAGCAGCTGATCGGCACGATACGCCGAGCCACCGGTACCGCACGCGGAGCACGACACGAGCCACCTCAGCGTCCATCTGGCTCGGAGACAGCCTGGAGACTCCGCCTTGAGCCTCCCCATTTATTATATTTAGTTAGACTTTATGTGTGTTTAATTTGTGTTTATTTCGTTGCATTCGGTTTGCCATTTTGATTGTAATAGGGGCTTAGGTGCAATTCGGACCCCGTGGGCCCCACGGGCCCCCCAGGCCCCACCCCATTGGGCCACCTCAGCCTAGGGTCCCACGTGGGGTCAGTCAACATGCCACATGGGGCATCTAGAAGTTTGAATGGTCAATTGTCCACATGGGGGACAAGGGACCAAAATAGTCAACATTTCCAACCAACACCCACCTACCATGTCAAGCTTGTTCCCCCCTAGTCAATAGGCTGTCCCCCCCTTATTTTTTTAATTGTATTTTTGTGGAATGGTCACAAGCCATCCCAACCCTCCATCTCACACCCCTAGATCCAACGGTGGAGGATGGATTAGATGGGTGACCTATATATGCTTGTATTTTCCCATTTTGATGAATTAATGCCATTTTGAATCAAAGAAATTGTTGGAGCTCCAGCTTGGTGCGACCCTCTCTCCCCCCTTGCAGCTGTGAAGGTTGCCTCTGGAGGTGTGACTCCTCCCCTATCAGTTCCGGTCATCCTCGCCGCCGCCACGAGCCGCCACCGCACCGCCATCGTCTTCATCGGAGTTCTGCCCGTGCAGTACCACAGCAGCTTCCATGAAATTCAGCCATCAACCACGAGCTCTGATCGACCTGGGGATTTTACTGGAGGTTCCATAGGTGTCAAGGATATCCCAAAAAAATTGGTTTGTCATTCAGATCCCGTTCCATATTTTTAGATTTTCGTCCACTCTTCCCTTTCAGTTCTACCAGCAGTCTATCTAGATTCATCTCCGCCCTGAGTTTTAGGTCTTAGGTCCACTTTTTGATTTTCTTTGTTTCTCCCAATTTTACTGGATCTTCCTTCCACCAACCCCTTCATCCACAATTTTTCTAAATTTCTAGTTCGTCCATTTCATATTTTCCACAAATCGTTCTCAGATCCACCTGAAGTTCTGTCCACCCATTCCCAGATCCGACCACCAGACGCTCCAAAACTCCTATCAAATCACCACCACCTCCAAATCCAATTCTAAAAATTGTTCCAGCTTCGTGGTTTGATTATCTACAACGTTGAAGAAGAGCTTGAATTCTGAATCCACTGTAAGTAGGTGGTCAACGGCCGTTTATAGGGAACTGATGTGCTGAACTGAGAGTTCTGGAACTGTGCAGCAGAGAATTGAAAATTAGTTAAGTTCCAGGTCCGCGCAGGTTCAGAGGAATCCACTGGCCCTAGGTTGGAGGATTTTGAGTCCTCTTTCCAACGGCGCTGGTTTCGTCGCATTCCGGCGACGGGGCTGATCGCAGCAGTTGATTTCGCCGGAGCGCGCGCCTGAAAACAGCAAGCAAAAATCCGTGGGCAGCATTCCACAAGCTTGGAGATCGGAGTTGTTCGGCCACCGATCGGCGTTCCCGGCCGACCGCCTTCCGTGGAGGCGTGCCACCAGGGGTCCCCATCACAGTGGGACCCACTCCTGCAGATCCGGAGGCCAGCGCCACCCGTGGGCCCCACGGGCCCGCAGAACCCGCCGTTCGGAAAGCACGAAAACGCGGAGTTCGGCACCGCCGGGCGACATCAAGATGCTGCCCGTCAACCCAATTCGCGTGATTCCCGGGCCCCGCATGTGACCTTTTACCTCCCTGCGTGGAGTGGGTCAAATTATTGTACTGCTGTAAAATTGTGTTAACCGGGGGTCCGTGATTGGCCGGGGTTGTCTTCGCCACGCCGGGTGCGTGGAGGTAATGGTCCGAACCTCTTGGCGTTCATTTGCTTAGCTAGTATACGGTCTTTTGCCGCTGCCGAGAGTGTAGGTACTAGCCCGTGTGTCCATGTCACCGCTGTGAGAGTGAGAGTGACCCGTCCCGTGACTCGATCCGAGTCCGGAAGTGAGTCTGACTACCTTGAACTCTGCCGGTTCCTTAACCGCGCACGATCCACGCTTTCCCTCGCATGGGACGCCGAGTGAGTTTGCACTTCTGTTAGCGACGTGTAGCCTATGGGAGCTCTCCGTGTCGGGCCTAATGTCTCTCCCATCATGTGTTGCTGGTCGTGTCCACGTCTAGAGTCCGAGGTCCATACCACGTAGAGTCGGTCCCCGTGTCCATCCCGCATCAGTTTGGTATCAGAGCAAGTCGAGTCTAGGGTAGTCTTTGCGTATGTCTTGCTTGCATCATGGTCTAAGTCGAGTCTAGGATCATCATTATTTTCAAAACAAAGAAAAGTGTGTTCTAAATTACATTTACACCCTTTATTCGGTATCTTAAAAGGTGTTGTCCGAACGTTAGGCTACGCCTACCGGGAGGTCGCACACTTGCGGGAGTGATCTTCGGATCGATTAACTCCGCCCCGTACCGGATATTGGTTTAGGTCTAAGTGCATTGTCTAGTGTGTGTTTGCATTAGTCGGTTTGTCTTGTCTCTTGTCATCATGCCCATCTTGTAGTTCCGAGTTTCTCATGGAGTCCCAATCACTCGGGCAATATGGCCGTTGGTCTACCCATGGGCTTGGCAACCATCCTCTCCCCTTCCGTAGGCCCGAAGCCTCGATTTTTATGGCTCTAATGACCCGGGTGACTACCTCAATTGGGAGGCCACCATGGACAAATATTTTGAATGTTACACCATGTCCGATGCCATGCAAGTTAGTTTTGCCCGAGAGAGGCTTGTCCACAAAGCCGCCTGGAAATGGGAGAGCATTGAGCGCATGAGAGAGGTTAGGAGGCAAAGGCCCATCGAGTCGTGGCATGAGATGAAGGACGAACTTAGGAAGGTCTACCTACCCGGCCCGGTCACCTCCAACCGACCCCACCCAATCACATCCACCCAAGGGGGCCATAATCGGAGGCAACGCGCCGCGCATGTAGAAGAGCCTAGGTCCACGACTAAGCCGACTTCATATGGGAGAGTCCATCACATTACTCCTACTCCACACCCCACCATTGCCGAACTCTTCCAAATCATTTTGGATAAGGTGGATAGGAAGTGTGATTCTATTGAGTCCCTGCTTCCCCCTTGCCTACCTCCTAGCCGAGATAGAACCAAGCATGACCCTAAGGAGGTAGCAACCGGTAGTCCCAATCCAGTGTCATCTAGAGTGCCATCCCGAGGTCCTCTCCCCATCTTGGTGGATCCTCTTCCCCCACCCACGAGAGCCCCATTGCCTACACCCCCTGTCCGTCAGGAGGATAAGGGTAGGGACCCACTTATCAAGGAGCGTAGAGGATCACGACAACAGTGTTATCGCTGCCAGGGGTTTGGCCACTTTACCGGACAGTGTCCCACTCGGACATCTCTAGCCCTAGGGGATAAAGGGGTTGGAGAAACCTCACCTTCCGATCTTATTTTGGAGCCCTCTCATTTGGAGCCGCCAAAGCCCGAGCCACCCGTGTTTCTAACGGGTACACTTTTCATAGCCGAACCACTTCTTAGATGGCTCAAGAATGGCTTGACCCCATCTCTCCTCCCATCCATGGACCCTACCCTACCATTAGTGCCGGTCAACTCATTCCATACCACCTTCCGATCTAGTCACCATGTGGATACATTAGATGATCTTCTTAAAGGATTAGACCGGCAGTTGACATTTACGCACTTGTTGGCCCCACGCTTCGACCGACCTACAGGTCGTAGCTTCACACATCCATCCCTAGGGTCCATCACCTCCGTGTACACTGTGGGTCATGTTACCACGGAGGTTCTTCTACTCCTCCCTTTGCCGGCCGAGTCCAACTTCATTCCCCTTTGCCCAATGGAGGAATCTTACTTTCTACCTATGACTGTCGTCCCATCTCTCGCAATGAATGAAGGTGATCATTTACACCTCCAAGATTTCCAAATGTGGGACAGTGATTTGTGGAAGCCTAGTCCGAGGGGTCATACCTTCTTTGATCCCTTCGACCCATTCTCTTATGGACTCCGTGACCCACCATATTTACTCCACCTTTTCGAGAGAGTCCACCATCATACCCCCACCGTCTCATCTCCCTTCATGGATGAAGGAGATCAACAACACCTTCTAGACTTCCACACATGGGATCTTGAGATGAGGGAATCCATATCGAGGGGTCACACATTCTTTGATCCCTTCGATCCCTTTCTTCATGGGCCCTTTGGCCCACAACCTCCACTCCACCTCTTTAAGGAAGTCCACTATCACACCCCTCCTACTCGGGCCTGGCAACCTTCACATGGCAATAGGTCCGAACCGTCATTTGGGGGTAATGAAGACTTTGGTTCCCCCGGCCCACCTCAACCACCCAAACCTCCCGGACTTCCCACATCCAAACCCCATGTCCATGGTTGGTGCATCGTAGGATGTCTAGGAGTCCACCATGACATTAACCTCCGGTTATGTCAAATGCATGCATGGCACACATTCGGATGTCCTGGACCACCTTGCATATGATTGGGTTTTACTAACTGTAGGGTTGTTTAGGGTCGTGTGTGCATCCGTGTGTTTCTTTTCTTTTGCTAAGCATGTTAGGTCGTGTGTGCATCCTGTGTTTCTTTTCTTTTGCTAATCATGTTAGGAGTCTGCATGACGATGTCCGTCGTCACAGTTGAGGCCAGCAATGCACGGTACAAGGAGTTAGCCGGTGCCCATAGACACCACCGAGAGTTCCAAGAGGGCGAATATGTCATGATCAGGGTAAGACCTGAACGGTTTCCCTCTGGAACCGTTAAGAAGTTGCAAGCTCGCGGAGTCGGTCCCTTTAGAGTGTTGAAACGCGTTGCATCCAATGCGTATGTTGTGGACCTGCCCGAGGAATATGGTATAAGCTCTACCTTCAATGTATCGGATCTTGTTGCATATAGGGACCCAGCGGTGATCCCTAGTGAGCCTTTTGAGCCATCTCCTCCCCTTGAGAGTGATCCCACACCTGAGTGTCCACTTCCACCTCCAGCCCCTTTTTCACGGCAGCGTGAGCATATAGATCGTATACTGGACGAGCAAGTGACAGTTACCAGGAGTGGATCTTACCCGCGCTACCTAGTGCGATGGAGAGGACGGCCCGCTACTGAGGACACATGGATCACACATGGCGAGTTGCAGCGGATTGATCCAGACCTTTTGGAGCGATACAGGAGCGATGCAGACCCTTACTCGACAGGGTCGAGTTTCTCCCACCCGGGGAGAATTGGTGCGGACACCCGAGCAGCTGATCGGCACGATACGCCGAGCCACCGGTACCGCACGCGGAGCACGACACGAGCCACCTCAGCGTCCATCTGGCTCGGAGACAGCCTGGAGACTCCGCCTTGAGCCTCCCCATTTATTATATTTAGTTAGACTTTATGTGTGTTTAATTTGTGTTTATTTCGTTGCATTCGGTTTGCCATTTTGATTGTAATAGGGGCTTAGGTGCAATTCGGACCCCGTGGGCCCCACGGGCCCCCCAGGCCCCACCCCATTGGGCCACCTCAGCCTAGGGTCCCACGTGGGGTCAGTCAACATGCCACATGGGGCATCTAGAAGTTTGAATGGTCAATTGTCCACATGGGGGACAAGGGACCAAAATAGTCAACATTTCCAACCAACACCCACCTACCATGTCAAGCTTGTTCCCCCCTAGTCAATAGGCTGTCCCCCCCTTATTTTTTTAATTGTATTTTTGTGGAATGGTCACAAGCCATCCCAACCCTCCATCTCACACCCCTAGATCCAACGGTGGAGGATGGATTAGATGGGTGACCTATATATGCTTGTATTTTCCCATTTTGATGAATTAATGCCATTTTGAATCAAAGAAATTGTTGGAGCTCCAGCTTGGTGCGACCCTCTCTCCCCCCTTGCAGCTGTGAAGGTTGCCTCTGGAGGTGTGACTCCTCCCCTATCAGTTCCGGTCATCCTCGCCGCCGCCACGAGCCGCCACCGCACCGCCATCGTCTTCATCGGAGTTCTGCCCGTGCAGTACCACAGCAGCTTCCACGAAATTCAGCCATCAACCACGAGCTCTGATCGACCTGGGGATTTTACTGGAGGTTCCATAGGTGTCAAGGATATCCCAAAAAAATTGGTTTGTCATTCAGATCCCGTTCCATATTTTTAGATTTTCGTCCACTCTTCCCTTTCAGTTCTGCCAGCAGTCTGTCCAGATTCATCTCCGCCCTGAGTTTTAGGTCTTAGGTCCACTTTTTGATTTTATTTGGTTCGCCCAATTTTACTGGATCTTCCTTCCACAACCCCTTCATCCAAAATTTTTCTAAATTTCTAGTTCGTCCATTTCATATTTTCCACAAATCGTTCTCAGATCCACCTGAAGTTCTGTCCACCCATTCCCAGATCCGACCACTAGACACTCCAAAAATCCTATCAAATCACCACCACCTCCAAATCCAATTCTAAAAATTGTCCCAGCTTCGTGGTTTGATTATCTACAATTTTGAAGAAGAGCTTGAAGTCTGAATCCCACTGTAAGTAGGCGGTCAACGGCCGTTTATAGGGAACTGATGTGCTGAACTGAGAGTTCTGGAACTGTGTAGCAGAGAATTGAAAATTAGTTAAGTTCCAGGTCCGCGCAGGTTCAGAGGAATCCACTGGCCCTAGGTTGGAGGATTTTGAGTCCTCTTTCCAACGGCGCTGGTTTCGTCGCATTCCGGCGACGGGGCTGATCGCAGCAGTTGATTTCGCCGGAGCGCGCGCCTGAAAACAGCAAGCAAAAATCCGTGGGCAGCATTCCACAAGCTTGGAGATCGGAGTTGTTCGGCCACCGATCGGCGTTCCCGGCCGACCGCCTTCCGTGGAGGCGTGCCACCAGGGGTCCCCATCATAGTGGGACCCACTCCTGCAGATCCGGAGGCCAGCGCCACCCGTGGGCCCCACGGGCCCGCAGAACCCGCCGTTCGGAAAGCACGAAAACGCGGAGTTCGGCACCGCCGGGCGACATCAAGATGCTGCCCGTCAACCCAATTCGCGTGATTCCCGGGCCCCGCATGTGACCTTTTACCTCCCTGCGTGGAGTGGGTCAAATTATTGTACTGCTGTAAAATTGTGTTAACCGGGGGTCTGTGATTGGCCGGGGTTGTCTTCGCCACGCCGGGTGCGTGGAGGTAACGGTCCGAACCTCTTGGCGTTCATTTGCTTAGCTAGTATACGGTCTTTTGCCGCTGCCGAGAGTGTAGGTACTAGCCCGTGTGTCCATGTCACCGCTGTGAGAGTGAGAGTGACCCGTCCCGTGACTCGATCCGAGTCCAGAAGTGAGTCTGACTACCTTGAACTCTGCCGGTTCCTTAACCGCGCACGATCCACGCTTTCCCTCGCATGGGACGCCGAGTGAGTTTGCACTTCTGTTAGCGACGTGTAGCCTATGGGAGCTCTCCGTGTCGGGCCTAATGTCTCTCCCATCATGTGTTGCTGGTCGTGTCCACGTCTAGAGTCCGAGGTCCATACCACGTAGAGTCGGTCCCCGTGTCCGTCCCGCATCACCCATGGGTGGATCTAGTTCGTGGACCGGATCTGGTTCATGGAAGGGCAAGATGCTGAAGCAAGAAGATAAGAAGTCTGGCCCTATTGTTCCCTTTAAGGGCGTGTGCCGATATTGTGATCGTCCTGGTCACAAGATGGAAGAATGCTGGCGCAAGCTGGGCGCATGTCTGCGTTGCGGAAGCAGGGAGCACCGTATCCCGGACTGTCCTTTATTATCGGAGCAAGCTACACCGGCGAAACCTTAGGTCTTCAAGAAACCGCAAGGCAAGCTCCAAGCGCTTCATGTTGATGAAGCAGAAATAGCCGAGGAAGGTGGACTCGTCGAAGGTACTCTTATTATACTCGACAAGCCAGCCTTTGTTATTTTTGATACTGGTGCAACGCATTCCTTTATTTCTCAGAGATTTGCTACGTCTATAGCTATGGAACCTGTTTTGATGAATTCTCCGTTAGAAATATCTACACCTATTGGTTCTAGATCGGCAATTCAGCATTATTATCCCTCTAGCAAGGTTATGATTGGTGAACAGAACTTACCAGCCGATTTAGTCTGCATGAATATGAAGGATTATGATGTAATCCTAGGAGCTGATTGGTTGCCAAGTATGAGGTCAATGTTCACTGCAGTTCTAGTTCTGTGTCTTTTAATAGGCACCCGGAACTGTCTTTCATAGGAATTAGACATCAAAGCTCTGTCTCGCTTATTTCGACCCTTCGTGCCGATAAGTTGATGAGGCGTGGATGCGAGGCATTTCTAGCCTTTGTCTATGCGACTCCTGAGCAGCAGATTGAGATTAAGGACATTCCTGTTGTCCGAGAATTTCTTGATGTTTTTCCTGAGGAGCTACCTGGACTTCCGCCTGAGCGGGAAGTGACTTTCTCTATCGATGTGATTCCTGGCTCATCTCCTATTTCTAAGGCTTTTTATCGTATGTCTTCTGCGGAGCTGAGAGAATTGAAGCAGCAATTGATGGAATTACTTGAGAAGGGTTTTATTCATCCTAGTACTTCTCCTTGGGGAGCCCCTGTATTATTTGTTCGGAAGAAGGATGGTTCAATGAGGCTGTGCATCGATGACCGGCAACTAAATCAGTTAACTATCAAGAACAAGTATCCATTGCCGAGGATTGATGAGTTATTTGACCAAATAGCGGGAGCTCAATTCTTTTCTAAGATCGATCTTCGATCTGGGTATCATCAGTTGCGGATTAAAGAAGAGGATATTTATAAAATAGCTCTCTGCAGCAGGTATGGTCACTTTGAATTTATCGTTATGCCTTTTGGTTTAACGAATGCACCAGCAGCTTTCATGCAGTTAATGAACAGCGTGTTTCGACCCTATCTTGATCAATGGGTCGTGGTGTTTATTAATGACATCTTAATATATTCTAAGAGTGAAGTAGAGCATGCCGAACATCTGAGAATGGCATTGCAGTTATTGAGAGATCATCAGCTGTGCGCTAAGTTCAGCAAGTGTGATTTCTGGCTTCGAGAGGTGTCCTTCCTAGGACACATTATTCCCAAAGAAGGTATTTCTGTTGATCCTTCTAAGGTAGAGGCAGTAAAGAATTGGGAGCAGCCTACTAATGGGACTGAAATCAGAAGCTTCTTAGGCCTGGCAGGTTATTATCGCAGATTCATTCAAGACTTCTCCAAGATTGCGGTACCTCTTACCAGATTAACCCGCAAGGAGAACAAGTTTGAGTGGTCAGAAGCATGTCAACGAAGCTTTCAGACTTTGAAGGAATGCCTGACTTCAGCACCTGTATTAGCTTTACCTTCTGGTGAAGGAGGTTTTGTGGTATACACCGATGCTTCAGGTATTGGTCTAGGATGTGTGTAAGGCCCGTGCCTTAATGGATCCTTGATGGTTTTTGTTCTATTATTTGTTCTGGAATTTCTGGCTATTTTCCTGGATTTTAAGGAATTTGTCTGATATTTTTCCGGATTTGTTTGGAGTTATTTGAGGGTTATTAGAATTAATGAGATTTTAATATATATAATAATTATATTATATATTTTTTAATTCCTTTTTTTCTTTTAATCCCTCTCTCACCCTCTTTCTCCCCGTCGATCTCTCATTCGCCCTCACTCTCTCTCTCTCCTCCGTGCGATCGCCCCTCTCTCCTCTCTAGGGAACACGGGCGAGACGAGGTCGGATTGAGGCGTGGTTGGCGCCGTTGGATTCCTCGCGTCGAGAGGAGCGCGTAGGTGTCCACTTCGGCATGGTTCGGTAATCGTGGGAGCGAAGTGGAGCGTGAAGGCTTCGTGGCTCTTCCTCCTTGCATGCGGCCTTTTCTTCTGTTTCGGCTTGTAAGAGGTAGGGGGATGGAATCCCGATCTTGCTAGGATCGTTCCCCTTAGCCCGTTTGTTGATTAGCACCCCGTAGCATGCATGATGTCCATGTTTCCATATTTGGGGTTTTAGCTTAAATCTTTGAGTTTAATGCGTTTTAGGCCTTGCATGTGCTAGATTAAGTTGTTAAATTGTTGTTTAGCATGCGTGGTTTGGCAGGATATCAGGTTTTTCGATGATACCCGGCGATTTCTGTCGTTCGGGAGGGCTTCGATTTTCAAACCGTACCCGCCCATAACCCAGGTGAAGTGACGGTCCTGCCAGGAACCGTCACTTGCCCGACGGTCCATAGTGGACGCGTCGCTTCCAAATAACGGCCCATCGGGGGTGCGTCATTTGGAGAGTAACGGTGGGAATCCCATCCGTTACTCACCCGTTGTTTTCGGTTAGCCAGGTGAGGCGGTGAGTCCGGCGGTCTATCGGCCGACCGTCGTTTACTTCCGACGCGCTTAGACCGGAGCGTCGCTTCGCCTGCTGTTGTTTTTAAACGCTGTTTGTTGGTTTGAGCCTCGGGTGGAAGTAACGGCGGAGCTCCCGCGCGTCGCTTCGAAGCAACGCATAGGACCCCCACCGTCACTCTCCCCTTTAAGGCCTTGAGCTGGAACTCAGGTGGAAGTAACGGCTGGAGACCAGCGCGTCGTTTTTGATGTAACGCGCCAGTCCCCAACCGTCACTTTCGAATAGCGCGTGGGTCTTCGACCACCGCTTCCCTGATGGTTGTAATATGTTCCTAGCCCTTTTGTTATGCGTTCCCTTTTATACTCATGCCATATTCGTATTGTTTTAATGTATAGTGGCGTGTTTTATTACCATTAGAGTAGCCTTTCTTTCCAAGCAATGGAGCCACTGTTGTTTCCCTAAGGTCTGTTGAGTGCCGACCCGCTTGAGGACGGCGGAGGGGTATATTTCCCATGCACGGTTTGTAAGCTAGTTCCGTGGGCTCCCAGCCAATGGTAGCGTCCTACCAAGGGGGAAAACTAGCTAGAGGACCTGGCTCAGGCTAGAGTCAGTGTGTGCACACGTGGTCGGAGACTGTGGACTGACACCGACGGGTGCCACTCCGACTGGTCACTTGGTTTGGTACTGTTTGTGCGCTTAGCTTGTCGCTTCGTCGACTGCGAGTGCTTGAGACGCAGTGTAAGTCGTCAGTGGACGCTTCTGGTTTCTGCTCCAGTGGTTGTCCTTCCTTATTGTTTGGATTAGTTAAGACTTATTCTATTTGGTAGCTTTAGTTTTAATCGCTTGCATCTAGTTAACTGTGGCATACTTTGGCTGTTATGCTTGCTTAGTTAGAGTCTGCAGCTTTACTTGAGTAGTTATTCTTGCCATTACTAGTTAGCTTATTTAAATGCATGCTCTATTTGCCGTTATTTATGCATGTATGCTTGTTTAGTGCGAGGTAGGGATCCGCGTGACCCCTACTGAGTCTGGCTGTGACTCACCCTTTCTCCTTTCAGGTGAGCCGCGCCCGTCGTCTCCCGGTGCCTTGTGAGCCATTTCGGAGACCGTGTTAGCCGCCAGCTTTAGTCGAGGTGCCTTTTGTGGCTTGTTGTACCTTTGCCGGGGTATGCCCCGTGTAGTTGTACCTATTGTTGGGCTAGTACTCTTGTTTCTCTGGACTAGTATATACATATCAATCTAGTTATTTTGAATTGCTTCCGCACTTGTGTTAACTTCTTTACTTAATTGTAAATTGTGCGTTCCAAATTCCAATTCGTTATGCATACCCCTCAACACTTTTCTTCTAACCCTTCAGGGGCCTCATCAGCCTCTTGGGTGGCTTCCCCAGTTCTTGGTATCGGTGTATCGATGTTATCGGTATATCGGTATCCTGAACTCTGGGTCGTTACAGTTGGTATCAGAGCGCTAGTTGAGGATTTGTGTAAGGAATTGAAATTTGCGCTTTGTCCAGAGCTAGTCCATTGCGTCGTCTATTGCTGGCATAGGATGTTTTCCGTGTGATTGATTAATTGCGATTGATTTGTGTTTTGGCAGCGTAATTATGCCTCCCCGTCGAGGAAGACCCCCTCGAGCTCCTCGTGTTCCTCGAGATGCGCCCAGGGAAGACAGTGGTTCTGCACCTCCTCCTGCAGTTCCTGCTGTTCCAGTTGTTCCTCCTCCAGCGCCGATTGTTGCTCCTCCTGTTGAAGCGCCTGGCAGTCGAGGCAAGGCATTGAAAGAATTTCTTATGTTCAATCCGCCTGCTTTCGATGGTCAAGCTGATCCAGAGGTGGCAAGGCAATGGTTGGATGCGATCGAGCGTGTGTTCGTATCGATGGAGTGTGCTGAAGATGAAAAAGTTATGCTTGCTGCTTTTCAACTCCAGGGTACATCCATCACGTGGTGGAAAGCCGAGTGGCAGATTTCCTTTCGTTCAAGACCTCTTCGGCAGATCACTTGGGCAGAGTTTGTTGCTGCTTTCGAGCGTGCTTATACTCCCGCCTGTCTTCAGATGGACAAGATGTATCAATTTATGGAGCTGACTCAGGGCGGTATGACTGTGCTTCAGTATCGGAATAGGTTCATGGAGTTGGGTCAGTATGCGCCTCATGTGCTGGCTAGTGAAGCTTTGAAGACCCAGCAATTTTTGCGAGGTTTGAGGCCTGAATTGAAGATGCCTCTTATCGCTAGTCGTGTTGCGGATCTTGATAGTGCATGCCAGACAGCGGTGGCTTTAGAGCTGGAGATGACGAGACCTGGTGGATATCCTCAGGCAGGATCAGTGCAGCCGGTAGTTCAGTCGCAGCAGACTTACCGACCGCCAGTGCCAGGTGTTCCCTCGGTCCAGTCAGAGATTTCTAGTGCTTCCTCTCCTTCCAAGCCCAAGTTTAAAAGGTTTAAGAAGAAGAAGACGTTTTTCCAACAGCCGTCCGGTATAGATTTTGTTCAGCAGCCGACAACACCTTCTTCTCAGACTCGTCAGAGCTCAGCTGTCAGTCAGCCATGGACGTGTAGGAGATGCGGTGGTCATCACAAGGGCCAGCCGTGTTCTCTTCCTGTTGTTTGCTTTAGGTGTGATCAGCCGGGTCATGTGGTTCGTGATTGCCCGCTGAGGCCGAAACAATTGCAAGTTCCTCAGTTTTCTCAACCTCAGCAGCCGCAATTCAGACCTCCGACTGCACCTCAAGCTCAGCAATTTTACTCTCAAGCGTCGGCGTCTTCTCAGCAATCTTCAGCTGGTTCTAAGAAGCAGAAAGGCAAGGTTTCTCATTTGACTAGAGCTGATGCTGTTGCGTCCCATCTTGTGGAAGGTACGATTATGCTTTATGGTCATTCAGCTCGTGTCTTATTTGATTCTGGTGCTTCTCACTCTTTTATTTCTGAGGATTTCATGGCCTGTATTGAGGAACCGACTTCCGAGGTATCTTGTGAGATGTTTGTTGAATTGCCTTCTGGAGATTTCATGGTTACACCTTTGTGCCTGGAAGAATCTCCTGTGATGATTGATAATCACCAGTTGCCGGCAAGATTGTATGCGTTGCAGCTGGCAGATTATGATGTTATTCTGGGAATGGATTGGTTGGAGCATTATGGAGCTGTGGTTGACTGCAGATCGAAGAAAGTCTATTTTCAGCCACAGGGAAAATCAGCCTTTTATTTTCAAGGTATTCGATCCCGATCTTCTCGTATGATTATTTCTGCTATTCGAGCCTATAGGTTGCTTAGCGCAGGTTGCCAGGGATTCCTTGCTTCAGTGGTTGTTGTTGAAAAACCACGACGGGATGTTTGTGATATTCCGGTTGTCTGTGAGTTCCCTGATGTGTTTCCTGACGAGTTGCCAGGCTTGCCCCCAGAACGAGAGATAGAGATGGTGATTGAACTGATTCCAGGTACCGGCCCCTTAGCAAAGCCGCCGTACCGAATGGCTCCAGCTGAATTGAACGTACTGCGAGCACAGCTACTAGAGTTACTGGAAAAAGGTTATATTCGCCCCAGTTTTTCTCCGTGGAGTGCCCCAGTGCTGTTTGTGAAAAAGAAAGATGGAAGCCTGAGACTTTGTATTGATTACAGGCAGTTGAATCAGGAGACTATCAAGAATAAGTATCCGCTTCCCAAGATTGATGATTTGTTTGACCAGTTACAGTCTGCTACTGTCTTTTCACGGATTGATCTCAGATCTGGCTACTTTCAGTTACGGATCCGGGAATCTGATGTGGAGAAGACTGCGTTCAGCACTCGTTATGGTCATTTTGAATTTTTAGTCATGCCGTTTGGTTTGACTAATGCCCCAGCAGCTTTCATGGACCTGATGCAGCGTATCTTTTGTCCATTTCTTGATCAGTTTGTGGTGATTTTTGTTGATGACATTCTGATCTATTCTGCCTCTGATAATGATCATGTGCAGCACTTGAGGATCGTTCTGCAGACTCTAAGGGATCACGAGCTTTATGCGAAGCTCAGTAAATGCGAATTCTGGCTTCGAGAAATTCATTTTCTTGGTCATGTGATTTCTAGTGATGGAGTGGCAGTGGACCCTGCAAAGATTGATGCTATTTTGAGTTGGCAGAGACCGAGAACTGTAACAGAGATTCGAAGTTTTCTAGGTTTGGCTGGGTATTACCGCAGATTCATTCAAGACTTTGCGAAGATTGCAGCCCCGATGACTAGATTGACTCATAAGGATGTGTCCTTTGTCTGGTCGGATCAGTGTGAGACTAGCTTTGTTGAATTGAAAAGGCTATTGACTTCTTCCCCTGTATTGACTTTGCCTTCCGGCTCGGGTGGATTTATGGTCTGTACAGATGCTCTCGAGTAGGTTTGGGTGCAGTGCTAATGCAACATGGTAAGGTTATCGCATATGCATCCCGGCAGTTGAAACAGCATGAAGGAAATTATCCCACTCACGATCTGGAGCTAGCTGCAGTTGTTTTTGCCTTGAAGATCTGGAGACATTATCTGTATGGTGAGGAATTTCAGATTTTTACTGATCATCAGAGTTTACGGTATATTTTCTCCCAGAAAGATTTGAATCTCAGGCAGCGGCGATGGATGGAATTCATGAAGGATTATGACTTTACACTCTCCTATCAGCCTGAAAAAATGAATGTTGTGGCTGATGCTCTGAGCAGGAAAGTGCAAGTCAGTTATTTGTTGCTTCATGAATGGAAATTATGGGAACAGCTTCCAAGTGAGGCATTCAATGCAGAGTTTCCTGCTGATCCGAAGATGGCAGTTTGTGCTAGCTTAGTTTTGGGTTCAGCTTTGTATCATCAGATTAAAGATGCCCAGCAGGCTGATTCTGATTTGGCTCGTGTTATATCAGGCTATGATGTGGATTTTGATGACGAGCTAGTTGTCAGTTTTCAAGGCAGATTATATGTTCCCGCTGATGATGATTTGAGACTTGAGATTCTGAGTGAAGCCCATGGTTCTCGTTTTGCTATTCATCCGGGTGTCACCAAGATGTATCAGAATTTGAAGAAGCAGTTCTGGTGGCCAGGTATGAAGAAAGACGTGGCTATATTTGTTTCTAAGTGCTTGACTTGTCAGTTAGTTAAAGCCGAACATCAAAAGCCAGGTGGTTTGCTTCAGCCGTTAGAGATTCCGATGTGGAAATGGGACCATGTTACTACAGACTTTGTGGTGGGTTTGCCTCGGACTTCTCAGGGTTTTGATGGCATCTGGTTGTTGGTCGACAGATTGACTAAAACTGCCAGATTGTTGCCGATTAAGGTTACTTGGAATGTGCAGAGGTTGGCCGAGCTATATGTGCAGAAGATCGTGCCACTGCATGGAGTTCCTGTTTCACTTGTGTCAGATCGTGACCCACGTTTTACCTCCGGCTTCTGGCGTAGTTTCCAGAAAACTTTGGGCACTGAGTTAGCTTTCAGTTCAGCGTATCACCCTCAGTCAGATGGACAGTCAGAGAGGACTATTCAGACTTTGGAGGACATGCTGAGATTGTGTTGCCTTGATTGGCAGGGTTCGTGGAGTCAGCATTTGCCACTTGTTGAATTTGCTTATAATAACAGTTTTCACTCTAGTGTTGGAATGGCTCCTTATGAAGCACTATATGGTCGTCCTTGTCGTACTCCTCTGAATTGGTTTGATGTTGGTGACAGATTGTTGACAGGACCTGACATGGTGCAGCAATGTTCTGATGTGGTTCGTCTGATCAGGCAGAGATTGTTGACGGCTCAGAGTCGACAGAAAAGCTATGCAGATCAGCGCAGACGTCCACTACAATTTGAACCTGGAGATATGGTGTTTGTTAAAATATCTCCGATGAAGGGTGTTTCCAGATTTGGGAAGCGTGGAAAGCTTAGTCCGCGGTATGTTGGCCCTTTTCCGATTGTTGAAGTTATTGGTCAGGTGGCTTATCGTTTGCAACTTCCTGCGGCTATGCAAGCTGTTCATGATGTATTCCACGTGTCTCAGTTGAGGAAATATGTGCCAGATGCTTCTCATGTTCTCGATGATTCAGTATGGCCTATGGTGACTGCTGATTTGTCTGCGCCAGAGTTTCCTATCAGAATTGAAGACCGTCGCGAGTAGCGGTTAAGAAATAAGGTTATTCCTCTGGTAAGGGTTGCTTGGCAGCATCACTCTGGTAATGAGTCTTCTTGGGAGCGTGAAGATGAGATGCGTCAGCTTTTTCCTTTTTTATTCCAGTGAGGTATAAGTCCTTTCTCAGTTTCCTCCTTTTCGGTTGTTGTAAATTTCATGGGCGAAATTTCTGTAAGGAGGGAGGGACTGTAAGGCCCGTGCCTTAATGGATCCTTGATGGTTGTTGTTCTGTTATTTGTTCTGGAATTTCAGGCTATTTTCCTGGATTTTAAGGAATTTGTCTGATATTTTTCCGGATTTGTTTGGAGTTATTTGAGGGTTATTAGAATTAATGAGATTTTAATATATATAATAATTATATTATATATTTTTTAATTTCTTTTTTTCTTTTAATCCCTCTCTCACCCTCTTTCTCCCCGTCGATCTCTCATTCGCCCTCACTCTCTCTCTCTCCTCCGTGCGATCGCCTCTCTCTCCTTTCTAGGGAACACGGGCGAGATGAGGTCGGATTGAGGCGTGGTTGGCGCCGTTGGATTCCTCGCGTCGAGAGGAGCGCGTAGGTGTCCACTTCGGCATGGTTCGGTAATCGTGGGAGCGAGGTGGAGCGTGAAGGCTTCGTGGCTCTTCCTCCTTGCATGCGGCCTTTTCTTCTGTTTCGGCTTGTAAGAGGTAGGGGGATGGAATCCCGATCTTGTTAGGATCGTTCCCCTTAGCCCGTTTGTTGATTAGCACCCCGTAGCATGCATGATGTCCATGTTTCCATATTTGGGGTTTTAGCTTAAATCTTTGAGTTTAATGCGTTTTAGGCCTTACATGTGCTAGATCAAGTTGTTAAATTGTTGTTTAGCATGCGTGGTTTGGCAGGATATCAGGTTTTTCGACGATACCCGGCGATTTCTGTCGTCCGGGAGGGCTTCAATTTTCAAACGGTACCCGCCCGTAACCCAGGTGAAGTGACGGTCCTGCCAGGAACCGTCACTTGCCCGACGGTCCATAGTGGACGCGTCGCTTCCAAATAACGGCCCATCGGGAGTGCGTCATTTGGAGAGTAACGGTGGGAATCCCATCCGTTACTCACCCGTTGTTTTCGGTTAGCCAGGTGAGGCGGTGAGTCCGGCGGTCTATCGGCCGATCGTCGTTTACTTCCGACGCGCTTAGACCGGAGCGTCGCTTCGCCTGCTGTTGTTTTTAAACGCTGTTTGTTGGTTTGAGCCTCGGGTGGAAGTAACGGCGGAGCTCCCGCGCGTCGCTTCGAAGCAACGCATAGGACCCCCACCGTCACTCTCCCCTTTAAGGCCTTGAGCTGGAACTCAGGTAGAAGTAACGGCTGGAGACCAGCGCGTCGTTTTTGATGTAACGCGCCAGTCCCCAACCGTCACTTTCGAATAGCGCGTAGGTCTTCGACCGCCGCTTCCCTGATGGTTGTAATATGTTCCCAGCCCTTTTGTTATGTGTTCCCTTTTATACTCATGCCATATTCGTATTGTTTTAATGTATAGTGGTGTGTTTTATTACCATTAGAGTAGCCTTTCTTTCCAAGCAATGGAGCCACTGTTGTTTCCCTAAGGTCTGTTGAGTGCCGACCCGCTTGAGGACGGCGGAGGGGTATATTTCCCATGCACGGTTTGTAAGCTAGTTCCGTGGGCTCCCAGCCAATGGTAGCGTCCTACCAAGGGGGAAAACTAGCTAGAGGACCTGGCTCAGGCTAGAGTCAGTGTGTGCACACGTGGTCAGAGACTGTGGACTGACACCGACGGGTGCCACTCCGACTGGTCACTTGGTTTGGTACTGTTTGTGCGCTTAGCTTGTCGCTTCGTCGACTGCGAGTGCTTGAGACGCAGTGTAAGTCGTCAGTGGACGCTTCTGGTTTCTGCTCCAGTGGTTGTCCTTCCTTATTGTTTGGATTAGTTAAGACTTATTCTATTTGGTAGCTTTAGTTTTAATCGCTTGCATCTAGTTAACTGTGGCATACTTTGGCTGTTATGCTTGCTTAGTTAGAGTCTGCAGCTTTACTTGAGTAGTTATTCTTGCCATTACCAGTTAGCTTATTTAAATGCATGCTCTATTTGCCGTTATTTATGCATGTATGCTTGTTTAGTGCGAGGTAGGGATCCGCGTGACCCCTACTGAGTCTGGCTGTGACTCACCCTTTCTCCTTTCAGGTGAGCCGCGCCCGTCGTCTCCCGGTGCCTTGTGAGCCGTTTCGGAGACCGTGTTAGCCGCCAGCTTTAGTCGAGGCGCCTTTTGTGGCTTGTTGTACCTTTGCCGGGGTATGCCCCGTGTAGTTGTACCTATTGTTGGGCTAGTACTCTTGTTTCTCTGGACTAGTATATACATATCAATCTAGTTATTTTGAATTGCTTCCGCACTTGTGTTAACTTCTTTACTTAATTGTAAATTGCGCGTTCCAAATTCCAATTCGTTATACATACCCCTCAACACTTTTCTTCTAACCCTTCAGGGGCCTCATCAGCCTCTTGGGTGGCTTCCCCAGTTCTTGGTATCGGTGTATCGATGTTATCGGTATATCGGTATCCTGAACTCTGGGTCGTTACAATGTGTGCTTATGTAGCATGGGAAGGTTATTGCTTATTCTTCTAGGCAGTTGAGGAAGCATGAAGAGAATTACCCTGTTCATGATCTGGAGCTGGCAGCAGTTGTTTTTGCCTTAAAGATCTGGAGGCATTATCTGTATGGAGAATCCTTCACTGTATTTTCATATCACAAAAGTTTGAAATACTTATTCTCTCAGAAGGAACTCAATATGCGGCAGCGCAGATGGTTGGAGTATTTAAAGGACTTCGACTTTTCTATTGAGTATCATCCTGGTAAAGGTAATGTTGTGGCAGATGCTTTGAGTCGAAAGCCTATAGCAAAATTATCCAGTCTTATGTTTCAAGAATGGAAGCTATTGGAGCAAATGGCTAGTCTGGATCTTAATATTGACAAGGATCAGGTTGTGATTGCACAATTGCAACTCAAGCCTGAATTATTGACGGAGATCAAGTCTATGCAAGGTAATGATCTCGAGCTAGTAGAGATCAAGGGAAGCTTGAGCAGCAGACCGGATTTCATGATGATAGATGATGGAAGACTGCTATTTCAAGGACGAACGTGTGTACCTGATGTAGCTGAAATCAAGAACAAAATTCTTGACGAAGCACATAGATCCAAATACACGATTCACCCTGGAGGCACTAAAATGTTTAAGGATTTGAAAAGATCCTTTTGGTGGCCGAACATGAAGAGAGAGGTTGCAGACTTTGTGAGCAGATGCTTGGTATGTCAGCAGGTCAAGGCTGAGCATTTTAGACCGGCAGGGAAGTTGAAACCACTTGACATACCTCAATGGAAATGGGAGAGCATCGGCATGGATTTCATCATGGGTCTCCCTAGAACTCGTGGTGGATTTGACGCAATCTTGGTAATTGTAGACAGATTGACGAAGTCAGCTCATTTCTTGTCCATTAAATCTAAATGGACGGTTGATGTTCTAGCAGCATTGTATATGAAGGAAGTGGTGAGATTGCATGGTATTCCAGTCAGTATTGTATCTGACCGAGACCCGAGATTCACATCACATTTCTGAAAAGGATTGCAAGAGTCATTGGGTACTCGTCTGAATTTCAGTACGGCATTTCATCCACAGACATATGGGCAGACGGAAAGGACTAACCAAATCGTGGAGGATATGCTGAGAGCTTGCATGATTGATTTCGGAGGCAGCTGGAATGAACATCTAGCATTGATTGAATTCGCCTACAACAAAAGTTATCAGTCCAGTATTCAGATGGTACCATTTGAGGCTTTGTATGGCAGAAGCGGTCGATCCCCGTTGTGTTGGGATGAGATAGGTGAGAAGCAATGGCTTGGACCGGATCTTATTTCAGAATCTTCACAGAATATCCGCACTATTCGAGACCGGTTGCAAGTGGCTCAGTCAAGACAAAAGAGTTATGCCGACAACAGAAGAAGGGCATTGGAATTTTAAGTTGGTGATCATGTATTTCTGAAGGTCTCTCCTACAAGAGGGATTCGCAGATTTGGTATTCATGGCAAGCTGAGTCCGAGATATATTGGCCCGTTCGAGATTCTGGACAGAGTGGGGGAGGTTGCATACCGACTGGCGTTACCGCCTCAATTGTCAGACATACACAACGTCTTCCATGTATCTATGTTGCGGAAGTACGTGTACGACCCCACTCATATTATTCAGCAAGTGGACTTCGGGGTGAAGAAAGATCTGACCTACGAAGAAAGACCGATCAAGATTTTGGACCGGAAGCAGCAGCAACTCCGGAATCGGTCCATACCGATGGTTAAGATCCAGTGGAGTCGGCGTGGAGTTGAAGAAGCCACATGGGAATCCAAAGATACTATGCGGAAGCGGTATCCCGACCTATTCTAGGTGAGCTTGTTATCCTTTGTTTTTCGCATTATAGTGCAGTGAATTTGGAGGACCAAATTCTTTTAAGTAGGGGAGGGTGTAATATCCCGTAATTTATTATCAAGTTTTAATTAATTTTTATTGACGAAATTGAAAATTTTAGGAATTTATTTGAATTAATAAATGGAAAGAAATTGAAATAAACCTTTAATAATTTAAATAAAATTGAAATAAAATTAAAATGAAATGCAACCTAAATGAAAATGAAGGTTAGGTGAAATGAAACACAAATAAAATTTGGTTGGAATGAAAATGAAATGTAAAGGGTGAATTTGAAGTTTGAATTTCGAATTTAATATTATATTATTTAATGAATAGTGAAAGTGAAATTTCATTAACCTTATTAAAATACCGAAAAATGGTAATTTGGTAAAAGGCCATTCACTTAACAAATTTGTCTTCTGTGATTAAGCCTAATAAAATCATTAACCTGGTCAAATCAGAGATTTACGTTTGAATTTTGAATTTAATATTATATTATTAATGAATAGTAAAAGTGAAAATTTTTTAACCTTATTAAAATCCAAAAAAATAGTAATTAAATAGAAGGTAATTTGTTTAGCAATTTAGTCTTATGTGATTAAACCTAATAAAATCATTAGACCTGTCAAATTAAAGGATTAATCAGAACTAAAAACCCACCAACCCCCAATGGTGAACGCAATAGTAACCCTCACATTCAAATCCTAAATTCGAGCTCATTTCTCAACTAAATGAGATGGGGTTAGGGGCAAATGAAAGGTATTAATGGGTAGTTTAGTTTCCCCCAATCAATTTCGAATGAGATTAACCATAGAGGAAGCTCATAAGCGAAGTTTAACTAGGTCAAATATTTCGGCGGCGTTTCAAACACGCCTCTTGCAGCTCGAAATTCTCCCTTCCTAGAAGGATCCAAAAGGTGAGTAAACTCTTAAATAAAATCTTAGCTCGCTTTCTTTCATTTGGTAGCTGGCTCATTCGAAGAGGAGATCTGACCGGAGAGGAATCAGCGAATTGGTGGAAGAGGTTTTCTTCCCGTCGTCTTCCTCTTTCCAAGGTTTAAATCGTCGATTAAGGTTAGTACCCTCAACCAAATTAGGTAAATAAGTAGTGGATTTTGATCAGCTCGATGAGATCTATCATCTGAGACCAAAATCCCCAATTTTCATAGGGTATTGAAGGAGATTTCGGGAGATCTTTGTGGTATTCTTTTTAGTTCGTGGGGTATTCTTAGCTCAAGATTGATCGAGATTGATCTCTTCAATCAGTTAGGGTTTAACAGACCAAACCCTAATTGTTATATATCAATGAAATCCTCATCATGTTACCTTTCAATTAACGAAGAAAGCCCTAATTGTTATTGACCCTGTTTAAAGAATTTAGGATTTAAACATGAGCATGTCTCGGTGTTGATTTAACGTCTTCATTATGATTAAGTCATGATTTCGAATCCTAAATCTTGAAATTCATGGCATGTATATTATATGGTTGGAAAGCCCTTCCTGTCAGCTTTCCAATGATATAAAAAGCCCTAACAGTTATCATGTATCTAAAGAGAATTTCGTATTTTTGTAACAAACTGTCCTAATTAGGGTTTCCATTGTTTCTGTCAATATAAATCATGATTACTGGGTGTAAACCTGAAATTGATCCTACTGTTAGATAGTATTCATCATTAGCTTTCCATTGATAGCTTATTTGCTTAATTCCATCAAGGATTAAGGGAGTTATAGGCATTTTAGTCCAAGGGTTACACAAATCGAAAATGAAATTTCACCCTTTGTGCATGAGAAATATGATTAGCAAGTTAAAATTTGTATAAATACCTAAAATACATGGAAAACCCTGACCTTATATAACCAGCATAACCAGCATGTAAAAAGTTATTTTTCTGTGGATTAAGTATATTTTTAGTTATAGAAATCTATTTCTCTTCATATAATTAGAAATAACTATATTACAAAAAAATATATGTTAGTATGATAAAATGTTTCAAATGTCTGAAAATTTATAAAAAAAAATACTCTGATATGATCAGCATGTGAAAGTTCATTTTCTGTGAAAAATAGATATTTTTATCTTATAGAATTATATTTTTTTTCTCCATATAATTGAAAGTAAACACATATAAAATATATGTTAGCACGCTAAAATGTTTCAAATGCCTGAAAATTTATGAATAATATACTCTGATAGGATCAGCATGTAAATGTTAATTTTCTGTGGAATATAGATATTTTTATCTTATAGAAATCTATTTTTATCCATATACTAGGAAATAAATGCATATAAATTATATTAGCATGTTAAAAATAATTGTTGCAGCATGATAAAATTCCTTACAGTATGACAAAAATTCTTCCAGCATCTTAGAATGATAACAGCAAGATATAAAGGAGTTTTAGTACCTTAAACTAATTTTTTGCGTATCTCTTCTATGAAATACATGATAGAGTATTGTAGAAAATTACTTCTGCATGATAAAAAATATTATTGTTATCAGAAAAAATGAGTAATCAGTATGATGACTTACTCCTATTAACTTATCAATGTAGAAAACTTATTATAGTACATTAAGCATTGATTTTAGTGTCTAACAATATATATTTAGTATGTTAAAAATTCACTCCAGCAAGAAAAATATATATTTCTGTCATCTTACCAGTAGAATCATGTGCTGGAAATATTTAAATTATATTAGAGATATTTTTATCATGGTAGGATTTAATTCCATGAATTAAACTAAATTCTTAGCAATTCACTAAGATAATACTAAAGAAATCATTTTTGGCATTTTTGGCATCCAACTAAATTAAGTAATTTCCAGTATGATAAAAACTTGTTAAAACAATAGAATACAACATTAAACTATGGAATTAAAAGTATTCTAATTATTACATTTTCCTACTTACCGTTCATTCTTGAACTCCACGACTTAATTGTCGTTAAACATGATGCCTAAATTAATTCTCCACTCTTCTTGTTATTATGATAGTTTGCCAGATCTGTACCTTTTACAATTTAGCTTATCCTTGAAATTCATTGGCCATAATTATATGAAAAATGTCTAGACAACTTGGGATCTTGGATCCATAAATCAATGCCATCGCATCATAGGGGCCCGGTCTGGTCCTAGGGAGAGCGCCCGAAAAATAAGTGAGCCCATGAGATGTTAATGACATGGTGGGATATTGCACCGAGTACTTGACTAGTGAGATGTCTACGACATCCATTCTATTATTATTACTTGTGCTTGATCTTGAGTTTATTTCATGTTTAAATTACGTGCTTGTTGGCCAATTAATTATTGAAATTGTTCTTATTGAATTTCTTGTACCTGTCATTATTGTTGATTATCATTGTTTAAATTCTTAACCTTGCAAGATCTTCTACATTGTCCTTGATCTCATTATTTATTTCCTTGATTATCCTTACATATAACATGCGATTAAGATATTAACTACGTAAATTGTCTGTTATTACCTACTGAGCGTTAGCTCATAGTGTTGTTGTTTTCCCCCCTTTCCAGACTATTCAGGTGATAACGTTCATTCAAGCGGGGAGAGACATGAGTGAATATGAGAGTTATTGTACCTAGTTGCTTAGTGGCATAGTATTTACTTCCAGTTATTTCTTTAGAGTTGTATTAGTATTTGGTTATTGTTATAAGACAGTTGTCGCATTAGATTGAATTTGGAAGGTATGTTTGATCGTGTTTAATCAGTGATGATCATTGTAATAAAAGTTTGGAATCTTCCCTTGATTAATAGAGTATTATTTCCTTCCTTAGCAATCGTGTAAATGTTTAGTATAGAATAAATTGTTATTTCTAGCTCGTTACTGACTGTACGTCCCGATATTCCGCGTCGGGACGTGACACATAATGTAATTATGGCCTTTGGAAGATGGCGGGAAGGGCCCCGCGATGTCCATACCCCACTCCGCGAACGGCCACGTAGGGGCCCTGGGACGCAGCAGGTTTGGAGGTCTTCTGGGCACCCGGCCAAAAGCTTGGCATTGATGACATGTACGGGCATACTAAGTGCATTCTGCGTACATGGTTGGCCAATAGAAGCCTTTGAGCTTGATGTTGTTCTTCATCTTATCTCTGGCCTAGTGAGCACCGCATAGTCCTGAATGGACTTCCTGCATGATGGCTTGAGCTTCGGCTGGGGAGACACATCTCAGAAGGAGTGACTTGTCCTTTTCGTGGACCAGTCTATATAGAGAGTCGCCGATCAGCTCGTATGACGTTGCCCGGTGAAGTAGTTGGACTATTTGAGCTCAGTCAGGAGGGATCCAGCCTTGCTTGAATTTGATGATAGGCTCACGCCAATCTTCTTCTTCTGAAGGAGTGTTTTGGTCGAGGCATTGGACCTCGTAGGCAGTGAGGTCGGATTGACCTTCGAGTGTAGTTGGCATTAGCCTCCTGTGCTTGACTGTGATGTTGACTTTGCCTTCGGGCGGAAGCTTGATGGTGTTGGCACTCAAAATATGCTCGATGGCGATCAAGCCTGAATGACAAGAATGATACGACCCACTGAAGCAAAGAAGCCAAAGGAAACCAATACACCAGGGTCTTCTCGAGCTAATGGAACCTCAGGTCACCTGATACGATCACCAGGGACGTCACCTCAGGAGGAGCAGAAGAGTTCACAACAACTCGACAGTGTCATAAGGCTTGTCCAATGAACCGGTATCGACTCAATCGTGCCACATAAACAATATTCGTCATCCGACCATGGACGAGAATGCTCCTGACCGTTCGCCACCTGACAAGAGACCCTCCTGAGGTGATAGAATGTCTCTGGACCTTCAGACTAAGGAACCAAAGGCTTCGTCAGTGGAAGTCCCGGACAACACGGCACGGGTACGGCTCCTCAGAAAAGTTGGTCCGTTAGTGACCAAATGACCGTCCAGTCGAGGCGAAAGCACCCCGGGTAGTATACCACTCCCCGTGAAAGCTACTGATGCAGGTTAGGTTGAGCCAGCAGTACAAACCACTGTGCCGAAGGCCGTGTTAGTGGAAAACCCGCGTGTCTGAGCTGAAGATGCACGAGGTTCCGACAGCAGCCGTTCAGTGGCCTGAAAGCTTTGTCAATACTTCCCACCATGGTTTTGCAAAACCAGGGTGAGATGAAAGATCACAGTGACTCCCGGGGCCAGTCTGGGGTCCGTTGTCAAGCCCGTGCCAAGCAAGCGCGATGAACGGAGTTAATCCGACGAGCCCTCTTTCCCAGCGCGCCCTCTTCCCGACGCGTAAACCCAATCCTCCTATCTTCCCAGTGCGCTCTTCTCACGCCGGAGAAGGATCACACCCTGGCGAGGCTATATAAGCCAACCAGCGGCCAAAAGAAAAAAAAAGGAGAGAAGAGAGAGGCAGAGTCGAAAAGGGGACAAAGAGAAGGGATGGAATAGAATCAAAGAAGAGAGAGGAAAGGCTTGGGAAAGAAGCAGGGTTTCTGAGCGTGAGCCAGAGAGCCACCCTCGCTCAGTCCGTCCGCCTGAATGAGCCCGGAGCCGGAGAAGGGATACCTTCCGATACTCTGTTTCCACAGTGAAGGAACTAGGTGGGTTCCGACGATCTCTCCCGACCACCCCCCTTCTTACTGTCTTCTCTTTGGTGATATTTGAGCGGTGCGGGAGGGACGATGATATGAGCCCATCTCCCTCTCACCGTCTCTCTCTACCTCTTCCCCTTTTGTAATTTCTCCGCGGTTGGGTGTTATTCCCGTCTGTGTAATCAGTGGGCGGCCTTCGGGCGACAACGCTGTGCCGTGCCAAATGTGTGTAGCATCGGGTTTTCTTCCTATAATGCAATGAATGATGTCGAATATGGAAATGCCTCTATACATACTTCTTCTCCCCTTTTCTGAATCTATGTGTTCCACTGTCTCCTGTGGTTGATCCTTGGATTTTGCTTCGTGATATCGAGTGCGCCCTGGAATGGCCATGGGCTACAGAAATGGTATCCCCTCCCCGGGACTCTCTTTTAATGTGATGGCTATGCCGGATAGGCTATATGTTTATTATGGGTTTTATTGTTGGAGACACATTCGTATGTGTATCTCTGTCTTCCCCCTTTCGGGATTGGTCTCCTTAACATCTATCTACACTCACTTATGAGCAGGAGAGAACGGGACCATCCCTACAATCTATATGATGGGCTACTGGGGACGGCCTCTCACCGCATACCAATCGTTCGAGTGTTTGCTCCCTATGTTTCGATTTCCCCCCCAGTCTGCATGCTAACTCATTACCCCGTGAGTGCTAACCCATTAACTTTGTGAGCACTAACCTATTAACCGTGCGAGTGTTAGTTCGCCAATTCCTTGAATGTTATGCTACTGTACTCCTCTTACTCTCTTCGAGAGCTACATTACCGCGCTTTATTATTTCAATAATGGTAGCTTCAACGCTCCGGGGAGGGGAACATTCCCCATCGATGTCTTTGAATCACCATAAGGTCAAAGGGTTATGCCCAATCATGGCATATGTCCCTACAGACCATCATAAGGTGAACGTCAACAGGGTTTATGGTCCAATATTAAATCCACTACCCCAAAGGGTACTGTGGTGACTGTGGGTTGTGTGCCCCTCGTAGGCTAGCCCTCGGGGTTTCCTTCCTTACTGGTCGTCCCTCTCTCAATTACGATTTGACCCATGGAATATTGGTGCCCCTTGTAGGCTAGCCCTCTGGGTTTTTCATCCATTTGGGTCTACCGGCCACTGTTGTGCCACCCGGTATTAAGGAGCTTACTCCATCCGTGGGTATGTCTCCAATTTCCCCTTGCAACCCTCCAGAGATGGGGAGGTGCTGCCAAAATTTTGTCAGATATGTTTGACTGTTTGCTCTCTCAGTTTGGGCTTAATAAGACACAATTTCAAACCATTGAACTTCCGGGCTCGAGTATGAATCTCGCACGAGTCTCAACCCTGTCTCAAGGGCATCCTGGATCTCAATTCACTCATCAATTAACCCAATGCATCTTAATAAACTAAATAAACTCAAAAATACCTCAAAAATTGACTAATCCGATGCGGTCCTAATCCGGCGCGCCCTAATACGGCGTGGTACTCCCCCCCCGCTCCAGAATAGCTTCACACTCAAATCTCCTGATTTTTATTTGGCCGACACCCGACGCGCCCTAATCTGGCACGTCCTAGGCGGGCCGCACCGGTTAAGGCTTTCTCCCCCACCGCGGCGTTTCAACCCCTATTCCTATGCTACCCCACGCCGTATAACCCCTATACCTACGCTACCCTGCGCTGGTTTTGAATAAAGAATGCATCTTTCACATTGTTTCAACCCCTCTCGTTCTCGAGTCAACTTTCACCTCCCACGGCTTGTGTCAGTCAACGTAATTAACCATAAATCAAATAAAAAAAGGGAAACTCTCCGGGTTGAAATCACATGTCGTCATGCATTGGCTAGTTCATGCATTAAATATAGATATTCATTCTTATGTGCTTTGTTAGTGCATGTTTGCCTGAATGAGACCTCGGTATATCAAATGGCCTCGACGGAAGGCTAGGTCACGCCTGACCGGAAGTCTTGGCTATGTGCGATGATGGTCTCCGGACCTACGTCCTCCGCCCTGTATCGAAGGCTCGAACTTAATGAACTATGTCTGCTCTGCATGATTAAGAAAATGATTAATGGATCATTCCATGCGGCCTTGAAGGCTTCATCATCATATGCATTCTCTTGCATTCTATTTCAGCCTCGAACGACTCGTTATCTCAGCAATTAATCAGAGGTTTTCCTTCTTATTGGAGGATGTAATTAACGCCATAGCCTTTATGGTATGGCGGACTTTCGATCCCGACATGAACTTCACTCTCGCCCGACCCGGGTCAGATTGAGCGCATAATAAACTCGTCACTATGTGTAGGAGATGTTACCTTCTCTACACCGGCTTAAAACTCCCTTCAAATCCCTTTTACTAATATGAATATGAAAGTAAACAAAATGGGAGTAGAAGGGAACAGAAGTAGAAACTTGTGATCATAACTGAAGAGGCGAAATCTCGCGCTTGTATCCTGAGCGGGCTGTGGATCACCTGAAGATGAACTGCAAGACAGGGAAACATATCAGAGGGCCCAGGGGGACTTCCCTGGGGTAAAACCCTCCGATGGCTAAGTCAGTAGAGCTATGGTGGAAGCAATAATGGGGTGGAGAAAAACTAGCGCGCGAGATTCCTCTCCACCAGAGGGTGAAGCGGATTGCTCAGGAGTTTGGGTCTATGAGTACCTGGATGGCTCTCTTCTTCCGTCGGAGGGTAGCCCTGGTTTAAATAGTGTGCCGCCTTCAGGAGTCCAGCAAGCTGAGGGGTCTCCGGCGGGAGTTACGTCCTTGACGTGGGCTTTCATGGCCTTATCGTGGGGACGTTATCGCCTTGAAGTCCGGCGGTTTCTTGACTCCCCTATCCGTTGGGGACTCTTGAACGGATGATATTTGGTCTGGCCGAGCTCCTGAAACGCCCGCCCTGTCCGGGCGATGAGCATAGCTCGGTGGAAGAGGGGTCGGATAGGTCGGCTAATGCCTGTCTCTCCCGGGTGGGGAAACGGCTTGGGCCGGACCTTCCTTATGACCTGACCATCACTCGGGCCCTCCGAGCCTAGAGGCCGCCGGGGAGATTTGGTTCCTCGAGTGTTTGTTTATTGGGCTTTTCTTCCCTGAGTGGGCCCTGTGGGCTGTCACCCGGGTGGGCTTGCCTCGTTGGACCCTGTTGGGTCTAGTTGGGCTACTCTTTGGGTGGGCTACAGAAAGCCCCCTCTCCACTTGTCCCCCTCCTACCCTCGAGCCATGGAGGCTCGGTCGAGTAGTTTTTGAGGCTTTGGACCGGCGTGGCTCAGGTGGGCGGAATTCTATTGGCGTGATGGAGCCACGTATAGTGGTTGCCTGGGCCCGTAATGATGATCCTGACGAATTTGAACTGAAGGGGCCCCCCTTTTCTCGGAGCATAGAACGACGCGCCGCCTCCCTCCAGGGTTTTATAGGCGTTGGGCGCTGTTCGTCGTTCTAGGCTTCTCAGGGTTTTGGGCTTTCCTTAGTTTCTTTGTTTCTGGGGCTCCTTGATGCGCCGTGAGGGCACAGTGGAGGCGCAGAGCCTTGCGGCGGCGTTTGAGGAGTTGGCGAGGATAACCGCGGAGGCGGTCCGGCAACTTCCTTCCCCTCCGGAGTCTTCGAGCTCGCGCGAGGGATCATCTTTCGGCTCGATGGCTGGTCTGCCTCTGGAAATCGGGCAGGTGAGGCGGTAGCACATCTCCAACTGTAGTGAGTTGAGGGAGGCCGAGGTGAGGAAGCTGGAGCATCGCTTTCACTTGCCTCTCAGGTACAGCTTTGCTGCCGCCGCCCCGTATGAGACAAGTCTGGACAGCCGTACGGGGCACATTTGCACTTTCCTTCTCTCCTGGAAGAGTGGGTTTCGCCTTCCCTTCGAGCCTCTTGTACTCCAGCTTCTCGAGTTTTTCCAGTTGGCGCCTATTCAGTTGGTGGCCAACTCATATCTCCTTCTTTCCGCCTTTCGGATTCTCTGTCGTCAGCACGACATTTTTCCTTCCTTGGACCTCTTTCATTATTTTTTCGAGTTGAAAGCGCACCCGTTGGCGGGGAAGGGCTTTTACTTCATCCAGGTAAGGAGGAACAGGAGTTTCATCTCCCTCGCTGCGAAGGACTCCTCGCACAAGGGGTGGAAGACCCAATTCTTTTGGGTGAAGGCGGAGGCGACGGACGAGTTTTGGAGATGTCCGATCTTGCCCAATTTTCATCCGAATCTTCCCCCTCGCCCGGAGGAGTTCCCTCCCCACGTGGAGTGGCAGGCCGCTCGTCTGCTGGGTAACCGCCAGTCGACCGAGGAGCTGGTGACGCCGGAGAACATCGAACGGTGCTTGCTTGACGTCGACAGGTACCGCTCTTGAGGCTCTTCTCCTGGCATGGTAGTTACTTTTTTCTCCTGACCGGGTCTTCTCCCTTTGTGGCAGACGTTAGGCGGGAACCTCTAGAGGAAGCTGTTGAGGTCATTGATCTGGGAGATGACTCGGCGGCCGATGAACCAGATGCTTCTACGAGTTGAGCCCAAGTCCGAGATAAGGGCAAGGGGGTGGCTCCCGCGGGGTCTTCACGGCCAACTGGTACAAAGCGCAAGGATCCCATGGCGGGAAAGTTGCGGGAGGCCGTGAAGGCCAAGAAACGGGCCAAGAAGGCCGGTCTTCCTCCTAGCGCCGGGGGCGACTCCGGCTCGGCGGCGCTCCCCTCTCGGGGGCAAGATGGGGCCGACCCCTTGGGGCCAGCTCCCCCACCTGCCAGGCGAGAGGGGGCCGAGGAGACCGGGGGCCCATCAGAGGGCGGCGATGGGTCGGCTCTCCCCCCCACGGAGGCAGAGGGGGCCGATGTCGAAGTAGCTGGCGCCGAGGCCGGGGGATTGGCCGAAGGCGGGGATGTCTCGATCGGCGAGGTGCGGGCCGAGACAGGCAGGGCTGGGGGTTCGCCCGCTAGGGCGTTGCAGCCCCAGGTGCTTGGAGCTCCCGGTGCGGTCGGTCCCGCGGCACCGGTCGAGGTTGGGGGTTCGCCCGGGGAGGCGTCGCAACCCCAACCGACCGTGGCGCGCGAGGTGGTTGGTTCCGTCACTCGAGCGGAGTCTTCTGGCGGGGTGCCCCGGGCGGAGCGGTCCCCTCTGCCGGAGCCCTTGGAAAGGCTCGACATTACGGGCGACCTGTATCGGGTCTGCCGGTCGATTGCCGCAAGGACGAAGGGGGGAGAAAGGCGCAATACCCCCCCCCCCCGGGATCCTTGATGTCTTGATGGAGGGCGGCATGGTCATAGCTCGGTCGGCGGCTTTGATGGCGGAGGCGCACGCCCGGACGGAGGCAGAGCGGTCGAAACTTGCCTGGACCCTTGGGGGCTGCGAGAGGAAACTGGCCCGACTCAAGGGGGAGCATGAGGGGCTCCGGTAGGAGTTCTCCGCGTTCCGGGAGGTGGCGCGGGTGAGTCGACTGGAAGTCGGGGTGCTGGCCGAACATGATGTGACACAACCTCGGACTTAAGCAAGCAATCACAAATAGCATTCAAATGGGCCTTAATGGGCCACCGCTCTCCCGTCGCACTCTATACCCGGAGTGACTTGGCGATGCCAAGTGTGAAGTATGGGAATGGGCCCTTGCTGGTAGAGGGCCAGCAAGGCCAAGGTTTGACTCCCAAAGGTTAGATGCCCAATTCAATTGGGGCCGACAAAGTGCGCAAAGGCACCGGTTCACACTACCCCACGGCGGTCACTCTAAGTCATGGACTTGAGGACCGAGCGCTCCCTCACAAATTCAGCGGCGCATGAAGCAAATATTGAAAGAGCAACACTATTGAGCAAGGATGAGACACTTACTCGACCGGTTTGAAGAAACCGGTCCCGGTCGGAGACGAGGGCGAGCGGGGAGGCGGTGGTTCCCCACACGCCGCGGTGGTGTCGCTTGACCTGCCCAAAGAAGTACAAAACTACACCTCACGCAGGAGGGGGATCTTGGGGTGGGGGTTAAAATGTTACAACCAAAACTACCACCACGCAGGGTGGGGCCTTCAGCCGGCCAAGCGGGGAGGGGAGGAAAGCTCTCGATTACTAAGTGGCGCCCGGTGCGATATCAGCCTTGTTCTGGCCTGCAGGACAGGGTGATGAGGTTGAGGTTGCCACGGACTCGTCCGGACTCCGAATTGAGTGAAACCACCTCCTACAGCGTCCTGACTTGAAGGGAATGACTGCAGAATTTTTGGGGATGCTCTGTTGGTCGGTGGTGACAGATCCAGCAGCAGGAAGGAGATCGCTCTTTCTGGCCGCAGGCTGATCTGGACTGGAACAGCAACTTTCAGAGGTCACTGTGCGCTCTCCCGACCTCTGAACAGCACGAAACCAGCGGTGACGTCTTCGTGGTCGAAGTAGCTTTCAGCCGAAAGTGACGGGGAAGCGTTCCGATGTCGATGGCGAGCGGGGCACCCTGAACGGTGCTCACTGGTCGAAACAGACTGCAGAAGCAGGGCTGGACAGATGGGGAGAGAAAAAATAATAACTCTGCCCCCCGGTGGCCGAATGCAGTTCTGCTAACTGTTCTTGAAGGAGGACTGGACGGGGAAGAACTTTGTTGAAGGAACCTGGGCCTGATTCAGCCTGAGTCAACCGTGGTATGGCAGTCTTCTAGGTTCTGGTTCTGGATGAAGGCCTTCTTGCGCGATGGTGGGAGAATGGCTCTATCTAGCAGCTCCGACCTCGGATTGTGTTGCTTCCACCTCGCTTGCGAAGTAGACTGGAAGGCCTTTCCAGAAAGGTAGGCCACGCCTTCAGGAACACCAGGAGGAAGCCGTGGTCGATGCTACAACTCGGGGCTGATCAGCTGGTCTGCACAGCTCCAACCTGAAACTGAAATGAGAGGGAGAGGTGGTTTCTTTGGTGGAGGGAAGTGGTAGGGGCGACCTAAAGGTGAGTGGGGCTCTAGTGGGGTGGAGAAAAGAGCTAATGGTGATGGTGGAATGAGGGGGAGAATGGCTGGAAGCAAATGCTAGCAGGTGGAGGAGGAAGATGAGGGTGTGAGAGAGGGAATGGGGGAATGAAGGGGGCGAACTTGGCAAGAAGGGAGGTAATGGAAGGGGGCGTCCAAAACAAGTGGAAGGAAGGGAATTTCAAATTTGAATTGGCCTAGAAAGGTGGAGGATTGTGTGGGAACTAGTGGGATTGCCTTGGGAGGGTGGAGATTGTGTTGGAAGTGGAGAAGATGCCACCTAGGGACAATGAGAGTGGAGTAATGGCAACTTGGGGAAGTGGAGGGGTATTGAATGAGGTGGGTGGTGGTTGGGAGTTGAAGGGGAAGGGAGGAGAGAGAGAAGGGGGCGAACCCCTTAGTGGGAGGAGAGAGAAGAGAGAGAGGAGGGGGGGTATGGGATTCACTCCCTAGGGTATCTCACCCTATCTTAGTGGAATCTCTCCAAATTGAACAAAAGTGTAGACTTAACTCAAAAGGATTCATTTCTTCATTAACTTCAAATGAGGGGGAGTGGGGTCCTATTTATAGGCAACCCACTCTTTACAATAAGTCCCTGACAAAATAAGCAACTACAAATAACCAAGGGGGTGGGGGCACCAATGGGCCTAGCCCAACGAATTGGGCCCAATAGCCTCACTAGACAGCATGATGATACAAAAACATAGGAGAATAAGTGCTAGACCTAGGGAAATGACTCAAATAAAATGAAAATACATCAAAATGACACAAAGGAAAGCTACTAAATGGATAAGGGGCCTTAATAGAGTGAGGCCCAAACTCAATCAGCTCCCGAATGTGAAGAAGTGGACCCGAGCCAAAGGGAATCGTGGGTGATGCCTCCATCAAATCTCCTGGGCCGCGAAGAGCTCGACTCCGTCGAGTAAGGATCCATCCGGCTAAGGTACCGCTCGAGGAGGTCCGGATCCAATCGCTGGAGGTCCTCCCGACTCACCCATGAGTCTTCCGACGGAGGCCGATCCTTCCACCTGACGAGATAGCGCTCATATACTTTGCTCCGGGTGGTAGTGACCTGCTCATCCAATATTCGTTCAATGTGATCGCGCTGAGCTCTCTTGGCTAGTGGACTCTCCTCACGGGTGGGTACTCTCTCAAAGGAAGAAGTAGGCTCAATCTCCTCACTAGGTCCCACCGTGGGGCCCTTGTATGGCACTAAGTCGGCGACATTGAATGTAGGACTTACCCCATAATCCTCAGGGAGATCTAACTCATAAGCATTCGCACCAATGCACCTCAAGACCTGGAAGGGCCCAGTCCCACGTGGCCTCAACTTGGAGTTGGCTCCTGGGGAGAGCCTCTCCGTCCTTACCATCACAAAGTCACCCACTTGGAACTCTAAGTGACGCCGGTGAGAGTCGGCCAACCTTTTATAAGCCTCATTTTTCATGCTAATGTGCTTGCGAATTTCCTCATGCAATTCCCTAATATGTTGTGCAAAAGACTCGGCAGAAATGGACACTCTAGCATGCTGGGGAAGGGGAATGAGGTCGGATGGCTTTCTTGGTTTGTACCCATGCACGGCTTCAAATGGACTCATCCCTATCGACTTATTGACGGAATTGTTGTATGCAAACTCAGCCTGTGGTAAGATGAGATCCCAATTTTCTGGCCGATCCTCAACAAGACTCCTAAGGAGGTTCCCTAGACTCCGGTTGACCACTTCAGTTTGGCCATCCGTTTGGGGGTGGTAGGCAGTGGAGAATTTGAGGAGGGTACCCATCATGTGCCAAAGAGTCTTCCAAAAATAGCTAGTGAATTTGACATCCCTGTCGGAGACTATGATCTTGGGCAGCCCATGGAGGCGGACTACCTCATCAAAGAATAATCGGGCTACATGGGAGGCATCGGATGTTTTGGAGCATGGGATGAAGTGGGCCATTTTGGAAAATCTATCAACCACCACATAGATGGAGTCATGCTTCCTAGAGGTTTTGGGTAAGCCTAGCACAAAGTCTATGCTCAAATCTTGCCATGGTCGGTCGGGGATGGGAAGTGGGGTGTATAGGCCGGTGTTTTGCTTCACCTGCTTGGCCGAAGCACACGTGCGACATTGACCCACTATTTTGCCTACATCTCTCTTGAGGCTCGGCCAATAAAATTGACCCTCAACTAAGGCAATGATTTTGTGGACCCCAAAATGACCGGCTAACCCTCCGGCATGTAATTCCCAAACCAAGAAATCTCGAAGAGAGGTCCGGGGAATGCAAATCCTTGTCCCCTTGAAGAGGAACCCATCCTCTAAAATAAATCCCTCATGCTCCTTGCTAGAATGAGTGGTCAAGTTGGCATAGATTTGCCCAAAGTCGGGGCAACCAGGGTACTCATCCTTGACCTTATCAAAACCAATCACTTCCACTTGGATAGTGGATAACAAGGACATCTTCCTACTAAGGGCATCCGCGGCCTTATTCTCACTCCCGGCCTTGTGTTTGATGACAAAGGTGTAGGATTGGATGAACTCAACCCATCGGGCATGTCGGGCATTCAACTTCTGTTGGGAATTGAGGTATTTGAGGGCCTCATGGTCGGAAAAGATGACAAACTCTTTGGGAAGCAAGTAATGTCTCCAGTGTCGGAGGGATTGGACCACGGCATAGAACTCCTTGTCATAGGTGGAGTATCTAGTCCTAGCATCACATAGCTTCTCACTAAAGTAGGCGATCGGGTGTCCCTCTTGACTAAGAATCCCTCCTATCCCTGTCCCGGATGCATCACAAGTGACCTCAAAAACTTTGGAGAAATCGGGAAGGTATAGGACCGGGGCTTGGGTCAACTTTTCCTTAAGCTCAAGGAAGGCTTTAGAGGCGGCTTTGGTCCAAACAAAGGTTCCCTTCTTGAGACAATCAGTTATTGGGCCGGTGATAGTGCTAAACCATCGAATGAATCTCCTATAGAATGTGGCCAACCCATGAAAACTCCTAACCTCATGAAGGGTGTGGGGCTCCGGCCAATTAAGAATAGCTTGGACCTTGTCGGGGTCCATGGAGACTCCTTTGGTTGACACCACAAATCCTAGGAAGGTGATGGAAGTGGTCATGAAATGACACTTTCCTAGGTTGGCAAATAGGCTTTCTTGCCGGAGGACGGTGCAAACTTTCCTAAGGTGGTCAAGGTGGGCCTCATGGGTTTGGCTATAGATGAGAATATCATCAAAGTATACCACTAGAAAATTCTCAATGAAAGGCCTAAGTACCTCCGTCATAAGACGCATGAAAGTACTTGGGGCATTAGAAAGCCCAAATGGCATGACTAACCACTCAAAGAGACCATCCTTGGTCTTGAAGGCCGTTTTCCACTCATCCCCGGGCCTTACCCTAACTTGGTGGTAGCCACTCTTGAGATCTATCTTAGAGAAGATGGTGGCTCCGGCTAGCATATCCAACATGTCATCAAGCCTAGGGATGGGGAACCTATACTTGACGGTAATCTTGTTAATGGCCCGGCTATCCACGCACATCCGCCATGATCCATCTTTCTTGGGGGTAAGGAGGGCCGGGACGGCACATGGACTCTTACTAATGCGGATGAAGCCCTTCCTAATGAGTTCCTCTATTTGCCTCCTAAGTTCGGCATGTTCCGTGGGATTGAGGCGATAATGAGGAAGGTTTGGAAGGGTGGCTCCCGGTACTAGATCGATTGCGTGTTGCACATCACGCATGGGAGGGAGTTGGTCCGGGAGCTCTTCCGGGAACACATCATGGAATTCTTCCAAAAGTTGTTGGATTTCTATGGGATGGGGGTTAGAAGGGGTAGGTTCCCCTAAGCATATGACTACCGCACACAATGGCACCCCTTGAGCAATTTCTTATTCAAGCTCTTTCCTAGTGATGAGATGAAGACCTTTGGTCAACCCCGTGGTTCTACTTTGTTTTGGGGTTTGGATAAGGGCTTGGGTTGGAGGGGTGGAGTTCCCGAGACTTATGGAGTGGTGTGGTGTGATCCTTGAGGGAGAGGGTCCTTCTTGGGCATGGGTCGAGGTGGGGAGGGGTTAAGACGGATAGTCTTACCCTCATGCTCAAAGGTGCATATGTTGCTTCTCCCTAAAATGGTGGCATTCACATCATAGAGCCAAGGTCTTCCTAAAAGGATGCTACCCACTTCCATGGGTATGACGTCACACCATATTTGGCCATGGTAGGAAGAGAAAGTGAGAGGCACTAGGCATTGGGTGTTGACCGGGATGGAGTTGTTGTTGATCCATGAGACCCGGTATGGACTTGGGTGGGGAGTGAGAGTAAGCCCAAGGAGCTTGACGGTGTCGGGTGACACGGCATTAACACAACTACCACTATCCAAGATCACTTTCCTCACATGGTTCTCTATCTTGATAAAGGTGTGGAAGATTGAGGTCCGGCGCCAATCCTCTTCTTGAGGTTGGGTGAGGATGCACCTAATGACTCCTAGATGGGAGTTGTTTGAAGGAGTGGAGTGATCTAGACCCGACTCTAGATATTGGGCTTCATACTCCTCTTCCCAATCTAGTGAGGCTTCATGTTCTTTCAACGTCATTTTCTTGTTCCTTTTGGGGTTGAACTTCTTCCTCAATAAGCAAACTAGATAACCCCTTAGATGGACATTGTCCTGCAAAATGACCAAACCCTTGACACCTATAGCATTGTTGGCGCCCTCTTCCCGGGGTGGCTCCTACACTTGGTCCTTTGGGGTTGTCATCCTTCCGTGGGAGAGGATGACTAGGAGCGGGCTTGTTTGGAGTGATGGGTGGGGGAGGATTGTAGGACCTTAAAGGGGCATTCCCACTTGGGCTAGGAGCTCTCATGGGAGTGGGTGGAATGGGACGTGGTCCCAAGTTTTTGGGATCGGTTGGTCGGGGAGTGATAAATCGGGAACTCCTAGAAAACCTTTCCACATCTCTAGCTACTTGGTAAGCTAGCTCAAGGTTGTCAACGTCTCTCATGAATAGTTCCCTCTTGATGTGGCTTTGAAGCCCATTCCTAAAGCGGGATAAGGTGACGTCCGGATCCTCATGGACTCCACACTTTAAAAGATAGGAGTCAAATTTTTCAATGTACTCTACCACGGTCTTCCCTTCTTGTGTGAGGCTTTGCCATTCATCTAGGAGCATTTGGTGGTAGGTTCGGGGGAGGTATTTGTTCCTAAGTTGGTTTTTCATATCTGCCCAAGTGTCAATAGGCTCTTCCCGCCTAACCCGTCTTAGACCCTCTTGGTTTAGCCAATAAGTTTTGGCCAACTTAGTGAGATGCATCTTAGCCAATCTAACTCTCCTTTGGTCGGACATGGGGTACCATTCAAAGTATTGGTCCATGGCGGTCTCCCATTCTAGGTAAACACTAGGTTCATGTGAACCATCAAAATTTGGGGCCTCTACCTTGATCATCCTTAAAAGGGGGTCATCCGGATCATCCCGTGGACGCCGATCATGGTTTTGATGGGGGCGAGGCCTCTCATAATCATAATAATGGTCATGGTCCATATCCTCCCTATAAAATTCAGCATGTGGGTGATGGGCTCTTGGTCCGTTGTTCCTTGGGTGGAACTCATCCCTATGAGGCTCTACATGTGGAGGGTGGACTCTTGGGCCTTGGTTCCTTTGGGGAAAACGATTCCTATGGAACTCACCATGTGGTGGAGGGGCTCTTGGCTCATTGATCCTTGGGTGAGGATCTTCTCTATGAGGCTCATCATGCGGAGGGGGAATTCTAGGCTCATTGTTCCTTGGGCGAAACTCTTGGTCTTCTAACCGAGCAATTCGGTTGGTAATGGACTCTAGTTGGGCAAGGATGGTTGTGAGGGCAGCATCTACCCTATCCATGTGGCCTTGGCGTCCCTCCCTAGGAACATCTTGGTTGAGTTGGTGAGGATTGGGATCCATTGGTGGAGCCGAAGACGATGAACCGGGTTGATAGCTAGCACCACTACGGGTGGACATGCAAGACAAAGGGCCAAAGTGGTTGGACACACTATGCAAAGGTCCTAAGACTTAGACTTGATAGAGACAAGTCAATGACTTGCTCTGATACCACTTGATGTGACACAACCTCGGACTTAAGCAAGCAATCACAAATAGCATTCAAATGGGCCTTAATGGGCCACCGCTCTCCCGTCGCACTCTATACCCGGAGTGACTTGACGATGCCAAGTGTGAAGTATGGGAATGGGCCCTTGCTGGTAGAGGGCCAGCAAGGCCAAGGTTTGACTCCCAAAGGTTGGATGCCCAATTCAATTGGGGCCGATAAAGTGCGCAAAGGCACCGGTTCACACTACCCCACGGCGGTCACTCTAAGTCATGGACTTGAGGATCGGGCGCTCCCTCATAAATTCAGCGGCGCATGAAGCAAATATTGAAAGAGCAACACTATTGAGCAAGGATGAGACACTTACTCGACCGATTTGAAGAAACCGGTCCCGGTCGGAGACGAGGGCGAGCGGGGAGGCGGTGGTTCCCCACACGCCGCGGTGGTGTCGCTTGACCTGCCCAAAGAAGTACAAAACTACACCTCACGCAGGAGGGGGATCTTGGGGTGGGGGTTAAAATGTTACAACCAAAACTACCACCACGCAGGGTGGGGCGTTCAGCCGGCCAAGCGGGGAGGAGAGGAAAGCTCTCGATTACTAAGTGGCGCCCGGTGCGATATCAGCCTTGTTCTGGCCTGCAGGACAGGGTGATGAGGTTGAGGTTGCCACGGACTCGTCCGGACTCCGAATTGAGTGAAACCACCTCCTACAGCTTCCTGACTTGAAGGGAATGACTGCAGAATTTTTGGGGACGCTCTGTTGGTCGGTGGTGACAGCTCCAGCAGCAGGAAGGAGATCGCTCTTTCTGGCCGCAGGCTGATCTGGAATGGAACAGCAACTTACATAGGTCACTGTGCGCTCTCCCGACCTCTGAACAGCACGAAACCAGCGGTGATGTCTTCGCGGTCGAAGTAGCTTTCAGCCGAAAGTGACGGGGAAGCGTTCCGATGTCGATGGCGAGCGGGGCACCCTGAACGGTGCTCACTGGTCGAAACAGACTGCAGAAGCAGGGCTGGAAAGATGGGGAGAGAAAAAATGATAACTCTGCCCCCTGGTGGCCGAATGCAGTTCCGCTTCCTGTTCTTAAAGGAGCACTGGACGGGGAAGAACTTTGTTGAAGGAACCTGGGCCTGATTCAGCCTGAGTCAACCGTGGTACGGCAGTCTTCTAGGTTCTGGTTCTGGATGAAGGCCTTCTTGCACGATGGTGGGAGAATGGCTCTATCTGGCAGCTCCGACCTCGGATTGTGTTGCTTCCACCTTGCTTGCGAAGTAGACTGGAAGGCCTTTCCAGAAAGGTAGGCCACGCCTTCAGGAACACCAGGAGGAAGCCGTGGTTGATGCTGCAACTCGAGGCTGATCTGCTGGTCTGCACAGCTCCAACCTGAAACTGAAATGAGAGGGAGAGGTGGCTTCTTTGGTGGAGGGAAGTGGTAGGGGCGACCTAAGGGTGAGTGGGGCTCTAGTGGGGTGGATAAAAGAGCTAATGGTGATGGTGGAATGAGGGGGAGAATGGCTGGAAGCAAATGCTAGCAGGTGGAGGAGGAAGATGAGGGTGTGAGAGAGGGAATGGGGGAATGAAGGGGGTGAACTTGGCAAGAAGGGAGGTAATGGAAGGGGGCGGCCAAAACAAGTGGAGGGAAGGGAATTTCAAATTTGAATTGGCCTAGAAAGGTGGAGGATTGTGTGGGAACTAGTGGGATTGCCTTGGGAGGGTGGAGATTGTGTTGGAAGTGGAGAAGATGCCACCTAGGGACAATGGGAGTGGAGTAATGGCAACTTGGGGAAGTGGAGGGGTATTGAATGAGGTGGGTGGTGGTTGGGAGTTGAAGGGGAAGGGAGGAGAGAGAGAAGGGGGCGAACCCCTTAGTGGGAGGAGAGAGAAGAGAGAGAGGAGGGGGGGTATGGGATTCACTCCCTAGGGTATCTCACCCTATCTTAGTGGAATCTCTCCAAATTGAACAAAAGTGTAGACTTAACTCAAAAGGATTCATTTCTTCATTAACTTCAAATGAGGGGGAGTGGGGTCCTATTTATAGGCAACCCACTCTTTACAATAAGTCCCTGACAAAATAAGCAACTACAAATAACCAAGGGGGTGGGGGCACCAATGGGCCTAGCCCAACGAATTGGGCCCAATAGCCTCACTAGACAGCATGATGATACAAAAACATAGGAGAATAAGTGCTAGACCTAGGGAAATGACTCAAATAAAATGAAAATACATCAAAATGACACAAAGGAAAGCTACTAAATGGATAAGGGGCCTTAATAGAGTGAGGCCCAAACTCAATCAGCTCCCGAATGTGAAGAAGTGGACCCAAGTCAAAGGGAATCGTGGGTGATGCCTCCATCAGAACAGCTCGCCAAGACCCGAGAGTCTCTCGAGAGGACAAGCCGATTCCTTGAGGAGGAGCGTCTGCGTCGCCTCGAGCTGGACAACCGCTGGGAGCTCGAACGCGCCGAGTTGCTAGATCGGGCGGAGGTGGCGGAGCGTCTCCGAGCTGAGGTTGAGGCGGACCGGGCCCGGGCAGAGGAGCGCGCGGCCGAGGCGGAGCGGGCTCGGGTCGAGCTTGTCGGAAGGGCGGGGCAGGTCGAGGCGGAGGCAATCGAGCGTTACAGGAGCTCGGATGCTTACTCGGCCGACCTGATGAAAGCCGCCCTACCCTACTACGAGGTAGCACTACGCCGGGGTGCTCGAAAGGGGTTCAAGCAAGGCTATCACCGGGCGGTGGACTACGCCGATGAGGAAAACTCCGCGATCGAGTTCCCCTTCGGCCAGTGTTATGACTCGGATGAGTCGGTTTCCAGCTCTTCCTCGTCGGTCGGGGGAGATTCGGAGGGGTCGCCTCCATCGGGGTCATCGGCTCCGGGCGTTTCGGGAGGGCTCACGACCGAGACAGTTCTCGCACAGGCGAGGTCAGTGTCCTAGCCGACCGTCACCGAAGGCGCCGGGGGTGACGCATCTCCTTACGCCGTTCCCGAATGTCAAAGTGGGCCCGAGGCCAGATGTACTTTGCCTCCTTCCCTTTTTGTCGTTCTTCCCTCTTTGTAGAGGGTTTCCTTTTGGTGTGATAATAAATGACTTGCTCTGTTTGAGTACCCGGTCAGGTCGTGGGGGTCAAGGGGGCAACGCCCCTTGCGGGGCTTTTCGGGGGTAGCGCCCCCGGACCAAAATTTGGTTAAGGCGTGGGTATGCTATTGTCATTGTTCCGATCATTGAGTTAAGTGTTTTATTCCCGTTCCATTCTTTCCATTTTGCTTATTGATTTAATCCTTATCCTCTGGTTTATTCTTTAGTTTCAATAATTCTCTTTCTTCCTTTCATTCTTTTAGTTTTCTTTTAGCACACCGTGTTGGCACGTTGCAAGAAGATGGGCGCGCCGGTTAAGGGGCGCCGGGTCAAGATATGAAGGGGGCGCGCCGGGTAGAGGCATCCATGGGGCGCGCCGGTTTAAGGGAGTTCAAGGGGGGCGCGCCGGTTAAGGTCCAGGAAGGGGGCGCGCCGATTTAGGGCTCAAATAGGAAGAGGTTCCACAGTATAGCGCGCCGGTTTAATGGGCTAGTGCAAGGGGGCGCGCCGGATAGCTGTAAGGAAAAAAAAATGGGTTTTGAGTGTGGGGTTAAACCGGCGCGGGGGGGTAGCACGCCGGATTAACCCACGCCGGATTAGGGGGCGCCGGATTAAGCATTGTATAGCTTCCTTCAACCCGTTTGTGCTCTGTTTCTTCTTTCCTTCAACTGCAAGTTGATTTATTGATTGGTTTGTTCATCTTATTGATGAATTATGTTTGTGGAAAGAAGATTTAAGTGTTTTAAGTGTTTGTTCAGGTGGATTGTCATGATGATTCGAGTGTTTTATTAGAACAGTTTGCTGTGCAGGAACTTGGAAGTTTAGTTTGTCTCAGTGGTTTAGTGTGTTTGTCTGTTCTTACGCATTCTCTGTTCTTACATGTTCTTCCTCTGGCAAAATTTGGGCAGCACCTCCCCCGGACTGATGATTGCCAGAGAAAATAGAGGAACACCAAGTGGATTGCTCCAGGGTGAACCTCAAAATGTAGACCTCACGCGGTCCGATAACCCAAGTGTGAGTGTGGAAAAGCTCGAGGACTAGCCTTCAAGAGCTCTCACGACTCACGGGCAATGATCCCTCAAAGGGGAACAAGTGGGGAAGGGGATCAGAAACATATCAAAAAAGGGATCTCCCGAAGGATCATTTTCATTTCACCACAAGGGGGTGCAAATACATGGGCTCTTCATGCATATAAAGAAAGGAACCAAAGGGAAGAATACATCGGAGGAAAGAAAAAGAAACAAGGGGGGGGGGAGGAGAGATCTGTATCTCCCTCACCTCACTCTCTGCTCTCTCCTTCTCTTTTCTCACTTCACTTCGCTCTCACAGAAACACTAGCTTCGGGTTTCAAGGAGTTTCTCCCCCTCCAACCTTCCAACCGATTTAAGCTTTGCCTGGGCGCTCCTTTTATAGGGGCCGGAGGCCCTGTTTTGGAGGGATGCCCTCTGGATTCTTCTTCCTCCCGTTGGTTCCTTGTTTCCCGCAACCACCACTGCTACTGCTGACGTTGGTGACGTTGCCCTACTGCTGCTGTCGACGTTACCTCCGCCGAGGCTCTAGTGTGACCGGGAGGGGGGCAGAGGCATGGCCTCCTCCTCCGCTGGCACATCCACCGCGAGCCACGTTGCTATCATCATTTGCCGGAGGATGGGTGGCCGATCGACGGAATGAGCGTTCGGCGGGATGGGGCTCGAGAACTTCCATTCACGGCATATGCTCGGTTGCCCGCCGGATCGAAGTGGGAGCTTTAACCATTTTAGGCTTGTTCGTCATCATGCCGTTCCCAGGAAATAGGGGACCGTATTGATGACGGGATGGGTTGGTTGCGGCGCCGGATAAAGGCTTCAGAGAATAGATTGATTTTAAACTAAGCACGCCGTATTAGCACTCCAAAATGGGCGCGCCGGTTTAGTGCATTCAAAGGGGTGGCCCTTCAACGGGAGCATGCCGTTTTAACATAAAGCAAGGGAGTTCATGGGGCGCGTCGGAATAGCATCTTGTAAAGGGCGCGCCGGTTTAAGGCCCCCTTAGGGGCGCGCCGGTTTAAGGCTATGCCATTCCGGTTTAAGGCTATGCCACGCCGGTTTAAAGCTATGCCACGCCGGTTTAAGCGTCAAAGGGCTCCCCCCCAGCTTAGTGGCGATTCGGACAGATGCTTGCCCTCCTGTGTTCCTTTAGTTGTGAGCCTCCGAGTCTCGATTCAGGGCTTTGAGTGATTTCCGGTGTATGCCGAGCAGGCGTTCGGACTCCTGAGTTTCTTTGATTCGACCTTCGGCATTGCCGACTTGGGAGCCGTGGCTAGCTCTTCAACCCGAGGGGCTTCTTTGTTGGGTGGCGGAGCACCGGGTAGGTATTCGTCCTTCTTGGAGGGGGCACAGGGTTTATCCAGCCTTTCCATCTTCGACTCGCTCTCGAGTGCTGAGACGTGCATGTCGTATGATCATCATCATTTTTTGACGTCCACAGTACTCATAGACCCAAACTCCTGAGCAATCCGCTTCACCCTCTGGTGGAGAGGAATCTCGCGCGCTAGCTTTTCTCCTCCCCATTATTGCTTCCACCATAGCTCTACTGACTTAGCCATCGGAGGGTTTTATCCCAGGGAAGCCCCCTAGGCCCTCTGATACGTTTCCATGTCTTGCAGTTCATCTTCAGGTGATCCACAGCCCACTCAGGATACAAGCGCGAGATTTCGCCTCTTCAATAACCAAGGCTCCGAACGCGATGAACACGCCGTACCTTGGAAAGAGGGGGAGGTACTCTCCTTAGAATCAGCACTGTGAGGACCTACGGCTCCAAGGGGACCGCCTATGTTGACGCACGGCCGCACGATAGACCGCTTGAAGGCGCTGAAGAGGAGTACGGGACGAGGAATGACGGGCGGATGAACTGCTCTAATGCAACCGCAGGACGAAAAGGACGGTCCACGTATGGCCGCACGCCACCTTGAACGGACGATTTGAAACCGCACAAAACCACCATGCCATAAGTTGCAAGAGTCTGAACCTCTACCCTTTCCGGCCGGCCAGAAAGAGTAGGCCTCGCGCTAGTGTGTTGCTGACCTGCAAAACCACGTATAGAACACAAAGAAAAACCCAGATTAGAACTATGAAGTGTAGTAACTATTGGAACGGGAAGAAACAAACATAACCAAAAGGAATGGGGGATACCTGGGGGGTTTTAAACCCCTAGGGGCGTCAAAAACATAGGAGGGTGTGTGTAATGTAGTGTGAATGACAAAAATGTGGGTAAGAAAGAAGAGAAAAGTATGCATGCAATGAAGAAACCCGCGATGGGACTAATTGAAACGAAGACTAAAAACTAGTTACTCCCTGAACCGGAGGCCTAGATGATGGAGGCATCACCCGTGGCTCCCTTTGGCTCCGGTCTTCCTCACACACCGGCGTCATTTGAGTTCGGGCCTCTCTCTATAAAGGTCCAATTATCCATTTTGTGCTTTCTATTTGAGTCATTTGATGTAATTTTCATTTTACTTGAGTCATGTCCCTGGGTTTTGTATTTATTTCCCTAAGTTTGTGTGTCATTATATTGTTTAGTTAGCTATTGGGCCCAATTCATTGGGCTTGGCCCAAGGGCACCCCCCTACCCCCTCGGTTATTTGTCATTGAGTCAATTGTCAGGGTCTTATTGTAAAATGTGGGTTGCCTATATATAGGGCCCCATTCTCTTCATTTTGAACTAATGAATCAATGAATGAAAATTTGCCATTTTGTGAGTTCTATCTTCAGATTTATTGTGGAGTGAATCCATTAGAGAAGCCTTAGGGAGAGAATCCCACCCATCCCTCTCTTAATCTCTCTCTTCCACTCCCCTTTCTCTCTCCTCCACACCCAAATTCAAAATTTTTCTCTCTCCTCCCTTCCCAACCACCTCCACTCCCCACCTACCCCATTTAAGCCTCTTCCCATTCCCCACAACCCTCATCAATACTCCACCCCTTCCCAAGACCCCCTCCACCAATCCTCTCCTTACCATCCAACCCCCAACTACCCCTCCCACTTTCCCAAGCACCCTTCCCACTACCCCAAGCACCCCTCCACCTCCCTAGGCCTTTGAATTTCAAAATCCCCCTTCCCTCCACTTGCTTTGGCCGCCCCTTTCTCCTCCCCTTTAGGCTAGGTCGCCCCTCTCTCCCTCCATTCTCCACCACCCATTTGCACACCCCATCCTCCTCTCTCCAGCTGAGCCCTGCGCCCTCCCCTTCTTCCTCCACCTCCCCACTACCTCTAGCACCATTCCATACCTCCCCCACCATTCCCCACCCCCCCTTCACCATATACTTCCTCTTCTTCTTCTTTCTAGGTCAATTGGAGGCTATGTCAAAATTGTAGCTTGCAGTCCAGAAGATGCAGGTGAACCAGCAGCTTGCAGCAGCCACCACGACAAACCTCCCTGCGAATCTGAAGGCCCAAGTGGTACCCACGGAAGCGTCTGCCTGTCTTCTTCGCAACGGCGGTGATTTCATCTCCATCCGAGCTCCGTGCTGCCCAGGAGATCCGTTCTCCCACAACTGCGCAGAGCTACCCCTGCTGAGTACCTGAACCGGAGTAGAATCTTTACCACGATGAACCTCGAAGAATCAGGCCAAGAGTCCTTCCGAAAAGTTCTTCCTCGTCCTGTCTACTTTCAGAATCAAGAAGCGGAATTCCGATCGACGTCTGTGGGCAAGAGTTATCAATTTTCTCCCCCGGGTACGCGGTCCTACTTCCCCACAGTCTGCACCGACTTCTCATCCTTGTTAAGAGTCCACTGGTCTTCTCCGGCATCGTTTGGCTTTCCCGTCAGTTCTGCTGCGAAGAGGACTCGTCAACGGTTCCAATAGCTCTGGCGGTTCTTGATTCTGAGTTCGGGAGCAGTCAGGGCATCCTCTTCTTCCTGCTATTGGAAACCTGAAGCTGTCAGTCCGAGAAGCTGCCACCCTGTTTGAGCCTCCACCCAGACCAGCATCAACGCCAGAAGAAATCAATAAAATGTTGAGGCATTCCGGTTCTAGTTACGAAGAGTTCCCCACTGGTCCCGTCATCAGCAAAATTCCAGATCAAATTCTGCGGCCCCAACTCTGTCTGCCTGTCCCCTATCGCAGAGAGCAGGCAGATTCGGCTTCGCCAACTTTTCCTTGCTTTTAATCCAAGTTCCCCTCCCCGCTTGGCCGGCTGAAGGCCCCTCCCTGTGTGGAAGTAGTTTTAGTTGTAATATCAATTAACCCCCACCCCAAGGTCCCCCTCCTGCGAGAGGTGTAGTGTTGTAATTGTTTGAACAGGTCAAGCTGCCCCGACGCGGCGTGTGGGGATCCACTCGCCTCCCCGCTCGCCCTCGTCTCCGAGCGGGACCGGTTTCTTCAAACCGGTCGAGTAAGTGCTCAAACCTAACTCCAATTTAGTGCTTGCCTTTCAATATTAGTTCTTAGTTCCGTGGCCGTGAGAGTGAGAGCTCGATCCTCAAGCCCCGTTGCCTTGAGTGATCACCGTGGGGAAGAGTGTAGCCGGTGCCTTCGGCACTTTGTCGGCCCCATTGAATTGGGCCTCCACATCCTTTAGGAATCAAACCTTGGCCTTGCTGGCCCTCTACCAGCAAGGGTCCAGCCCTCACATCCTCCACTTGGCATCGCTAAGTCACCCCGGGCTTGGGTGAGCGACGGGAGAGCGGTGGCCCAAATCGGTACATTTGAATGCGAATGTGCTTGCTTGCTTAAGTCCAAGGGTGTGTCACATCAATTGGTATCAGAGCAGGTCATTGACTTGTCTCTATCAAGTCTAAGTCCTAGGGCCTTTGCATTGTGTGTCCATCCTCATTTCCCCCTTATCTTGCATGCCCACCCGTAGTGGTGCCATTTACCGACCCGATCCTTCATCTTCGGTTCCACCCATGGATCCCAATCCCGAACTCAACCAAGATGCCCCTAGGGAGGAACCCCAAGGCCCAATGAATCGGGTAGATGCTGCCCTTACGAACATTCTTGCTCAACTAGAGTCCCTTTCTACTCGACTTGCTCGGCTAGAGGAGCAAGAGTTCCACCCATGGAACAATGAGCCAAGAATCCACCCTCCACATGTTGACCCTCATAGGGAAGACCCCCATCCAAGGAATAATGAACCAAGAGTCCATCCTCCACATGGTGAATTACATAGGAATGAGTTCCACCCAAGGAACAATGACCCAAGGGTCCACCTCCCACATGTTGAGCCTCATAGGGACGAGTACCACCCAAGGAACAATGGACCAAGAGCCCATCATCCACATGCTGAAATTCATAGGGAGGACTTGGATTTTGACCCCTACCATGACTATGAGAGGCCCCGCCACCATCAAATTCATGAAAGGCGTCCACGGGATGACCCGGATGACCCTCTCTTAAGGATGGTTAAGGTAGAGGCCCCAAACTTTGATGGTTCCCATGAACCAAGTGTCTACTTAGAATGGGAAACCGCCATGGACCAATACTTTGAATGGTACCCTATGTCCGACCAAAGGAGGGTAAGGTTGGCCAAAATGCATCTCACCAAATTAGCCAAAACTTATTGGCTAAACAAAGAGGGCTTAAAAAGGATTAGGCGGGAAGAGCCTATTGAAACTTGGGAGGGTATGAAGAACCAACTTAGAAACAAATACCTACCCTAATCCTACCACCAAATGCTCTTAGATGAATTGCAGAGCCTCACCAAAGAAGGGAAGACCGTGGTTGAATACATTGAGAAGTTTGACTCCTATCTTTTGAAGTGTGGAGTTCATGAGGACCTGGCCGTCACCTTGTCCCGCTTTAGAAATGGGCTCCAAAGCCACATCAAGAGAGAGCTTTTCATGAGGGACGTTCACAACCTTGAGCTAGCCTACCAAGTAGCTAGGGATGTGGAAAGGTTCTCTAGGATCCCTCGGTTTGCTACTCCCCGACCGATCGATCCTAAAAATATGGGACCACGACCCATTCCGGCCACCCCCATGAAAGTCCCTAGCCCAAGTGGGAATGCCCCATTAAGGCCTTACAACCCTCCTCCTACCATCACTCCAAACAAGCCCACCCCTAGTCACCCTCCTCCACGGAGGGAAGACATTCCCAAAGGCCTAAATGTAGGAACCACTCCGGGTAGCGGGCGTCAACAATGCTATAGGTGTCAAGGGTTTGGTCACTTTGCGGGGCAATGTCCATCCAAAGGATTGTCTAGTTTGCTTATTGAGGAAGAAGCTCCCCCACCCCAAAGGGAACTTGAGAGTGTTGTTGAGGACCATGAAGCCTCCCTAGATTGGGAAGAAGAATATGAGGCCCAATACCTTGAATCGGGACTAAATCACACCACTCCACCTACCAACTCCCATCTAGGAGTGATTAGGTGCACCCTCACCAAACCCCAAGAAAAGGATTGGCGTCGAACCTCAATCTTTCACACCTTTGTCAAGATAGGGAGCCATGTAAGAAAAGTGATCTTGGATAGTGGGAGTTGTGTCAATGCCGTATCCCCCGATACCGTTAAGCTCCTTGGGCTTGCTATCACCCCCCACCCAAATCCATATCGGGTCTCATGGATCAACAACAACTCCATCCCGGTCAACACCCAATGTCTTGTGCCCCTCACCTTCTCTTCATACCATGGTCAAATATGGTGTGACGTCATACCCATGGAAGTGGGAAGCATCCTACTAGGAAGACCTTGGCTTTATGATGTAGATGCCACCATCTTGGGTAGGACCAACACTTGCACTTTTGAACATGTGGGTAGGACTATCCGTCTTAACCCCTCCCCACCATGTCCCATGCCCAAAAGGGACGCTCTTCCTCAAGGACACCACCCCACCACTACACAAGTCTTGGGGAACTCCACCCCTCCAACCCCATCCCTCACCCAAACTCCCAAACAAAGTGGGACCTCGGGGTTGACCAAGGGTCTTCATTTCATCACTAGGAAAGAGCTTGAAAGGGAGATAGTTCAAGGAGTACCACTATGTGTGGTGATCATTTGCCTAGGAAAGCCCACTCCCACCAACCCACATCCTATAGAAATCCGGCATCTCCTAGAAGAATTTCATGATGTGTTCCCGGCCGAGCTGCCGGACAAACTCCCTCCCATGTGTGATGTACAACACGTAATTGATTTAGTTCCAGAAGCCACCCTCCAAACCTTCCTCATTATCGCCTCAATCCCACGGAGCATGCCGAACTTCGTAGGCAAATTGAGGAACTCATTAGGAAGGGCTTCATCCGAATAAGCAAAAGTCCATGTGCCGTCCCGGCCCTTCTAACTCCCAAGAAGGATGGGTCTTGGCGGATGTGTGTGGATAGCTGGGCTATTAATAAGATCACCGTCAAGTATAGGTTCCCCATCCGTAGGCTTGATGACATGCTTGATATGCTAGTCGGAGCCACTAGTTTCTCCAAAATTGACCTTAAGAGTGGCTATCACCAAGTTAGGATAAGGCCCGGGGATGAGTGGAAAACGGCTTTCAAGACCAAAGATGGCCTCTTTGAATGGTTAGTCATGCCTTTTGGGCTTTCAAATACCCCAAGTACTTTCATGCGTCTTATGACGGAGGTCCTTAGGCCTTTCATTGGGATCTTTCTAGTGGTCTACTTTGATGATGTACTCATCTATAGTCAATCCCAAGAGGCCCACCTTGACCACCTTAGGCAAGTTTGCACCGTCCTCCGACAAGAGAGCCTATTTGCCAACTTAGGAAAGTGCCACTTCATGACCACATCCATCACCTTCCTAGGATTTGTGGTGTCTACCAAGGGTGTCTCCATGGACCCCGACAAGGTCCAAGCTATTCTTGATTGGCCGGAACCCCACACCTTTCATGAGGTCCGAAGTTTCCATGGATTGGCAACATTCTATAGGAGGTTTATTCATGGATTTAGCACTATCACTAGCCCTATCACCGATTGTCTCAAGAAAGGGACTTTTGTGTGGATGAAATCAGCCTCTAAAGCCTTCCAAGAACTTAAGGAGAAGTTGACCCAATCCCCGGTCCTATGCCTACCCGATTTCTCTAAAGTCTTTGAAGTCACATGTGATGCATCCTGGATAGGGATAGGAGGGATTCTTAGCCAAGAGGGACACCCGGTAGCCTTCTTCAGTGAGAAGCTATGTGATGCTAGGACAAGATACTCCACTTATGACAAAGAGTTCTATGTCGTGGTTCAGTCCCTCTGACATTGGAGGCACTACTTGTTGCCCAAAGAATTTGTCATCTTTTCCGACCATGAGGCCCTCAAATACCTCAACTCTCAACAAAAGCTGAATGCCCGACATGCCTGATGGGTTAAGTTCATCCAATCCTACACTTTTGTCATCAAACACAAAGCTGGGAGTGAGAAACGAGCAGCAGATGCCCTTAGTAGGAGAGTCTCCTTGTTATCCACTATCCAAGTGGAAGTGACCGGATTTGATAGGCTCAAGGATGAGTACCCGGGCTGCCCCGACTTCGGGCACATCTATACCACCTTGACCACCCCTTCTAACAAGGCACATGAGGGATTTTTTTTAGAGGATGGGTTCCTCTTCAAGGGGCCGAAGCTTTGCATTCCACGGACCTCACTCTGTGACTTCTTGGTTTGGGAATTACATGCAGGAGGACTAGCCGGTCATTTTGGGGTTCACAAGACCATTGCTCTAGTCGAGGGACAGTTCTATTGGCCAAGTCTCAAGAGAGATGTAGGCAAAATAGTGGGTCAATGTCGCACATGTGCTTCGGCCAAACATGTGAAGCAAAACACGGGCCTATATACCCCACTTCCCATCCCCGACCGTCCATGGCAAGACTTGAGTATGGACTTTGTGCTAGGATTACCCAAGACTCAAAGAAAGCATGACTCGATATATGTGGTAGTTGATAAGTTTTCCAAGATGGCCCACTTCATCCCATGCTCCAAGACCTCCGATGCCTCCCATGTGGCCCGATTGTTCTTTGATGAGGTTGTTCGTCTCCACGGGCTACCTAAGACCATAGTCTCCGATAGGGATGTCAAATTCACTAGCTACTTTTGGAAAACTCTTTGGCACATGATGGGTACCCTCCTCAAATTCTCCACTGCCTACCACCCCCAAACAGATGGCCAAACCGAAGTTGTCAATCGGAGTCTAGGGAACCTCCTTAGGTGCCTTGTTGAGGATCGTCCGGGAAATTGGGATCTCATTCTACCACAAGCTGAGTTTGCATATAACAACTCCGTCAATAAGTCTATAGGGATGAGTCCATTTGAAGTTGTGCATGGGTACAAGCCAAGGAAACCCTCAGATCTCATTCCCTTCCCCAGCATGCTAGAGTGTCTATCTCAGCTGAATCATTTGCCCAGCATATTAGAGAATTGCATGAAGAAATTCGCGAGCACATAAGCAAAAAGAATGAGGCTTATAAGAGGCGGGCCGACTCTCATCGGCGTCACCAAGAATTTCATGAGGGTGACTTTGTGATGGTGAGGACGGAGAGGCTCTCCCCGGGAGCCATCTCCAAATTGAGGCCACGTGGGGCTGGTCCCTTCCAAGTCTTGAGGCGCATTGGTGCAAATGCCTATGAGTTAGATCTCCCCGAGGAATATGGGGTAAGTCCCACATTCAATGTCGCTGACCTAATGCCATATAAGGGACCCACGGTGGTACCCAGTGAGGAGATTGAGCCTATTCCTTCCCTTGAGAGAGCACCCACCTGTGAGGAGAGACCACCAGCGAGAGCCCAGCGTGAACGCATTGAACAAATATTGGATGAACAAGTCACTACCACGCGGAGCAAGGTATACGAGCGCTATCTCGTTAGGTGGAAGGATCGGCCTCCTTCGGAGGATTCATGGGTGAGTCGGGAGGATCTCCAGCAGTTGGATCCCGACCTTCTCGAGCAGTATCACAGCCGGATGGACCCCTACTCGACGGAGTCGAGCTCTTCGCAGCCCAGGGGATTTGATGGAGGCATCACCCGTGGCTCCCTTTGGCTCGGGTCTTCCTCACACACCGGCATCATTTGAGTTCGGGCCTCTCTCTATAAAGGTCCAATTATCCATTTTGTGCTTTCTATTTGAGTCATTTGATGTAATTTTCATTTTACTTGAGTCATGTCCCTAGGTCTTGTGTTTATTTCCCTAAGTATGTGTGTCATTATGTTGTTTAGTTAGCTATTGGGCCCAATTCATTGGGCTTGGCCCAAGGGCACCCCAACTACCCCCTCGGTTATTTGTCATTGAGTCAATTGTCAGGGTCTTATTGTAAAATGTGGGTTGCCTATATATGGGGCCCCATTCCCTTCATTTTGAACTAATGAATCAATGAATGAAAATTTGCCATTTTGTGAGTTCTATCTTTAGATTTATTGTGGAGTGAATCCATTAGTGAGGTGAGAAGCCTTAGGGAGAGAATCCCACCCATCCCTCTCTTAATCTCTCTCTTCCACTCCCCTTTCTCTCTCCTCCACACCCAAATTCAAATTTTTCTCTCTCCTCCCTTCCCAACCACCTCCACTCCCCACCTACCCCATTTAAGCCTCTTCCCATTCCCCACAACCCTCATCAATACTCCACCCCTTCCCAAGACCCCCTCCACCAATCCTCTCCTCACCATCCAACCCCCAACTACCCCTCCCACTTTCCCAAGCACCCTTCCCACTACCCCAAGCACCCCTCCACCTCCCTAGGCCTTTGAATTTCAAAATCCCCCTTCCCTCCACTTGCTTTGGCCGCCCCTTTCTCCTCCCCTTTAGGCTAGGTCGCCCCTCTCTCCCTCCATTCTCCACCACCCATTTGCACACCCCATCCTCCTCTCTCCAGCTGAGCCCTGCGCCCTCCCCTTCTTCCTCCACCTCCCCACTACCTCTAGCACCATTCCATACCTCCCCCACCTTCCCACCACCATTCCCCACCCCCCCTTCACCATATACTTCCTCTTCTTCTTCTTTCTAGGTCAATTGGAGGCTATGTCAAAATTGCAGCTTGCAGTCCAGAAGATGCAGGTGAACCAGCAGCTTGCAGCAGCCACCACGACCACCTCCCTGCGAATCTGAAGGCCCAAGTGGTACCCACGGAAGCGTCTGCCTGTCTTATTCGCAACGGCGGTGATTTTATCTCCATCTGAGCTTCGTGCTGCCCAGGAGATCCGTTCTCCCACAACTGCGCAGAGCTGCCCCTGCTGAGTACCTGAACCGGAGTAGAAGCTTTACCACGACGAACCTCGAAAGAATCAGGACAAGAGTCCTTCTGAAAAGTTCTTCCTCGTCTTGTCTACTTTCAGAATCAAGAAGCGAAACCCCGATCGACATCCGTGGGCAAGAGTTATCAATTTTCTCCCTCGGGTACGCGGTCCTGCTTCCCCATAGTCTGCACCGACCTCTTATTCTTGTTCAGAGTCCACTGGTCTTCTCCGGCATCGTTTGGCTTCCCTGCCAGTTCTGCTGCGAAGAGGACTTGTCAACGGTTCCAACAGCTCTGGCGGTTCTTGATTCTGAGTTCGGGAGCGGTCAGGGCATCCTCTTCTTCCTGCTGTTGGAAACCTGAAGCTGTCAGTCCGAGAAGCTGCCACCCTGTTCGACCTCCACCCAGACCAGCATCGGTGCCAGAAGAAATCAAACAAATTCTGAGGCATTCCAGTTCTAGTTACGAAGAGTTCCCCACTGGTCCCGTCATCAGCAAAATTCCAGATCGAATTCTGCAGCCCCAACTCTGTCTGCCTGTCCCCTATCGCAGAGAGCAGGCAGATTCGGCTTCGCCAACTTTTCCTTGCTTTTAGTCCAAGTTCCCCTCCCCGCTTGGCCGGCTGAAGGCCCCTCCCTGTGTGGAAGTAGTTTTAGTTGTAATATCAATTAACCCCCACCCCAAGGTCCCCCTCCTGCGAGAGGTGTAGTGTTGTAATTGTTTGAACAGGTCAAGCTGCCCCGACGCGGCGTGTGGGGATCCACTCGCCTCCCCGCTCGCCCTCGTCTCCGAGCGGGACTGGTTTCTTCAAACCGGTCGAGTAAGTGCTCAAACCTAACTCCAATTTAGTGCTTGCCTTTCAATATTAGTTCTTAGTTCCGCTGGCCGTGAGAGTGAGAGCTCGATCCTCAAGCCCCGTTGCCTTGAGTGATCACCGTGGGGAAGAGTGTAGGCGGTGCCTTCGGCACTTTATCGCCCCCAGGGAATTGGGCCTCCACATCCTTTAGGAATCAAACCTTGGCCTTGCTGGCCCTCTACCAGCAAGGGCCCAGCCCTCACATCCTCCACTTGGCATCGCCAAGTCACCCCGGGCTTGGGTGAACGATGGGAGAGCGGTGGCCCAAATCGGTCCATTTGAATGCGAATGTGCTTGCTTGCTTAAGTCCAAGGGTGTGTCACATCACTAGAAGGACGTAGAATGCCTCCCTCCCTGGTCTTGGGTCGCTCGAGAATTCAGCAGGGCTTCACCGTCGACCAAAAATCTCTCCCTTTTCAAACCCGGCCTCTTGGGTCTATTTATAGAGCACCTGGAGTCTTAGCTCGAAATTAGGGTTTCCAGCCCTTTCAGGTCAAGATAATGAAATAAAAGTTGGAGATAATTGAATTATCTTTCAACCAGAAGAAACGGCACCAAATTTGGTTCAATATTCGTGGAGAAATCGTTAAAGAAAGTTGGGGATAAATTCACGAGTGGGAAGAGAAAAACCCTTTAAAATCTCTGGAAATCGACGGTTGGACGGTCGCCCGATAGACCACTAATTAGGTTGGGCGGTCTACAAGTAGGCCATTTATCCCTGTCGGTGGAAATTCAAATATAAAAAATATAAATCGATTTATCCATCGAACCGACTGAAAATCTCGCCGTTGGACTCTTATAAGATGAACGGCTGCTAATAGACCTTCCATCCAGAAGAGCGGCCAATGAACAACCGCTTATGTCCTATCGGTGATAAATCAAAATGGATTAGATAATTAGATAATTATCTGAAAATCAACGATGTTAGGACTATGGGAGAAGAACGGCTGAGATCAGACCGCACAATGAGGTTGAACGGCTACATCCCGACCGTATTACAGCTTGTCGGTGGAAATTCAAAAAATCAGCTAAATATCCAAAAATATATGAACGGCCCAAATTCAACCGCCTATGTGATGAGCGGCTGGGGACTGACCGTGCAAGCCTGGACGTTTAGAATTCCTAAAAATGTGAAAATTAGGCAAAAATAGGCCCATTAAGCCCTGAATTGAACAGACCCGGCCAGTGAGGGAGGCTACCCACAAAATAGGCCCAAAGATGTTGCCTAGAAATAGCCCAACGAGTAATGGACAACTCGAGGCATCAATAAATGGGGGTAAGAGAAATGACTCAACTTATCGATAAAAAATGGGTGTCAACAGATGCCCCTCCTTAACGTCCGCTTTGTAGGGGAGCGAGCGGAGGTGAAAAGCGAAAGTGACATGGAACATGGAGATGAAGCGGAGCGGACCAAAAAGCGGGCGTTAAGGTAAAACGACACCCGTTTTCTCGCCAATGAGCGATAGAAATCATCCGAAAAACTCTGAACCAAATACAAGGGATGATTAGACTAAAAGCGACACCAATCTGGAGGAACTAAACTAAATAAAAAGAAGCACACGATCAACCTCATGGGGGACACAATACCTCGGACCAATGAGGAGACCGGAATAAGCAGCGAAAAATGAAGAAACAGACTAAAACTTCAGACGGGGACCTCTTAACCAATCAAACCAAGTGAATTGACCAAAGAGAACCTTCCAACTCAGAGTGGAATTGTTCCTCTTACTCCAACACTGAACGCGCAGCCATCCATCACTGGTGGGACATTAGCAAGCAAACCATGGGTCATGAATGCTCAAAAGATGTGCATGATGCATGCTGGGCTAAAATAAAAGAAACCATTAAAACGAATGCAAAGAAAGGATAAAATATAAAATACTCGAGAATAATATTGCTAGGCTAGGAGAGTCAGAGTCAAGACACTATCTACAACCACGGCGTGCAGGATAGAACCATCCTCCTCAGGCTTTCCCATCCTAACGGCCTATCCGAAGGTCAAACATGTGAACCTGGACTATCATCATTTTTGTTAAAGGGGAACATCAGATCCTGGAACACGTGAACAACCAACCGGTTCTTGAGATACTATATAATAATGCACTAAGAGACATAGGGATAGAAGGCCATACCTGACTTATCTGTGTAGGTGAAACGGCATTTTTTTTAGATTTTCATTTTTTGATTTTTATGGCTTTTTTCATGTATAAGACAAATAAACAAGCATAAATATGGCAAAGATAACATAACGATTAACTGAACGACAAACAACACGACATAACATAACGATCAAATGAAATGGGAGACAATGCAACATAACATAACAAAGGCAAACGAGCACATATGCAATGGCATGAACAGACAACATGCATGCATGAACACGGTGTGACAAGACAACAACGCGGTGGGACAACACACGGTTGGGATAAGAACATGACGGATGACCACATGGTTGGGACAAGAACATGGGATATAAAGGGGTGACTAACAACATGTGCAAGATAACTAACAACACTCGGTGAGGGACAAAATAACATGTGTGGGACAACACGGTGGGACATAAACACGTGACAAGGACACGGCGGGACAAAAGACATAAATAAATACGCCCTTCAATCAAAACCCAAGATCAGAATGAAGCAGAAGTGAGGCAAAGCCCTCTCATAAAGATATGATCATTGCAAACAAAAGTTGAGAATGACATGAGCTTCAGAACAGATCGAGAGAGTGGATCGAAGAAGAAAAGAACAGATCAAAGATGTGGACAGGAGGTAGAGCACAAAGATATAGCAATGAATGCCTGGATACTTGCAACCTGCACATTTAGCAAACGGATTACGTATCTGTACTTAAAACAAATGCAAATACATGAAAAAGACGTATTTTTTAAATTTTTTTATAATTTTTTTTAGATTTTCAATAGTATTTCATTTTTCTGGATTTTTTGAAGTATTTGATTTTTTAGGTTTTTTAAAATATTTGATTTTTTTTGAAATTTTGAAGTATTTGATTTTTTTAGATTTTTGACAATATTTGATTTTTTTGAAGTATTTGATTTTTTTTAGACTTTTGGTAATATTTAATTTTTTTTAGATTTTGACATAGCAATCCGCAGCACCTAAAGACGGGCTCAAACTACTGGTCAGAGATCGTCGTTCCTACCCCTTTCATTAAAGGCTTCCCGTAAGCAGGGCGTGCATGTGAGGGTGGCTTACCACAACCAACCGCTTCTAAAGAACGGTGCCCCTACTAAGGCCATACCCGAGATACAACCCAGCCTAAGAGGGAGAAGCAGAAGAAAAATTGGAGACAAGCTTCGTGCAGGAAGGGAGATATCAAGGCTCGAATTCCTTCCAGGGCACTACCCCTCAAAGAGATAGACTGTTGCGCCGGGGATTTGTGTCTTTGATTTTTAGACCCATATTTATCAGGCACGCATGCGACCGGGCTCATGACGTCCCGCGGGGAACTGTACTGCCACTCTTGCCATGCCTTTGATTCATAATTTTGCATTGATTCATTTTCTCATTTTGCTAGCCCTTATTGGCCAGATATAGCATGAAAGCTCACTTGTGAGGGTCAAGACTACCCCTATTTGAGACCTCTCTCGTATTAGAGAGCGCCTAGGTTAGTCATCTTATCCATCAATCTCTTGCCCATACACTCGGCCGAGCAGAGAAAAGAAAAGACCTTTGTGCATACCCAAAGTATGGCCAAAGCAGCAAAAATATTGCACTAGAGAGATCGGCTATGGCTCGTCGTATAGTGTATGAAAAATCCATACTCAAAGGTCACCCTTAACAATCAGGGAAAGCAACTAGACTCCTAACACGGAGTTATCACCAGCCTAAGGGATGCTGCAGAAGCGAACTCATTTTTTATTTTTTGGACTAAGCTAACTAAGCAAATTTCTAAAAGCCACTTAACCATGTTGAGGAATAGCATCATAAGCACGTGCAGGAATAAATAGAAATATTAGCAATGACAACATATTTCTTGCACAAAATAATGATACCTTGCATATCCACACTGTGGTAACAACATCTTGACACGATCTTGATCATCGAGCTTCGTACAGCACGAGCTTTGTATTCCTTGCTTGACAGGACGAAAGGGAGAGGATAGCAAGGCTTGAAAATTCCTCTACACGGAGGAGCGGCGGACACCAAATTAGACGAAATAAGGATAAAAAGGAAGAGGGACGAGGTCTAGAACTCCCTCGTTAAGGCACAGAGACCCTGATAACAAGGAACCAGATACAGAATAAGCAAAGATTAACTGGGATCAAGGCGGACTAAAGTCTCAAAAATAACAAGAAAAAGGGTAATGATCCCGAAAGGGTGAGGAGGAAAGAACAGAGAGATGAGAATAAGAATCATCCGACACGGTCAGAGAAGAAGAATGAAATTCATTCGCCAGGGGCGGGGAAGAAGCAACATGATTGCCCGACAAAGTCAGGGAAAAGAAATGGAAACCATCCGACCAAATTGGAGAGGGAAAATGATGGCCGCCCGACAAAGTCGAGGAAAGATCATAAAAACTACCCGATAAGGTCGGGGAACGAACACAAGGAACCCCCAACAAAGCCGGGGAAAAATGATGAGAAGTGGCATCCGGATATACCCGGGGAAGAAAACTAGGGGATGCCCCTGGATCAGAGGAAGAGGAGGTCATAGGCCGGGACCTAGAATGGTGAGGATAGGAGAAGATGGTAGAAATACGGTCAGGTGGTGGAAAGTACACCACCCACGGATAAGAACTGAGCAAGAGAAATGACGAGTGGATAGAAGAAGGAGGTGGAGTGAGCCCCCGAATGCACAATTGTCGGTCCTTATACTTACATCGCCGCCTCTTATTGGCAGAAATCTACTTGCAATAACACCGCCTGGCACGGACTCGGGCCTTCGAGGCTCTTGATCTAGCATGTCTTCTCAAGTAACGGGTCCACCTGGCAGATGGCCTGGCCCGACTATGAACATGCTACTTTATCGGGGCGGTTGCCCCTAGACATGCGGTGCTAACCGTAGATGGACATTCTTGAATAAACAACTCCTCAACTGGACGAAGATCGAAAAAACATGGAGTTTTGTTGCTCGGCACCAATAGCTTGAGATTAGGCATCTCCACTCAGTAATCAGGCATGAAGTATAACTCCCTTGCTAGAAGTGCAGGACGGAACTGAGGGAGGGTGATGCATGGCGTTGATGTGGCCGACTCATCAACAAATCGAGGGAGATGAGATAGAAAACGTAGAATGCCCCTAGCCAATCTCGAAGACACGGCCAATTGCCCTTAAATGCTGAATTCATTAAACCTTTGGCGGCCGTGTGGGTTAGCACCATCTGGGTCGGAACCCCTCTTGGCCAGTGAACTGAACAGCGATCGAGCGAGAAGAAACAACAGTATCAACAGTGAATTCTTCGGCTAGCAAAGAGATTGCCACCGACCTCGCTTGAGAATAAACTGGCACTAGCACTGAGGAACTCTTCTTGGCAATCGTCGTGGGAAGCGCAGGCTGATCATCCCCAAAACAACCAGGGACCAGAACTCGGATTGGCATGCGGCAAATGAAAACCTGAGGTTTGTAATGCTCAATTGACGCCTGGCTCGGCTTTTCATCTCCCTGGGGACCAAATCCAAGGGGCACCGAAGGGAATGAACACCCGCTCCGTGGGGTGGAAATAGGTGGAGAAAGGGGTGAAGAAGGCTTGGCAGGTGTGGGTGAAGGTTTAGAAGGCATAAGTGAGGGTAGAGTCAATGTGAGCGGTGTAGGGATAGCGGCGATGATGGGCTCTAGTGGAGGCAAAGACAGAGGTGGGGGTGTGGGAAGAGGGGAAGGCAAAGGTAGAGACATGGGTGTAGGGGTAGCTTGCTCAGGCTCGGACGATGACGGTGAAGGGAGCGACATCGGTAGTGGGAATGATTGTGACGGCGAAGAAAATCAGATCATCATGATAGGAAGTGATGACGGTGATGGTGATGGCAATGGGGATAATGGAGATGGCGATAGGGGTGAGGGTGAAAGTGGTGGTGGAGTGGATGAAGTGGCAGGTGGCGGCGCTCTTTGACGTATCGACACGATACGTCGAGCGGCCTTGGGAGCAAGAGTGGTGGTGGAAGTGGAGGGTGAAAGAGGGGTATTTGCCTGAGCAGAGGCTTGGATAGGTGAAGGAGATGGGACAGAAGAAGAGATAGACAACGGAGCGGGTGTTTCATCAACTGAAGAATCACAGGGGTGCCCCTGGTCTTGAAACGAAGATGGCTGCCTGGGCGGCGCTTACTGCTGCTGCTGCTGTTTGCGAAGATCCAAAATAACCTGATGTATGATAGTCCAATCAATCATCCTCTTGTCTTCTAAGCTGTAAACAAGTTCTCGGAACTCGGGGCAATCCTCAATCAAATGCCCCTGTTGACTATGAAACTCACAGAACTGGAATAAACTTCTGACCGCGGGTTGGCGAGGCATGACCAGAGGGAGTTGCAACGCATGGGTGGCCATCAAAGCCCTAAAAATATATGTGAAAGATTCTGGAAACGAAAGGTGGAGAACCTGCTTTGGAGAAGGTGGATGTCGAGGGGTATGAGAAGGTAGTGGGGATGGTAGTAGAGGTTGCGTGGGCAAGGGGAATTGCGTAGGTTAAGGCGGAGGGCTAGAATGATGTGGAGGTGTGGAGGGAGTGGGAATATAATGGACGGCATCCACCCGCTCGGGGTGTGACGTTTCCTTGATCGGAAGTGGAGAGGTGTGGGGAAATAAAACAGCGGAGGGCTGACTTGTGAGGGAAGATGTAGTGGAGCGACATGGGGAGGTATATGGGTAAGTGGGAACGGAAGGCCGACTCGCGGAGGGATATGTAGTGGAGTGCTGACTCGTGGGGGATGGCGGAGGGAAAGTGCATGTGGAAGGCGAAGGTGGATGAGACTCGTGGTCAAGGAAAACTAGGAGTTGTTGGCTAATGAAGCGGGCTCGGCTGTAGAGTTGTTGCCATGAGGTGATATCGTTCAGGGCTAAGATGCATTTGAGCTCTGGCGTTGCAATAGAAATAACCATTTTAATCTGCTCACCATCCGGAATATGCCCCGGAACTTGCGCGGCTAGGCGACGCCAGTGGTCGGCAAACGTGAAGAATTCCTCGTCGGGCTTCATCTTCTCTTGGGCCAAATCTACCATAGAGTACTTGGGCCCGACCTGGTCTCAAAATTGCTGAATAAATCTTGCTTGGACGACTTGAAAATTCACCACTTGCTCTCGCGGCAATGAAAAGAACCAATCCCGAGCTGGGCCTTCTAACGACAGACCAAACAGATAAGCCATTAAACATTGGTCATGTTGGAATTGGGCCGACTCATAGAGGAACTCCTTCAAATGCACGTAGGGGTCACCGACTCCACCATAGCGACGATAAGTCAGAATTTGTGAATGTGGTGGAAACTGAAGACCTTGAGAGGCAAATGGGACGCTTAAAGAAGTTGGAGGATTGATTCGGCATTGCAATTCATCAAGCTGGCATTGGGCCTGAGCGATCATCTTCTCAGTGGGAAGAGTTCGAGAAGGATGTGGGCCAGCCTGAGCAAGAGAGTGAAAGTTTAGACCAGGATGATGATGGGCCGAATAAAGGGACCTAACCTGAGAAGAAGGAAAGCCCATTCCGGGAGTAGAAGGGTATATGGGCCTGGAAGGATCATGTATGTGGGGATGAGAATTGATTGGGCCAGCAACAGCACGGGTGGGATAGGAAGGCCCGTTAAAGGGAGTAGGCACGTTGAAAGAAGAAGGCCCGTGAAGAGAATAAGACCCATTAAAGGAATGAGGTGATGGGCCCACGTGGGAAGAGGAATCCACGCGGGGGTAAGAGGACAGGGAAGATGAGGGATACTGGACAGAAGAGAAGTGCTCCATGGGAGAAATGGAGACTTTATACAGTGAATTTCAAAGAAACACAAGGATAGAAACGAACCTAGGACAAATGCAACTAAATGGAGGGACGCAAAGATGAACTAGTCTATAGACCTAATTAACAAAATGATATGGAGTCAACACACAATGGAGGGAAGAGATGAGAGAAGAATCAACCAATTTAACACCCATGTTATGAATGATGCATGAAAATTTTATAAGTTCCTCTTTATGATCTTAGTGGGTTAATTACTATATGAATTCACTCAGTCACAAGGTACCTAACCAGGATAAGAATGGAAGCTGGCTGATTCTAAGGGACTCTCTCTCTTTCGCGGATGCAGACCCTAGACTGGGGGGTGGTACGGTACAACCTGCCCGGTATCCGTGTGGGAATCCACGGCTCACGGGGGCTTACGGAGGTCCTCAGCAAGGTCCCCTAGTCGGCTCCAAGGAGTATGGAGACGAGAGGAAACCCTACCTCGGTAGGAATGCAACTACTATGAATAAAATGCATGAATCCTATGCGCACCGGAGTGCATGCAAGATTCTAGCCTAGATCTAGCACGCAATGATCAAGAAAATAAGGATGAAACAAATATTAATCATGCACTCATATGAACGACAAAGGGGAGATCACTGATGGCGCCGAATGATATGAAAATGATATAACATGATAAAGTAAGGCTCGGATGCCCTGTGGCAAAGATAGACGGTCTACAGGAAACCGTTCCAGGAGGTAGACGGTTCTTGGTGAACCATTCAATAGCAAGGGTAACGACAAAAGAATAGGCCATCAGCGACGCTAAAATAAACTAAAAAAATCGAAATGGCTGGAAACGTACCTGGATGGACGGCCTGTAATCGACCGCATGAACTATGGAACGATCTTGCACAAACCGCAGGCTGTCAGTAAAACCGACGGAGCAGATAGGTAGGCTTACCTGTGCCAGGAAGATGGGCGGCCAATATGTGACCGCAGGAGAGAAGCGCAGGCGGTAGTTGACCCCAGAAGGCAGCAGGCTCACAGAACGAACATGGTTGGAAGCAACGAAACACGGACGATCCTCGGCCGCACTAAGTCCCAGATGGCTCTCACAGAACCGCACCACCACCAGAAACACTAAAACTTAGATCTAGCAAACAACCTGTGACAACTCAACACAACGGAGACTAACAAACACCAAGCAGGGGGTCGGCAAACACTAACACGATGGGCATTAGGCGTCCCACCGTGATCGCCAGAAATTTATGGGTAGGAGATGTTACCTTCTCTACACCGGCTTAAAACTCCCTTCAAATCCTTTTACTAATATGAATATGAAAGTAAACAAAATGGGAGTAGAAGGGAACATAAGTAGAAACCTGTGATCGCCACCAAGGCTCCGAATGCAATGAACACGCCGTACCTTAGAAAGAGGGGGAGGTACTCGCCTTAGAATCAGCGCTACGAGGATGTACGGCTCCGAGGGGACCGCCTATGTTGACGCACGGCCGCACGACAGACCGCTTGAAGGCGCTGAAGAGGAGTGCGAGATGAGGAATGATGGGCAGATGAACGGCTCTAATGCAACTGTAGGATGAAAAGGACGGTCCACGTATGGCTGCACATCACCTTGAACGGACGATTTGAAATCGCATAAAACCACCAGGCCATAAGTTGCAAGAGTCCGAACCTCTACCCTTTTCGGTCGGCCAGAAAGATTAGGCCTCGCGCTAGCGTGTTGCTGACCTGCAAAACCATGTATAGAACACAAAGAAAAACCCAGATTAGAACTATGAAGTGTAGTAACTGCTGGAACGGGAAGAAATAAACATAACCAAAAGGAATGGGGGATACCTGGGGGGTGTTATGTTAGATGGACGTAGTCTATCTCCATGAAGTGTGGATCTAGAGGGGGGTGAATAGATCTATTGACTAATTTAAAACACAGTTGAACTATAATGCGGAATTTAAAACAAACAGCTGTTGAACGATAGAAAGAATAATATGAAGAGTGTTGACACATGCAGCCACACAGTAGATCACAAGCAATCTCACAAACACAAGACACCCAAGATTTTTAGGTGGTTCGGTCAGAGACCTACGTCCACCCCACACTCCAACTAGAGTGTGGATACTGCTAACTCACAGCTTGAATAGTTGGGCTTCACAGCTTGCCAACAACCGCTGATACACAGCTTCGCTGGGCTTTACAGCTTGCCGACCAGAGGAATAGATCCTCTGCAACTGTTGGGCAATACAGCTTAGCCGTCCGAGACCAAGTCTCGCCTGCTGAGGATTACAGCTTCACCTGTCCAGTGGAAATCTCCACTGCAAATGCTGCCTCACAGCTTGAAGAAACAAAAGAGTTTGAAAGCAAAAACAGAAGCAAACGAAACTAAGAAAACCCAACTAGGAATGTAGCTCGAATGAGCAAAGCTCAGCTCTGGTATCTGAACCAAGAGTCTGAGATACAACCTCTCAATCAAACTCTCTCAATCTCACTCTCTCAACACATCTCTCTCAATCTTCTCTTCTCTCTTTTTCTTCTTCTCTGCTTTTCTTCTCTGTGGATCTCGGTGGCTCTCTGCTGCTTCAGACTTTCAGACTCACTGTATATACTTTGCCACTTGATCGATCAGCCTCCTTCTGAAGAAGAAAGCTCATATATATACCAGCAGCAGATTGGATAAGGGCGTGTGGCTTCCATATTTCTCGCCCAAAGAATTCGCCAGATCCGAGGAAATTTCATCCACATGGCAGCATCCTGGATGGGATGCTTCCACGTGTCACCATCTGGGCACCTCGTCCTCCTTGGATCACGAGCCATGTCATCAATCTCAGCCAGGACTCCCTGTCAGACAGACGAACAGAGTTATCAGTTTAAGTCTAAAACCCTGTACAGACTTTGTAGGGTGTAATACATTGTATAGACTCTGCACTGTATAGACTCTGTGAATGCGAATGCAATGTACAGACTCTACGTATCCAGGGCCATGGCGTTGTACAGACTTAGTGAATGCAGTGCTGTGGCATTGTACAGACTTCAGGTATGCAATGCTAAGAACATAGCAGATGGTTGTATAGACATGCCATATGAATATGCAGACTCATCGTGCAATATTGTCTAGACTTAGAATGCAATGCATGAAGCAGTGTATAGAGTTAGAGTGCAATGCATGTTCAACTGCAGATAGCAGAGTATATATATTACAACTGAATGCACTGTCATGCCGAATGAATGTACAGACTTAGCGTTATGAACCCAAGTGATGTCTAGACTTTGTTAAGACGCTGAATGAGACGCTAACCCAATACATGCAATCAGTGATGTACAGACTTGGAGATGCAATGTGCAATGCAGTGAAGTGTGTACATTGAATACGAATGCATAGACATGCTGACAACAGATGTGTGGACTTTGAAGAACATTCAGCAGCCAATGTATAGACTTAGGCAATGGAAAGGCTTGCCAGTGTATGGACTTGATGAGCGTGCAGCAATGTGCAGACTTCAATGCATGAAGAAGCAATGTGTAGACTTAGACAGACACAACGTGCAACATTGCATAGACTTTGAAACACTAGATGCACGATGTACATACTTCAACTAACATGATGCACAATGTGCAGACTTGAATGCTGTGCGATGTACAGACTTCATGAATGATGCATGAGACTCTAAGAAGACAGACGATGTATAGACTTAGCCAGCCTTCAGCTCGATGTACAGACTTCATGAATGATGCATGCAATGCACTGGACGATGTATGGACTTAGCCGATGCAGACTAGTCCGATGTACATACTTGCTCGTTGTTCAGACATCATGAGTGATGTACAGACTTGCCAAGAGAAAGACTGTATAGACTTGAGCAAAGCAAAGCAGTTGAATGTATAGACTTTACGATGTGTAGGCTTGCCAAAGACAACTGGACGATGTACAGACTTGAGCGAAGTAAAGTCTGTACAGACTAGAAGGTTCACAAGATAAAGACTTTGGCAAAGCTGCAATGTACAGACTTACACAGTTCTGGGATGTATAGACTTTATCTGAAAGCCCAATGTACAGACTTGCAAGACTGAACGTAGGTAAAGATCCCAATGTATAGACTTCGAAGTTCATCTGGTGAATGTACAGACTTTGAAGGTTCAACTAGTGAATGTACAAACTTCACCAATGTATAGACTTGGAAGTTCACTGATGGATGTACAGACTTCACCTCGAGCAAGCTACAGTGCAGTGTATGGACTTGAAGAATGATGCATGACGCTGTACAGACTTCACTAATGTATGGACTTAGCTTCGTGCATGCTACAATCCAATGTATGGATTTTGAATAACAGTGCAAGCACTGTATAGACTTTGAGCACAAACACCACAATACAATGTATAGACTTGCTAGTTATGTGAGCTGTAGTGTATGGACTTTGCCCAATGCATAAGACGCTAAGTGAGACGGACAGTGTACAGACTTAGCCTGTGCGAACAATGCAGCAATGTATAGACATTATCGTGCAGACAGTACCTCACATGCATTAGTGTATAGACTGTATGCCTAATGGATGCACTGATGCAGTATATGCACAGAGGAAGCAATGCACCGATGCAATGCATGCACATAGCAGGTATTGAACTGAAGCAATGGATGTATAGACTTGTGATGCACTGATGCAGTATATGCACAAACACAACATGATGTATAGACTATGCTGAGTGTGAAGACTTGTGTGTGTGTGTAGTGTGTAGACTTGTGAAATGCATAGAACACACAGACAATCTGATAAAAGTAATTTCATCAAAACATAAATAGTTGCCAATCAATCAAAATAATGTGTTGCCAATGAAGTAAAGCATATTGTCAACATCATCAACACAGAGGAGTCACAACAATCTCCCCCTTTTTGATGATGGCAACCCCCTATCATATAGAAGAGCAACAACCTATCATTTAGATGAATTTTTGATGAAAGACATGAATTGTTAGTCAGATTTGTCATCCAGATGCTATGAATGCATGCTGAAATGAAAACAGCTCTCTGCTAACAAGATCTCCCCCTGTGCCATAACATGATGCATACACTACCCCTTTGCCAAATAGTGGATACACTCCCCCTGGAATGAATTCATCAAACAGATAAAATATTCTCCCCCTTTGCCATCAACAAAGAGGAGGGAAAGTGAATACAAGGGAAGGAACAAGAGAGATCATCTGATTGGCATTCTGAACAAGTAGTTCATGAATAAGCATTCTAAAGTACGGAGTCTTCAGTCATATGAATTTAGAAACTACTTTCAGATAGAATTCTGATTTAAAGACTATAAAATTTTGAGTTTATGCACTACAATCAATGGATAAGTTTTCTGTGCATGATAAAATAATAAACCAGAATCACATTTGCATGAGAGATTCAGTTTCAAAATATCTTACTTTCATAGACTCAAAAAAAAATGTTAAGAGTTACCAGGTCATGTATTGAAATTAAATAAATTGACATCCATGAAATTTCTTTTGAAGGAACAACATTTTCAATATTAGTTCATTAAGGGCATTCAAGTGCCATTTGTCTTTTTGCGTAAGGATATACGTTTATCAGACACCAATACCCCTAGATACTCAACATGATGGACCATTCTGCCATGATCAAATTCAATAGAACTGATTTACACCTTTTTGTGTGAGGGTACACGTTTATCAGACGCCAGTTACCCCCAGGTACTCAGTGAAACCACCCTACTATTTTGATCATTTTATACAGAGATAACTGATACACCTCATGACTTAAGTATTGTCCATTTCTTTGATGGATCACTTAGTTTCTCAGTGATTTACCAGTCATTGCTCTGCCAACATTATTTTTCAAGGATTTTCAATATTTTTCAATATCTTTCCTAGCTGTCCTTTATATGTTTCAGAATGATTTGATTAAGGACAATACACATACTTAGCTTCTCTAACATGATTTCAGATGAGTTTTCAGATTTCAGATATGATTAGCTTTGTCTGACATGAAATAAGATAAGGGTTGAGAGCTTTATCAATTTTCAGCTTTCTTATGTACTGATTGCAATCTTTAAACTCCAAAAATTATAAAATTCAAACCATTAAGTCAGTATATAAGCAATTAAAATTCTTATAAGAGAAGAAGTATGTTTTCTATTGCTTAGGAATCAGAACTGACTAACATATTGCCATATTGTCAGCCTTAATCATTCAGAGTCAAAGGATGAATGAATTCAAGAAAGTTGATGACCACTTTGAATTTCTAACAAGACTCCCCCTGTCTATATGCATGCAGTTTTGCAAATGAATGGCAAGAATTAAATGAGAGAGAGCTTAGACATAGGTCATAGATGAATGATATGCAATGAAAACTATGTCAAAAAAAATTATGAATGATATGCATGTGGTTTTAGACACATTCATGACTAAATGATATGCAGTGATGATCATGAGTGTAAAAAAAATGAGTGTCATGCATGATCATGAGTCTGTTGCTACATTCAACATTCACACATTTTATTCAAGCCATCAGAGAATTTATTCATTATGCTGAAATTTACACAAGCCAAGTTCTCTTCTAAGAAATTTAAACATTTCATTCCCAAGAGGCTTAGTAAAGATATCAGCATTTTTTTTTCAGTTTCAATGAAGTTCATTTCAATTTCCTTTTTATTTACAACATCTCTAAGAAAATGGTGTTTTATCTCTATATGCTTAGTCCTAGAATGATGAACAGGATTTTTAGCAAGGCATATAGCACTAGTATTATCACACAAGATTAGAATACATTCCAATTTTATCTGATAATCATCTAGTTGGTGCTTGATCCAAAGTACTTGGGCAGCACAATTACATGCTGCAACATATTCAGCCTCAGCTGTAGACAAGGCTACAGTGTGTTGCTTCTTAGATGCCCAAGATACTAGACAGCCACCAAGGAATTGACAATAGCCACTAGTGCTATTTCTATCTACTCGACACCCAGCATAGTCTGCATCAGTGTAGGCTAGAAGTTCTAACTCACACTTAGCAGGATACCATAGACCTAGCTCTTGGGTGCCTAGTAAATACCTAAAAATCCTTTTCACAGCCTTAAGATGTGTTTCTTTAGGACTGGCCTGAAATCTAGAGCATAAACACACTGTAAAATGAATATCAGGCCTAGATGCTGTAAGGAATAGAAGAGATCCGATCATACCTCTATATAGCCTTTGGTCCACTGGTTTACCTTAAGGATCTTCATCCAAACTGGTTGAGGTACCCATTGGAGCAGCTATTTCCTTAAGGTTGTCCATTTTGTACTTCTTCAATAAATTCTTTATGTACTTGGACTGAGAGATGAAAGTACCATCCTTTGATTGTGTAACCTGCAGTCCAAGAAATAGTTTGAGCTCACCCATTGAGCTCATTTCAAACTCATTAGTCATAATTTGAGAGAATTCCTCACAGAATTTGGGGTTAGCTGACCCAAAGATAATGTCATCCACATAAATTTGAATGATAAGAATATCTGAATGACTCACCTTGGTGAACAATGTTTAATCAACTACACCTCTTGTGAAGTTCTTTTCAGTGAGAAATTTGCTCAGCCTGTCATACCAAGCTCTAGGAGCTTGCTTTAAACCATAGAGAGCCTTTTTGAGTTTATAGACATGATTAGGGAAATCTAAGCATTCAAATCCAGGAGGCTGTCTCACATAGACATCCTCACTGATTTCCCCATTCAGAAATGCAGATTTTACATCCATCTGCTGAAGATTTATTCCTAGGGAACATGCATAAGCCAATAATATTCTGATTGCTTCTAACCTGGCTACAGGGGCAAAAGACTCTTCAAAGTCTATTCCAAATTCCTGATTATACCCCTGAGCTACAAGTCTGGCCTTTATTTTAATGACATTCCCTGATTCATCAGTTTTATTTCTGAACACCCATTTAGTCCCTATGACTGTTTCATGATCAGGAGGTGGAACCAAATGTCACACCTTATTCCTATCAAATTGATTGAGTTCCTCATGCATGGCATTAATCCAATGCACATCTTTGAGAGCACAGTCAATGGACTTGGGTTCTACATTTGAAACAAATGCATATGCATTCAATTCATTTTGAATTCTTAAGTGACCTCTAGTCCTAGGGGGGTCATGCAGATTGCCAATTACATTATCTATAGGATGATCTTTTAGATATCTAATGTTGACAATTTCATCACCATGAGTTTCATTTACCTCCCCCTGAACTATAGGCTCTTCTTCATTAAGCTCTTCATTTCCTTCCTCATCCTCGGATTTGTCTGCAGGATTTCCTTCCTTCAAAATATCACCATTGTCTTCATTCCTGCATTGACCAACATTAGTCTTTAGTAATGATTCATCAAAAACTATGTGTGGAGATTCTTCAACAGTTTTGGAATTCAGATTGTACACTCTATATGCTCGGGTGTTTTCAGAATAACCAAGAAAAATTCCTGGTTCACCTTTAGATTCAAATTTATCAAGGTCTCTTTTATCATTTATATGAATGAAGCATTTACAGCCAAAAGCTTGAAATGAGCAATAGAAGGTTTCTTACCCTTTAAGATCTCATAGGGTGTTTTCTGGGTAGAAGGTCTTACCATGGCTCTGTTAATTACATAACAGGCAGTATTTACTGCTTCAGCCCAGAACTTCCTTGGTAGACCACCTTCAACCAAGAGTGTACGACCCATCTCCACTAGGGTTCTGTTCCTTCTCTCCACAACTCCATTCTGCTCAGGTGTCCTTGGTGAGGAGAACCTATGGTTAATTCCATTTGACTTACAGAATTCATCAAATTGTGAGTTTTCAAACTCACCTCCATGATCAGTCAAAATATTTTCAATTTTCTGGTTTTTCTTAAGACAGAACTCCTAAAATTCTGAGAATGCATCACTTTTATGTGATAAGAAATATACCCAAGTATACCTAGAGAAGTCATCTACCATGACAAACCCATACTTCCTCCCTGATAAGCTGACAGACCTGGTTGGCCCAAAAAGGTCCATGTGTATCAGCTCATAGGGTTTAGAAGACAAATTTTCTGTTCTAGATTTAAATGACTTTCTAGTTAACTTTAATTGAGTGCATGCATCACAGATTTTATTTTCTTTCCTAAAGGAAACTTCAGGAAGTCCTTTAACCATGCTATGCTTATTTAGTTTATGCAAAACAGTGTAACTAGCATGACCTAACCTATGATGTCATAAAAATGCTAAGTCTTCTCTACTAGCAGTAAGGCATAGGTTAGAATGTTGAATATCATCTAGATCTATCATGTAAGTGTTATTTATCCTCTTACCAGAAAATTTAACAGTTTCGGAATCAGGTTCAAAAATTTTGCAACATTGAGAGTCGAAAAGTACTTTGCATCCTTTATCACATAGCTGACTGATGCTAAGTAAGTTATAAGCTAATCCTTCAACCAGCATGACATCCTCAATGCAACAAGTAGTACACTTACCTACCTTACCTGTTCCAACAATCTTACCCTTTGTGTTGCTACCAAAGGTGACAAGGCCTCCTTGTTTCTCTATCAGCATGCAGAACTTGGCCTTATCCCCTGTCATATGCCTAGAGCAGCCACTATCCAAGTACCACAAATTGTTCTTGGCTGCCAGGCATACCTGCACACACAATCAGATAGAGAGGTTTGGAACCCAAGACTGATTGGGCTCCAGAGCAGATGAAATAGAAGCAAAGCAAGAAAGCAGACTTTTCAGAATCCACATTTGTTTAAAACAGTTCTGTTCAATGGATTTTCCAGATTTCTTTTTGTTTTGCTTTTTCTTGTTGACACTAGCATGATTATTTACAGATTGATTATTTCTTTGCCAATGCCTTGGCCGGGGTGTATTCATGAAATTTTGGCCATAGTGATCATTGGGCTGGCTGTGGAAATATTGGTTCCTAGGTGTCCAAGAGCCATACCCATTAACCCAATTCCTAGTGTAAGGTTTATAGGACTGTGTAGCCTGATGTCCATAACCTGTAAACCTTCCTTGAGTCCTAGTCCATCCTGACCTATTTGGATAGGTTGACTGTGCAAAGAAGTGGGACTGGGCTCTAGGTTGGTAGAAATGTTTGGGTTGAGCTCTAAAAGCATTCTGCCTCCCCTGCACCTTGGACCCTACTGACCTATTCATAGGTGTGTATTGGGTCTTTTTCATAGGTGGTGGTGATGGTGGAGACTTGGTGACCTTAACATGGGATTTATAAGACTGTGTAGGTTGACCCCTAACCTGAGACTGAGCTTTGAGATTTTTTTTGGATGTGCTAGCTCTACTAGTCTCATTCAGCTGTTGTTTGCCCTTCTCCTCAGCACTGGACTTTTTCAGATTAGCAGTTTTGTTCATTGAAATGTTTGAATTCATGCTAATTAGAGGTCCTTTCTCTTTTTGTGCAACAAATGAGATAGTTTTCATTCCAAAGGTTTTTGTTGCACTAGAATTAAATCCAAGACCCTCTTTTCTGAAGTTGACCTTTGACCCTAACAAAGCATTTAGGTTATCTGTACCTTGGGTCATTTTCTCAATAGTCTTAAGCTTGTCCTCATTATCCTTTTGAATATCTTCAATGGATTTCTTAAGTTCTAAATTCACACTTAGGACAGCTTGATATTTTTCATTCACTATTTTTATCTCACTCTCACATTTCTGAATTTTCAATTTCAGTTCATCAGTTTCTTTTTCTAACCTCTCATTTTCTTCTTTAGAGGCTTTTGACTCATTCTTGATTTCTTCTAATTCAGAACATGTGAGTTTCAATTTTTCATTCTCAGATTCTAGACATGCAATTTTATCAGTTAGAGTTGTATCATTTTGCATGGAGTTAATCTTTCTTCTTAGATGCATGTTTTCCTTTCTAATATCATCAGCTCTATCAGCTATGTCATGGTAGGCATCTACCCAATCAGTAATAGTGAAATTTTTGAATCTAGTGATTACCTCATCTGAGTCCTCCTCTCTATCTTCAGAGCTTGTTGCCATAAGGCAAATGGGCTTTTCAGATTCGGCTTCACTGTCTGAGCTGCTACTGAAGGAACCTTCATCTTCATCACTCCAGGTACTCACCATTGCTTTCCCTTTCGTGTTCCTTCTCTTTGACTTGTCCTTGTATTTCTGATTCTCTGGACAGTCAGCTTTCATATGGCATGTTTTCCTGCATTGATAACAAGTATTATTTTCAATTTTCTTTGCAGGGTTATGTTTATACATTTTATCCCTTCGGCCACCACCATACTTCTTTTGGCTGAATCGTCCTGCTCCTTTCCTGAGGAACCGCCTGAACTCTCTGGTCATCATTGCCATCTCAGTACGAGTTATATCTTCTTCATTCAGGCTCTCCTCGGATGATGAACTGCTAGAGCTAGATTTACTGGATTTGCTGGCACCAGCTTTCAGAGCGATTGGCTTCTTCTATCTTTGGCATATTAATCTCATATGCCATCAGCGAGCCAATTAGCTCATCAGCCCTTGTGGTTCGCAAATCCCTTGACTCCTCCATCACTGTAGCCTTAGTATGCCAAGCATGAGTCAGGGAGCGCAATATCTTCCTCACTACATCGTATTCTGTCTGAGGTTTCCCGAGACCTCTAAGACCATTTGTGATGATTGTTAATCTAGAGTACATCTCCTTGATGGTCTCGTTTGGCTTCATCTTGAATGCTTCATATTCAGACACAAGGAGATTAGCCTTCGTTTCTCTAACCTGAGAAGTCCCTTCATGAATAACTTCCAGTGCATCCCACATCTCCTTAGCTGAATTGTAAGTTGATACCCGAGAAAATTCTGTGGGGTGCAGAGAGCACTGAATGGCATTTATGGCACTCCAATTTAGTGTAGACCTCCTGATCTCCTCCTTGGTCCAAACTTCCTCATTAGGGGACAGCTCATAAGGTCCCTTGCTTACTACCTTCCAGATCTCGTAATCCTTCGCCCTCAGAAATACTTGCATACGGTTCTTCCAGTATGCATAGTTAGATCCATCGAAGAATGGGGGCTTTGTGGTTGAGTGTCCTTCAGCTATCATCCCTCGAGCATCCATCTTTACCTTTCCTCTTCGGGCGATGAGTCCCTGTAGAAGAGTATGGCTCTGATATCAACTGTTATGTTAGATGGACGCAGTCTATCTTCACGAAGTGTGGATCTAGAGGGGGGTGAATAGATCTATTGACTAATTTAAAACACAGTTGAACTATAATGCGGAATTTAAAACAAACAGCTGTTGAACGATAGAAAGAACACTATGAAAAGTGTCGACACATGCAGCCACACAGCAGATCACAAGCAATCTCACAAACACAAGACACCCAAGATTTTTAGGTGGTTCAGTCAGAGACCTACGTCCACCCCACACTCCAACTAGAGTGTGGATACTGCTGACTCACAGCTTGAACAGCTGGGCTTCGCAGCTTGCCAACAACCGCTGATACACAGCTTCGCTGGGCTTTACAGCTTGCCGACCAGAGGAATAGATCCTCTGCAACTGTTGGGCAATACAGCTTAGCCGTCCGAGACCAAGTCTCGCCTGCTGAGGATTACAGCTTCACCTGTCCAGTGGAAACCTCCACTGCAAATGCTGCCTCACAGCTTGAAGAAACAAAAGAGTTTGAAAGCAAAAACAGAAGCAAACGAAACTAAGAAAACCCAACTAGGAATGTAGCTCGAATGAGCAAAGCTCAGCTCTGGTATCTGAACCAAGAGTCTGAGATACAACCTCTCAATCAAACTCTCTCAATCTCACTCTCTCAACACATCTCTCTCAATCTTCTCTTCTCTCTTTTTCTTCTTCTCTGCTTTTCTTCTCTGTGGATCTCGGTGGCTCTCTGCTGCTTCAGACTTTCAGACTCACTGTATATACTTTGCCACTTGATCGATCAGCCTCCTTCTGAAGAAGAAAGCTCATATATATACCAGCAGCAGATTGGATAAGGGCGTGTGGCTTCCATATTTCTCGCCCAAAGAATTCACCAGATCCGAGGAAATTTCATCCACATGGCAGCATCCTGGATGGGATGCTTCCACGTGTCACCATCTGGGCACCTCGTCCTCCTTGGATCACGAGCCATGTCATCAATCTCAGCCAGGACTCCCTGTCAGACAGACGAACAGAGTTATCAGTTTAAGTCTAAAACCCTGTACAGACTTTGTAGGGTGTAATACATTGTATAGACTCTGCACTGTATAGACTCTGTGAATGCGAATGCAATGTACAGACTCTACGTATCCAGGGCCATGGCGTTGTACAGACTTAGTGAATGCAGTGCTGTGGCATTGTACAGACTTCAGGTATGCAATGCTAAGAACATAGCAGATGGTTGTATAGACATGCCATATGAATATGCAGACTCATCGTGCAATATTGTCTAGACTTAGAATGCAATGCATGAAGCAGTGTATAGAGTTAGAGTGCAATGCATGTTCAACTGCAGATAGCAGAGTATATACATTACAACTGAATGCACTGTCATGCCGAATGAATGTACAGACTTAGCGTTATGAACCCAAGTGATGTCTAGACTTTGTTAAGACGCTGAATGAGACGCTAACCCAATACATGCAATCAGTGATGTACAGACTTGGAGATGCAATGTGCAATGCAGTGAAGTGTGTACATTGAATACGAATGCATAGACATGCTGACAACATATGTGTGGACTTTGAAGAACATTCAGCAGCCAATGTATAGACTTAGGCAATGGAAAGGCTTGCCAGTGTATGGACTTGATGAGCGTGCAGCAATGTGCAGACTTCAATGCATGAAGAAGCAATGTGTAGACTTAGACAGACACAACGTGCAACATTGCATAGACTTTGAAACACTAGATGCACGATGTACATACTTCAACTAACATGATGCACAATGTGCAGACTTGAATGTTGTGCGATGTACAGACTTCATGAATGATGCATGAGACTCTAAGAAGACAGACGATGTATAGACTTAGCCAGCCTTCAGCTCGATGTACAGACTTCATGAATGATGCATGCAATGCACTGGACGATGTATGGACTTAGCTGATGCAGACTAGTCCGATGTACATACTTGCTCGTTGTTCAGACATCATGAGCGATGTACAGACTTGCCAAGAGAAAGACTGTACAGACTTGAGTAAAGTAAAGCAGTTGAATGTATAGACTTCACGATGTGTAGACTTGCCAAAGACAACTGGACGATGTACAGACTTGAGCGAAGCAAAGTCTGTACATACTAGAAGGTTCACAAGGTAAAGACTTTGGCAAAGCTGTAATGTACAGACTTACACAGTTCTGGGATGTATAGACTTTATCTGAAAGCCCAATGTACAGACTTGCAAGACTAAACGTAGGTAAAGATCCCAATGTATAGACTTCGAAGTTCATCTGGTGAATGTACAGACTTTGAAGGTTCAACTAGTGAATGTACAAACTTCACCAATGTATAGACTTGGAAGTTCACTGATGGATGTACAGACTTCACCTCAAGCAAGCTACAGTGCAGTGTATGGACTTGAAGAATGATGCATGACGCTGTACAGACTTCACTAATGTATGGACTTAGCTTCGTGCATGCTACAATCCAATGTATGGATTTTGAATAACAGTGCAAGCACTGTATAGACTTTGAGCACAAACACCACAATGCAATGTATAGACTTGCTAGTTATGTGAGCTGTAGTGTATGGACTTTGCCCATTGCATAAGACGCTAAGTGAGACGGACAGTGTACAGACTTAGCCTGTGCGAACAATGCAGCAATGTATAGACATTATCGTGCAGACAGTACCTCACATGCATTAGTGTATAGACTGTATGCTTAATGGATGCACTGATGCAGTATATGCACAGAGGAAGCAATGCACCGATGCAATACATGCACATAGCAGGTATTGAACTGAAGCAATGGATGTATAGACTTGTGATGCACTGATGCAGTATATGCACAAACACAACACAAACACAACATGATGTATAGACTATGCTGAGTGTGAAGACTTGTGTGTGTGTAGTGTGTAGACTTGTGAAATGCATAGAACACACAGACAATCTGATAAAAGCAATTTCATCAAAACATAAACAGTTGCCAATCAATCAAAATAATGTGTTGCCAATGAAGTAAAGCATATTGTCAACATCATCAATACAGAGGAGTCACAATAGGGGGTTTTAAACCCCTAGGGGCGCCAAAAACATAGGAGGGTGTGTGTAATGTAGTGTGAATGACAAAAACGTGGGTAAGAAAGAAGAGAAAAGTATGCATGCAATGAAGAAACCCGTGATGGGACTAATTGAAACGAAGACTACAAACTAGTTACTCCCTGAACCGGAGGCCTAGAAGGATGTAGAAGGCCTCCCTCCCTGGTCTTGGGTCGCTCGAGAATTCAGCAGGGCTTCGCCGTCGACCAAAAATCTCCCCCTTTTCAAACCCGGCCTCTAGGGTCTATTTATGGAGCACCTGGAGTCTTAGCTCGAAATTAGGGTTTCCAGCCATTTCAGGTCAAGATAATGAAATAAAAGTTGGAGATAATTGAATTATCTTTCAACCAGAGGAAACGGCACCAAATTTGGTTCAATATTCACGGAGAAATGGTTGGAGAAAGTTGGGGATAAATTCACGAGTGGGAAGAGAAAAACCCTTCAAAATCTCTGGAAATCGGCGGTTGGACGGTCGCCCGATAGACCACTCATTAGGTTGGGCGGTCTGCAAGTAGGCCGTTTATCCCTGCCGGTGGAAATTCAAATATAAAAAATATAAATCGATTTATCCATCGAACCGACCGAAAATCTCGCCGTTGGACTCTCATAAGATGAACGGCTGCTAATAGACCTTCCATCCAGAAGAGCGGCCAATGAACAACCACTTATGTCCTGTCAGTGATAAATCAAAATGGATTAGATAATTAGATAATTATCTAAAAATCAACGATGTTAGGACTCTGGGAGAAGAACGACTGAGATCAGACTGCACAATGAGGTTGAACGGCTATATCCCGACCGTATTACAGCTTGTCGGTGGAAATTCAGAAAATCAGCTAAATATCCATAAATATATGAATGGCCCAAATTCAATCGCCTATGTGATGAGCGGCTGGGGACTGACCGTGCAAGCCTGGACGCTTAGAATTCCTAAAAATGTGAAAATTAGGCAAATCCAAGGCCCATTAAGCCCTGAATTGAACAGACCCAGCCAGGGAGGGAGGCTACCCATAAAATAGGTCCAAAGATGTTGCATGGAAATAGCCCAATGAGTAATGGATAACTCGAGGCATCAACAAATGGGGGTAAGAGAAATGACTCAACTTATCGGCAAAAAACGGGTGTCAACAGTCACCTAGTGACTGGCATGCCCTACGCAAATAAACATGTAATAAATAAACCAAATAAATCAACCACAATATAGAATAAGAATAATAATAATAATAAATCTCATCCCCACAAGCTTGGCACGCCCGGTGGGACCGAGTTCTCCTCTCATTTCTTTGCTGAGATAAACGGGCCCCGAGGCCCCCCCAAAGAATGTTGATCATTTGCTCATGCTATTTTTACAGGGAAAGTGACAATAGCTGCTGGACTCACTGCGCTAGCTTTCAGCCCCGAGATCGTGGCCAACCATGCTGCTGACGGGTACCTGGCGGTGCCGATGGTTTTTGGTTCCTTCCTACCCTCGGTCGGCTTCCCCAACTTCCTGGTGGTAGCCTTCACTGACATACTAGAGGTCGAGCTTTCAGAGCCGACCGAGCAAGAAGCTGCCATGAAGATAAGGGCCCACAACGCCCGAAGGTGCAAGAGTTTGGCGACAGGGCAGACTCAGCTGAGTAGCTACATGGTACATAATGTGGCCCAAGGGGCTTGCCCCACATACCACTACAAGCCCCGGAATCTCCGCTAGGGGAGTTCCCGTCGGGGAGCTGCTGTTCCTATGACCGGATGATTGTCAGTGTCCGGGAAATCTATCCTGATTGGGGGCGTCCGGATCTTCCTAGACGGACGTGAGACCCAAGCAGTTCCAGATCGGGTGGTTGTCGCTGTGCCGACCCACAACTCCTTCCAGGCTCTTTCCAGGAGGAGGGCTGAGAAAGAAGAAGAAGGCCTCCGAGGCCGAAGAGAGCTGGCCCCAAAGCCCAAGAAGTTTAAACAAGTCTGGGTCCCTAAGAGGGTCCAACCTGCTCGCCGAGAGTCGCCTGTCTACTACTACTCCAAGCCCATCCAGGCGAAGGAAAGGAATGAGAGGGCGCTTGCCCCAAGAAGAGAAGAGACTATTGCGGAGCCTCCTCACCGCACAAGTTTTAGGGCATGCGCCCGACAAGCTGATGTTACCATAATGGGAAGAAGATTTGAACAACCTGCCGAAAGAGCTCGGCTGGCTTATATCCCTCCAATTGGAGGTCGACAACCATCCCCAGTCCTGCATCCGGGGCTAGGGCAGGAAGAGATGACCAGTATGGTCAGAAATTACTTCAGGGGTATGGGCAACCCCTCACTGGGCCAACAACGGCTGTTACAAGCAGCCATGGTAAGAGAAGACTATTGTCCACCGATGGCAGTCGAAGAAGAAGAAGAAGAAAGAGGAATGATGTCGTTAGTTGACAACAATGGATATGAAGACGGCTTCGAAATTAAAGCTGATAAAGCCACTCCTCATCAGCAGGAGGAAAGAAGAGTCTCCGTCTTCGAGAGACTGACCTTCCCTCAACATCCAAAGAGGAGGGTCCATCACCGAAGGAAAGGAATGCAAGTATTTACTTGTAATATGGCTGGAGTGTCTGGCCGATATGGAAGACTGCCTGAGGAACCTCAGGAGCTGGCTCGATTGGCCGAGAGGCCCGGGCCGAGCACTCGAAGAACTGAAGCCGCAAGAGAGATGCTGGCTGCTGCCAAGGGAGAGCAACTCCTGACTGACGGATCCACCATTTTAACTGCAAATGTGGTGACCGCGGAGGAAGAGGACGTGTTGATAGATACCCCGCCTGAAAGCGCATCAGGGGAAATGACAAAAGCTATTCCCACCATGGCAGCCATGGATCCATCGGTGTTGATGATACTCCAAAGATATCAGTAGAAGATAGAGCTTCTGAAGAAGTAGTTGATGGAAAAGATGGAGCAAGCCTTGGCCTCCAAGCAGCCTGAGATGCAGGCCAAATCGTCACGGGGAGCCTTCAACCCAAGTGACTTCCCACCACTTTATACCTCGCCCCAGCCGGCAGAGCCCAGCTTGGCAACCACTCAGCAGCACCCACCACCGCCTCTGATGCCGCCAGTACTGGCACAGGTGCACCAAGCGCCTATGCTACTACGTCCTCCTCCGCAGGCGACCACCTTGGTCACCCCCTATCTCCAGCCGGCCCACTTCTACCCAGAATCGGTCGATCCGACCGCCGTGAACAAGCTGATGGTGGAAAGGATGATTGAGCTGAAGCTTGCCGAGCGAAGTGAAGGTGACTACATCGCATTTGATGCCTACCGGGTGCCATACCTGCCACATTATGCTGCGAAGCGACTTCCCCCTGGGATCAGCAAGCCACCTAAATTCAAAAAATTCAACGGGAAGGGGTCCCCGAAAGAACACGTCGCCTACTATATGACCGTCATGGGCGATCTGGCCACCGACGAATCGTATCTGTTGAAGTTTTTCAGGTCCTCGCTGACGGGGCTCACATTTGAATGGTATTCCAGCCTCCCGACCGGGTCGATCAGCGACTCACCGAATATGCAAAAGAAATTCAGAGAAAGATTCCATGTCACTGAGAGGGAGGTCACAGTGGCCGAGCTCTACTCAACAAAACAAAGGGTAGATGAAATAGCCCTTGAATACATCAAGAGGTGGAGGAACCTAGGAATGAGATGCAAGCAGCCCCCGCACCAGGAGGACGCCGTACAAATCTTCAAACAGAACCTCATGAGAGAGGTACTGGAAAAGATGATTGGAATGGAAATCCGGTCATTCGACCATCTGAATAATGTCGTGGCTGAGGTGGAAGCTTTCTTGGCAAGACCTGTCCCTACATCAACTGCTGCCACTGCACGGAAGGCAAAAATAGCAGAGCAACGTTCAACGCCTAAAGAAGCAAACACTCTTGACATCAAGTCATTTGAACAGCAAAAGGATAAATGCAAGAAAGCAACTGTTCCTCAGCCTACTAAAACCGGAGACGACCGAGAGGGTCCCTCACTCCGGGATAAAATGAAGAAGGCCTATTCCTTCCCGAAAGAAAAGACCAAGGTTTTGTTTGACTGGGTGACCCAATACAATAAGGTTACCCTGCCTGAACCGAAAAGGTCGGAAGACCTGAAAAGAAAAGACAGCCCAAGGTTCTGCCCCTATCACCAGATACTGGGGCACCCAATTGAAGACTGCTATGTTTTCAAGGATATCATTAAAGGCATGGTCAAGAAAGAAGAAATAGACTTGGGGGAGTACAAGGTTGACCCTCCACAGCCTCATGAAGCACCTTTGAGAAGGGCCGCAGTCAACATGGTCTCTCTGTATCAGGCGTTGCCTGAAGAGATCACAGAAGCTAGCACTCAACATGCTTATGAGGCCTACTTCCTGACACCAATAAAAGAACAAGAGGGATGGCAGCAAGTCCCTACAAAGACCAAGAAGAAAGGTACATCTCGCCCGAAAGTGGGAGTGTAGATCCATGGCATCATACCATGACCCACTCTTCCAGAGGTAGCACCTGTGTGGACCAATCCACCTGCGGTCATCAGAATACCTACACACAACCGGAGAAGATAGACTTCACTGCCGATGGTCAAGGAGATTAGTCCAGAAGCCCGGCGACTGCAAGACTATATAAATGGGTTGGATGAATATGTACAACCCAAACTGGAACCTCTACTGGTACGGGATTATGTCCCATGATAGGAATTAGAACAGCTCCCATTAAAGCAGGAGCAGGAAGCTGACAAAGCATCAGAAAAGGACTGCAGCCTGTTATGGGGGCAAGCGCCTGCCGAAGAAAAGAAGAAGAGACGAAGAAAGAAAAGCCAGCAAAGCCACAAAGGACATAGTCCTTTCTTGCAATACCCAGTCTTCCCTCTTCAATCTGCCCGATGAGGAAGATGAGGAGGAAATATGCTTTACACCCGCCGCCGGGGCAAGCCAGGCTTTTCTTATAGAGAGTGACCGCTACACACGTGACCCGGTCGGGTCGAAGATGGGGGCGTCAGCAGCCCGCCAACCACAATATCATCTTCAGGGGGGAGCAACCCTATAAGATCCCCTCCGGAGGTCAGGGGAGTCCAAGTCCCTCCTTCTGCAGGTTTATACAGTCAGAGTGGGGGCAGTACTACCGCTCCTTCCTTTCTGGAATTCTTGAGAATGTCAAGGGGAAAGCATCCTTGTCAGGATGCCGACCCCACAATCAAGGACACTCACCCGCAGCTCCAACAGCCTTCTGGAGTTCCATATGAAGATGAAGCTTGCCCAACGGTAGCTGATGAGGGACAGCAGAAGACCAACACCAAACAGAAGGGTGCGGCCTCAGAGCCCAATGAAGCAGGTCCATTAGGGGCCACAGTTCAAGACTCTCCCAAGCCCAGGTGGGCAGAGGAAATGAAGTTGTCCAATGTTCGAGCAGGAAGCTGGGTAGTCAAGTTATTGAAAAAGCTCCCAGAAAGATTCACTGTTTGGGAAATCCTCTCCCTGAGTGAAGAGATCCGATAGGCGATCATCACTGCTTTGCAGACGCCTGCCCAATATGAAGCATGTTTGGCTGAAGCACTTCCAGAAGCCAATGTGACCTTCACTCAGGAGGACATGCTACTCCCCACTACCAGCCACAACAGGCCGCTGTACATGAGAGAACAGTTGAATGGTCCGGAGCTGAGCAAGATCCTGATAGATACTAGATCAGCTGTCAACATCCTACCCTACAGAATATATCAGAGGTACCACTTCAATGTGCACCTCGATAAAGTCAGAGACATGTGCATCGCTGGCTTCAACCAAAAATGTGAAGTACCACTGGGAGTAGCATAATTCACACTCACTCTGGCGGATCTCACTGCAAGGGTGCGGTTTCATGTCATTGAGTCCCACACCTCGTACAAGGCGTTGCTTGGCCGCCCCTGGCTACATGAGAACATGGTGGTGCCCTTCACGCTACACCAGTGCCTCAAATACACCCAGGAAGGGAAGGAGGGGAGGATATTTGCCGACCTCCACCCGTTCGAAGTATTCGAGTGTCACCTACTGGACGCCCCTCTATATGCAGAACGGTCACAGAAGACCTCTGAAGCCAAGACCCCTGCTAAGGCAGCAAGAAGCACCTCCGGCGATGACTGGTTCCCACCGCCGCCGCCCGGGTACATCAATCCCAAGACGGTCTCACATATTGCCGTCACTGAGGATGTAGGCAGAACATCACCTCCTGCCACCTATCCTCAAGTCAATGAAACCAAGGTCGACCAGCAACATGACCACATCAGGGTCCCAGAAGGCCTCACTAAGCCAATTTTCAGCCTCGACAACAACACTATCGAGCCTTTCAAAGCATGGGAGGTGACGCAGTCTGACGGCCCCAGCAGTTTGTTTTACACAACTGAGGAGCATCCCATTCGGGAAGACACGGATTGCCATCTTCCTGAAGATATGGAGAGCCCGTTAATCCCCGTTCGGGGGTTGACGTTTACAACAAGCCGAATGGCCATGATGTTCCAGAAATAGCACATCCCTACCGGCCAACCCCGCAAGGAGAAAGAAGCATTCCTGAAGCTGTGGTATCCCGCAAGCTTGGACAAAGAATTGAGGCACGTCTCTCAACATCCAGGGTTAGGCTTCACCCTTGAAGAATATTACTATAGCGGGCGATACGAGGTGGATACCATTTCCACTTTCTACCCTGCTGAAGATGGCTCACTGGGGGCAACCTTCGATGAGTACCCAGCGGAGGTTGAACATACTGAGCCTGCTCAACCAAGAGACTCAGAATCAGAGGCTATAACGCCCTACCGATGCTGGGAGCAAGTATACCCTGAGGAAGCGGCTCTTCAGGCCAAATTCGACACGGCTAGCAGTAGCGAAGCTGAAGATAGTGAAGAAGCAGGGTTGCCTCCCTCCAGTGACCCTCCTCTGATGATAATGTACGCACCTCTCGAAACGATCAGGGAAGCTTCTTCCAAGCCTGATCAAGGGATGAATGGTGCTAGGAAAGAAAAGGCTACCTCCACTGAAGACATGGCGACCTAGGGAGGTCGGGCACTCTTGTCTTCTGGTGTGATGCCGCGATGCTGCTCTAGCATGGCGAAAAACAACCACCAGTCCTTCAGGGCTATAAACACATCTGCAAGGGCCGAGGTTGTCAGCTCATCTCTCAAAAACACAACGGCTACAGATCTGCCAATAGAACTACTCAGGCAGTCGCCACTACCCGACTCAGAAATCCCTGATGAAGCCCAGGTGGAACAGAATTAAGAGACCGAGGTACCTGAGCTTGAAGATGATATTCCAAATTTTGTCGACCTTCAGCCTGCGCCCCCAAAAATAGAAGATGGAGGCCAAGCCACAGTTGACGAACTGATAGAAATTAACCTGGGAGATGAGGCCGACCCTTGGCCGACCTTCCTCAGCGCCCAATTGTTTGCTGAAGAACAAAAGCGGTATGTCCAACTACTACAAGAATATCGGGATTGTTTCACCTGGACCTACAAAGAAATGCCAGGACTCAACCCCGCAGTCTCACAGCATGAGCTAGCTATAAGCCCTGAGGTCGAGCCGGTGAAGCAGCCGTCACGGCGCATGAGGCCAGAGCTCATCACTCAGATATGCAAAGAAGTAGACAAACTCATTGGTGTGGGTTTTGTCGAAGAAAACCAATACACCACGTGGCTGGCCAATATTGTGCCCGTGAAAAGAAGAATGGGCAGATCTGGATATGTGTTGATTTCTGAGATCTGAATAAAGCATGTCCCAAGGATGACTTTCCGGTGCCGATCACTGAAGTCATGATTGATGCCACAACCGGTCACGAAACACTGTCATTCATGGATGGGTCTTCCGGCTACAACCAGATATGGATCCCGGAACATGGCCGGATCCACACTGCCTTCCGAACTCCCAAGGGTATCTATCACTATAAAAGGATGCCGTTCGGACTGAAGAACGTCGGCGCAACTTACCAGCGAGTGATGACCAGAATATTTGATGAACTGCTCTACCACAAGGTCGAGTGCTATATAGATGACCTGGTAGTCAAGACCAGAAAGAAAGAAGACCATCTGCAGGACCTCCGAGTTGTGTTTCAGAGGCTCAGGCAGTATGAATTAAAGATGAACCCCATGAAGTGTGCGTTCGGAGTATCGAGCGGAAAGTTCTTGGGTTTCATTGTCAGATATCGGGGGATTGAGATAGACCCCGCAAAGATCAAGGCAATCCAGGAGTTACCCCCGCCAAGGAACCTCTCTGAGCTGAGATCTCTACAAGGCCGTCTGGCATACATCCGGTGGTTTATATATAACTTGTCAGGGCGATGCCATGCCTTTCACAAGCTAATGATGAAAGATGTTCCTTTTTATTGGGATGAAGAATGCAGACAGCCTTTGACAAGCTGAAGGATTATCTGAAGACTCCTCAGTGCTGGGTGCACCGGTGAAAGGACGGCTGCTAATCCTCTACATAGCAGCCATGTACAACTCCCTGGGGGCAATGCTAGCCCAGAACAATGAAGAAGGGACGGAATAAGCCCTCTACTACCTTAGTCGAAGATTGGTCAGAACTGATGATAGGTACACCTATATCGAGAAGATCTGCCTGGCACTGGTCTTCGCAGTCAAGAAGCTTCGACACTATATGCTGTCGCATGAAGTTAAGCTAATTTCCAAGGAGGATCCGCTTAAATATATCATGTCTCAACCGGCACTCAAAGGCCGCCTAGGCAAATGGGCGGTGATCCTCATGGAGTATGATATCTTGTACATGCCGTAAAGGGCCGTTAAAGGTCAAGCCATCGCAGATTTCTTTGCCGAGCACCCCGTGCCAGTGATTGCCCGCTGGAGCCAGAGCTTCCTGAAGATGAGACCCTGGAAGTCAGCCAAGTACAGCCCTCAGTGTGGCAATTGTACTTTGATGGCGCATCCAGAATCGACACCCCAGCAACAGGATCGGCCAAAGTCCGGGCAGGGGCAGGCATAGTCCTGAAATCTCCAGAAGGAGAAGTCATATATACATCTTGTTCAATAAACAAACCTTGCACAAATAATGAAGCAGAATATGAAGCCCTAATCATTGGGTTACAAATTGCCTTGTCTATGGAGATTCAGATGCTTGAAGCATTCGGGGACTCCATGCTAGTGGTAAAACAGCTAGAAGGAGAGTTCAAGGTGCGGAAGCAAGAACTCCTCCCCTATCATCAGCTGGCGATCCACTTGATGGCAAGATTCTATCTCATCAAAGTCAAGCACATCAACCGAGGACAAAATGCCCAGGCAGATGCCCTCGCAAAATTGGCCAAGCTCTTTGGCTGTCCCGTCAGATACAAGCCTGAATATAGCAGTAATTAACCGACGACAGGTCCCCAGCGTGACCAAAGTCCTGGTTGATGAACAAGAAAATGAAGCGGCAGCTGTGGAAGAAATCCAACAGCCCGATTGGCGGGAACACGTCCTATGTTTGTTTCGCCACCAACAGCTCCCGAAAGAAAAAGAACAAAGAATGAAGCTCCTGAGGGTCAAGGACTCTATGAAATGAGGAACGGAACTTTGTTCCGAATAATGGCAGGTGCCCAAAAGAAAATCTTACTCCGTTGCTTGTCCCCAGCAGAAGCCTGGTAAGTAATGCAAGAAGTCCATGCCGGGTCAACCGGGGCACATTAGGCCTGTCCGAAAATGAAGATCGAAATAAAGAAACTGGGCTATTACTGGCCCTCCATCTTCAACGATTGCTGCAAGTTCGCCAAGGCTTGCCAAAGATGTCAAGAGCACGCTAACGTGTCGAGAAGACCGCTGGTGCCACTACACCCCACACTACCAAATTGGCTGTTTGCTCAATGGGGCTCAGACGTGGTAGGACGTTTGCCAACATCGTCATTAGGATGCAGATACATCTTAGCCGCCACGATTACTTCTCCAGATGGGCAGAAGCAATAGCGCTAAGAAAAGTGACGGGAGAATTAGTCGCCAGGTTCTTCCGACAGAATATAATATTTCTGTTTGGAGTCCCCAGCCAAATTATCTCTGACAATGGCAGCCACTTCAGGAACAAAAAGGTTTATCGACTGGCTGATAAGTATAAGATTGACTGGAGGACGTCGTCCCCCTACAACCCTCAAGCCAATGGACTCGCAGAGGCCTTCAACAAAATGCTGTGCACTTTGCTGGCCAAAATTGTCAATTCCAATAAAAAGGAATGGGAGGAAAGGCTGTACAAGGTGCTTTGGGCCTATCGTACAGTCTATAAAACCCCAACTGGCTGCTCCCCACTCTCCCTTGTATATGGGTCAGAGGCGGTAGTGCCAATTGAATTGGAAGTCCCATCGCTTCGAGTTGCCATCCAGCATGGGTTGGCTAGCAGCAAAAAAACTAATATAGAAAGAAGATTGGAAGAGCTCTCCGAGCTCGAAGGAAAGCACCTCCGAGCGCAACAAAATATCCAACTCTACCAAGCTCGCATGGCCCGCGCCTTTGATAAGCTGGTCATGGGATGAGAATTCAAGAAAGGTGACCTGGTAATGGTTAAAAGAAGAGAAGTGATGGCCTCCAACCCCAAGGGAAAGTTGGTTGAAAACTGGGTCGGGCCGTATATTATCCGCCGACTATATGAAGGGGGTGCCTACGTTCTTGTAGATCACAAGGGAGTATTTCAGTTCTCCCCTCTTAATGGAAAACATATGAAGCTATACCACGCAGCCCCACCAGCATTCCCAGAATGACCGAAGCCTACTTTGGCCTAGTGGCACCCCGCCCTGGCCGAACTCTCTGAAATGTCTAGTCAACCCAGGATGACCGCCAGGTCATCGGTCTGTAGTTTCGGGAGCATTCCTAACAAGCACTAAGCACGGGATCTTTTGAAGACCCACATATACCCATCAGGGGCATCACTTGCATACAATATTGCCATTACGGACCTTACGTCCGAATCGGCGCAGAAATCCTTATTTGCGTTAGCATTACCTTCTTGCTAATGAATAAACCCCCTTTTCGGCACAAGACCTCGTGTCCTAGCCGACCTTCATACAATATTGCCATTACGGACCTTACGTCCGAATCGGTGCAGAAATCCTTCTTTACGTTAGCATTACCTTCTTGCTAATGAATAAACCCCATTTTCGGCACAAGACCTCGTGTCCTAGCCGACCTTCATACAATATCGCCACTCCGGACCTTGCGTCCGAATCGGCGCAGAAATCTTTCTTTGCGTTAGCATTACCTCCTTGGCGACGAATAAACCCCTTTTCGGCGCAAAACCTCATGTCCTAGCCGATGGTCGCATGCCACCACCCAAGGTCGATCGTCGCACATCGACCCATCATCATGTTCCTACCTCTGTCAAAAAAAAATATAAATAAAAAAATATATAAATAAAAAAATATAATAATAATGGGACTTAAATTAGAGGTGCCCCGCCAGTCTTGTTCAGATTCTCTGGACAAGGGCAAAAATGGCTATAACCCGACTACGGTGAAAACCCGAAAGGGCATTGCAGACAAAATCGGGTACCCCGCCACGTGAAAATCCGAAAGGGCGCGTGGGCAAAAGTAAGAGGGGGCTGGCTTCGGTGAAAACCCGAAAGGGCGCTTAAGTCAGTAATGTGGTAATTTGAAGTTCCTCTTCACCCTCATCCTAATGAAACTCCGAAAAGGATGATCACCACAGTCCCGCCGGAGATCTTTTTTTCTCTACAAATCCCATCGACCCTTGTCATCATCGGCAAGACCGGTCAATTCTCCCTTAGCTTGGACCTTTCATCCTCGTTAATGAATAAACCTCTTTGCTTTGGCATGTAACCAATGTCGATTAACAAACCATTATAGACCCTTGTCATCATCGGCAAGATCGGTCAATTCTCCCTTAGCTTGGACCTTCCGTCCTCGTTAATGAATAAACCTCTTTGCTTCGTTGTTAACCAATGTCGATGAACAAACCATTATTGACCCTTGTCATCATCGGCTAGACCGGTCAATTCTCCCTTAGCTTGGACCTTCCATCATCGTTAATGAATAAACCTCTTTGCTTCGGCATTTAACCAATGTCGATGAACAAACCATTATTGACCCTTGTCATCATCGGTAAGACCGGTCAATTCTCCCTTAACTTGGACCTTCCGTCCTCGTTAATGAATAAACCTCTTTGCTTCGGTGTTTAACCAATGCCGATGAACAAACTACTATTGGCCCTTGTCATCATCGGCAAGATCGGTCAATTCTCCTTAACTTGGACCTTCCGTCCTCGTTAATGAATAAACCACTTTGCTTCGGCATTTAACCAATGCCGATGAACAAACTATTATCGACCCTTGTCATCATCGGCAAGACCGGTCAATTCTCCCTTAACTTGGACCTTCCGTCCTCATTAATGAATAAACCTCTTTGCTTCAGCATGTAACCAATGTCGATGAACAAACCATTGTTGACCCTTGTCATCATCGACAAGATCGGTCAATTCTCCCTTAGCTTGGGCCTTCTGTCCTCGTTAATGAATAAACCTCTTTGCTTCGGCATGTAACCAATGTCGATGAACAAACCATTATTGACCCTTGTCATCATCGGCAAGACCGGTCAATTCTCCCTTAGCTTGGACCTTCCATCCTCGTTAGTGAATAAACCTCTTTGCTTCGGCATTTAACCAATGTCGATGAACAAACCATTATTGACCCTTGTCATCATCGGCAAGACCGGTCAATTCTCCCTTAACTTGGATCTTCCGTCCTCGTTAATGAATAAACCTCTTTGCTTCGGTGTTTAACCAATGCCGATGAACAAACTACTATTGACCCTTGTCATCATCGGCAAGACCAGTCAATTCTCCCTTAACTTGGACCTTCCATCCTCGTTAATGAATAAACCTCTTTGCTTTGGCATTTAACCAATGTCGATGAACAAACTATTATCGATCCTTGTCATCATCGGCAAGATCGGTCAATTCTCCCTTAACTTGGACCTTCCGTCCTCGTTAATGAATAAACCTCTTTGCTTCGGCATTTAACCAATGTCGATGAAGAAACTATTGTTGACATTGTCATCATTGGCAAGACCGGTCAATTCTCCCTTAACTTGGACCTCCCGTCCATGTTAGCAAACGTTCCTGCCTTCGACAGTCAGCCACTGCCGACAAACAAGCCCTCATCCATCCTGGCCTCGTGCCATGAATCAAGTTCAAAAAAAAGAAGAGAAAAAAAAAGAGGTTAAAAATAGAGGTGCCTCGCCAGACTTGCTCGGATGTTCCAAACAAGGGCAAGAACGGCTATACCCCAGCTGCGGTGAAAATCCGAAAGGGCGCTGCAGGGAAAATCAGGTATCTCGCCATGTGAAAATCTGAGAGGGCGCGTGGGCAAAAGTAAGAGGGGGCCGGTTCCAACGAAAACTCGAAAGGGCGCTTGTATCGGTAATGTGATATAAATAAAAAAAAAGAATGATCAATGATTATGACACACTCTCCTCAGGGACAAGGTAAAATATCCTTCCAAGTCCCACCGATGAATAAACCAGCCCTGGCCCTTGTCATCATCAGCAAGATCGGTCAGCATTCCCTTAACTTGGACCTTTCATCCTCATTAACGAATAAACCTCTTTTGCCTCGACATTTAACCAATGTCGATGAACAAGCCAGCCCTGACCCTTGTCATCATCGGCAAGATCGATCAACATTTCCCTTAACTTGGACCTTTCATCCTCGTTAGTGAATAAACCTCTTTTGCCTCGACATTTAACCAATGTCGATGAACAAACCGTCGCTGGCCCTTATCATCATCGGTAAGATCGGTCAGCATTTCTCTTAACTTGGACCTTTCATCCTTGTTAATGAATAAACCTCTTTTGCTTCGACATTCAACCAATGTCGATGAACAAGCCAGCCCTGACCCTTGTCATCATCGGCAAGATCGGTTAGCATTTCTCTTAACTTGGACATTTCGTCCTCGTTATTGAATAAACCTCTTTTGCCTCGACATTTAACCAATGTTGATGAACAAGCCAGCCCTGACCCTTGTCATCATCGGCAAGATCGGTCAGCATTTCCCTTAACTTGGACCTTTCATCCTCGTTAGTAAATTAACCTCCCTTGCTTCGACACTTAACCGATGTCGATGAACAAACCCATGTTCGACCCTTGTCATCATCGGTAAGACCGGTCGACGTTTCACTTAACTTGGACCTTTCGTCCTCGTTAGTAAATAAATCTCCCTTGCTTCGACACTTAACTGATGTCGATGAACAAACCCATGTTCGACCCTTGTCATCATTGGTAAGATTGGTCGACGTTTCCCTTAACTTAGACCTTTCATCCTCGTTAATGAATAAACCCCCTTTGCTTCGGCATCTAACCAATGTCGATGAGCAAACCCATGTTCAACCCTTATCATCATCGGCGAGATCAGTTGACATTTCCCTTAACCTGGACCCTTCATCCTCGTTAATGAATGAACCTCCTTTGCTTCGACACCTAACCAATGTCAATGAACAGACCCGTGTTCGACCCTTGTCATCTTCGGCAAGATCGGTCAGCATTCTCCCTTAACCGGGACCCTCAGTCCTCATCAATAAATGAGCATACTCCTTGCCTTTGGCATCCAAACTAACCAACAAGAATGTTATTCACCAACTTCGTCACCATCGGCGAGGTTTGCAAACCAACCCTTGGCTCTACCCTCGGACACTTAGTTGGTCCCAACAAGGGATAGGCCCTGAGGATAATTACGCTGCAGTGGAGCGAACCCCTCACACCTTCGTTGAAGATGTGAGCACTCTCCTACCTTAGTAACTCATATATCCGGGCTAAGACAATTGGCTAAGAAGAAAGAAGAAAGGGAAATGAAGTCGTGACTCAAACGGTGAATGGAGACATTTCATTTCTATGAAGTGACAAAATACATGTTACTCGGGGCATCCCCCGAGATACATAGAGGTTCACCAAAAAGAAGAAGAAAATGGAAAAGGAGTTACTGCAGCGGATGTCGAAAGATGTCTTCGAGCACCAAAATCCCCAGGGTGGGATAACAAGTTAATTCCTGCAGGCGAGACTCGGCAGCTCCAAACAACACAAGCTTCTCCTCAGGCGAGGCAGCCCATCCTTCGGCCAATTCCAATTCCTCTACACTCTGCACTTCTTACTGTTCGGCTTCCTGTAGCTCAGCCTCAGCCCTGGAAAGTTCAGCGTGAAGTTTGGCTATTCTGGCTGCTAAAGAAGCCTGACGCTGTGAAGATACGTCGGCCGTAGTTCTCATGGACTGCGCTGCCTCCCTCAAGGATGCAAAAGCGGCCCGGCACTCTGTCCGCTCAAGTTTCAGGGCCGTCAGCTGGTCAGCTGCTTCTCGGCCAAGGAATTCCCTCCTGTTCACATATTTTAGCAACAGGATCACCCGTGGCATCCAATCGTCCATGGGGCAGGCAAAAGCCAGTAGCGAACGGGAAATGTGTTCTACCAAGCCCCTTAGCTGCACATAGGTTAAATCCTGCCTGGCTGTTACAGTATGTTGCAGAGTTCCCAAGAACTTTCACACCAGGTCGTTCGACGACTGTAGGCCAAGTGGCGACGTGTCGGGAAGTTGAAAATCGACTATACTGTCAATAGCAGCCCAGATGTTGTCGCTCGGTTCGGAAGATGATGACAACAAAGCTTGTAAGGCGCCTGCACTGGAGTCGACCCCCGCAACTAACATAGTGGAGGAAGCCTCGATAACAACAACCTCACTGCCAGCCTCTTGCGACGCGGCGACATCAAGAATCTCAACAGCTGAGGATGCTTGTTCTTCGCGTCCAGCCCGACCGGCCTCCACCAGGGCCGATTCTGTAACAAGGGCTAAAGCACTAGGAGCTCCAGCTTCCTCTTCGACGATTTCACCCGCTTCTATTTCAGGAAGACTCTTCTCCCCCGGGAGCAGTCCTCTGCTGGCAGTGGGTGACTGGGATTCCGCAGCTCAGTCGAGTCAGCAGCGCCCATAATGTTGTGTCCCCTGGTTTTGATGATAACAGATCATAAATCATTAATAGATAATTGAGGAATATCTAACATATTTTGGCTTGATGAATTGACTAAACTAGTGTAGGAAAACTTCTCTAAGTGATGTCTCGACACGGCCTAATGATGTCCCGACACATCTAGAAGAAAATGTGTTGAATCTCCAACGTTTGAGCTCCGGCATAGAAAGAATGTGTCGACACATCTGACCCATGTCTCGACACCTCCAGAAGAAATCAAGCTGAAGTCATTCTGTCTGGCCTCTAGACTCACCGATGTCTCGACACACTGAGTGAAAAGTGTCGACACATTCGTGTGATAATCTCTGCACATGGCGCTCCTGTGTCGACACCTTCATGCGACAATTCTGCACATGACTCACATGTCTCGACACTATTTGGTGCTTTCTCGGCACAGTCGTGGTGTCATCACGGAGCCAAGCACATATGTCCCGACACAGCACTATGGATGTCTCGACACATCTGCCATGGGTCTTCAAGACATTCACTGGATGTCCCGACACACTGGGTGTAAAGTGTCGACACATCAACGTTCAACCAGAACGATTTTGAAACCGGCAGAAGCTATCCTCAAGGTTTTCAATGGGATGTCTCGACACACTGAGAGGAAAGTTTCACCACATTTGGTTCGACCAGAATGGATCTGAATCCGACGGAAGCTGTCTTCAGGATCTGGAACTTAACCTAGAGGATCCGTTTGCTCTGGAAAGAGCCGTCAAAGTACTACCTCGTTAGAGGATTGTGTCTTGGCAGAGATATCCTCTGAAGAAGATCGTACCTTTGCTGCTATGGTCTCCTACCTACCCACATATCTGCAGACTTGATAGAAAAGGAGTCAACTATGCAAATGGAAGCAAATCAAATAATGTGGATATGACATTCTGGGTGTTGCTTGATAAGTGGACAACATTGGTGTCGCCCCAGGACACCAATATATGAGGAGCATGGCTCCAGTTCGAGGGAGAGCATCCAAGCAAGCAAGAGAAAAATGAAAAGCTGGAAGACTTGCTGATGAAGCTACACTCCTTCCTGATGTTGCGAGTGTGAGTGCATCAAGAAGAAGACGATCCTCTTCCTCACAAGGAGAGATCGTTTTTGCAAGCAGAAAGGTTTCTTAAAGCTCCATCCAGAACCCTTGAAAGCTTAACGCTTGATCATCTCCCTTCTCAAGGGTTGTGGTAAAGATCCAGGAAGAAGAAGAAGAAAGCCAAGGACCCCTCAAGCTCTTTCCCAGACAGGAGACTTCTTTCTCATTGTGCTTCTTACGATACACTGTCTGGCAGGTTCTTTTTCAGTTTGATTTTCCTAAAAACAAACTCCATATCATTCGTTCCCTACCTGCGTGTAGGAAGATAGACGGTGCTGGCACCGGTCTGTGTGTTTTGGGTTGTGATCCCACAAACTGTGTGGCAGCGGAGTGTGAGAGTGTATCTCTCAGTTAGAAGCTGTGAATCAGCGGTTGTGCGTTGGCACCATTGAAGCCTCACCTTGTTGTGTGAGGGGTGGACGTAGGTCTCTACATTTGGACCGGACCACCTTAAAGATCCTATCTTGTGGTTTGCTTTCTCTCTTGTTCCAACGGTAGAAGCTTGATAAGACCGTCTTTAGATATCATGTGTGCATCTAGCTTCTTAGCTATTAAGTAATATCTGTCTTATTATCTATTGTGGTTGACTTAATTTTTATTTTTGCAAATGAGGGCAAAAAGGGGCTGATCTATTCACCCCTCTCCTCTAGATCTGCCTATCACCACTCTACACATAAGTGCCCCTGAAATCTCCAGGCTGGCTGCCACAGCATAATCCTTGGGTTACCGTAAAGCGATGGGCCGCAAGACTAGTGGAAATGTCGATTGGCCCGTACCCAGAGTCGGGAGAGGTATTTGCACAGTTATAGTTGGCAATACCACATCGGCCTGCACCGTGAATACAACATGCATCAGGCATCTGGTATAGAAAATGATGAGAAGAACTACGAAGTGGAAGCAGCAGAGGATCCCCTACCTCAGCCGACACCAAGCTCAAGCTTGCAGCAGTAGAAATCATGGCATCCATAGGCCCAGCCCCCTCACTCACAAGTGGACCAGATGGCCCAAGACCGCTCCATGCCAACCGGGGCGGACTAAAGGTTGTGTAGTCACTTTCGTAAGCTGAAGACGCCCCGGCATCTTCAGTTTCTATCTCCACAGGCGGGAACTCCCCGTCACTGGAATTGCCACCATAGTCAACCTACTCCGAAGAAGATGAGCTTCCTGTCGGTTCCCGATGCTCCTCTGCCAAAAGGCGTGCTTTTCTAGCTTCAAGATCCACGGGGGGAGCATCTCTCTCAACGAAGGCTTGCTCGACCGATTCTGTGACAGGAGCACTAATCAAATGAATTTCGGGGGTAGGCTCGCTCCCCGGAATAGCTTTCTCCCTAGCAAAAGCCACTTCGGTAATCCCAGCAGTAGGAAGCGAGGGCAGTTGTATCTCAACTGAAATTCAAATGAGGAATAGTCAAGCAGACTGAAGGCACAATGGATCGTAAGGTCCTATGAATAAACCACAAATCACCTTCCGTCTCATGGCTGGGTGTTGGAGAAGGTAGGTCCCCCTCCTCGGGAGCTATGGTCACATCCCTTTCCAGCTCTCCGACTGCGGCAATGGTCATGGCTTCTTGCGCAACCGTGGCAGCGGGAGCAGCGGCAATTGCAAAGAAGAAATCAGCCGATGCAGCCAGAACAGAGAATAGAATACGAAGAATGGAGGGTATACCTTCAGTTCTAGGCCCCTGCACATGAGAGGCCTCAAATTCATCAAATGATACTGCCGATGGAGGGACAACCACTGGTTCCTGCCTCGCAGCCTGCCTCCGGCGAGCCCGCGTCATCCGCATGACTGCCACCTTGGCCTTACCTATAGCCTCCCTCACCTGAGACCTTCTTCGCTTTCGTAAATCACCAGGGGGTAGTGGCGTCGTAGTCGGGGCCGCTTCGGGAGTTTCGAAGTATGTTGGCTTCTGAGCTTTTATCATCAACTCCCTGAAGTGCCGGGTTTCCTCCGAAGTGAGTCGAACTGCACAAGTATAAAGGTGAGAACGACATATGCTACAACGCAGAAAGGTAACATGCCGAAAGGCTGAAATGAAGGAATGAAAGATACCTACCGGTCCCGTATAGAAAGGAGAAAGGGGCCAATAGAACAGCGAGGGCACTTTATCTCTTGAGGCCACCTCGCGAACAAGCCAACACACATCTCCTATCTTCTCGCTCTGCTCGACCAGGGACGCCAAGTCCGCATGGCCACGAGAAGACAGATGATAATACAGGCCCAGGTGGTCCAACCCCCATTCGTCGGCATACTTGAAGGAGATAAAAAGGGGCTGGTCCAGAATAGCCTTGCTCGGGCCACCCACCGAGAGCTTATGGGAGCGGAGCAGTGCAAACAGCCAGGGGGTGTTGCTGTACAGTGCGTCCCGCCTATCTTCCCCTCTAATGAATGTCCGGTAAGGATGCAAGCTGTCATGCGTAGGCTGCCAGTCATCCAAAGATGGGATGGGCTCCTCCACTAGTAAAGGGATGTCCTGAAGAACCACCCGCTCACTGCTCACCCGACTGTGGACGTCAAAAAATGATGATGATGATCATACGACACTCACGTCTATGCACCCAAGAGCAAGACGGAGACGGAAAGGCCGAATAAACTCCATACCTCCTCTAAGTAGGACAAATATATACTCGGTGCTCTGCCACTCAACAAAGAAGCCCCCTCGGGCAGAAGAGACAGCTCTGGCTCCCTAGTCGGCGGTGCCGAAGGCCGAATCAAAAGAAACTCGAGAATTCAAACACATGTTCAGCATGCATCGAAAATCACTCAAAGTCCTAAATCGGGGCTTGGAGGCTTCAAATCAAACGCCTCGGAGGCGGTGCATTACAACTAAAGCCTTGCGGGAGTGCAAATGTTCATCTGAGTCGCCACGAAGCTGGGACAAGATCTCTTGATGCTTAAAAGTGCGCGGCTTGGTCTTAAAACAGTGCGCCCCTTCAAGAGTTCCTAAACCGTCGCTCCCCCTTCAAAAGGACTGAAACCGGCGTGCCCCTTGCAAGAGCCTTAAACCGACGTGCCCCATTCATGCTGTTAATCAGACGCGCACAACCCCGCATCGGTTTAACCCCAAAGCATCCCATCACAACTCCGGTCCCCTGTTTCCTACAAACGGCATGCCAAAGAACTACTTAAAATGGCAAAGTTCCCGCTTCAAACCGATGGGCAATCGACTATAGCCCAAGAATGGGAATTTTCGAGCTCTGCTCCAGCCAGCCCATCCCCTTTGGTCACCATCGACCAATCTGGTGGAGGCAGCTTCCCTACTCTACGAATCCCTCTACCTGTAGGCCACTCAACAATGTCGGATACGGAGCAGGAGAAGAATGAAAGCGACGGGGGCATTGAACTTCAGAGGGCTTCTTCCCCATCTCGACGGATATATATATCAAGAGAAGAATGACAAAGAAGGGGGCTCAAGGAGAAAGTCAGAAGAAAAAAGTTGAGAGAAGAAAAGAACAAAGCAGAGGGAGAGAGTCTGGTTCAGCTGGGAGTTCCCTCAGAAGAAAAGAAGAAGCCCCATTCTTGCGCCTACTAGGTGAAGAAGAAGAGAGATTGAGTGTGAGAGGAGAGAGGTGAGCTCGGAGGGGGAGGAGCTTGTGCTCTGTTCCCCCTCCCCCATCGATGTATCTCTTCCTTTCTCTCTGATGTATTCCCCCCTTTTTTGCTTTGGGGTAGATTCCCCGCTGTCTTTCCCCTGGCGGATGAATAAAAAGAAAAGCTTTTTGCAACATACGGTGTTCTACTGCTTCATCCTCTTTTCCTTTTTTTTTTCTTCCTCTCCGTCTCTGACTCATCCATGGTGCTTTGAACCATGCTCCTCCATAGCATGGTCTTCGAAGGAACCATCGGAGGGATGAATATTCACAGCCTTCCTTGGCGAATATCTGCCCCATTTGGGGCTCCTACGAAGCTATTACCCTTGAACTGCTAGAACCCTTTAAAGGCCAATCCTCGGGGCTTCTGCGTTCAACTATGGGATACTGGACTGCCGTTAGGCCACTCCGAGTTTTTGGGATCGTCCCGGAGTACTCCGTTTGACAATCCCTTATATCGCCCAAGTAAACCTCAGTCCGTGGGAGGTGCTGCCCATTTTTTTTCAGGAATATGAACGACAAGAACGAACTAAGTTCCCTGAGAACACGAACTGAACTTTGAAGTTCCTGAACCCCTTTGAACAAACCATCCAAACTTTGATCTTAACAGAGAAACAAAACACCTTGAAACCTTCAAATCCACCTATTTTTGCTGGGTGAACAAACAGCCTAACTATCTGCTAGCCTGCAAGCCTTTGAAAAGAACAAAACGGCCTAATCTGGCGCGCTCCTAATCCGACGTGCACTTATCCGGTGCGCTACCCCCCCGCGCCGCTTTAGCCCCACACTCATAAACCGTTTTACCCCTCTTGGCTCTAAACCGGCGCGCCCCCTGCACGCCGGATTAAACCCTCTCACCAAAACACCTCTCCACCCCTTTGCTCACATCCTGAATTGGCACGCCCCCCCTCTCTCCTGGCTTGCCACCTAAACTGGCGCTAATGTGACACAACCTAGGACTCAACAAGCAAGTACAGTTAAGCATTCAAAAACGGACCGATAATAGCAACCGCTCACCCGATGCTCACTAAGACCCGGGGTAACTTGGCAATGCCAAGGGGAGGTTGTGTGGGCTGGGCCCTTGCTGGTAGAGGGCCAGCAAGGCCAAGGTTTGATTCCCCAAGGGTATGGCTGCCCAAATCAAGGGTCCGATGAAGTGCCAAAGGGCACGGGTTCCACTCTCTTCCCACGGTGATCACTCAAGACAACGGGGCTTGAGGATCGAGCTCTCACTCGCATAACCAGCGGAACTAGAACGAATATTGAAAGACAAGCACTAAATGGAGTGAAGGATTGAGCACTTACTCGACCGGTTTGAAGAAACCGGTCCCGGTCGGAGACGAGGGCGAGCGGGGAGGCAAGTGGATCCCCACACGCCGCGTCGAGGTAGCTTGACCTGCCCAAACAAGTTACACCACTACATCTCTCGCAGGAGGGGGATCTTGGGGTGAGGGTTAATGAGATTACAAATAATACTACCTCCACGCAGGGAGGGGCCTTCAGCCGGCCAAGCGGGGCGGGGAAATTAGACTAAAGAGGGATGACTAAGTAACGGCACCGAATCTGCTTGCTGTCTGTGAACAGGGACAGATAGTCGGTGTTGCTGCTGTAGAACCCGCTCAAGAATTTTGCTGGTGGCGAGACCAGTAGGAAAATCTTCGTAGCTGAGAAGGGAATGCCTCAGAATTTCTTTAATTTCTTCTAGAGTCGCTACTGGCCGGGATGGAGGTTTGAACAGAGCCTCAGATTCTCGGACTGGAAGCTTCAGACTTCTAACAACAGATTGCAGAGAATGCCCCGGCAGCTCACGACCTCGGAATCAAGCGCCGTCGAAGTCGTTGGAATCATGGACGAGTCCTCTTCGCAGAAAAACTGACGGGGAAGCCAACCGATGTCGAAGAAGACTAGGGGATGCAGATCAATGGTGACTGGTCAGTGCAGACTGTGGGTAGAAGATCTGCGTAGCTGAGGGAGAAAAATGAGAACTCTGGATCACGAACGCCGAATGATGTTATGTTTCTTGATTCTGGAAGTAGACTGGGCGATGAAGAATTTTTAAGAAGAACTCGTGGGCTGATTCTTCCGGGGTTCATCGTGGCAGAGCTTCTCATCTGGCTCAGGTTCTCAGCCGAGGCAGAACTGCGCAGTTGTTGGAGAATGGACCTCCTGGACGGCTCGGAGATCAGAAGAAGATGAAACCCCTTCTGTTGCGAAGGAGACTGGTAGACGCTTCCGATGATGGCTCTTGGGTCTTCAAACTCGTACGGAGGAAGTCGTGGTGGCCGCTGCAAGTTGCTGGTTCATCTGCAACCTCTGGACAGCAAACTGCAACTTCGAAGTAGCTTCCAATGACCAAGAAAGAAGAAAGGGAAGGGGGTAGATGAGTGTGGGAATGACCCCTGGTTGTAAGGGGGTCTTGGAGGGGGTGTTCTAAGGTGTGGGAGGTGGAGAATAAGGTCTGGAAGAGGGTCCAATAGATGGTGGTAGTGGGGGCTGCGAATTTGGGAAGGTGGGTGAGAGGGAAAGGGTATTTGAAAATGGGTTTAAGGGTGGGGTTAATTTGTTTGTCTTGGGAATGGGGGGGGTTGTGTTGGGGAAGGGAATGGGTGCTTGGGAAGTGGGAAGGGTGCTTGGGAAAGTGGGAGGGGTAGTTGGGGGTTGGATGGTGAGGAGAGGATTGGTGGAGGGGGTCTTGGGAAGGGATGGAGTATTGATGAGGGTTGTGGGGAATGGGAAGAGGCTTAAATGGGGTAGGTGGGGAGTGGAGGTGGTTGGGAAGGGAGGAGAGAGAAGAAAATTCGAATTTGGGTGTTGAGGAGAGAGAAAGTGGAGTGAAAAAGAGAGATTAAGAGAGGGAAGGGTGGGGAATCTCTCCCTAGGGTTTCTCACCCAAAAAATGGAATCTCTCCACTAGATAAGAAGTGTAAACTCTCAAAATGGCAAGTTTTTCATTCATTGATTCATTAAGTTGAAATGGGGGGAATGGGGTCCTATATATAGGAAACCCACATTTCTACAAAAGTCCCTGACAATTGACTTAATGACAAATAACCGAGGGGGTAGGGGAGAGCCCTTGGGCCAAGCCCAATGAATTGGGCCCAATAGCTAACTAGACAACCTAATGACACTCAAACTTAGGGAAATGAACACAAGACCTAGGAACATGACTCAAATAAAAGGGAAAATACATCAAATGACTCAAATAAAAATTACATAGGACTCAAAATTAAATGACTAGACCATGCCGGATGCAACCGGGGCGAGGAGACGAGCTGTGAACGTGGGCATGGGAGGTGATGTCCCCATCATACTCCCGGGGTGCGGAGAACTCGACTCTGTCGAGTAAGTGTCCTTCCCTCCTTGGAGGGTGTAGAAGTGGTACTGCCCTCAAGTCTTCCGAACGAGACCAATCCATCCACCTGCCGAGATAGCGCTCGTATACCTTGCTCCTGGTGGTAGTGACCTGTTCATCCAATATTCGTTCAATGCGCTCACGCTGGGCTCTCCAGGCTGGTGGACTCTCCTCACGGGTGGGTGCTCTCTCAATGAGGGAATAGGCTCAATATCCTCACTAGGTACCACCGTGGGTCCCTTGTATGGCACTAGGTCGGCGACACTGAATGTGGGACTTACCCCATATTCCTCAGGGAGATCTAACTCATAGGCATTTGCACCAATGCGCCTCAGGACCTGGAAGGGACCAGCCCCACGTGGCCTCAATTTGGAGATGGCTCCCGGGGAGAGCCTCTCCGTCCTTACCATCACAAAGTCACCCTTATGGAATTCTTGGTGACGTCGATGAGAGTCGGCTTGCCTTTTATAAGTCACATTCTTCTTGCTAATGTGCTTGCGGATCTCTTTATGCAATGTTGTGTATGCAGACATTCTGGGGGTGATGGGTGGACCTGGGCAACCAAAAGTAGACCTATCGTGTAATGATGCAGTGTAGACTTTGGTTAGCCTAGGTGGGCCGGGGCACCCGTAGGTGGCCCTATCATGCAAATTGGTGATAAATATTGGGGGACCCGGACATCCGTAGATGCCTTTGACATGCTTAAGACCCATGATGAATGAAGGTGGACCATGACATCCGAATATGGACCACTCATACTTTCTACTTGACATGTGGGTGATATGAATGAATGGACCCAACATAGTGTTCATGCCAAGGGGTATGGTAAGCCTAGACACATGCATGCTTTTCCCAAAGGTGACTTCCATGTGTATAGGTGTGGGACAACCTTTGAACTCCCATTGGAAAGGATCGAATGGATCTAAGAAGGTGGTCATCATGGGGTGGGGCACAACCTTATTACCTAGGGATATGTGGCCCAAGGTCATGGCTCCCAAGGTGTAACCCGGGTCTAGGATGGGGTGGATTGGATCAAACATGGTGGGTTGGGATAGGGAAAGGTGGGTGGTGGATAAGGTGGTTGGGTCCCATGGGTTCTTTGACCCCCATTGGAAGGGATCAAAGGGATCATAAAAAGGGTTATCGAGGGGGAGGGGCCCTATGTCCTCAAGATCCTCAAGTGGTGGTGGGTCATCCTCCTCTAATGAGACAATTGGGCCGAAGTTCTTTGTGAGTGGGTCGACCATGAGGGAAGGGCTTGACTTTCCACCCGATATAAGAAGCTCCAAATTGAGGAGAAGGTCGGGCTCCTCGGGTGTGGGGAGGAATAGAAGGAGGTCACTAGTGTAGCATCCAATGGTGCAAACCGAGGTGATAGACCCGACACAAAGGTGTAGGAGGTCAAGGCTCCTAGATTGGTGGGCCATGGGGGTCAACAAGCCGGTCAACTCATATTGCCAAGCTAAGCCCTTGAGAAGGTCCTCTAAGGTTTCCACTTGGTAGGATGTTTGGATTATGGTGTGATAGGAGGAGATGTGCACTATGGGAAGGTTTTCCTTTATGGGAAGGCAATCGTGGGCCGTGATCTCTCTTATTGGGCTCTTCTTTAGCCAACTAATAAGGGGTTCCTCTAAGATGAGTTTGGCCCTAACTAGAGAGGGTGGTGTAACGTGAAGGTCACCATGTGATGCTTCTTCTTCTTCTTGGTCATGGGTTTCCTCCAAGGTAGGGAGTGGGTTTGGGGTGTTCACCACTATTAGATCGGGTATGGGTTCTTCTTCCAAGGAGGTGAGAGGGGCTTTTGAGGGTGTGGTGATGATTGGGGCATGGTGTATCCGGGGTGGTAGGTAGTGGGAAACTTGGGTTAGGATAGGTAAGGGTAGTAGTGGAGGCTTTGGTGGGAGTTGGATTGGGGTAGGGAGAGGAAGATGGGTGGGTTGAAGGGGTTTGGGTTGATTGGTTTTGGGAGGAGTGTCCCCTTTTGGGGGTGATGGAGAGGTAGTGGTGAGGGTTACCATGGGCCTAGGTGGAGAGTTGGTCATGGGGCCCAATTGGGTATGGGGACCTATGGTTGTGGTGTGGACTTGGAGGTGGGGTGTAAATGTAGTGGTTGGGGTAGGAGAGATGGGAAGTGGTGGGGAATGGGTGATTGGGGTCTTGGATTGACTGGGTGGGGATGATGGAGTTGAAGTGCTCCTTGGACTTTGGTGATTTGAGTAGGAGGGAGAGGGTTGGAGAGTGTAGGTTTTTCTAAGCTCGGTCTTCATCTCATCCCAAGTGCTAATTGGAGCCTCCCTACGGATCTTTCTCAAACCTTCCACAACTAACCAATGAGTTTTAGCTTGTTTGGAGAGGTGTGCCTTGGCTAGCCTCATTCTCCTTCCTTCGTTCAAGGGGCAACCTTTAAAGAATTGGTCTAGGGAAATCTCCCAATCTAGGTAAAGGCTTGGGCTGTTGGATCCATCAAAGGCGGGGGTTTTGATTTTCAAGTGTTCTAAAAATATGGTTTCTAGATTTCCCCAAAGGTCACTCTCATTCACTCTTGGTACACGGCTATTTCCTTCAAGTCGGTCGAGTCGAGACATGATATCTTCAAGCCGATTAAGGACATTAGGTAGGGCTTCTATGATAGAGGTGTTGCTACCCACTTTGTTGGCAATGGAGCTTCCATGAGGATTTGGGCTTATTGGGAAAGTTGATGGGGATGGATATGACGGGTATGAAGTGGCCATTCTAGTGGACATGGGAGATGCAACCGAGGATTCTAAATACATAAATATGCCCTAGGACCAACTTGTGGAGAGACAAGTTGTGAACTTACTCTGATACCAATTGATGTGACACAACCTAGGACTCAACAAGCAAGCACAGTTAAGCATTCAAAAACGGACAGATAATAACAACCGCTCACCCGATGCTCACTAAGACCCGGGGTAACTTGGCAATGCCAAGGGGAGGTTGTGTGGGCTGGGCCCTTGCTGGTAGAGGGCCAGCAAGGCCAAGGTTTGATTCCCCAAGGGTATGGCTGCCCAAATCAAGGGTCCGACGAAGTGCCAAAGGGCACGGGTTCCACTCTCTTCCCACGGTGATCACTCAAGACAACGGGGCTTGAGGATCGAGCTCTCACTCGCATAACCAGCGGAACTAGAACGAATATTGAAAGATAAGCACTAAATGGAGTGAAGGATTGAGCACTTACTCGACCGGTTTAAAGAAACCGGTCCCGGTCGGAGACGAGGGCGAGCGGGCAGGCGAGTGGATCCCCACACGCCGCGTCGGGGTAGCTTGACCTTGCCAAACAAGTTACACCACTACACCTCTCGCAGGAGGGGGATCTTGGGGTGGGGGTTAATGAGATTACAAACAATACTACCTTCACGCAGGGAGGGGCCTTCAGCCGGCCAAGCGGGGCGGGGAAATTAGACTAAAGAGGGATGACTAAGTAACGGCACCGAATCTGCTTACTGTCTGCGAACAGGGATAGATAGTCGGTGTTGCTGCTGTAGAACCCGCTCAGGAATTTTTCTGGTGGCGAGACCGGTGGGAAAATCTTCGTAGCTGAGAAGGGAATGCCTCAGAATTTCTTTAATTTCTTCTGGACTCGCTGCTGGCCGGGATGGAGGTTTGAACAGAGCCTCAGATTCTCAGACCGGCAGCTTCAGACTTCTAACAGCAGATTGCAGAGAATGCCCCGACAGCTCCTGACCTCAGAATCAAGCACCGTCGAAGTCGTTGGAATCTTGGACGAGTCCTCTTCGTAGAAAAACTGACGGGGAAGCCAACCGATGTCAAAGAAGACTAGGGAATGCAGAACAATGGCGACTGGTCGGTGCAGACTGTGGGTAGCAGATCTGCGTAGCTGAGGGAGAAAAATGAGAACTCTGGATCATGAATGCTGAATGAAGTTCTGTTTCTTGATTCTGGAAGTAGACTGGGCGATGAAGAATTTTGAAGAAGAACTCGTGGGCTGATTCCTCCGGGGTTCGTCGTGGCAGAGCTTCTCATCTGGCTCAGGTTCTCAGCCGAGGCAGAACTGCGCAGTTGTGGGAGAATGGACCTCCTGGACGGCTCGGAGATCGGAAGAAGATGAAACCACTTCTGTTGCGAAGGAGACTGGTAGACGCTTCCGACGATGGCTCTTGGGTCTTCAAACTCATCCGGAGGAAGTCGTGGTGGCCGCTGCAAGTTGCTGGTTCATCTGCAACCTCTGGACAGCAAACTGCAACTTCGAAGTAGCTTCCAATGACCAAGAAAGAAGAAGGGGAAGGGGGTAGATGAGTGTGGGAGTGACCCCTGGTTGTAAGGGGGTCTTGGAGGGGGTGTTCTAAGGTGTGGGAGGTGGAGAATAAGGTCTGGAAGAGGGTCCAACAGATGGTGGTAGTGGGGGCTGCGAATTTGGGAAGGTGGGTGAGAGGGAAAGGGTATTTGAAAATGGGTTTAAGGGTGGGGTTAATTTGTTTGTCTTGGGAATGGGGGGGGGTTGTGTTGGGGAAGGGAATGGGTGCTTGGGAAAGTGGGAAGGGTGCTTGGGAAAGTGGGAGGGGTAGTTGGGGGTTGGATGGTGAGGAGAGGATTGGTGGAGGGGGTCTTGGGAAGGGATGGAGTATTGATGAGGGTTGTGGGGAATGGGAAGAGGCTTAAATGGGGTAGGTGGGGAGTGGAGGTGGTTGGGAAGGGAGGAGAGAGAAGAAAATTCGAATTTGGGTGTTGAGGAGAGAGAAAGTGGAGTGAAAAAGAGAGATTAAGAGAGGGAAGGGTGGGGAATCTCTCCCCTAGGGTTTCTCACCCAAAAAATGGAATCTCTCCACTAGATAAGAAGTGTAAACTCTCAAAATGGCAAGTTTTTTCATTCATTGATTCATTAAGTTGAAATGGGGGGAATGGGGTCCTATATATAGGAAACCCACATTTCTACAAAAGTCCCTGACAATTGACTTAATGACAAATAACCGAGGGGGTAGGGGAGAGCCCTTGGGCCAAGCCCAATGAGTTGGGCCCAATAGCTAACTAGACAACCTAATGACACTCAAACTTAGGGAAATGAACACAAGACCTAGGAACATGACTCAAATAAAAGGGAAAATACATCAAATGACTCAAATAAAAATTACATAGGACTCAAAATTAAATGACTAGACCATGCCGGATGCAACCGGGACGCGGAGACGAGCCGTGAACGTGGGCATGGGAGGTGATGTCCCCATCAGGCGCCCCCCCTAATCTCCTCTAAACTGGCGCGCCCCCCAGCTTATCCCAAAACTGGCGCGCCCCCCCTTGCCCACCTAAACTGGTGCACCCTATGACACCCTCTAAACCGGCGCGCCTTCTCCTCTCTTGGTATCTCCCCAGGTCGATCCGTGTGCGAGGGCGCACGTTGGTGAGTCCGGGCTCCACACTTAACAATTCATTTCCCCAGACTGTTTGTAAAGAGAAAAGCAACGATGCCCCATGGTATCAGATGTGGACCTCAGAATCCCCGACGTGGCCATTGTCTGAAACCGTCTCGAGCCAATAGTCTGTCAACTTGACCCACTTCTATCGGGATCAAATCCCACAATCCCATTAAACTTACCGTAATCGCGGCAGACATTCGTATGGTTTACCGTCGTCTTTGATGCTTCAAAAGCGGACTCTCATCCAAACAATGAATGGTCCGTTAGTAACCGACATATATATATATATCGGGACCTAATCCCGGTATTGAATTAAACTTGCCGTAATCATGGCATACATTCGTATGGTTTATTGTCGTCTTCGATGCTTCAAATGCGGGCTCTCGTCCGAACAATGAATGGTCCGTTAGTGACCGACATATATATATACCGGGATCCAATCCCGCACCCACATTAAACTTGCCGTACCTATGGCAGACATCCGCATGGCTTTGTCGTTGTCTTTGATACTTCAAATGCGAACTCTTGTCCAAACGAAAAATGGTCCGTTAGTGACCGATGTATATACCGGGATCTAATCCCGCACTCGCATTAGACTTGCCGTACTCACGGCAGACATTCGTACGGGTTTATTTATGTTTACATCGTGCCTTCAATATGGATCTTTGTCTGAACATAAAGTGGTCCATGAATGACCAACAAAATCTGAATGGAACGAGACGGCTCTCGTCTTCCCCGAACCCTACGTGTGAGAATATCAATAAGACCTTCGTGAGTCACGTTTGTACCTCAGGTTCGCCCCAACCATGGTCATTGCCTGACCTACTTCCTAAGCCTATAGCCAGCTATCTCAGTACACGTCTTTGTTTTGAAATGTAGTCCTGGGATACTTTCCCGCTGCCCCTCGGCACCGGAAATATTAACGATGCCCACGCAACCCTCGTTTGGACCGCGGGAGGTGCCCCCGGAAGGGTCCTAACCCGATCTTGCACCGGGCCAATAAACTCGCTGATTTCTGACCACTCTAACCGAGATTCAACAGAATGTCTCATATCCCTTTGAACAATAAATTTGTCGTACCCTTGCACACATATGCTCCGGTTTTCCCCATGATGATCATGATTTTCTGAAGCCGGACGCTCATCTGAATATCAAAATGGTCCCTTAAGTGACCGACATATTCCGAATGCTTGCTTCCCTAGACATCGGGCTTTCCGACTAATTAGAGACCGTTATCGGCTTGTTTCTCTCGATATAGTTTTCTGGCCATGAGGCCCTGATTCCCGATGATTAATCAAGGGTGTTCCCCTCTCCGAGGGGATGTAAATGACACCGTGACCTTTACGGCGCGGTGGATTTTAGTCCCGACACAAACTACACAATCGTCTGATTAGTCAGATCAAGTGCACAATAAATCGTCACCTAGGTGACTGGCACACCCACGCACTTAATAAACCCAATAAATAAATAAACAACGATCTCAATAAAAAGTGCGTCCACAAGTCTGGCACGCCCGGTGGGACAAAATCACCCTTCATCTCTTTGCCGGGATTCGGGGCCTCATGGCCTCCTAATAAACAATGTTTGCCTGCTTTGATGAATTAAGGGTGTTGTCTTCGCCAGCCCTATGGGGAGAAAAGCCGGACTGGGCGAAATTATCTTTATGGCCTCGAATATGCTACTTCGAGGCACCTGCGACTTCCAGGAATCATGAAGGCCACTGAAGGAAAATAAAGAAAAGAAGAGAAGAAGAAAAGAAAGAAATAAAAAAAAGGGAAGAGAGAATTGGAAAGAGGGGGTTGTACGGCTGTAGCTGTTGAGACCCGTGCTGAATAAAGATTACCACCGTGGGATTGATGCAGTGGAGAGAACCACTCATCCCCTCCCTGAGGGGGTGAGCGCTCTCCTGCATACCCACCTTGGTCTATTACACAAAAAAGGGAAGAAGAAGAGAAGAAAAGAAAGGACAAAAAATTGGGAAGCATGGCCGACCAAGAGAATGAGAAGAAAACCGTCATCCCGCCCGACTCTAGGAGGGTCCAAGTCCATGGTGCGATGCCCCGGTCCATTCCACCTTCCTGCTGCCTCTATCCGACATAAGATGGTCCCTCGAGTGGCAGTTAGAAGATCCAACAAGCCGTAACTCTAGCTTGATGAATTTTCGTCCGCTGTGGGGACGCTTTATAGCAATGAGGCCAAGCACGGCCACCACTCCCGAAGAGAGCATGCATATACCCTACCACGGGGGGATAAGAAGAAGAAATATATCCCGCCATGGGGGCATAAGAGGCAAGAAAGAATACACCTCGCTCCTAGGGGGCACACAAAGAAAGAAGCACACCCCGACTTAGGGGCATTTGAAGAAGAAACATACCCCATCATGGGGGTATATAGAGGAAAGACTACACCCCGTCGTGGGGGCATAAGAAGCAAAAGACTCTACCCCGCCTGGGGGCATAGAAGCCATAAAGAATACACCCCAGCCTAGGGGCACTTGAAGAAGGATACACCCCGCCTGGGGGCACAAAAGCTATAAATAATACACCCCGGCCTAGGGGCACCTGAAGAAGAAACACACCCCGCCTAGGGGCATAGAAGCCAGAAAGAATACACCCCGACTTAGGGGCTTTTGAAGAAGAAACATACCCCGCCACGGCGGCATAAGAGGCAAAGACTCTACCCCGTATGGGGGGCATATGAAACAAAAAGAATACATCCCAGCTTATTGGAATACGAAGAGAAATATACCCCACCCTGGGGCAGAAGAAGCAGAAGAATCTAGCCCGACCTGGGGGCACAAAACGCAACAGAGTTACACCCGGCTTAGGGGCACATGAAGAGAAATATATCCCGCCATAGGGGCGTATAAAAGAAAAGAGAGCTAGAATACACCACTGCCTGGGGGCACAGAAGCAAGGAGACATACATCCCGACCTGGAAGCATATGAAGAGAGGTATACCCCGACTTAGGGGCATTTGAAGAAGCAACATACCCCGCCCGCCACGGGGGCATGGAAGCCATGAAGAATTCACCCCAGCTCTTGGGTTTTCAAAGAAATCTATCCCGATTTAGGGGCATATAAGGCAGAAACTACACCCCGCTACTGGGGCATGAGAAGCAAAGACTGTACCGTGCCTGGGGCACACAAAGGAAGAAACTCACCCCCGCTCTGGGGGCACAAGAAGCAGAAGCTACATCCCGCCCTGGCGGCATAAGAAGCAAAAGGTATGTCCCAGTTTTGGGGCATTCGAAGAGAAACATACCCCACTTTGGGGCAATAGCAGCAGAAGTGACACCCCATCTGGGGGCCTAGAAGCCATGAGAGAATACACCCCGCTTGGGGGCACAGAAGAAAAGGTACACCCCAACTTGGGGGCACATTAAATGAATTCACCCTAATCTGGGGGCATCAATGAGAAAGGAAGAGTAGAAGAAAAGAACATTCATGAGGTGGACGTGATCTTTGAACCCGCCTCTTCACAATAAAAGAAGAGCAGAAAAGAAAAGAATAGTCATCCGGCATACGTGGTCTTTCCACTCGCCCCACCACACAAAAGAAGAAGGGAAGAGAAGAAAGTGAGCCTTGAGGTAGACATGGTCTTTCACCCTTTACCTTCAGCCATCCAACAAATAGAACCCTCTTGAAGTTGGCATCATGGCCTTTCATTCAAACTGAAACCTTTTGCCGACGGGGCGTTAAAACGACTAAACCTTCCACTGACGGGGCGTTAAACCGACAAACCTTCCGCCGACGGAGCGTTAAATCCACTAGATACTCAGCCATCGGCCTCCCAGTGGACAGCTATCCACATATCGGCCTTCAGGCCGACAGCTATCTCGTCATCGACCTCCGAGCCGACAGCTTCCTAATTATCAGCTCCTAGCCGACAGCTATCCAATCATCGGCCCTTGAGCCGACAACTTCCCAATTATCGGCCCCCGAGCTGACAACTTTTCAACCATCAGCCCCTGAGCCAATAGCTTCCCAATTATCAGCTTCCAGGCCGACAGCAATCCATCTGATGGGGACATCACCTCCCATGCCCACGTTCACAGCTCGTCTCCTTGCCCCGGTTGCATCCGGCATGGTCTAGTCATTTAATTTTGAGTCCTATGTAATTTTTATTTGAGTCATTTGATGTATTTTCCCTTTTATTTGAGTCATGCTCCTAGGTCTTGTGTTTATTTCCCTAAGTTTGAGAGTCATTATGCTGTTTAGTTAGTTATTGGGCCCAATTCATTGTGTTTGGCCCAAGTGCACCCCCTACCCCCTCGGTTATTTGTCATTGAGTCTTTTATCAGGGACTTATTATAAAATGTGGGTTGCCTATATATAGGACCCCATTCCCCCCATTTCAACTTAATGAATCAATGAATGAAAAACTTGCCATTTTGAGAGTTTACACTTCTTATCTAGTGGAGAGATTCCATTTTTGGGGTGAGAAGCCCTAGGGGAGAGATTCCCCACCCTTCCCTCTCTTAATCTCTCTTTTCACTCCACTTTCTCTCTCCTCAACACCCAAATTCGAATTTTCTTCTCTCTCCTCCCTTCCCAACCACCTCCACTCCCCACCTACCCCATTTAAGCCTCTTCCCATTCCCCACAACCCTCATCAATACTCCACCCCTTCCCAAGACCCCCTCCACCAATCCTCTCCTCACCATCCAACCCCCAACTACCCCTCCCACTTTCCCAAGCACCCTTCCCACTACCCCAAGCACCCCTTCCCTTCCCCAACAAAACCCCCCCATTCCCAAGACAAAAAAATTAACCCCACCCTTAAACCTATTTTCGAATATCCTTTCCCTCTCTCCATTCCAACCAAATTCGCAGCCCCCACTACCACCATCTATTGGACCCACTTCCAGACCTTATTCTTCACCTCCCACACCTTAGAACACCCCCTCCAAGACCCCCTTACAACCAGGGGTCACTCCCACACTCATCTACCCCCTTCCCCTTCTTCTTTCTTGGTCTTTGGAAGCTACTTCGAAGTTATAGTTTGCTGTCCAGAGGTTGCAGATGAACCAGTAATTTGCAGCGGCCACCACGACTTCCTCCGGATGAGTTTGAAGGCACAAGAGACATCCACAGAAGCGTCTCCCTGTCTTCTTCACAACAGAAGTGGTTTTGTTTTCATCTGAGCTGTGTGCTGCCCAGGAGCTTCGTTCTCTCACGACTGCTCAGAACTGCCTCTGCTGAAGCCCTAAACCTGAGTAGAAGCTCTGCCACGACTCACCCTGGAAGAATCAGTTCAAAAGCTCTTCTACAAAGTTCTTCATCGCCATGTCAACTTTCAGAATCAAGAAGCAGAACTCTATTCGGCATCCAGTAGCAGACGTTATCAATTTTCTCCCTCTGCTATATGGATCAGCTTCCCCACAGTCTACACTGACCAGTCATCCTTGTTCTGAGTCTCCAGGTCTTCTCCGGCATCTTTTAGTATCCCCGTCAGTTTTGCTGTAAAGAGGACTCATCCACGATTCCAACAACTTTGACAGCGCTTGATTCCGAGGTCGGGAGCTGCCGGGGCGTTCTCTTCAAGCTACTGTTAGAAGTCTGCAACTACAGGTCCGAGAATCTGAAGCTCTGTTCAAACCTCCATCCTGGTCAGCAGCGGCTCCAGAAGAAATTGAAGAAATTCTGAGGCATTCCCTTCCCAGCTACGAAGATTTCCCACCAGTCTCATCATCAGCCAAATTCCTGAGCGAATTCTACAGTAGCAACACCGTCTACCTGTCCCTGTTCAGAGAGAGCAGGCAGAACCGGTGACTTCTTCGTTCCATGCTTTTAATCATAGTTTCCCCTCCCCGCTTGGCCGGCTGAAGGCCCCTCCCTATGCGGAGGTAATTTTGGTTGTAATATCCATTAACCCCCACCCCAAGATCCCCCTCCTGTGAGAGGTGTAGTGTTGTAACTTGTTTGGGCAGGTCAAGCTACCCCGGCGCGGCGTGTGGGGATCCACCCGCCTCCCCGCTCGCCCTCGTCTCCGACTGGGACCGGTTTCTTCAAACCGATCAAGTAAGTGCTCAAACCTTCACTCCATTTAGTGCTTGTCATTCAATATTTGTTCTTAATTCTGCTGGTTATGCGAGTGAGAGCCCGGTCATCAAGCCCCGTTGTCTTGAGTGATCACCATGGGAGAAGTACATCCGGTGCCTTTGGCACTTTGTCGGCCCCCTTGAATTGGGCATCCATACCCATTGGGAATCCCATCTTGGCCTTGCTGGCCCTCTACCAGCAAGGGCCCCACCCCTCAACCTCACCTTGGCATTGCCAAGTTACCCCGGGCTTGGGTGAGTGTCGATAGAGCAGTGGCCCAATTCGGCCCATTTGAATGCGATTGTGCTTGCTTGCATTAGGTCCGAGGTTGTGTCACATCAATTGGTATCAGAGCAAAATTCAGAGGCACTCCAGTTCCAGTAACAAAGATTTTCCCACTGGTCTCGCCCTCGACAAAATTTCTGTTCACGTTCTGCAGCCACAGTACCGACTATCTGTCCACAATTGTCGAGAGAAGGCAGATTCAACATATTCACTTCATCATCATTTTAGCCCTAGTTTTCCCCACCCCGCTTGGCCGGCTGAAGGCCCCTCCCTATGTGGAGGTAGTTTTGATTGTAACTATCATCTTCTTTTCCCCACGATCCCCCCCTTGCATGGGGTGTAGTGTTGTAATAGCTTAAACAGGTCAAGCTACCCCGGCGCGACGTGTGGGGAACCCACGCTTCCCCGCTAGCCCTCGTCTCTGAGCGGGACCGGTTTCTTCAAATCGGTTGAGTAAGTGCTCCAAACTTTGCTCTAATTTGTGCTTGTTCTTTCAATATTAGTTCATAAACTCCGCTGGCCGTGAATGAGAGCCCGATCCTTAAGCTCTTGTGCTATAAGTGATCACCGTGGGAAAAGAGAGAAACTGGTGCCTTTGGCACTTGGTCGGCCCCATTGTCTTGGGCTTCCACATCCATTGGGAATCAAGTCTTGGCCTTGTTGGCCCTCTACCAGTAAGGGCCCAACCCCTCAACCTCACCTTGGCATTGCCAAGTTACCCCGGGCTTGGGTGAGCGACGAGAGAGCCGCGGCCCAAATTGGCCCATTTAGATTGCGAATGTGCTTGCTTGCTTAAGTCCAAGGTCGTGTCACATCAATTGGTATCAGAGCAAGTCATTGACTTGTCTCTATCAAGTCAAGTCCTAGGGCATGCTTGCATTGGAGTCATCATCAATCCGACCCTTGTATTGATTTCCCTGATCATCATGGCCACCTACTTAGCCTACTCACCACCCATGGACTTCATCCTAGATAGGGATATTACCTTTGACGGATCGCATTCTAGTGACTATCTTAGGTGGGAGGCTACCATAGAAAAGTACTTTGAAAAGACTTGGGTATATGGATCCGCGAGAGTCCGGAAGGCCAAGGGATGACTTCGAGGTCAAGCCAAAAGTAAGTGGGAACACATAGAGGGATTAAGGAGGGTTAGGAGGCAAGAGCCGATTTCCTCATGGGATGATATGAAGGTTGAACTTAGGAAGATCTACATCCCCAAATATTCCCACCCCTTCTACTCAAACACCCCTAGCCCGAGGTGCACTACCACTCCTCCATCCCCACCCGATCAACTTGATACCACCTTTAGGCCTCCTCCCCCACCACTCCCAACAAATCACTTCTTTACCATCATAACTTCACTTCGCAACCAAGTCCTCTCCCTTAAGGTCCAAATAAACCAAACATCCACCTCTCCACCAAATCCCCTAAGGGTCCCCACACTCCAACCAAAACCCCCTTCTGCAAACCTCACTATCCAAACTCAATTGGCCCCCACTTTCCCCCCTCAACAACTGGCCGATCCCAAGGGGAAGAGACCCCTAACCAACCCAGTTTTCCCAATAAGGACTACCACTCACCCTATTCTCACTATTCAAACCCAAGTGGACCCCATTTCCATCCCTCCACCTAGAACCATGTCGGACACCACCACCCAACCCAAATCCCATCACCCGACCCACCTTCCACTTCCAACCCTAATCCTATCCCAACCTAAGCCTCCAATACTTCCACTCCCAAACCCCACACTACCAATCCCAAACCAAGTTTCCCTTTACCCTCCACCCCGGGAGCACCACACACCAACCCTCATCACCCCAAAAGACCCTCTCACCTCCTTGGTAGAAGAACTCATACCCAATCCAATAGTTGTGAGCACTCCAAACCCACCACCCACTTTGGAGGAAACCCAAGTCCAAGCTGAAGATGGAATCTCACACGATGGTCTTTACCTTACACCACCCTCTCTAGTTGGGGCGGAGCTCATCTTAGGAGAACCCATTGTTAGTTGGCTAAAGGAGAGCCCAATTCGAGAGACCCCGACCCATGTTTTCCCTCCCATAGAACGAGACCTTCCCATAGTGCCCTTCTTCTCCTATCACACCACAATCCAAGCATCCTATCAAGTGGAGACCTTAGAGGACCTTCTCAAGGGCATAGCATGGCAATTAGAGATGACTAGCATGATGACCCCTATGGTCGAACAACCTAGGAGCCTTAGCCTTCTACACCTATGCATAGGGTCTATCACCTCGGTTTGCACCATTGGTTGCTACACTAGCGACCTCCTTCTATTCCTCCCTACACCCAATGAGCCCAACCTTCTCCTCAATTTAGAGCTTCTTATCTCGGGTAGAAAGCCAAGCCCTCCACTCATGGCCGACCCACTTGTCAAGATCATTGGCCCAACTATCATGGAGAAGGATGACTTAGCACCTTTTAAGGATCTTGAGGACATGGAGTTCCTCCCCCTAGGTGACCCATTTTATGATCCATATGATCCATTCCAATGGGAGTCAAGGGACTCATATGACCCAACCATCTTACCAACCACCCACCCTTTCCTACCCTCACCCACCATATTGGGCCAAACCCACCTCATCCATGACCCGGGTTACACCTTGGGAGCCATGACCTTGGGCCACATATCCCTAGGTAATAAAGTTGTGCCCCACCTCATGATGACCACCTTCTTAGATCCATTCGATCCTTTCCAATGGGAGTTCAAGGGTTGTCCCACACCTATACACATGGAAGTCACCTTTAGGAAAAGTATGCATGTGTCTAGGCTTACCACACCCCTTGGCATGAACACTATGTTGGGTCCATTCATTCATATCACCCACATGTCAAGTAGAAAGTATGAGTGGTCCATATTCGGATGTCATGGTCCACCTTCATTCATCATGGGTCTTAGGCATGTCAGAGGCATCTACAGATGTCCGGGTACCCCGATATTTATCACCAATTTGCATGATAGGGCCACCTACGGGTGCCCCGGCCCACCTAGGCTAACCAAAGTCTACACTGCATCATTACACGATAGGTCTACTTTTGGTTGCCCAGGTCCACCCATCACCCCCAGAATGTCTGCATACACAACATTGCATAAAGAGATCCGTAAGCACATTAGCAAGAAGAATGTGACTTATAAAAGGCAAGCCGACTCTCATCGACGTCACCAAGAATTCCATAAGGGTGACTTTGTGATGGTAAGGACAGAGAGGCTCTCCCCGGGAGCCATCTCCAAATTGAGGCCACGTGGGGCTGGTCCCTTCCAGGTCCTGAGGCACATTGGTGCATATGCCTATGAGTTAGATCTCCCCGAGGAATATGGGATAAGTCCCACATTCAATGTCGCCGACCTAGTGCCATACAAGGGACCCACGGTGGTACCTAGTGAGGATATTGAGCCTATTCCCTCCGTTGAGAGAGCACCCACCCGTGAGGAGAGTCCACCAGCCAAGAGAGCCCAGCGTGAGTGCATTGAACGAATATTGGATGAACAGGTCACTACCACCAGGAGCAAGGTATACGAGCGCTATCTCGGCAGGTGGATGCATCGGTCTCGTTCGGAAGACATGAGAGCAGTACCACTTCTACACCCTCCAAGGAGGGAAGGACACTTACTCGACGGAGTCGAGTTCTCCGCACCCCAGGAGTATGATGGGGACATCACCTCCCATGCCCACGTTCACAGCTCGTCTCCTCGCCCCGATTGCATCCGGCATGGTCTAGTCATTTAATTTTGAGTCCTATGTAATTTTTATTTGAGTCATTTGATGTATTTTCCCTTTTATTTGAGTCATGTTCCTAGGTCTTGTGTTTATTTCCCTAAGTTTGAGAGTCATTATGTTGTTTAGTTAGTTATTGGGCCCAATTCATTGTGTTTGGCCCAAGTGCACCCCCTACCCCCTCGGTTATTTATCATTGAGTCTTTTGTCAGGGACTTATTGTAAAATGTGGGTTGCCTATATATAGGACCCCATTCCCCCCATTTCAACTTAATGAATCAATGAATGAAAACCTTGCCATTTTGAGAGTTTACACTTCTTATCTAGTGGAGAGATTCCATTTTTGGGGTGAGAAGCCCTAGGGGAGAGATTCCCCACCCTTCCATCTCTTAATCTCTCTTTTTCACTCCACTTTCTCTCTCCTCAACACCCAAATTCGAATTTTCTTCTCTCTCCTCCCTTCCCAACCACCTCCACTCCCCACCTATCCCATTTAAGCCTCTTCCCATTCCCCACAACCCTCATCAATACTCCACCCCTTCCCAAGACCCCCTCCACCAATCCTCTCCTCACCATCCAACCCCCAACTACCCCTCCCACTTTTCCAAGCACCCTTCCCACTACCCCAAGCACCCCTTCCCTTCCCCAACACAACCCCCCCATTCCCAAGACAAAAAAATTAACCCCACCCTTAAACCTATTTTCGAATATCCTTTCCCTCTCTCCATTCCAACCAAATTCACAGCCCCCACTACCACCATCTATTGGACCCTCTTCCAGACCTTATTCTCCACCTCCCACACCTTAGAACACCCCCTCCAAGACCCCCTTACAACCAGGGGTCACTCCCACACTCATCTACCCCCTTCCCCTTCTTCTTTCTTGGTCATTGGAAGCTACTTCGAAGTTACAGTTTGCTGTCCAGAGGTTGCAGATGAACCAGCAACTTGCAGCGGCCACCACGACTTCCTACGGATGAGTTTGAAGGCACAAGAGACATCCACAGAAGCGTCTCCCTGTCTTCTTCACAACAGAAGTGGTTTCGTCTTCATCTCAGCTGTGTGCTGCCCAGGAGCTTCGTTCTCCCACGACTGCTCAGAACTGCCTCTGCTGAAGCCCTGAACCTGAGTAGAAGCTCTGCCACGACTCACCCTGGAAGAATCAGTTCAAAAGCTCTTCTACAAAGTTCTTCATCGCCCTGTCAACTTTCAGAATCAAGAAGCAGAACTCTGTTCTGCATCGAGTAGGAGAAGTTATCAATTTTCTCCCTCTGCTGTACGGATCGGTTTCCCCACAGTCTACACCGACCAGTCATCCTTGTTCCGAGCCTCCAGGTCTTCTACGGCATCTTTTAGCATCCTTGTCAGTTTTGCTGTGAAGAGGACTCATCCACGATTCCAACAACTCTGACGGCGCTTGATTCCAAGGTCGGGAGCTACCGGGGCGTTCTCTTCAAGCTGATGTTAGAAGTCTGCAACTGTAGGTCCGAGAATCTGAAGCTCTGTTCAAACCTCCATCCTGGTCAGCAGCGGCTCCAGAAGAAATTGAAGACATTCTGAGGCATTCCCTTCCCAGCTACGAAGATTTCCCCACCAGTCTCATCATCAGCGAAATTCCTGAGCGAATTCTACAGTAGCAACACCGTCTACCTGTCCCTGTTCAGAGAGAGCAGGCAGAACCGGTGACTTCTTCGTTCCATGCTTTTAATCATAGTTTCCCCTCCCCGCTTGGCCGGCTGAAGGCCCCTCCCTGTGCGGAGGTAATTTTCGTTGTAATATCCATTAACCCCCACCCCAAGATCCCCCTCCTGTGAGAGGTGTAGTGTTGTAACTTGTTTGGGCAGGTCAAGCTACCCCGGCGCGGCGTGTGGGGATCCACCCGCCTCCCCGCTCGCCCTCGTCTCCGACCGGGACCGGTTTCTTCAAACCAGTCGAGTAAGTGTTCAAACCTTCACTCCATTTAGTGCTTGTCATTCAATATTTGTTCTTAATTCCGCTGGTTATGCGAGTGAGAGCCCGGTCCTCAAGCCCCGTTGTCTTGAGTGATCACCGTGGGAGAAGTACATCCGGTGCCTTTGGCACTTTGTCGGCCCCCTTGAATTGGGCATCCATACCCATTGGGAATCCCATCTTGGCCTTGCTGGCCCTCTACCAGCAAGGGCCCCACCCCTCAACCTCACCTTGGCATTGCCAAGTTACCCCGGGCTTGGGTGAGTGTCGATAAAGCGGTGGCCCAATTCGGCCCATTTGAATGCGATTGTGCTTGCTTGCATGAGGTCCGAGGTTGTGTCACATCACCATCCATTGGCACTTAAGTGATGGAGGCATCACCTACGACTCCCTCTGGCTCGGGTCGTCGTCACACTCCGGAGTTGTGTGAGCTCGGGCATCACTCTATGTGGGCCCAATTATCCATTTTAGCTTTCTATTTGAGTCATTTGATGTATTTTCCCTTTTATTTGAGTCATTTCCCTAGGTCTTTGATTTATTTACCTAAGTTTGAGTGTCATTAGGTTGGTTAGTTGGTTAATGTGCCCAATTCATTGGGCTAGGCCCAAGGGCGCCCCCTACCCCCTTGGTTATTTGTCATTATATCAAGAGTCGGGGACTTATTGTAAAATATGGGTTGCCTATATATAGGACCACATTCCCCCCATTTTATGTTAATGAAAGTTGTCATTTTGTGAGTTCAAAATTCAAGTTTCTTGTGGAGAGAATCCATTAGTGGGGTGAGAATCCCTAGGAAGAGAATCCCACCCACCCCTCTCTTTCTCTTTCCCCCCTTCCCCAAATTCAAATCCCACCTCTCTCCTCCACCTCATCTTCCACCCAAGCTTCCACCTCCACTACCTTTCCACTCCCCTAGGTGCCATCATTCCCCTCCCACCAAATCCCACCAAATATCTCCCCTCCCTAGGAGAATATTGTTCTTCCCAACACAATCCCACTCTCCCCAACACAATCCTCTCTCTTCCCCATGCAATATTCCAACTCCCAAGAGAAGTTTGAATATTTTTTCCTCCACTCTCTCCCCCCACAAGCTCTAGACCACCCCAAATAGGGAAACCATCATCCCCCTACCCATCCCTCCTAGCTCCAAATTCGTAGCTCACTCTCTCACCACCTACTAGACCACCTCCCTGCCCCCATTATCCCCCTCCCTCACCTTGGTTTGCCCCCTCCCAGACCCCCTAACGGCCAAGGGTTGCTTCCACACCCTTCCACTCCTTTTCCCCTCCCGTTTACCTCATTTTCCACCTCTCATCTTCAGCCTGCACTTCTCAGTTGGCAGGCAGCAGAGCACCAGCGACTTGCAGAGCCAACCACGACTTCATCCTGGTGTTCTTGGGTGCTCAAGAGGCACCGTCGGAAGCGTCTCCGTGTCTTCTTCGCAACGGCAGTGGTCTTGTCCCAACCTAAGCTCGTGGCTGCCCGGGGGAGCCGATCTCCCAAGACTGTGCGTCTCCCTCCAGACTGCCAACCTGAGGCTGCTTACAGAGGCTCCCACGACCGGCCACCTGAGGATTTGGAGGCGGGGATTGGCCGAGACCTTCTACGATGAGTCGGATTCCAGTACCAAGAAGCGGCTTCCCGATTGGACCCCGGACAAGTGAGTTCCTAATTTTCTCCCCAGGGTACGCAGTTCTGTCCCCTCTAGGACTGAACCGACCTCTATCCACTGTTCAGGCTCTCCCAATCTGCTCCGACATCCTCTGGTGTCCCCGTGGGTCTCGTTTCAAAGAGGACTCGACAATGGTTCCAACGACTCCAGCCACGCTCGATTCAAAGCTCTGGAGCGCTCGTGGCGGCCTTGTCTTCCTGCTGTTATGGTACGGTAGCAGTCAAAACCAAAACTCAGGGACCCTATTTGCGGCCCTTCCGCGACCAGCACCGCCAACCAGGAAATTCCAAAAAAAATGGACGTCATCTTGATCCAATCCCAAAGATTTTTCCACTAGTCTCGTCAACAACAAAATTCCAGAGTGGTCGCAGCGGCGTCGACATCGACTGCCTGTCCCCTGTTCCAGAGCACAGATAGAACCGACATCCTCCATTTAGTTAGTTCTTAGTTCATTCTCCCCTCCCCGCCTGGCCGGCTTACTGCCCTGCCCTGGGGGAGGTAGTGTTTGAATGTAATTTTGACTTCCCTTTACCAAGTTTAACCCCCTTGCATGGGGCGTAGTGATGTAAAATCTTGAACATGTCGAAGCTACACCGGCGCGGCGTGTGGGGACCCACGCTTCCCCGCTCGCCCTCGTCTCCAAACGGGACCGATTTCTTCAAATCGGTCGAGTAAGTGCTCTACCCTTGCTCTCATTTGGATGCCATGTTCCTTCAATATTAGTTCATACACTTCGCTGGTCCGTGAGAGTGAGTGCCTGGCCCACAAGCTCCTTTTCTTCAAGTGGCCACTGTGGGAGAAAGTGTGACCCATGCCCATCGGCACCCGGTCGGCCCCTTTGAATTGGGACTCCGTACCCTTGGGAAGTCCCTTAGTCTTTTTGGTCCTTTACCAGCAAGGGTCCAGCCCACACAACCTCGACTCGGCATCGCCGAGTTACCCTCGGGTTTGGGTGATTGCCGGGGGAGTTGGCCGCCGATATCGACCCGTTCTACTTACAAATTGTGCTTGTTTGATTTGGTCCAAGGGTGTGTTACATCAATTGGTATCAGAGCAAGTTTAGACTTGTCTCTATCATGTCTAAGTCCTAGGACCATTACACTAAGTCAACCATCCGTCAAGTCTTTCCCCTCCCTTGCATGTCCACCCGTAGTGGAGCCATGTATCGACCCGATCCATCCTCTTCGGTTCCCCCCGTGGATCCCAATCCCCAACTCAACCAAGATGCCCATAGGGAGGAACCCCAAGGTCAAATGGACCGGGTGGATGCTACCCTTGCCACCATCCTTGCCCAACTAGAGTCCCTTTCCACTCGGCCTGCTCGGCTAGAAGAGCATGAGCTCCACCCAAGGAACAATGGTCCAAGATCCCACCCTCCACATGCTGAAATTGATAGGGAGGATAGGAATGTTGACCCCTACCATGACTATGAGAGGCCTCGCCACCACCAACCTAATGAAAGGCATCCACGGGACGACCACCCAAGGAACAATGGTCTAAGAGCCCACCCTCCACATGCTGAAATTGATAGGGAGGATAGGAATGTTGACCCCTACCATGACTATGAGAGGCATCGCCACCACCAACATAATGAAAGGCGTCCACGGGACGACCCGGACGACCCTCTCTTAAGGATGATCAAGGTAGAAGCCCCAAACTTTGACGGTTCCCATGAACCAAGTGCCTACTTAGAATGGGAGACACCATGGACCAATACTTTGAATGGTACCCTATGTCCGACCCAAGGAGAGTGAGGTTGGCCAAGATGCACCTCACCAAATTAGCCAAGACTTATTGGCTAAACCAAGAGGGGTTAAGGTGGGTTAGGCGGGAAGAGCCTATTGACACTTGGGAAGGTATGAAGAACCAACTTAGAAGCAAGTACCTACCCCTATCCTACCACCAAATGCTCTTAGATGAGTGGCAAAGTCTCACCCAAGAAGGGAAGACCGTGGTTGAATACATTGAGAAATTTGACTCCTATCTTTTGAAGTGTGGAGTTCATGAGGACCCGACCGTCACCTTATCCGGGATTTAGGAATGGACTCCAAAACCACATCAAGAGGGAACTTTTCATGAGAGATGTTGACAACCTTGAACAAGCCTACCAAATAGCTTGGGATGTTGAGCGATGCTCTAGAATCCCTAGGTTTGCCCCTCCCCGACCGACCGACCCCAAAAGCATGGGGCCCCGAACCACCCCGACCCCCCCTATGAAGGCCCCTAGCCCAAGTGGGAATGTCCCATTACGGCCTTACTATCCCCCTCCCACCACCACTCCAAACAAGGCCACCCCTAGCCACCCTCCTCCACGGAGGGAAGAGAGTTCCAAAGGCCCAAATGTAGGAGAGACCACCCCGGGTAGTGGGCGTCAATAGTGCTATAGATGTCAAGGATTTGGACACTTCGCGGGGCAATGCCCATCCAAGGGGTTGTCTAGTTTGCTAGTTGAGGAAGAAGCTTCCCCACCCCAAGGGGAACTTGAGAGCACGATTGAGGTCCATGAAGCCTCACTAGATTGGGAAAGAAGAGTACGAAGCCCAGTACCATGAGTCAGGTCTAGACCACACCATGACATCTACCGACACCCATCTAGGAGTGATTAGATGTACCCTTACCAAACCCCAAGAGGAGGATTGGCATCGAACCTCAATCTTTCACACCTTTGTTAAGGTAGGAGGTCATATGAGAAAAGTGATCTTAGATAGCGGGAGTTGTGTCAATGCCGTGTCTCCCGACACCGTTAAACTCCTTGGGCTGACTATCACTCCCCACCCAAGTCCCTACCAGGTCTCATGGATCAACAACAACTCCATCCCGGTCAACACTCGCTGCCTGGTGCCCCTCACCTTCTCTTCCTACCATGGCCAAATATGGTGTGATGTTATCTCCATGTAAGTAGGTAGCATCCTACTAGGGAGACCTTGGCTTTATGATGTGGATGCCACCATCTTGGGCAGGACCAACACATGCACCTTTGAGCATGAGGGAAAGACTATCCGTCTTAATCCCTTCCCGCCACGTCCCATGCCCAAGAGGGACACACTCCCTCAAGGACATCAACCCACCACACCACAAGCCTCGGGGAACTCCACCCCTCCAACACAATCCCTTACCCAAAATCTCAACCAAGGTGAGACATCGGGGTTGACCAAGGGTCTTCATCTCATCACCAAGAGAGAGCTTGAGGAGGAAATAGCTCAAGGGGTACCTTTATGTGCGGTGGTCATTTGTCTAGGAGAGCCTACTCCCTCCAACCCCCATCCCATAGAAGTCCGACATCTCCTAGAAGAATTTCATGATGTGTTCCCGGAGGAACTCCTGGACCAACTCCCTCCCATGCGTGATGTGCAACACGCAATTGATCTAGTTCCGGGAGCCACCCTTCCCAACCTTCCTCATTATCGCCTCAATCCCCACGGAACATGCCGAGCTTCGGAGGCAAATAGAGGAGCTCATTAGGAAGGGCTTCATCCACATTAGCAAAAGTCTATGTGCCGTACCGGCCCTTCTCACTCCCAAGAAGGATGGATCATGGCAGATGTGTGTGGATGGCCGGGCCATTAATAAGATCACCGTCAAGTATAGGTTCCCCATCCCTAGGCTTGATAACATGCTTGACATGCTAGCTGGAGCCACTATTTTCTCCAAGATTGACCTTAAGAGTGGCTATCACCAAGTTAGGATTAGGCCCGAAAGATGAGTGGAAAACGGCCTTCAAAACCAAGGACGGCCTTTATGAGTGGTTAGTCATGCCATTTGGGCTTTCAAATGCCCCAAGTACTTTCATGCGTCTTATGATGGAGGTCCTTAGGCCGTTCATTGGGGTCTTTCTAGTGGTCTATTTTGATGATATTCTCATCTATAGTCAATCCCAAGAGGCCCATCTTGACCACCTTAGGAAAGTTTGCACCGTCCTTCGACATGAGAGCCTATTTGCCAACCTAGGAAAGTGTCACTTCATGACCACATTCATCACCTTCCTGGGATTTGTGGTGTCTACCAATGGTGTCTCCATGGACCCCGAGAAGGTCCAAGCTATTCTTGATTGGCCGGAACCCCACACCCTTCATGAGGTCCGAAGTTTCCATGGGTTGGCCACATTCTATAGGAGGTTTATTCGAGGATTTAGCACCATCACCACCCCTATCACTGATTGTCTCAAAAGGGGGACTTTTGTGTGGACCAAATCGGCCTCCAAAGCCTTCCAAGAGCTTAAGGAGAAGATGATTCAAGCCCCGGTCCTATGCCTACCCGATTTTTCCAAAGTCTTTGAAGTCACATGTGATGCATCCGGGATAGGAATAGGAGGGATCCTTAGTCAAGAGGGTCACCCAGTGGCCTTCTTCAGTGAGAAGCTCTGTGAAGCTAGGACACGGTACTCTACTTATGACAAAGTGTTCTATGCCGTGGTTCAGTCCCTCCGACATTAGAGGCACTATTTGTTTCCCAAAGAATTTGTCATCTTCTCCGATCATGAGGCCCTCAAATACCTCAACTCCCAACAAAAGTTGAATGCCCAACATGCCCGTTGGGTTGAGTACATCCAATCCTACACCTTTGTCATCAAACACAAGGCGGGAAGTGAGAACCGAGCGGCGGATGCTCTTAGTAGGAGGGTCTCTTTGTTGTCCACTATCCAAGTGGAGGTTACTGGGTTTGAGAGGCTCAAGGATGAGTACTCTGGCTGCCCTGACTTTGGGCACATCTATACCACCTTGACCACCCATTCTAGTAGGGAACATGAGGGCTTTATCTTGGAGGATGGGTTTCTCTTTAAGGGGCCAAAGCTTTGCATACCACGGACCTCACTCCGTGATTTCTTAATTTGGGAGTTACATATAGGGGGACTAGCTGGTCATTTTGGGGTTCATAAAACCATCGCTCTAGTTGAGGGTCAATTCTTTGGGCCAAGTCTCAAGAGAGATGTAGCCAAGATAGTGGGCCAATGTCGTACATGTGCTTCAGCCAAACAGGTGAAGCAAAACATCAGCCTTTATACCCCTCTCCCTATCCCCGACCGTCTGTGGCAAGACTTAAGCATGGACTTTGTATTAGGCTTACCCAGGACCCAAAGGAAACATGATTCGATCTTTGTGGTGGTGGATAGATTCTCCAAGATGGCCCACTTCATCCCATGCTCCAAAACCTCCGATACCTCCCGAGTGGCCCGATTATTCTTTGATGAGGTTGTTCGTCTCCATGGGTTACCCAAGACCATAGTCTCCGATAGGGATGTCAAGTTCACCAGCTACTTTTGGAAGACCCTTTGGCACTTGATGGGAACCCTCCTTAAATTCTCCACGACCTACCACCCTCAAACTGATGGCCAAACCGAAGTTGTCAATCGAAGTCTAGGGAACCTCCTTAGGTGTCTTGTTGAGGATCGTCCAGGCAATTGGGATCTCATTCTACCTTAGGCTGAATTTGCATACAATAACTCTGTCAACAAGTCCATTCAAGGCTGCACATGGGTACAAGCCAAGGAAACCCTCTGACCTCATTCCCTTTCCCCAGCATGCTAGAGTGTCCATTTCAGCTGTGTCATTTGCCCAACACATTAGAGAGTTGCATGAAAAAATTCATAAGCACATCAGCAAGAAGAATGAGACTTATAAGAGGAAGGCTGACTCTCATTAGCGCCACCAAGAATTCCATGTGGGTGACTTTGTGATGGTGAGGACGGAGAGGCTCTCCCCGGAGCCACCTCCAAATTGAGGCCTCGTGGGGCTGGTCCCTTCCAGGTTTTGAGGCGCATTGGCACTAACGCCTATGAGATAGATCTTCCCGAGGAGTAAGGAGTGAGCCCCACATTCAACGTGGCCGACCTAGTTCCATATAGGGGTCCCACGGTGGTGCCTAGTGAGGATATTGAGCCTACTTCCCCCATTGAGAGAGCACCCACCCGTGAGGAGAGTCCACTAGCCCGGAGAGCCCAGCGTGAGCGAATTGAACGAATATTGGATGAACAGGTCACTGCCACCAGGAGCAAGGTGTACGAGCGCTATCTCGTCAGGTGGAAGGATCGACCTCCTTCGGAGGATTCGTGGGTGAGTCGAGAAGATCTCCAGCGGCTGGATCCCGACCTTCTCGAGCAGTACCACAGCAGGATGGACCCCTACTCGACGGAGTCGAGCTCTTCACAGCCCAGGGGATTTGATGGAGGCATCACCTACGACTCCCTCTGGCTCGGGTCGTCGTCACACTCCGGAGTTGTGTGAGCTCGGGCATCACTCTATGTGGGTCCAATTATCCATTTTAGCTTTCTATTTGAGTCATTTGATGTATTTTCCCTTTTATTTGAGTCATTTCCCTAGGTCTTTGATTTATTTACCTAAGTTTGAGTGTCATTAGGTTGGTTAGTTGGTTAATGGGCCCAATTCATTGGGCTAGGCCCAAGGGCGCCCCCTACCCCCTTGGTTATTTGTCATTGTATCAAGAGTCGGGGACTTATTGTAAAATATGGGTTGCCTATATATAGGACCACATTCCCCCCATTTTATGTTAATGAAAGTTGTCATTTTGTGAGTTCAAAATTCAAGTTTCTTGTGGAGAGAATCCATTAGTGGGGTGAGAATCCCTAGGGAGAGAATCCCACCCACCCCTCTCTTTCTCTTTCCCCCCTTCCCCAAATTCAAATCCCACCTCTCTCCTCCACCTCATCCTCCACCCAAGCTTCCACCTCCACTACCTTTCCACTCCCCTAGGTGCCATCATTCCCCTCCCACCAAATCCCACCAAATATCTCCCCTCCCTAGGAGAATATTGTTCTTCCCAACACAATCCCACTCTCCCCAACACAATCCTCTCTCTTCCCCATACAATCTTCCAACTCCCAAGAGAAGTTTGAATATTTTCCTCTCCACTCTCTCCCCCCACAAGCCCTAGACCACCCCAAATAGGGAAACCATCATCCCCCTACCCATCCCTCCTAGCCCCAAATTCGTAGCTCACTCTCTCACCACCTACTGGACCACCTCTCTGCCCCCATTCTCCCCCTCCCTCACCTTGGTTTGCCCCCTCCCAGACCCCCTAACGGCCAAGGGTTGCTTCCACACCCTTCCACTCCCTTTCCCCTCCCGTTTACCACATTTTCCACCTCTCATCTTCAGCCTGCACTTCTTAGTTTGTAGGTAGCAGAGCACCAGCGACTTGCAGAGCCAACCACGACTTTATCTTGGCATTCCTGGGTGCTCAAGAGGCACCGTCGGAAGCGTCTCCGTCTCTTCTTTGCAACGGCGGTGGTCTCGTCCCAACCTAAGCTCGTGGCTGCTCGGGGGAGCCGATCTCCCAATACTGCGCGTCTCCCTCCAGACTGCCAACCTGATGCTACTTGCAGAGGCTCCCACGACCGGCAACTTGAAGATTTGGAGGCAGGGATTGGCCGAGACCTTCTACGACAAGTCGGATTCCAGTAACAAGAAGCGGCTTCCCAATTGGACCCCGGACAAGTGAGTTCCTAATTTTCTCCCCAGGGTGCGCAGTTTTGTCCCCTCTAGGACTGAACCGACCCCTATACACTGTTCGGGCTCTCCCAATCTGCTCCGACATCCTCTGGCATTCCCGCAGGTCTCGTTTCAAAGAGGACTTGACAATGGTTCCAACGACTCCATCCAAGCTCGATTCAGAGCTCTGGAGCGCTCGTGGCGGCCTTGTCTTCCTGCTGTTGTGGTACCGTAGCAGTCAAAACCAGAACTCAGAGACCCTGTTCGCGGCCCTTCCCCGACAAACACCGCCAACCAGAAAATTCTACAAAAATTGGACGTCATCGTTATCCAATCCCGAAGATTTTTCCACTGGTCTCGTCAACAAAAAAATTCCAGAGTTGTCGCAGCGACGCCGACATCGACTGCCTGTCTCCTGTGCCAGAGCGCGGATAGAACCGACATCCTCCGTTTAGTTAGTTCTTAGTTCATTCTCCCCTCCCCGCCTGGCCGGCTTACTGCCCCTCCCTGTGGGAGGTAGTGTTTGAATGTAATTTTGACTTCTTCAACCCCCTTGCATGGGGCGTAGTGATGTAAAATCTTGAACATGTCGAAGCTACACCGGCGCAGCGTGTGGGGAACCCACGCTTCCCCGCTCGCCCTCGTCTCCGAACGGGATCGGTTTCTTCAAACCGGTCGAGTAAGTGCTCTACCCTTGCTCTCATTTGGATGCCATGTTCCTTCAATATTAGTTCATACGCTCCGCTGGTCCGTCAGAGTGAGCGCCTGGCCCACAAGCTCCTTTGCTTCAAGTGGCCACCGTGGGAGAGAGTGTGACCCATGCCCATCGGCACCCTGTCGGCCCCTTTGAATTGGGCCTCCGTACCCTTGGGAAGTCCCTTAGTCTTGCTGGCCCTCTACCAGCAAGAGTCCAGCCCACACAACCTCGACTCGGCATCGTCGAGTTACCCCCGGGTTTGGGTGAGTGCCGGGTGAGTTGGCCGCCGATATCGGCCCGTTCTACTTACAAATTGTGCTTGTTTGATTAGGTCTAAGGGTGTGCCACATCATTAAGCCAACAACATCTCATCATTGGCATCCGAGCCGATAGCAATTCACAAGATATTCAACACCACCCAAACATACTCAACCATTGGCATTCGTGCCTGCATGTGCTTACAAATATTCAAACAAAAAAAGAAGAAACAAAAAAGAGAGAAAGATCACAAAACCAAAAGAAGGAAATAATAAAAAATAAAAAAACAATAAACCAACAACAAAAGAAAGAAGAAAATAAAAAAAAGTGCTCCATGAATGACCAACAAAATCTGAATGGAACGAGACGGCTCTCGTCTTCCCCGAACCCTATGTGTGGGAATATCAATAAGACCTTCGTGAATCACGTTTGGACCTCAGGTTCGCCCCAACCATGGTCATTGCCTGACCTACTTCCTAGGCCTATAGCCAGCTATCTCTATACACGTCTTTGTTTTGGAATGTAGTCTCAGGATACTTTCCCGCTACCCCTCGGCACCGGAAATATTAACGATGCCCACGCAAGCCTCGTTTGGACCGTGGGAGGCGCCCCCGGAATGGTCCTGACCCGATCTCGCACCGGGCTAATAAACCCGCTGATTTTCGACCACTCTAACCGGGATTCAACAGAATGTCTCCTATCCCTTTAAGCAATAAATTTGCCATACCCTGGCATACATATGCTCCGGTTTTCCCCGTGACGATCACGATTTTCTGAAGCCGGACGCTCGTCCGAATATCAAAATGGTCACGTAAGTGACCGACATATTCCGAATGCTTGCTTCCCTAGACATCGAGCTTTCAAACTGATTCAAGATTGTTATCGGCTTGTTTCTCTCGATATAGTTTCCTGGCCATGAGGCCCTGATTCCCGGTGATTAATCAAGGGCGTTCCCCTCTCCGAGGGGATGTAAATGACGCCGTGACCTTTACGGCGCGGCGGGTTTTAGTCTCGACACGAACTACACAATCGTCTGATTAGTCAAATCGAGCACACAATAAATCGTCACCTAGGTGACTGGCACGCCCATGCACTCAAGAGGCTCTGATGATGTCAGATGAGGAAGTCGAAGAACTCGACCCTCAAGATGGTATTCCAGACTTCGTTGACCTCCAGCCGGCAGCTCCGGAGATAGAAGACGGAGGCCAAGCCACAGTCGAAGAACTGATAGAAGTCAACTTGAGAAATGAGGAGGACCCTAGGCCTACCTTCCTCAGTGCCCAACTATCCCCAGAAGAACGGGAGCTGTACACCCAGCTGCTTAAAGAGTACCGAGATTGCTTCGCCTGGACTTACAAAGAAATGCCATGTCTAAACCCTGCTGTCTCACAACATGAGCTGGCAATCAGCCCTGAGGCCGAGCCGGTGAAGCAACCACCGCGGTGCATGAGGCCAGAACTCATTACTCAAATTTGTGCTGAAGTCGACAAGATTATTGATGTGGGATTTTTCGAAGAAAATCAGTACACCACATGGCTGGCGAATATCCTCCCCGTGAAAAAGAAGAAAGGACAGATCCGGATATGTGTCGACTTCTGAGATCTAAATAAAGCCTGCCCCAAAGATGACTTTCGGGTGCCAATAACGGAAGTCATGATCGATGCTACAACCGGTCATGAGGCCCTATCATTCATGGACGGGTCATCCGGTTACAACCAGGTTTGGATCGCGGAGCATGACCGGGTCCATACTGCTTTCCGAACCCCTAAAGGCATTTATCACTATAAGAGGACGCCGTTCGGACTGAAGAATGCTGGCGCAACTTATCAGCGCGCAATGACCAAAATCTTTGATGAGTTGCTCTACCACAAGGTCGAGTGCTACATAGATGATCTGGTGGTCAAAACCAGAAGAAAAGAAGATCATCTGCAGGACCTCCGGATCATCTTCCAGAGGCTGAGGCAGCATGAGCTGAAAATGAACCCCATGAAGTGTACGTTCGGAGTATCCAGTGGAAAGTCCTTGGGCTTCATTGTCCGATATCGGGGGATCGAGATAGACCCTGCAAAAATCAAAGCAATTCAGGAGCTACCTCCACCAAGGAACCTCTCTGAGCTGAGATCACTACAGGGCCGCTTGGCTTATATCCGGTGTTTCATTTCCAATTTGTCAGGGCGATGCCAGCCTTTCCACAAACTGATGATGAAAGATATTCCCTTTTATTGGGATGAAGATTTCCAGACAGCCTTCGACAAGCTGAAAGACTATCTGAAGACTCCTCCAGTGCTGGGTGCACCGGTGAAAGGACGGCCATTGATACTATACATAGCAGCTACACATAACTCCCTGGGGGCAATGCTGGCCCAGAATAATGAAGAAGGAAAAGAGCAAGCCCTCTATTACCTCAGTCGGAGACTGGTCAAAACTGAGGAGAAATATACTTATATTGAGAATGTCTGTCTGGCGCTGGTCTTCACAGTTAAGAAGCTGCGACACTACATGTTATCGCACGAAATCAGCCTGGTATCCAAAGAGGACCTCCTGAAATATATTATGTCCCAGCCGGCACTCAAAGGTGGCCTGGGCAAATGGGTAGTAATCCTTATGGAGTTTGACATCTCTTATGTGCCGCGCAAGGCCGTCAAGGGCCAAGCTATTGCAGACTTCTTCACTGAGCACCCGGTACCCGGGGACTGCCCGTTGGAACTGGAGCTTCCTGAAGATGAAACCCTGGAAGCCGTTCAGGTGCAGCCCTCTTTATGGCAGCTATATTTCGATGGCGCTTCTAGAATTGACACCTCTGCCACTGGATCGGCCAGGGTCAGGGCAGGAGCAGGCATAGTCCTGAAATCCCCAAAGGGGGAAGTGGTGCACACATCTTGCTCGATAAACAAGCATTGCACGAACAACGAAGTAGAGTATGAAGCCCTGATAATCGGGCTGCAAATCGCTCTATCCATGGGAATTCAGATGCTGGAAGCATTCAGAGATTCCACGCTAGTTATAAAATAACGGGAAGGAGAATTCGATGTGCGAAAGTAAGAACTTCTCGCCTACCATCAGCTGGCAACCTGCCTGATGTCAAGATTCTACTTCATCAGCATCAAGCATATCAACCGAGGCTAGAATGCTCAGATAGATGCCCTCGCTAAGCTGGCCAGTTCGTTGGCGGTCCCACCAGACACAAGCCTGAACATAACAGTGATCAACCGCCGGCAAGTCCCCAGTGTAACAGAAGTCTTAGCCGACGAGCAAGAAATTGAGGTGGCAGTCATCGAGGAGGTTCAGCAGCCCGATTGGCGAGAACATCTCCTACGGTGGTTTCAACACCAACAGCTCCCAAGAGATAAAGAACAAAGAATGAAGCTCCTGAGGGTCAAAGACTCTTACGAGATGAGAAGCGGAACCTTGTTCCGAATAATGGCAGATGTCCGAAGGAAAGTCCTACTTCGTTGCTTGTCTTCAACAGAGGCGGGACAGGTGATGCAAGAAGTCCATGCGGGATCAGCTGGAGCACACCAGGCTGGCCCAAAGATGAAAATTGAGATAAAGAAATTGGGTTACTATTGGCCCACTATGTTTAATGATTGCTGCAAGTTCGCCAAGGCTTGTTAGAAATGTCAAGAACATGCTAACGTGGCAAGGAGACCTCCAGTGCCATTACATCCGACCCTATCAAGCTGGCCGTTTGCTCAGTGGGGCACGGACGTGGTAGGGCCGCTACCAGCATCTTCATCAAGGTGCAGATATATCTTAGCAGCTACAGACTACTTCTCCAGATGGGCAGAGGAGGTCGCATTGAGAGATGTAACGGGGGAACTGGTTGTAAGATTCTTCCGGCAGAATATAATATTCCAGTTTGGGATCCCCAGTCGAATCATCTCTGATAATGGCAGCCATTTCAGAAACCAGAAGGTTTATCGGCTAGCCGAGAAATACAAGATTGACTGGAGGACATCGTCCCCCTACAACCCTCAAGCCAATGGACTTTCAGAAGCCTTCAACAAGACACTATGCACGTTGCTGGCAAAGACTGTCAAGTCTAATAAAAAAGATTGGGAAGAAAGGATGTACGAAGCACTCTGGGCCTATCGTACTGTCTACAAAACCCCAACCGGCTATTCACCTTTCTCCCTCGTCTATGGGTCAGAGGCTGTGGTGCCGATCGAATTAGAAGTTCCTTCGCTGCGAGTCGCCATCCAGCATGGACTAGCCAGCGGTGAGCAGACAAATGCAGAAAGAAGATTGGAAGAGCTCGCCGAGCTAGAAGGAAAACACCTCCGGGCACAACAAAACATCCAACTCTACCAAGCTCGCATGGCCCGTGCTTTCGATAAGCTAGTCAAATGTTGAGAATTCAAGAAAGGAGACCTGGTGATGGTTAAAAGATGAGAAGTGATGGCCTCCAACCCCAAGGGGAAGTTGGTCGAAAACTGGATCGGACCATATATCATCCGCAGAGTATATGAAGGGGGTGCCTATGTCCTGGTGGACCACAAAGGAGTCATCCAATTCTCTCCCCTTAATGGGAAGCACCTAAAACTGTATCACACGGTTTAATCGACACTCCTCGAATGATCTACCTTCATCCTTGATCTAGTGGCACTCCGTCCTAGCCGAGCTACCCTTATCTTGGTCTAGTGGCACTCCACCTTGATCGAGCTACCCTTATCTTGGTCTAGTGACATTCCGCCCTAGCCGAGCTACCCTTATCTTGGTCTAGTGGCACTCCGCCCTAGCCGAGCTACCTTTATCTTGGTCTAGTGGCACTCCGTCCTAGCCGAGCTATCCTTCCTTATTTTAGTGGCACTCCGCCTGATCGAGCTACCCTTATCTTGGTCTAGTGGCATTCCGCCCTGATCGAGCTACCCTTATCTTGGTCTAGTGGCACTCCGCCCTGATCGAGCTACCCTTATCTTGGTCTAGTGGCATTCCGCCCTAATCGAGCTACCATTATCATGGTCTAGTGGCACCCCGCCCTAGCCGAGCTACCCTTATCTTGGTCTAGTGGCACTCCGTCCTAGCCGAGCTATCCTTCCTTGGTTTAGTGGCACTCCGCCCTGATCGAGCTACCCTTATCTTGGTCTAGTGGCACTCCGCCCTGATTGAGCTACCCTTATCTTGGTCTAGTGGCATTCCGCCCTAGCCGAGCTACCCTTATCTTGGTCTAGTGGCACTCCGCCCTAGCCGAGCTACCTTTATCTTAGTCTAGTGGCACTCCGTCCTAGCCGAGCTATCCTTCCTTGGTTTAGTGGCACTCCGCCCTAATCGAGCTACCCTTATCTTGGTCTAGTGGCACTCCGCCCTGATCGAGCTACCTTATCTTGGTCTAGTGGCATTCCGCCCTAGCCGAGCTACCCTTATCTTGGTCTAGTGGCACCCCGCCCTAGCCGAGATACCCTTATCTTAGTCTAGTGGCACTCCGTCCTAGCCGAGCTATCCTTCCTTGGTTTAGTGGCACTCCACCCTGATCGAGCTACCCTTATCTTGATCTAGTGGCACTCTGCCCTGATCGAGCTACCCTTATCTTGGTCTAGTGGCATTCCGCCCTAGCCGAGATACCCTTATCTTGGTCTAGTGGCACTCCGCCCTAGCCGAGCTACCCTTATCTTGGTCTAGTGGCACTCCGTCCTAGCCGAGCTATCCTTCCTTGGTTTAGTGGCACTCCACCCTGATCAAGCTGCCATTATCTTGGTCTAGTGGCACTCCACCCAGATCGAGCTACCCTTATCTTGGTCTACTGGCACTCCGCCCTGATCGAGCTACCCTTATTATGGTCTAGTGGCATTCCGCCCTAACCGAGCTACCCTTATCTTGGTCTAGTGGCACCCCGCCCTAGCCGAGCTACCCTTATCTTGGTCTAGTGGCACTCCGTCCTAGCCGAGCTATCCTTCCTTGGTTTAGTGGCACTCCGCCATGATCGAGCTACCCTTATCTTGGTCTAGTGGCACTCCGCCATGATCGAGCTACCCTTATCTTGGTCTAGTGGCACTCCGCCCTGATCAAGCTACCCTTATCTTGGTCTAGTGGCACTCCGTCCTAGCCGAGCTATCCTTCTTTGGTTTAGTGGCACTCCGCCCTGATCGAGCTACCCTTATCTTGGTTTAGTGGCACTCCGCCCTGATCGAGCTACCCTTATCTTGGTCTAGTGGCATTCCGCCCTAGCCGAGCTACCCTTATCTTGGTTTAATGGCACTCCGTCCTAGCCGAGCTACCCTTATCTTGGTCTAGTGGCACTCCGTCCTGATCGAGCTATCCTTCCTTGGTTTAGTGGCACTCCGTCCTAGCCGAGCTACCCTTATCTTGGTCAAGTGGCACTCCGCCCTGATCGAGCTATCCTTCCTTGGTCTAGTGGTATTCCGCCCTAGCCGAGCTAGCCTTATCTTGGTCTAGTGGCACTCCTCCCTGATCGAGCTACCCTTATCTTGGTCTAGTGACATTTCACCCTGATCGAGCTACCTTTCTTTGGTCTAGTGGCACTCCACCCTGATCGAGCTACCTTTCCTGGGTCTAGTGGCACTCCGCCCTGGCCGAGCTCTCAAAAGAATACACCATATTGCCATCACGGGCCTTACGTCCGAATCGACGAAAGATCATTCCTTTGCGTTAGCATTCAGCCCTTGCTAACGAATGAACCGCTCTACTCGGCACGAGGCCCGGTGTTCCGGCCAACAGTCGTCTACTATCAACCAAGGGTCGGACATTATACTTCGACCTACCACCCTTTATATCAAAAAAAAAGAAAAGAAAAGAAAAGAAAAATGGGGTTAAAAATAGAGATACCCCGCCAGACTTGCTCCTATATTAGGACAAGTGCAAAAATGGCTATAACCCAGCTGTGGCGAAAACCCGAAAGGGCGCTTAAGTCAGTAAAGTGGTAATTTAAAAAAATTCCTCTTTTGTTCTTCCCCCGACGAAACTCCAAAAGGGACAGTCATCAAAATCCCACCAGAGATCCTCTAACAAACCCATGTTCGACCCTCGTCATCATCGGTGAGATTGGTCGATCTCTACCCCTAACTTGGACCTTCCGTCCCTGTTAATAATCCTACCTTTGCTTCGGCATGTGACCCATGCTGATGAACAAATCCATGTTCGACCCTCGTCATCATCGGCGAGATCGGCCGATCTCTACCCCTAACTTGGACCTTCCGTCCCTGTTAATAATCCTACCTTTGCTTCGGCATGGGACCCGTGCTGATGAACAAACCCGGGTTCGACCCTCGTCATCATCGACGAGATCGGTCGACCTCTACCCTTAACTCGGATCTTACATCCTTGTTAATGAACCATGTCCTTTGCTTCGACATTCAACCAGTGTCGACGAACTAAACCAGGGACCAATCCTTGTCATCATCGGCAAGGCCAATCAGCGTTCTAGCAGTTAAGTTCTTTTGTACTCTAAATTCAAAAAAAAAGAGAAAAAATGGGGTTAAAAAATAGAGATACCCCGCCAGACTTGCTCCTATATTAGGACAAGTGCAAAAATGGTTATAACCCAGCGGTGGCGAAAACCCGAAAAGGCGTCACGGGCAAAATCGGGTACCCCGCCACGTGAAAACCCGAGAGGGCGCGTGGGCAAAAGCAAGAGGGGGATGGCTTCGGCGAAAACCCGAAAGGGTGCTTAGGTCAGTAATGTGAATATATATATATATAAAAGAAATTATATGTGAATGATGAATAGTGATGATCCATCCTCCGTCTTGAGGACCCTTTACAGGGTCGAAGCGGAGTCTTCATCCGATGTCCCACCTCTATATATATATATTTCCTACCCCTTTTCGACCCTTGTCACCATCGGTAAGATCGGTCGCAACCCCTTCCGATTCTTGTCATCATCGGCAAGACCGTCTACCCTTTTCGACCCTTGTCACCATCGGCAAGATCGGTCGCTACCCTTTTTGACCCTTGTCATCATCGGCAAGATTGGTCGCTACCCTTTTCGACCCTTGTCACCATTGGCAAGATCGGTCGCTACCCTTTTCAACCCTTGTCACCATCGGTAAGATCGGTCGCTACCTTCTCGACCCTTGTCACCATCGACAAGATCGGTCGCTACCTTTTTCGACCCTCGTCATCATCGGCGAGATCGGTCGATCTCTACCCCTAACCTGGGCCTTCCGCCCTCGTTAATAAACAAAGTATCATTGCGTCGACATTTAACCCATGTCGATGGTTAGAACACACCCTTTGTCTTCATTGGCGAAGTTCATATGGTACATCCGCCTATGCTACCCATGTCCCGCCCTAGCCAAAATCCAGTTCCGGGAACGGCTATGCTGCGGTGTAGCGAACACCTCACCCCTTCGCTGAAGGCGTGAGCGCTCTCCTGCGCCATCGGCGCGTATCCCTAGACTTGGATGAGCAGCCAAAAGAAAAGAGAGAAGAAAAGAGGGAAAGAAGTCACGATTGAGGCGACAAACAGAGATGTTTCATTAATGTGAGTCGTCAGAATACATTTGTGCCCGGGGCATTCCCCAGGGGTACATAAGCTCCAAAGGCAAAAAGTAGCAAAGCTCGATGCAAAAAGCAGAGCAAAGCAAACTACGCAAAGGGCGCCGAAAAATATCTACCAACTCCAAGAGGCCTAGTGAGGGGTATTGGGTCAACTCCTGCAACCGAGCCTCGGTAGCTGTCAGCTGTGATAACCTCTCATCCAGCGAGACAAGTCATCCTTCCGCCAGATCAGCTTCTTCCGTTGTCTGGACCTCTAGGCGCTCGGCATCCTGTAACTCGGCTTCGACCTTGGCAAGTTCCGCGCGCAACTCTTCCATCCGCGCCGTGAGGAGCAACCGACGTTCTGAGATATTGCCGGCAACACCTCTCAACTGCTCCACGCTCACCCTCAGTGAAGTGGTAGTAGCGTGGCAATCTGCCCTCTCTAGCTTCACAGCCGCCAGCAGATCAAATACCTTTCGGCTGAGGAAATCCCGCCTGTTGGCGTGCTTTAGCAACATCACAACCCGCGGGGTCCAATCATCCATTGGGCAGCCAAATGCTAATAGTGACCGGGAGAGGTGTTCTATCAGGCCCCCCAGCGTTAAAACGGCGCGCCCCAAGGCGCGCCGTTTTAAATAATTTGCGCGCCGTTGATACCGGCGCCATTTTAACCTCCAAAGTTAAAAGGGCGCGCCGCTTTAAGCGGCACCGTTTCAACCATCAAAGCAAAGGCGCGCCATTTTAAACGGCATCGAACAAGCCTCCAATCACACCGGATTAGCTTCTGATGCCGGAATTAAGTGCCGTTGCGAGTTTCCGCCACCGGAGGAGATCAATCCGGACGAAGCTCATCTGTCGGTCCTGCTGCACTCCTGCCTCGCTTGCACCACCCACATCTGGGGGGCATTTGTTGGCACTCAAAATATGATCCTTCAGCAACCAAGCCGCAAAGACGAATGATACGGCCCACTGAAGCACAGAAGCCAATGAAGATCAACTGACGGAAGGCTTCTCAAGTTGCCAGAGCCTCGAGTCACCTGGAAGTGAACACCGGGGACTTCGCCTCAGAAAAGTCGAGATAAATCCACAACTAACCGGCAGTGCGACCAAGCCTACCCAATGATCCAGCATCGACCTCGTCATGCCGCAACCCTACACCCGTTGCCCGACCAAGGACGATGGTCTACCTGGTGGCTCGCCACCTGAATGAAGACTCTCCTGAGGAAGAACATCCTCGGCCATTCACAACAAGGAGCCAAAGTTTCTATCAGCAGAAGGTCCCGATCACCTGACACAGATTCGGCTTCTCGCCATAGTGGGCCCGTTAGTGGCCGATTGGTCGCCAGCCAAGGCGGAACTATCCCGGATGTTGTACCATCCAACAAGGAAGCTTCGAGCACAAGTCCGTCTGAGCTGGAAACACAAATCATAGTATCGAAGGCCGTACCGGTGGAAGACCTGTATGCTCGAAGCCGAACACACACGAAGTTTCGAGCAAGGTCATTCACCGCGCGGAGAGCTTCGTCAACACCCGCTAGGGTTTCCAAGGACCAAGGTGAGAGGAACAGTCAACGGGAGCCTCCAGAACCATCCCCGAACCCATCGGCTAGCCCGCATCGAGCGAACAAGCTAAATCGGCGCACAAAAGGACGTCGGCGCCCCTTAATCCGGCGCCGCCAAATCCGGCGCGCCAATATCAACTGGGGACATATCCCCTGGCGCCATTGAATCCGGCGCGCCCCTTTCCATGGCGCCGAATTAACTATGGCTACATATACGCCGTGGCTTCAAAAAAGGAAGAAGAGAGGAATCAAAGGAAGAAGAAGAAAAAGGATAGAAGAGTCGGAGAGCACCAATCAGAGAGGCCTCGAAAAAAAGGTTCTGGCGAGAGGAGCTCTGGGGTTTTTTCCCTTTGGCTGCCACCGCCGTCCTCTACTCCGCCCTACCCCCGGTGCCGGAGAAGAAAGAAGAGTCGTCTGCTCCTTTCTCTTGTTTTTGTTGTATCCCCTGTGGTTCTGGAGTTTTGATGATGACAGATATTATGTTTCATTATGTTTACATCCTTGATGATATAATCCTGTTGCATTATGAGAAACTGTCAGAACAGGGTTGAGGATGTCTCACAGGTCATGAAGTTAACCCAAGTCAAAGAGTCAAAGTTAAATCATGACAGGTAAGGTGAATGCTCAGAATAGGTAATGCTTTAATTAGTTCTCCTGCATACATTCAGTTCATGTCTGCTATATGCATTCAATTCATTGGTTCATGTTTATTGTGCATTGCCTCACGTCAAGTCTAGACATCCTGGTTGCATTCTAAGTCTATACTTTGGCTCATGGTCTTCAAGTCGATACAGAGTCTTCATCTTCTGAAGTTTGTACAGCCAGTCACTTAACAAAGTCTGTACATCGGACTGTTACAGCAAGTCTCTACAGACTTCACCGTCTCTCTCAGCGTCTTAAGCATCTTAGGCTAAGTCTATACATTGCTGCATTGCTTGTTTATGTAGAGTCTATACACTACTATAGGCATCAAGTCTATACATTGGACCGTGATTCTCCAAGTCTATACATTGCTGAGCCATTCGACATGTCTGCACATTGGGCTTTCACGTGAAGTCTACACATTGGTCTCTACTTGAAGTCTATACATTGGCTAAAGGTCTTCAAGTCCATACACAGTCGTCTGATGCATATTGATTAACAGGAAATCTGCTATGAGGTAGTACATTGTATGTCTGTACTGTTTCTGTCATACTTCATGCTGTTTGTGTTTTCAACACGCCGTGTCGTTGTAGCTGTTCATGTCTTCTATCTTCGTGTTGATTTTTCTTCGTGCACTCTTCTCTAAGTTCAAGCCCGTGTCTGTGCTGTCTCCATGTCGTCCTTAGTTCGAGTCAGTTCTTTGTTATTTCCGTCTTCGTGTTGTTCTTCCTAGACCTCGTGTCTTTCTTGTGTTGAAACCACACTTCGTGTTGGTTTCTGTTTTTCGTCTTCGTGTTGTGGTCAGCTCGTGTCGTTCTCTTTGCTATTTGTTATGTCGAGTTGCTTTTTACTTCGTGTCGTTTTCTCTGTAGTGTTAAGCATTATTAGTATGTATCTCGTGTCGATCTCTTCGTAGTGTTTGTTTTGCTACAGTGACACTTAGTGTCGTCCTCAGTGCAGTGCACCTCTTGTTGTTTCTATACACCTCGTGCAGTTTTAGGTTCTGGTGCCCTGAGTTTTAATCGTGTTAATTCCTTGCAGGAGAAGAAGAAGGTGGTCCGAGGAAATATTCCCGAGTGACTGGCAGCACGTGATCCGAGGTTGAAATGAAGCCTGCTGAGAGACTGCCACGTGGTCCGAATACTTAGGGCTGGAAATGTGAAGGTCACATGTCGGGGGTGATGATGTTGCTGCTGCTATATATATGGGTCTTCATCCTCTGAAGAAATCATCGAAGAAAAAGCCTTGAGAATAGAAAGCCCTTCGATCCAGAAGAAAAGAAGAGAGTAGAGAAGAGAGTGAGAGCAGAAGAAGAAAAAGAGAGAGAGATAGTGCTCGTGTGAAGAGAGAAAAAAAGAGTGAAGAAGAAGAAGTGTAGCAGAGAGTGAGAGATTAGGAGAGCAGAAGAAAGAGAAAGAGAGATAGAGAGTGAGCGAGAGAGCTCGTGGAGAAGAAGGAAGAAGCTGCTTGAAGATCTGTCTTCACTGGACCGTGGATCAGATCTAGGCCAGTCAGCTCCGTTGAGAGCCACATTGTGCATTTCGTTTTTCAGCTTTCTGTTTGCTGAAGTTATTTTCATTTCGTGTTTTTGTTTCATCTTTTTCATTTGGTTATCTGTGTTCTTCCGATCCTCAGTAGTGAGGTCGGGTTCCTCCTGTTGATTCAGGAGAAGGGAGATCTGATCTCCGGGTTGCAAGTGATAGGTTGTCACTTGTGAGTTCCCTCTGGTTAGAGGAAGGGAGGCTAGCCCTCCGATTCTGGGCTTGTGGTTGCAAGTCCAGGTGTCCCTCCGGTTGGGAGGAAGAGAGGTCTTCGACCTCTGGTTTGCTGGTGACTGGAAGTCACCGGTTGGTTCCCTCCTGGTCTGGAGGAAGAGAGACTTCGGTCTCTGGTTTCCAAGTGGCTGAAAGTCACTTGGGGTGTCCCTCCGGTTGGGAGGAAGAGGGGAGCGTGTTCCCCTGGTCAAGCTATTTGGCAGCATTTGTTGCAGACTGAGTCTGCGGTTTCTAGCGTGAGCTAGTGGAATCCTCACTCCGGTTGGGAGTGAGGGGTGGATGTAGGTCTGGAGGACCGAACCACCTAAAAAATCTATTGAGCAGTGGTTTGATTGCTTGAGTTGCTTCCGCTAGATGCTTGAATAGGCACGCTCCATCTGCTTGTTATTTTGTGTAATCGAATTTGCTTAATTCCGGAACTTGCCTAGCATCTGAGTTTTTGAATTGGGCATTATTCGTAGTAGGATACATTCACCCCCCTCTGTATCCGGGCATAGCACCCTAACAGTTGGTATCAGAGCAGGTGTCTACATACAAGGTCCAGCGACCTGCAGATTCGATCTTGCAGTCTTAGGTGCTTGTTTGCTTCTAGTGCATCAATATTCCTTTTGCATTAATCATGGTTGTTCTCAATGGCTCATCCACCGGTTTTCAATGGTTCTAACTTTAATGCGTGGGTCGTCAGTCTGCGAAATTATATTGATACAGTTAATCCTGATTTGTGGAAATTAATTTCGCAAGGTCCTCACACATTACCAAAGAAAGTGTCAAAATGGATCGACAGACACAGATCTAAGGATGGAGAAAATCGGAAAGCCTTTGATCTGATGAAAGCAGCTACTGACAGAGCCTTATGGGCTTGCCTTTATGATTGCAGGCCTGCCAAGAACATCCTGGAGAAGCTGAAGGAAATTCACAGGATAAATGAAGATAACTGCATGATGGCTAAAGGAAGTACTCATGGCAGTAGCCAAAATGAAGAAGATGATGATGAGGAGGTAAACATCTTCGAAAACTTTTCTTTAGATGATTGGGAGAATGCATATGCTGAGCTGCTTGAGTCTCATGAACAATTAAGAAAACAATACAAGAAATTGAAAAAGAAAAGTGATCGGAGTAGTTCAACTCCACAATGTGAAAATTGTTCAAATATAAAGCAATCTCATGACGCCTACCTATCTGATATCTATATGCATAAAAACCAGAATGAAAAATTGATGAATGAGCTTGAATGTGTTAGCTCTGAGCTAAGTAGGCTAAAAACTGAAAATGACTATCTTAGAAAATCTGTTAAAGAAAATGAAGAAAAACTTAGCTCGGTTGAGGATGATCATGCTCATGTTGATGATTTAGTTCAGAATGAAAAACTGTTGAAAGAATTTGATTTTGTTAGCGTTGATTTGAATGCTTTAAAATTTGAAAATGAATGTCTTAGGAAACAATGTGAAAGACTTCAGGATCAAACAATATGTTCTGATGAATCTGTTTGCAATGAATGTGCATTCTTGAAGGAATTGATTGAGGACTTAGACTCTGATGATAATATACAGAAAAACTTAATCACTTCCTTGAAGGAAGAAAATGACTCATTGCTAACTCAGAAGAAGGAAACTGATAAAATACAAGACAAGCTGATAGAAGAAAACATCTGTCTGAATGAACAAAACAAAAAGTTGATGGTTCTTAACACTGTTTTCACTGAAAGATGGCTGACATTTGAAAAAGGGAAATCCATCTTAAAAGAAAACGAAGTGAATAATGAATTCACATTGACACAGGAAAATGAAACTCTGAAGAGTCTAAATGATGAACTGCAAAATCAAATCATCTTGTGTGAAGACCACATTGTGTCTCTCAAGAGAGAGATTGAAGATCTAAGAAACTCCCTATCAAAATTTGTTAAGGGAAGAGACAATTTGAATAAGCTCCTTGGAGCGAATGTGTAACGCCCGGTAATTTTTGGAACAGGAATAAAAATATACATAATGATATACCTACTCTTATAAGTATATAATGTTAATTAAAAATTTATTCAAATAAATAAATGGTCAAGCGATATTCCTATATGGTTGCTCAGATCGAACCTGCCTCTGATACCTAGGACAAAGACTAATAAAAGTTAAACAAATTATGAGGAATAAAATCCCTATATACATACAAATTATTAATAGGTATATGAGGGTTAGAAAGTAACAAATATGTTTATGAATATATAATGCAATATAAATAAATATAATACAACGTAAATAATCAAGGCCAGACTCGGTACACGACCCCCTGACATCCTGAGAAATCTCACAAAAAGAACTCATGAACCCTACCATTGTATTATCATAATTTTAAGAATAACATGTTATTTTTAAGTAAGGCATTTAATGCAATATATATATATATATATATATATATATATATATATATATATATATATATGTGTGTGTGTGTGTGTGTGTACATAACGTAAGCCTATATGTATATATACATAGAATCACAAATACAATAAACGTATATATTACATCGAGGTAAATGAGTAAATAAAACCAAAAAGAAAATAACGCCTCTTAGTAGGGCGCAAATTTAATAATAAACGCCTCTATCAAAGGCGTTATTCAAGAAGTGACGCCCTCACTACGCGGCGTCAAATTCCAACGTCAAAAAAAGGTAAGGCCAAGAAACGCCCCAATCTTGGGCGTGTTTTAAAGAAAAGAACACCCTTACACAAGACGCTTATTAAGAAACGACCTGAAGCAGGTCGTCAATTCAAGAATCGACGACCTGACCAAAGTCGTTAATTCCATTCGTGAACCGTTCGACCCAGGAGCTTATCCAGGGAAGGATTATGTTAATCTAGTAAGTATTTAATAGGGCAAGGACTCTATTAGGGATATATTACCCTCAATCAAACACTACTTTTGTTAGGACTCCAAATCCTATAAATAAACCTGTCCGGCCAAACCCTAACCCATTTGATCGACCTACTGCTGCTACGGTAAGTGAAGAACGCCAGTTCTTCTTATTACGTTTTCTGCTTCGGTTACATGAAGAACTAATGGTTCTTCACCCTCTTTTCTTCTTACAGGTTGAAGAAGCCTGGACTTCGTGAAGAACAAGGGTAAGTTCTTCTATCTTCTATCTTCAGCCAAGCATTATGAAGAAATTACTAATATCTCTTCATATTCCTCTGTAGGAAAGCTCTAGTGATCTACCGAAGAACAAAGGTTCTTCGTCAGAACGACTCCATCCTCCGTCAACATAAGAAGTTCTGCCTGCTGCTGTTTGCTGCTGTTAGAAGCTTCAGAGTCTAGTATTCTCATCCAGTTCTTCACGTTTCTCCATCAGATAATTCTCATAAGGTAGGTTTTCTCAAGCATTGTAGCCCAAATCCCCATAGTAATTCTGTTTAAACCATATATCAGTTCATGCATATAGTTTTCTTAAAGTTTTGAACGTTTCTGTTGAGTTTTTGAAAGAAACGTCCTTGCCAAGGGCGTGATTTTAAAATACGACCCAGTCCAGGGCGCTACTTTTAAATAAACGACCATGACCAGGTCGTCAACTCTAGATTTGACGCCCTGTACACAGGCGTTAATTTCATGAAATTACATGTAATTAATAATTACCCACGTTTAAAACTTAATATCTATGTAATCTTGAAACTAATGTAATGCATGAGCATACCTGTGAAATCCTGTTATTTTTATCATCATGACCATGTACCTTGTTTCCTGAAATTTCACTATCTAGAAATTTATAATTTCTTGAATTAACGACCTTAACCAGGTCGCCTCTTGAAGGACTAACGCCCCTGTCTAGGGCGTGAATTGAAAAGTAACGCCCCTGTCTAGGGCGTATTTTTGATAAATTCCTGAAAATATATATTCTGCAAAACTAGAATTTAAAGAATGGACGACCACTGCATACGTCGTCAAATTGTAAAGAAACGCCCCTGTTCAGGGCGCGTTTTTGTTAAAATACTGAAATATTGAAATTCTGCAAAAATGAAATATAGATAAACGCCCTTACTTAAGGCGTTAATTTCATAATTATGACTTTATTAAAGTAGTTATTTTTCTTGAAAAATATTTTTACCTGTTACTGCTAACCGAGGGTTTGCATTATATTTATATATATGTATATCGGCACTATTCTCCACTCCGTGAGTATAGTCCCAGGTTTCACGATTGTTTTATCGATCACACTCAATTCTCATTGACATACAAGCTCTCCATTGGACATTCCGTTCCTTTGGACTAGCGAGTTAGTCATAGAGACCTCCGTAAGACTCCTCGTACCTTGGATTCCCTCAAGGTCGACTGAGCTGGTTGTACCCTAAAAACCCATTACACAATCTTTACCATGTCACTCTAATGAAACATGGTATACCGGCCCTCATGTTATACTATATGTATGATATGAGAACTATCTTAAGGAATGGGGGAAAACATGCCATCAATGAGATGTTATTGTAGACCCCAATTCTATATCAATTTTGTTATGATGATTCTTGTGGACCTCATGTTATTAACATGCTGTTCTTGTAGATCACAATTCTATATAAAGGAGTGACCATCTACATATGGGCACTTATTTGTCATGGTACCCGGTTAGGGAACCAATTCCACCCAGTTTATCGACATGTCATGATTTATATGCTTTGCGTGGATTTTATCGCCAGTATGTCCTTACTCAAGGGTCTTGCCCTTGAATTCCATGAAAATCTTATCTTATCATCCTAATTAAAGCTTGTTCTTGGAACTCCTTATTGGCTATAAACTATCGTGGATGTCTAGATCTATCATGAATGCTGTGCATATAGGGCCCGATCTGGTCCTGGGAGGAGCGCCCGAAAGTACTAGTGCCCATGGGAGTTTTAATGATAACGGTGTCTAGCATTGCACCGGAGTACTCTTTATCTTGATCTTTGGCATTCCACGATCTCTCTTTTCTTGCGTGCGTGACTTGACTTGCGTGACTTTACTAGCGTGGCCCGACACGGGCAATGTACTTGCGTGAAATAGCCAATAATCTATAAAGTCTCTCATGAATACTTCTTGATTAATACTCGCTTGGATGTTTTGCACGACGTGTTATTCTATTGATCAGTTTATTTCACTTGCTCAGTTATTTATACATGCATAGCCCTATTGCATAAACATGTGAAAACTTGTAATTACTTAAACCCATTGCTAGTGCTTGAGATATAATTTCCTACTGAGCGTTCGCTCACTCCGTTTTATTCTAACATTTTCAGGTAAGCAGGTAGCTAGCAAGACCGAGACTCACACGGGCGGGACAAGTGTGCAAGCGAGCTGTGGAAACTAGTGAACTCGAGTCTTTTATCTTTCTTGAGTCTAGATAGTGTTGTCTAGCTAAGTCAGCTTGGCGTCTCTTATTCAGTTATCTTGTCTAAGTCTGTTAGTATGTCGTTATCTTCTTTTCCATTATGTTGAAGTCTCCAAGATGGACAACAAGTTCTTGTAAGAGATTCATATTAGAAATAAAATTTCTATTGTTGTTCAAAATTATCTTGGTCTTATGCGATTGCTCTTGATCATTCACGACTGTTTAACTGCCACGTTCCGAGCAAACGACAAGTTCCGCTGCTATCGGCCCGGGGCGTGACAGAGGTGGTATCAGAGCTTCGGCTTTCTTATTCTCCAGTTATTAGGTTCTAATGACAGGTTAATTAAGCATCCTTGTCGGTCATATCAGAGCTTCGGCTTTCTTATCCTCCAGTTATTAGGTTCTAATGACAGGTTAATTAAGCATCCTTGTCGGTCATATCAGAGCTTCGGCTTTCCTATCCTCCAGTTGTCATATCCTCCAGTTATTAAGCCATATCAGAGCTTTGGCTTTCCTATCCTCCAGTTGTTATATCCTCTGGTTATTAAGTCCCAAGGATAGGTCATCCTTATCAACCATATTAGAGCTTCAGCTTTTACATCCTCAAGTTATTAGGTTTCAGTGATAGGTCAGATATCCTTGTTAGTCATATCATAGCTTTGGTTGTCGCAATCGTTAAGTTTCCGTGATAGGTCCGGTATCCCGGTCGGTCATATTTGGATTCAACTTTCCAAAATCCTTAGGTTGTTGAAACCAGGTTATAGGGTCAGTCGTCCTATAGGAATTCCGTGAGAGATGGGTAGAACTTGGGGTTAAAGTTATAAAAGAAAGATAAAATATTTGCATAAATTCTCGAGTTAATCGATTATCTCCCCACTCATCTTCGCAGGAACTTAGATAAAATGGAAGCTTCTAAGCCAAGCTTTGTTCATGAAATGATCTTAGTGGACGTCCAAGCTTACGCAAGCCTTGTCAGGAGAGTTCAAGAACTAGAGAAAGTGGTGGAAGAAAAGGAAAGAGTTAAAGGGAACCATCAAACAGACAACTCCGAAGAGTTCACCGTTACCAAGAAAAGGGTAAGCGAGGGTGATATTTCACAAAGGTGTAAGAAATGTCAGAAATGTAAGAAGTGTAATAAGAAGGGAACTTTGGCGGATCACTCGCAAGATAAGTGTAAATCTTGTGGAAGATGTGGTCACAAATCGAAGGAGTGTTGGTGGAGCTCGGGTGCATGTCTGCGTTGCGGGAAGTTAGATCACAAGATAGCGGAATGCCCTAAGAAGCCTCCAAAAGGAGTTCAAGATTTAACCAAACTTGCCAAGGGGAAAGATGCGGAAGGTATCCCTCAACCGTAATCCTAAACTAGCCCTTTTTCATTCTGAAGATTTCTTCTGCTCGTAATAAGTTATAGCTAGTTCTCTATTAGGAATGGAAGTTGATGTGAATTTGGGGACCAAATTCTCTTAAGTGGGGGAGGGTGTAACGCCCGGTAATTTTTGGAACAGGAATAAAAATATACATAATGATATACCTACTCTTATAAGTATATAATGTTAATTAAAAATTTATTCAAATAAATAAATGGTCAAGCGATATTCCTATATGGTTGCTCAGATCGAACTTGCCTCTGATACCTAGGACAAAGACTAATAAAAGTTAAACAAATTATGAGGAATAAAATCCCTATATACATACAAATTATTAATAGGTATATGAGGGTTAGAAAGTAACAAATATGTTTATGAATATATAATGCAATATAAATAAATATAATACAACGTAAATAATCAAGGCCAGACTCGGTACACGACCCCCTGACATCCTGAGAAATCTCACAAAAAGAACTCATGAACCCTACCATTGTATTATCATAATTTTAAGAATAACATGTTATTTTTAAGTAAGGCATTTAATGCAATATATATATATATATATATGTGTGTGTGTACATAACGTAAGCCTATATGTATATATACATAGAATCACAAATACAATAAACGTATATATTACATCGAGGCAAATGAGTAAATAAAACCAAAAAGAAAATAACGCCTCTTAGTGGGGCGCAAATTTAATAATAAACGCCTCTATCAAAGGCGTTATTCAAGAAGTGACGCCCTCACTACGTGGCGTCAAATTCCAACGTCAAAAAAAGGTAAGGCCAAGAAACGCCCCAATCTTGGGCGTGTTTTAAAGAAAAGAACGCCCTTACACAAGGCGCTTATTAAGAAACGACCTGAAGCATGTCGTCAATTCAAGAATCGACGACCTGACCAAAGTCGTTAATTCCATTCGTGAACCGTTCGACCCAGGAGCTTATCCAGGGAAGGATTATGTTAATCTAGTAAGTATTTAATAGGGCAAGGACTCTATTAGGGATATATTACCCTCAATCAAACACTACTTTTGTTAGGACTCCAAATCCTATAAATAAACCTGTCCGGCCAAACCCTAACCCATTTGATTGACCTACTGCTGCTACGGTAAGTGAAGAACGCCAGTTCTTCTTATTACGTTTTCTGCTTCGGTTACATGAAGAACTAATGGTTCTTCACCCTCTTTTCTTCTTACAGGTTGAAGAAGCCTGGACTTCGTGAAGAACAAGGGTAAGTTCTTCTATCTTCCATCTTCAGCCAAGCATTATGAAGAAATTACTAATATCTCTTCATATTCCTCTGTAGGAAAGCTCTAGTGATCTACCGAAAACAAAGGTTCTTCGTCAGAACGACTCCATCCTCCGTCAACATAAGAAGTTCTGCCTGCTGCTGTTTGCTGCTGTTAGAAGCTTCAGAGTCTAGTATTCTCATCCAGTTCTTCACGTTTCTCCATCAGATAATTCTCATAAGGTAGGTTTTCTCAAGCATTGTAGCCCAAATCCCCATAGTAATTCTGTTTAAACCATATATCAGTTCATGCATATAGTTTTCTTAAAGTTTTAAACGTTTCTGTTGAGTTTTTGAAAGAAACGTCCTTGCCAAGGGCGTGATTTTAAAATACGACCCAGTCCAGGGCGCTACTTTTAAATAAACGACCATGACCAGGTCGTCAACTCTAGATTTGACGCCCTATACACAGGCGTTAATTTCATGAAATTACATGTAATTAATAATTACCCATGTTTAAAACTTAATATCTATGTAATCTTGAAACTAATGTAATGCATGAGCATACCTGTGAAATCCTGTTATTTTTATCATCATGACCATGTACCTTGTTTCCTGAAATTTCACTATCTAGAAATTTATAATTTTATGAATTAACGACCTTAACCAGGTCGCCTCTTGAAGGACTAACGCCCCTGTCTAGGGCGTGAATTGAAAAGTAACGCCCCTGTCCAGGGCGTATTTTTGATAAATTCCTGAAAATATATATTCTGCAAAACTAGAATTTAAAGAATGGACGACCACTGCATACGTCGTCAAATTGTAAAGAAACGCCCCTGTTCAGGGTGCGTTTTTGTTAAAATACTGAAATATTGAAATTCTATAAAAATGAAATATAGATAAACGCCCTTACTTAAGGCGTTAATTTCGTAATTATGACTTTATTAAAGTAGTTATTTTTCCTGAAAAATGTTTTTACCTGTTACTGCTAACCGAGGGTTTGCATTATATTTATATATATGTATATCGGCACTATTCTCCACTCCGTGAGTATAGTCCCACGTTTCACGATTGTTTTATCGATCACACTCAATTCTCATTGACATACAAGCTCTCCATTGGACATTCCGTTCCTTTGGACTAGCGAGTTAGTCATGGAGACCTCCGTAAGACTCCTCGTACCTTGGATTCCCTCAAGGTCGACTGAGCTGGTTGTACCCTAAAAACCCATTACACAATCTTTACCATATCACTCTAATGAAACATGGTATACCGGCCCTCATGTTATACTATATGTATGATATGAGAACTATCTTAAGGAATGGGGGAAAACATGCCATCAATGAGATGTTATTGTAGACCCCAATTCTATATCAATTTTGTTATGATGATTCTTGTGGACCTCATGTTATTAACATGCTGTTCTTGTAGATCACAATTCTATATAAAGGAGTGACCATCTACATATGGGCACTTATTTGTCATGGTACCCGGTTAGGGAACCAATTCCACCCAGTTTATCGACATGTCATGATTTATATGCTTTGCGTGGATTTTATCGCCAGTATGTCCTTACTCAAGGGTCTTGCCCTTGAATTCCATGAAAATCTTATCTTATCATCCTAATTAAAGCTTGTTCTTGGAACTCCTTATTGGCTATAAACTATCGTGGATGTCTAGATCTATCATGAATGCTGTGCATATAGGGCCCGATCTGGTCCTGGGAGGAGCGCCCGAAAGTACTAGTGCCCATGGGAGTTTTAATGATAACGGTGTCTAGCATTGCACCGGAGTACTCTTTATCTTGATCTTTGGCATTCCACGATCTCTCTTTTCTTGCGTGCGTGACTTGACTTGCGTGACTTTACTAGCGTGGCCCGACACGGGCAATGTACTTACGTGAAATAGCCAATAATCTATAAAGTCTCTCATGAATACTTCTTGATTAATACTCGCTTGGATGTTTTGCACGACGTGTTATTCTATTGATCAGTTTATTTCACTTGCTCAGTTATTTATACATGCATAGCCCTATTGCATAAACATGTGAAAACTTGTAATTACTTAAACCCATTGCTAGTGCTTGAGATATAATTTCCTACTGAGCGTTCGCTCACTCCGTTTTATTCCAACATTTTCAGGTAAGCAGGTAGCTAGCAAGACCGAGACTCACACGGGCGGGACAAGTGTGCAAGCGAGCTGTGGAAACTAGTGAACTCGAGTCTTTTATCTTTCTTGAGTCTAGATAGTGTTGTCTAGCTAACTCAGCTTGGCGTCTCTTATTCAGTTATCTTGTCTAAGTCTGTTAGTATGTCGTTATCTTCTTTTCCATTATGTTGAAGTCTCCAAGATGGACAACAAGTTCTTGTAAGAGATTCATATTAGAAATAAAATTTCTATTGTTGTTCAAAATTATCTTGGTCTTATGCGATTGCTCTTGATCATTCACGACTGTTTAACTGCCACGTTCCGAGCAAACGACACATTCCGCTGCTATCGGCCCGGGGCGTGACAGAATGTGAATTTTCAGAAGGAGGGACTGGGTTACAGTCCAGCCATGAAGAAGTCTGAGAAGGCTACTGGAGATAAATTGAAGACTGTCTTTGTTAAAAGTTCAGAACAAGAAAAACCCTCTACCTCATTCTCACCTCAGTACAAAAATCAGGAAGAGAATGAAAAACAGAAAATAAATAAAAAGAACTCTTCTGTGCATATTGATTACAGTTCTCACACACACTCGCAAGCATCTAGAAAGAAAATGATCTGTCACTACTGTCACAAATATGGTCATGTGATGCATGAGTGTAATTTGATGGAAAAGGATGACCTAGTAGCTGCTCAAAACAATCAGGGTAGAAAGCATGTTCCTAGGGATAAGAAAACCCATTGTTATAACTGTGGAAACATAGGACATGTTGCTGCACAATGCTGGTCAGGTCCTCATAGAAAAATCTTCTCAAATTGTTCTCATTGTGGAAAACATGGCCATACAGTCAAGGACTGTTGGCATGCTCAGGGAAGAACACTTTCTCAAAATATAAAACTCCCTGCAAATAGAAATGTTTTTGGAAGAAATAAATCTGTTTTTAAAGAAAAGACTCTTGCATGCTTTGAAAGTGGAAAATTTGGCCACCGAGCTTCGGAATGCTGGTGGGCAGGTAAAGGTAAACTAATATTTCATGCAAGTAACAGAAATCTCCATGCCAATGCACGTAAAATTCATGTTCATAATAATGGACACAGATTCTATGCTAACAATGTTGTGCATAAAAAGAATTCAAGATCTGTTATTTCCTGTCATTATTGTGGGCAGGTTGGGCACTCCATGAGTGAGTGTAATTTAATGAAGTCTGATGACTTACATGCCCAAAGAATGTGGAAAGCACCTCTCAAATGTGTTACTAACAAAGTAGGACCCAAGAAGTCTTGGGTACCTAGAAACACAAAATGAGCTCTGTGCTTTGCAGCTATGCCTTGGGATGAGGAATAAAAGGGGGTCAAATAAACCAAGACATCCAAAGTATGGTAAACCCCAACTCTGCTGATTAAATGTTTCTTCACCTGAATTCTTTTTTGTTGAGCATCATGCTTAATATGTCAATGCATACATGTCCAGAACTGCATCTGCCTTTTGTAATTTTCTTTTATCATGCACTGATGCATACATGAGTTTAAAGAATGTCTGCATTTGATGCATACATATGTTAATTGCAGTTAGTTGATATTTGTTAAAATGCATAATCTCTGAAAACAAATTGCATTCTAAAAAATCTGAAAAGGTAAGTTGAGTAAGTCTGTTGCTTGGATGATGTCTCAAGCTTAAAAATGTTCATTTGCACATTTGACATGCACATGCATCACAATTGCATTTAAGTGGCACAGTGTTAGCTAAAAGATGCATGTAGAACTGCATATGCATTGGATTGTCATGCATGACTCTTGGTATATAAATAGTAAGATACTAAAGGGCAGATGAACTCTGTCTGGAAGTGCTTACTATGTGTGAGGTAGTCTTTAGACCAAGTCCTCCGCCTGGTACCATAGGTCAGAGTTGCATACATTTAGGAATGTTAGATCATGCATACATTTAGGGGGAGCATTATTCATATTCTACCATCTGATCTTCCCATCTTCAGATTGAACTGCTATCTTGGTTAAAGTCTTGTCATGAGTGTGTAATGCAACACATTTCAGATTCCTGCTTCAACTGCTATCAGCCATCTTCACTCATCCTATTCATTGGTATCATCTGTTGAATTAGCTGTTCCCAAAATGTTTCGGCCTTTCCTGAAAACTCAGAAAGAATTCTTTGTACATATCCTGATCATAAATATGAAAACTAACTTAAACAGGAATCTTCTATTATATAGAATTATGAATGTCAGATTCTTTCAGCCGGTTGATGTTTCATGTATGTCTTGTGTTTGCTTATGAACATATCTTGAAAATATCTGAGTTGGTCTTAATAAACTTTAACCAACATTTTCATGTTGAGTCTTTTAAACTCTTCTGAATTCTGAAAATTCTAAAATCATGATATTCCTTGATTGATATGTATGAAATTAGTATTGATTTTTAAACATCTGAGAATATGGATTATGTCTAAGGGTAAATCTTGTCAGAGCAATGACCTTGGTCACTGAGAAATCATGTCCAAAGGACTGTGTCATGAGGTGCCATAGTTAACTCTGCTTAAAAATGATTGATAATCTGGCAGAGCAATAGCATGCACACTGAGAAATACATCTCACTCATCAAAGAAATGATCTGTAGTGTGTCATGAAGTGTAAATGCAATCTCTGTTCCTATGAAGCGTGACAGTTAGTCCATCCAAGTGCTTAGGGATACTGGCATCTAAACAACGTGTATCCTCTAGTTACAAGGGTGTACTAAACTCAAGTGCTCATGAAGAATGTTATGAAAATTGCTGCTAATCTAGTATACAATTTGAAAGATATGTGCAAAAGAAATATTCTATTGGAACCCTTGACAGAAACAAATGTTTTTCTTATGTGTTTAACTTCATTACTATTGATTGCATCTCTTAAAGGAATCTTTGAAATTAAGTGAGTAAGGAAGAAGAAGGTTAAACAAGACTGTCAATATGAAAGCAAGGTTCACCTTTATTAAAACTGATTTCAGATATGAGTACAGAAAGCTTATGAACAAACCTTGCATACATCATATTCTGATCTGACTTGTCAATGAAGATCATTCATAAATCTCTATAATAGAAGAGTCTGAAATACCTATTTAATCAGATTTATGAAATTGATATCCCATTGAAAACCTTTCTCATTTATTATGAGTGCCTTCTTTCTCACAATGGACTCCATTATTTCAGACTTCATTGAATGTCCATCTAAGGGGGAGAACTTTTGCATAATAGCTCCTATTTCAAATTCTTAAACAGTCAATGACCACTCCATTCTTTTTGATGTTGACAAAGGGGGAGAATTTTTGGTGTGAGTCATTAGTCTTTATTGGTGCATGCATTAGTCATTATGGGTGCATGTTTATGAACTGTCACATGGTATTTCATAATCATCATGATGGACCTATTGCAATGACTCATAATATTACCATCATCAAAAAGGGGGAGATTGTTGTGTCCCCTGTGGTTCTGGAGTTTTGATGATGACAGATATTATGTCTCATTATGTTTACATCCTTGATGATATAATCCTGTTGCATTATGAGAAACTGTCAGAACAGGGTTGAGGATGTCTCACAGGTCATGAAGTTAACCCAAGTCAAAGAGTCAAAGTTAAATCATGACAGGTAAGGTGAATGCTCAGAACAGGTAATGCTTTAATTAGTTCTCCTGCATACATTCAGTTCATGTCTACTATATGCATTCAATTCATTGGTTCATGTTTATTGTGCATTGCCTCACGTCAAGTCTAGACATCCTGGTTGCATTCTAAGTCTATACTTTGGCTCATGGTCTTCAAGTCGATACAGAGTCTTCATCTTCTGAAGTTTGTACAGCCAGTCACTTAACAAAGTCTGTACATCAGACTGTTACAGCAAGTCTCTACAGACTTCACCGTCTCTCTCAGCGTCTTAAGCATCTTAGGCTAAGTCTATACATTGCTGCATTGCTTGTTTATGTAGAGTCTATACACTACTATAGGCATCAAGTCTATACATTGGACCGTGATTCTCCAAGTCTATACATTACTGAGCCATTCGACATGTCTGCACATTGGGCTTTCACGTGAAGTCTACACATTGGTCTCTACTTGAAGTCTATACATTGGCTAAGGGTCTTCAAGTCCATACACAGTCGTCTGATGCATATTGATTAACAGGAAATCTGCTATGAGGTAGTATATTGTATGTCCGTACTGTTTCTGTCATACTTCATGCTGTTTGTGTTTTCAACACGCCGTGTCGTTGTAGCCGTTCATGTCTTCTGTCTTCGTGTTGATTTTTCTTCGTGCACTCTTCTCTAAGTTCAAGCCCGTGTCTGTGCTGTCTCCATATCGTCCTTAGTTCGAGTCGGTTCTTTGTTATTTCCGTCTTCGTGTTGTTCTTCCTAGACCTCGTGTCTTTCTTGTGTTGAAACCACACTTCGTGTTTGTTTCTGTTTTTCGTCTTCGTGTTGTGGTCAGCTCGTGTCGTTCTCTTTGCTATTTGTTATGTCGAGTTGCTTTTTACTTCGTGTCGTTTTCTCTGTAGTGTTAAGCGTTATTAGTATGTATCTCGTGTCGATCTCTTCGTAGTGTTTGTTTTGTTACAGTGACACTTAGTGTCATCCTCAGTGCAGTGCACCTCTTGTTGTTTCTATACACCTCGTGCAGTTTTAGGTTCTGGTGCCCTGAGTTTTAATCGTGTTAATTCCTTGCAGGAGAAGAAGAAGGTGGTCCAAGGAAATATTCCCGAGTGACTGGCAGCACGTGATCCGAGGCTGAAATGAAGCCTGCTGAGAGACTGCCACATGGTCCGAATACTTAGGGCTGGAAATGTGAAGGTCACACGTCGGGGCTGATGATGATGCTGCTGCTATATATATGGGTCTTCATCCTCTGAAGAAATCATCGAAGAAAAAGCCTTGAGAATAGAAAGCCCTTCGATCCAGAAGAAAAGAAGAGAGTAGAGAAGAGAGTGAGAGTGAGAGCAGAAGAAGAAAAAGAGAGAGAGATAGTGCTCGTGTGAAGAGAGAAAAAAAGAGTGAAGAAGAAGAAGTGTAGCAGAGAGTGAGAGATTAGGAGAGCAGAAGAAAGAGAAAGAGAGATAGAGAGTGAGCGAGAGAGCTCGTGGAGAAGAAGGAAGAAGCTGCTTGAAGATCTGTCTTCACTGGACCGTGGATCAGATCCAGGCCAGTCAGCTCCGTTGAGAGCCACATTGTGCATTTCATTTTTCAGCTTTCTGTTTGCTGAAGTTATTTTCATTTCATTTTTTTTTCGTCTTTTTCATTTGGTTATCTGTGTTCTTCCGATCCTCAGTAGTGAGGTCGGGTTCCTCCTGTTGATTCAGGAGAAGGGAGATCTGATCTCCGGGTTGCAAGTGATAGGTTGTCACTTGTGGGTTCCCTCTGGTTAGAGGAAGGGAGGCTAGCCCTCCGGTTCTGGGCTTGTGGTTGTAAGTCCAGGTGTCCCTCCGGTTGGGAGGAAGAGAGGTCTTCGACCTCTGGTTTGCTGGTGACTGGAAGTCACCGGTTGGTTCCCTCCTGGTCTGGAGGAAGAGAGACTTCGGTCTCTGGTTTCCAAGTGGCTGAAAGTCACTTGGGGTGTCCCTCCGGTTGGGAGGAAGAGGGGAGCGTGTTCCCCTGGTCAAGCTGTTTGGCAGCATTTGTTACAGACTGAGTCTGCGGTTTCTAGCGTGAGCTAGTGGAATCCTCACTCCGGTTGGGAGTGAGGGGTGGATGTAGGTCTGGAGGACCGAACCACCTAAAAAATCTATTGAGCAGTGGTTTGATTGCTTGAGTTGCTTCCGCTAGATACTTGAATAGGCACACTCCATCTGCTTGTTATTTTGTGTAATCGAATTTGCTTAATTCCAGAACTTGCCTAGCATCTGAGTTTTTGAATTGGGCATTATTCGTAGTAGGATACATTCACCCCCCTCTGTATCCGGGCATAGCACCCTAACAGTTTTAGGTGGGTCGGTGTGATTCTCCCGGTGTGATTCTCCCGGTCGATCCCCCTCTTCTGCCGTTTGTTTCCTTCTGCTGTCGCAATGTAAATGAGAAGGGGGGAGGGGCGATGATATGAGCCAAACCTTCCCCCCCTCTCTTATTTTTTTTCGTTTATTATCTCTGCATCTGTCTTCGTTTGTTTCAATGGCAATCTCGTGACAACGCCGATGCCAGAATAAACCATATATGCTTTCCCCCGTGGAATGAATAGATATATGCGTATATATATGTCAAGGATGAATGAGTGAATGTTTCCTTCTTCTTCTTCTGCATCCCATCCCCCCGTCTCTGCAAGCCCCTCTTTCGGCTAGTGGGATGACGCCGTTCAACAAGGACGGCGCCGTGATAGGGACGTCGACATATGCGTGCCCCCATCCACTGCGCCGACCGGGGTGAATGTAAAGTGTTTGAACGCATTCGTGTATTTCTCTGCGTTGATGGCTTTTTCTGTTCCGTCTCCCTCGACGCTTATACGCCCTACTACATTAGGGGCTACATTAATCCCCCTCTCCCCAGGGTTTTTCTCCCTCTCGAGCATCGAAGGTTTCATCGCCAGATACATACAAGCAAATGTATTCTTCTGGCTAATCCTGGGTCCATTCTCTTATTTTCCTCTGTTCTTAACTGTGAACGAGAGGAGTTGAGTTTGTCCCTATATCCCATCTTATTGTCTTCTAAATATCGATATGATAGCCGTTTTGTCAACCCGTTAACATATACACGTATATATGCGCATCTATAGCTACTATAATTAGCCCACAGACCGAACGGATTTCGTGACTATTCTGTATTGTCACCTCTTCGAGGAGATTGGGTGATCGGGGAGAGGGGAACATTCCCCAGATTCACTGCTCTTCCGCTCTGACTACAGAGGACCGTCTCTCAGTGGCGAGCTCTCTTATGGATCAATGAGTGGACATTAAATGGGTTAATCCCAATATGCCCAAACCCACAGTCCTTGATGGACATTGTGGTGGCCGTGAGATGCGTACCCCTCATAGGCTGGCCCTCAGGGTTTCCTTCTCTAACCGGTCATCCCGACTTGAGCGTTGAGTCAACTCGGGTCGCGTGCCCCTCGTAGGCCAGTCCTCGGGGTCTTCGCTCCCCTAATGAGTGGTCTCATCCGCTCACTCTCACCCACGGACTTGGTGCCCCTAGCAGGCTGGACCTCGGGGTTTTCCTTTCTGTTCAGGTTTTGCCGGCCGCCGTTGCGCCACCCGGCGCTAAGGGGTTGCTCCACTACGTGAGTATTCCCCGCTTCTCCCCGACAATCCTCCGGGACGGGGAGATGCTGCCGAAATTCCGGCTCGAACGAGTCTGACTCGGAACAATCGCCGCGCTCGAGTGTGAACCTCGCGCGTGCCTGTGACTCAGCTTCTGGATGTCCCGGGGTGATCCTTTGAATAAATGACTTAAATAAACTTTCAAAGTTTCCCAAAGTGTTTTAAAAAACCCAAGAAATAACAAACAAAACCTCGGTTTCCATGAAATTGGGCTAAACCGGCGCCATTTGCGTCCGGCGTGCCTTAAAATGGCGTGCCCCATCCTGGCGCGCCCCATCCCGGCGCGCCCCATCCTGGCGCGCCCCAAAAGGGGTCACGCCGTTTTAACCCCCCTTCTACACCTACGGTTCCCACGCCGTTTTAAGCCCTTTACCTACGTTTTCTGGCACCATTTCAAGTATTTTAAGCCTTTTCTCTGTGCGTACCACGCCGATTTCATTCCGAATCGTGCCGTTGTGCCGTTCCGGTCCCCTCCCCGTCTCTGGGGTGATTCCCAATGTTAATAACAGAATGAAGTAAACCTTTTGATCAATAAATCGAATAAATTAGCTTGTCTAAGCTTGAATTGATCTACTTCGTATCGTTGCCGTCATGCCTTTAGTCTGAATATTCATGTCACGTCAATGCATGCTTGAGTGTGCGCACCCTTGGTATATCAAATGGCATTAACGGAAAGTCGGGTTACGCCCGATCGGAAGTTTTGTCACGCTTGATGGTGGTCTTCGGGCCTAAGTCCTCCGCTATGTACCGAGGGTCCGCCTTAATAAATTATGTGTAGTCGATCGTAGCATCTTGCATGACCACTCGCATGCTCTGCATCTCTTACTCCGGCCTCGACAGCCCACTACCTCGGTAATTAATCAAAGGTTTTCCCTCCTCGTAGAGGATGTAATTAACGTCATGACCTTTATGGTATGACGGACTGCTGGTCCCGATCGAACCTCACTCTCGCCTGACACGGGTCAGAACGAGCGCACAATAAACTTGTCACGTACGTGACTGGCATGCCCGCGCAGTCAATCAGTCAGTTAATTGCCAGTCAGTTAATTGATTGATCGACACGTGAAATAAACCAACAAACAGAATAGGAATCCCGTCCCAAACAGTCAGGGACCTACTTAACAAAATACCCCTGGTAAAATAAACGATCGTAAACACGTGCCAAGCAAGCGCGATGAACGGAGTTAATCCGGCGCGCCCATTATGGGCGAGCCGTCTTTCCCGGCGTGCCCTCTTCCTGGCGTGCAAACCCAATCCTCATGTCTTCCCAACACGCTCTTCTCATGCCGGAGAAGGATCACACCCTAGCGAGGCTATATAAGCCAACCAGCGGACAAAAGAAAAAAAAAAGGAGAGAAGAGAGAGGCAGAGTCGAAAAGGGGAGAAAGAGAAGGGATCGAATAGAATCAAAAAAGAGAGAGGAAAGGCTTAGAAAAGAAGCAGGATTTCTGAGCATGAGCCAGAGAGCCACCCTCGCTCAGTCCGTCCGCCTGAACGAGCCCAAAGCCGAAGAAGGGATACCTTCCGATACTCTGTTTCCACAGTGAAGGAACTAGGTGGGTTCCGGCGATCTCTCCTGACCACCCCTCCCCCCCTTCTTATTGTCTTCTCTTTGGTGAAATTTGAGCAGTGCGGGAGGGGCGATGATATGAACCCATCTCCCTCTCACCGTCTCTCTCTACCTCTTCCCCTTTTGTAATTTCTCCGCGGTTGGGTGTTATTCCCGTCTGTGTAATCAGTGGGTGGCCTTCGGGCGACAACGCCGTGTCGTGCCAAATGTGTGTAGCATCGGGTTTTCTTCCTATAATGCAATGAATGATGTCAAATATGGCAATGCCTCTATACATACTTCTTCTCCCCTTTTCTAAATCTATGTGTTCCACTATCTCCTGTGCGTGATCCTTGGATTTTGATTCATGATATCGAGTGCGCCCTAGAATGGCCATGGGCAATAGAAATGGTATCCCCTCCCCGGGACTATCTTCCAATGTGATGGCTATGCCAGATAGGCTATATGCCTCTTGTGGGTTTTATTGTTGGAGAGACATCCGTATGTGTATCTCCGTCTTCCCCTTTCGGGATTGGTCTCCTTAACATCTCTCTGCACTCACTTATGAGCAGGAGAGAACGGGACCATCCCTACAATCTATATGATGGGCTGCTGGGGACAGCCACTCACCGCATACCAATCGTTCGAGTGTTTGCTCCCTATGTTTTGATTTCCCCCCAGTCTGCATGCTAACTCATTAACCCCGTGAGTGCTAACCCATTAACTTTGTGAGCACTAACCTGTTAACTGTGCGAGTGTTAGTTCGCCAATTCCTCGAATGTTATGCTACTGTACTCCTCTTACTCTCTTCGAGAGCTACATTACCGCGCTTTATTATTTCAAGAATGGTAGCTTCAACGCTCCGGGGAGGGGAACATTCCCCATCGATGTCTCTGAATCACCATAAGGTCAAAGGGTTATGCCCAATTATGGCATATGTCCCGACGGACCGTCATAAGGTGACCATCAACAGGGTTTATGGCCCAATATTAAATCCACTACCCCAAAGGGTACTATGGTGACTATGGGTTGTGTGCCCCTCGTAGGCTAGCCCTCGGGATTTCCTTCCTTACTGGTCGTCCTATTGTGCCCATGTGATCATTTGAGTCTTCCTGTGGTTTGGGTCAATCGACATCATCTTGTGGTCATTTGAGTCATTGGATATTCTTGGTTTTGATAATAGCTAAAGACTATAAGTCATTATTGTTTTAACTCTCATATGACTGACATACGTGATGTTTTGTTCATAACAGATATGCCAATGAATTGCCAAGGAATGAAGTAGAGATGGCAAAGGTGAAAGCTCAATGTTGCGCCCTCGCACGCGAATCAACCTGCGTGGTCAGGTCAGCGCCCCTTGCGGGGGTTTCCGGGGGCAGAGCCCCGGGAATAAAATTTTGATTATAGGAGCAATATAATCAACAGAAATCTTCAAGACTGTCAAGGGTGATGCCACAGACATGAACGGGCTGCTAAAGGAGTCAAGCGATGGAGCTAAAGCAGTTAACGGACCAACCCGGGAAAGCCCGGGGTTTGCCCAGCTGGCGGTCGACCGCCCCAGCCAGTAGCTCCCAGTCTGCACGAGTCTCAGTGGCGGTCGACCGCCAGCCAGTAGCGGTCGACCGGAATTCTCAGGGACCACCCGTTTATAGGTTTCTCAGTAGCGGTCGACCGCCAGAAGCTGCAGGTCGACCGCCAGCCCCGAGCCTTTAATGTTGACTTTGTTTTCCACTTCGAGAAGAGCCCCTTTCCTTGTATTTGTTTAACCCCATAGTCACCCAATCTTCCATAGATTGTGGATCTAGTCTGGGGGATGTCTAAGGACCATTCAAAGGTTATAAAACACATGCAAGAGGGTTAGAAACCCTAGTTGATCATTTGTGAATCCAAGGGAGATCAAAGGAGGCTACAAGGGTGAGAGGAGTTTGAGTACTGTAGCTGTGAACAAAATCATTTGTTATTCTTGTAACAAACCAGGGCATTTCAAGAATGATTGTCCCGACAGATTCAGAAAAGTTGACAAATGAAAGGGCAAGAAGAAGAACAAGGCCATGGTGTCCACATGGAGCGATGAAGAGGAAAGTGATGACGGAACTAGCTCCTCGGACAAAGAAAAAGAAGATTTCTGCCTTATGGCCAAAGGTGATGAAGAAACTGAGGTAAATTCTCCATTTGAAGATTATATAATTGATGATTGGGAGGATGCATATATACAACTCATGAAAAAATATGAAATGTACAAAAAGGAGAATAAATCATTGAAAAAGAAAATTAACTCATTTGTGCATGATCATGATATGAATGATAAGAATGCTCTACTTGAAACTGAAATTGAAGATCTTAAGAAAATGATTGAGAACTTTGAGGAAGGAAGAAAAGAAATGGCTGACTTGAAAACTGAAAATGAAGATTTGAGAAATGAGATTGATAGCATGAAGCTAAAAATGCAAACCTATGAAAAGGATAGCAAATTGAGCAATGAAAAGTATGAAGCTATCAAATAAGTCAACATTCAACTTCTTCAAAATATTGAAAACCTACAAAAAGAATTGAAGGATAAACAACAATCTTTAGAAAAGTTTGTGGATGGAAGATAAAACCTAGATGCATTGCTAGGAACTAGAATGAACCACAACAAAGATGGGTTGGGTTTTGATCCAACAAACAAAAGGCCAATTGGGCTAAAAACAGTCACATTTGTTTCCTCTTCTAATGCTTCAACCTCAAAAATAACATCCAAAGGAAAAGAAAAGATTAAAGAGGCAGTAACTGAAATTCCCAAAAAGTTTGTCCAAAAACCTAAGAAAGGTCGACCTTCCCCGCAGCATAGGTCAACACTTCTTTGGCCATTGCATGCTCAATCTTTCAGATGTCACCATAACTAGATTGCACATTCATATAGGCCAACACCACCATACTTTTGGGGAAATTATGATTCATGTGTTCACCAATCCTATAAGTTTCAATCCCCTAGGTGGCAAAACAATCACTTTCAACCCAAAATCAACCAACGGCCTCAATGGTTTACTTCCTCAAACTTTCACAAAATTCAACAAAGAGCTTCTAAACAAAATGTGAATGTCAAAGCTGAAAAGAAAAACCAAATCCCTGCTCCAAGCAAACAAAACATGAATGCTAGGAAGGTGTGGACTCCAAAAGAAATGGTTTCATGTTTTGAAAATCTGAATAGTTTGATGGGACCCAAATTTGGTTGGGTTCTAAACACAATTGCTTAATTACTTACGTAGGAATGTCTTGCAGCCATGCATAACAGGTGGTACCTTGATAGCGGCTGTTCACGACACATGATTGGAGACAAAACAAAATTTTGTCTCTTGGAGGAAAAGGAAGGAGGATACGTCACATTTGGAGGGAACAACAAAGGAAAAATCATTGGAATAGGTAATGTAGGCAAGAATCTCTCCAACTCCATTGGAAATGTGTTGTTAGTTGAAGGATTGAAATATAACTTGCTCAACATAAGTCAATTATGTGATAAAGGTCACAAAGTGTTGTTTGATTCTCATGAATGTAAAATCCTTGAACCAAAATCTGACAAGGTAAAATTTTCTGGTAAGAGAGTCAACAATGTTTACATGATTGACTTAGATGATCCTGCTTATTCAAACATTTGTCTTGCTGCACCAAAATCTAAAATTGCATGGTTATGGCATCGTAGACTATGACATGCTAGCGACAGTGTCTTACATAAATTGTTAAAGCATTCAATAGTGAAAGGGTTGCCTGAATTATCATTTAAACAAGAAAACAAGTTGTGTGATGCATGTGCCCTAGGTAAACAAACAAGAAAATCTTTCAAGGGAAGATCTAAAAATACATCATCCAAACCACTCAAGCTAATTCATATGGACCTGTTTGGATCAACCAGAACTACTAGCTTAAGTGGTAGAAAATATGGATACGTCTTGGTGGATGACTTTTCTAGGTTCACATGGGTTTTCTTTCTCACACATAAAAATGATGCTTTTGATGAGTTTCAGGCACTCTACATGAAGATAAAGCAGGACGGTCAGTTTAAAATTTCTAAGATTCAATTTGATCATGGTGGTGAATTTGAAAATGCTGACTTCTATAATCTTTGCAGGGCTGAAGGCATTTCACACCGATTTTCTTCACCAAGAACTCCAAAGCAAAACGGTGTAGTTGAAAGGAGGAACCGAACACTTATAGAGATGGCAAGAACAATGCTTGCCGAACGGCAACTCCCAAGAAAATTTTGGGCTGAGGCGGTAAACTCAGCATGTTACATTATCAACCGCTCTATGGTAAGACCACACACCAAAAAGACTCCTTATGAGTTGTTGAAAGGTAAAAAGCCCTCTCTCTTACATATGAAAGTGTTTTGGTCAAAATGCTTCATCCACAACAATGACAAAAGAGACTTAGATAAATTCGAGCCCAAGAGCGATGAAGGTATATTCCTTGGATATTCTGATAGATCTAGAGCTTATAGAATTTATAATGTCAAGAGTCAAACAGTGGAAGAATCACCCCATGTTTCCTTTGATGAATATCACGATGATTCTAACAATGATAACTCTTGCAGAAAAAATGATGAAGATAGGGAATTCCTAAGCATGAAGGAAAAGAATGATCCTCCACAAGAAGAAACAAGAGAAGATGGTGACCTAGCTGAATCAAGCAATGTAAGGGATCAAGCTCCAGGAGAAGGTAATGATTCTACAAATATTAGAATTCTTAAGGATCATCCTTTATAAAACGTCATTGGCAGCTTGAATGACCCACCTAGAACAAGGTCACATTTAAAGATTGTGGAAGAATTAGATCAACTTGCTCTTGTCTCTCAGCATGAACCCAAAAATATTGATGAAGCACTAAAAGATGAAAACTGGATAAATTCAATGCAAGACGAGTTGAACCAGTTTGAAAGAAACAAAGTTTGGCATCTTGTTCCTAGACCATCATCACAATCTGTCATAGGCACTAAATGGATTTTTAGGAACAAATTAAGTGAGGATGGCAAGATAATAAGAAACAAGGCTAGATTGGTGGCTCAAGGGTACAATCAGGAATTTTGGGCAGACTTTGATGAATCTTATGCCCCAATTGCTAGACTCGAAGTCATTAGAATTTTACTTGCCTTTGTATACTCCCTTAGAATAAAGCTGTACCAAATGGATGTGAAAAGTGCTTTCTTGAATGGCTTGATCAAAGAAGAAGTCTATGTTGAACAGCCCCCTGGCTTTGAAAATTCTAACCATGCAGATTTTGTAGACAAGCTAGACAGGGCACTTTATGGACTTAAGCATGTACCAAGAGCTTGGTATGCGAGACTAAGCTCGTTCCTCATTGAAAAAGGGTACACACGAGGTAAGGTAGATCAAATACTTTTCACCAAGAAGCAAGGTAAGAATATCTTGATCGTTCAAATTTATGTTGATGATATTATGTTTGGTTCTACTAAATCTGAAATGTGTGAGGAATTTGCTAATCTCATGACTAGCGAATTTGAGATGAGCCTAATGGGAGAACTCTAATTCTTTCTCGGTTTGCAGGTCAACCAAGAACAAGATGGCTGCTTCATAAGTCAAGCCAAATACATCAAGGAGCTGCTGAAAAGATTTGACATGATGAAAAGTAAAATCATTGCAACTCCTATGAGCACCACAACATCACTGGATTCGGATGAAAATGGTAAATTAGTGGATGTAAAGATCTATAGAGGTATGATCGGCTCTTTGCTTTACTTGACTACATCCCGACCAGATATCCAGTTTAGTGTATGCCTTTGTGCTAGATTTCAAGCTAGTCCTAGAGAATCTCACTTGACTACCGTCAAACGTATCCTTAGATATTTTGCCGGCACTCAAGATTTGAGATTGTGGTATCCGTCATCATGTGACTTATCTCTTATATCTTATTCGGATGCAGACTACGCTGGATGCAAGCTGGATCGCAAAAGTACTAGTGGTTATTGCCAGTTTCTGGGCGGGTGTTTGGTTTCTTGGGCCTCCAAGAAACAACACTCGGTTACCCTCTCAACCGCAGAGGCAGAATATGTTGCTGTAGGGAGCTGTGGCACCCAAGTGTTGTGGATTAAACACCAACTCCAAGACTACTTGGTGGATCTTGGTTATGTCCCGATTCTGTGTGATAACACGAGTGCTATCAACCTTGAAAAAAATCCAGTCCAGCACTCTAGGACTAAGTATATTGAGATTAGGCATCACTTCATTGGAGATAAGGTCGGTAAGAAAAATTTTGAACTACATTTTGTTGATACTCTAAATCAAATTGCTGATATTTTCACCAAGCCCTTGTGTAATGATAGGTTTTCAACACTCAGAAGGGAGCTTGGTCTTTGCCGACCTCAGGCCAATAAAAATTGAAATGATGATTTTGTTCAATTTAGTTTTGTATTTTTTTGCAGATTTGTGTCCATGCATTGTTTATATATATATATATGTCATTTTACATATGGTGTCGCATTGCATGTAGTCATGATGCATAATAAAGATTGAATTCATGTTCACGATGCCTTGCATGGTTGGTGTAGCATCATTCTTGCATGGCCATGGTATATCAAATGTTGATGTATGGAAGGGCAGGTTATGCTTGCCTAGAAGCACTCAATATGCGTGAGGTTTCACCTCCGCCAAGTACCATGCGTCACTGTCGCATATAGGCCATATAGTAAGGGGGAGTTGTCTCTTTGCAGCATTCATGCATATGTTTCATCTTCATTCTGTTGCATTTAATAAGTGTACAACCATGTGTTGGGTCATGCATTTCATGTCTGCTAAATTCATGTTTGATCAGGTCAACCCCTGCATGGTTCTAGTCAACCTCTCCTTGACATTCGTCATTCCACTTGATTGCAAACATAACTCCTTGAGTGCATTCACTGCATATCCTTAGGGGGAGTCCTGCTGCTATTCTTACTCTCTTGCAATCTGAACTTCATGGCTTATAGTCTGAAAATGAGATCATGAGACCGACAGAACTATGGCGTAAGAGCTTTCTATTATATGCCCTAATGATTATCCATCCAATGAAAATAGTTTAGATTTAATGATTTACTTGAAGTTCAAAAATATTTATTCTGAAATCATCTATGTTATGTGATTTTAATAGACCTTAACTAGAGATTACATATTATGCTTTGCATGACTATCCTGATATCTAAAAATTCAAAATTCATGACCATCTTGGCGATACACTCAGGCTTCGTATTGTTCTTAAACATCTTGATGAGCTGGAATTCCTAAAAATAAATTTGACAGAGTAATGATATTATTGCACGGAGAAATATGTCACGTCATCAAATCAAGTGACGAATGATATGTCATGATGTGCCCCTGTTATCTCTGTCTTAATTATATTGGACTCTAGGCAGAGCACTGGCATAATTGTTGAGAAATATATCTTCTCATCAAAGAAATGAGATCGGATATGTCATGACGTGACGTTGCTATCTCTGTTCATTCTGCAGCATAACCGTCAGTCTTGCCAAATACCTAGGGATACTGGCGTCTAAACAACGTGTATTCTTACGGCTAGGAGGCATGTACTAGACTTGATTGCTCGTAAAATATGAGTCATGTGCCTTCAAATTCAAAAGATATTGAAAATCAAATTTGTTGAACTCATAAAATTCCATGCTGTAGTCATGATTGTTTAGCCTCAATACTAGTTTTTATGTTATTCCTTTTGTAGTTATTGAATATGGATATATAAGACAAGGGAAGGTTAAACACTGCCATGATATGCACCTTTGGTTCATTTCTATTAAATCTTGGATGTAGCTACTTTTCGAACTCTGTTGATGATCTCGGATTTCATTACCTTTGAACCATATATGTTGCTCGCGGTATGTTTCAGGTTTGCATACAATGGTTTGCTCTCCACTCTCACTCAGATCTGGTCTCTCAGACATTTGTCACCTTCTCTAACTTATCCCTCCTTTTTGCTGCTGTCAAAGGGGGAGAGAATATTTTGTTGTGAGTCGTCCCTTGCTTGGTGAGTTGTCATTGGGGGATGAGTGAATTGTGTACGAGGGAGGGTCCAAGGGGGAGAATCCTGTGTGTGCTTTGTGTATCTCCTATGTGTATGTGATGGGATTTGTATAATTGCATAGCATTCATATCTGCATTCATAATTGCATTCACATGCTATTATTATCATGGATCTTGAGCTGCATATGTTACATTTGTTATAACTTTTGCCATTTTGGATATTACTGTCACATAATGACTCATAGTGTTGCCATCATCAAAAAGGGGGAGAATGTTGTGCCCATGTGATCATTTGAGTCTTCCTGTGGTTTGGGTCAATCGACATCATCTTGTGGTCATTTGAGTTATTGGATATTCTTGGTTTTGATAATAGCTAAACACTATAAGTCATTATTATTTTAACTCTTATATGACTGAGATACGTGATATTTTGTTCATAACAGATATGCCAATTAATTACCAAGGAATGAAGTGGAGATGGCAAATGTGAAAGCTCAATGTTGCGCCCTCGTACGCGGATCGACCTGCGCGGTCAGGTCAACGCCCCTTGCGGGGGTTTCTGGGGGCGGAGCCCCCAGAACAAAATTTTGATTATAGGAGCAATATAATCAACAGAAATCTTCAAGACTGTCAAGGGTGATGCCACAGACATGAACGGGCTGCTAAAGGAGTCAAGCGATGGAGCTAAAGCAGTTAACGGACCGACCCGGGAAAGCCCGGGGTCTGCCCAGCTGGCGGTCGATCGCCAGCACAGGGGCAGTCGACCGCCCCAGCCAGCAACTCCCAGTCTGCACAAGTCTCAGTGGTGGTCGACCGCCAGCCAGTAGCGGTCGACCGGAATTCTCAGGGACCACCCGTTTGCAGGTTTCTCAGTAGCAGTTGACCGCCAGAAGCTGCAGGTCGACCGCCAGCCCCGAGCCTTCAATGTTGACTTTATTTTCCACTTCGAGAAGAGCCCCTTTCCTTGTATTTGTTTAACCCCAAAGTCACCCAATCATCCATAGATTGTGGATCTGGTCTGGGGGATGTCTAAGGACCATTCAAAGGTTATAAAACACATGCAAGAGGGTTAGAAACCCTAGTTGATCATTTGTGAATCCAAGGGAGATCAAAGGAGGCTACAAGGGTGAGAGGAGTTTGAGTACTGTAGCTGTGAACAGTACTCCGGGAAGAAGTTCTTCATCCATTCAAGGGATTCAAGCCTAGATCTGAAGCCATCTCAACCTCCAAGGAAGCAAGAAGCAATCAAGGCTCTCAAGGGTGATCTAAACTGCATCAAACTCTTCATCAACTCAAGGAGATCAAAAGGAAGATCAAAGCTACATCCATAGTCTTCTTCATCAACTCAAGGAAGATCATCTTTCAAGGAAGAAGACACCATTGAATCATCCAACTCAAGCTCCAGCAATCTCAGACAAGATTTTTCTTCTTGAGCATATTCTCTATCTTGTTTGATGATTGAGTGTTTTCATATTTGTTCTTTTTCATTTCATACAAACGATTGAAACTGAAGATCATCCCGACCGGTGGTTAGTAGGAAGGCAATCGAAAGTTGTCCGATCTGCGGTGTTGACATCCCTACTGGTGGTTAGTAGGAAGGAAATCGTTGGTCTTTCCGATTTGCGGTTCAGTGCGAGGCACTAGTGGAGCCTCACCGGATTTGGTAAGGGGTGGACGTAGGACTGGGGATTCAGTCCGAACCACCTTAAAATCCTTTGTGTTGTGGTTTGATTGTGCGATTGATATGTTTTAGATGCATGCTTAGGTTCAATCTCCATATTGTGAAATCATATTTCTAAGCAAATCATTTTATACATCGCTAAGCTAGTTGTATTCCGCTGTAATTATTTTTAACTAGTCTTATAGAGGGTTGTATTGAGAAAAGAGGGGCAGATCTATTCACCCCTCCCCTCTAGATCTGCTGTCCACTACACAATAAGTGGTATCAGTGCCTAATCTCTCATTATGGGGTCCAACGACCTTGAGGGAATTGGTGGATCAGCGTCTAAGGGTTATTTACCTGAAGGACATTCTGTGAATAGGCCTCTTTATTTCACTGGATCTAATTATCCTTATTGGAAACATCGCATGCAGGTGTTCATTCGCGCCCAAGACTACGAACTCTGGCGAGTGATCAGCAAAGGTCCGTATGAGCTACCGGATGATGAGGACTTGTGGACCAAAGAACAGATAAGGCAATCCACTGTCAACTGGAGTGCTAAACATATCATGCAATGCTCACTCCTTCTAGTTGAATTATCAAGAGTGGCTACCTGCGCATCTGCAAAACTAATGTGGGACAAGCTAGAGGTAATCTACGAAGGAACCTCTCAGGTACGAGAAACAAAAGCCAACATTTTAGTTTCTGAATATGAAATGTTCCGCGTGAAGCCTGATGAGTCAATTCAAGATATGTATGCTCGATTGACTGTGCTCACTAATAGTTTAATTGATTTGGGAAAGAAATATTCAGAGCAAGAAATTGTAAGAAAAATTCTCAGATCATTAACTCCAGCATGGCACACGAAGGCGACCGTTGTTGAAGAATCTAGAGATCTCGCAACGACTAAGGTAGATGAACTCATTGGGTCATTGATGACCTATGAGATCAACCTTAAGAACAAAGAGACTGAGGCACCTAAGAAAAAATTCCTAGCTCTTAAAGCAAGACCCAGTGGTCAAGGTACTTCTGATGAAGGTGATGATTCGGCAAGTGAGCGAGATGAGGATGACGTAGCCATGCAGACACGTAAGTTCAAAAAATTTCTGAGAAAGGAAGGTAAGAGCTTCATGAGAGGAAGGTCAAAGGTAAGAAATGGTTTCAAATCTAATTCTGAGAAATCTGACAAAATCATTTGTTATTCTCGCAACAAACCAGGGCATTTCAAGAATGATTGTCCCGACAGATTCAGAAAAGCTGACAAATGAAAGGGCAAGAAGAAGAACAAGGCCATGGTGTCCACATGGAGCGATGAAGAGGAAAGTGATGACAGAACTAGCTCCTCGGACAAAGAAAAAGAAGATTTCTACCTTATGGTCAAAGGTGATGAAGAAACTGAGGTAAATTCTCCATTTGAAGATTATATAATTGATGATTGGGAGGATGCATATATACAACTTATGGAAAAATATGAAATGTACAAAAAGGAGAATAAATCATTGAAAAAGAAAATTAACTCATTTGTGCATGATCATGATATGAATGATAAGAATGCTCTACTTGAAACTGAAATTGAAGATCTTAAGAAAATGATTGAGAACTTGGAGGAAGGAAGAAAAGAAATGGCTGACTTGGAAACTGAAAATGAAGATTTGAGAAATGAGATTGATAGCATGAAGCTAAAAATGCAAACCTATGAAAAGGATAGCAAATTGAGCAATGAAAAGTATGAAGCTATCAAACAAGTCAACATTCAACTTCTTCAAAATATTGAAAACCTATAAAAAGAGTTGAAGGATAAACAACAATCTTTAGAAAAGTTTGTGGATGGAAGATAAAACCTAGATGCATTGCTAGGAACTAGAATGAACCACAACAAAGATGGGTTGGGTTTTGATCCAACAAACAAAAGGCCAATTGGGCTAAAAATAGTCACATTTGTTTCCTCTTCTAATGCTTCAACCTCAAAAACAACATCCAAAGGAAAAGAAAAGATTGAAGAGGCACTAACTGAAATTCCCAAAAAGTTTGTCCAAAAACCTAAGAAAGGTCGACCTTCCCCGCAGCATAGGTCAACACTTCCTTGGCCATTGCATGCTCAATCTTCCAGATGTCACCATAACTGGATTGCACATTCATATAGGCCAACACCACCATACTTTTGGGGAAATTATGATTCATGTGTTCACCAATCCTATAAGTTTCAATCCCCTAGGTGGCAAAACAATCACTTTCAACCCAAAACCAACCAACGGCCTCAATGGTTTAAGAAGCAAACTTCCTCAAACTTCACAAAATTCAACAAAGAGCTTCTAAACAAAATGTAAATGTAAAGCTGAAAAGAAAAACCAAATCCCTGCTCCAAGCAAACAAAACATGAATGCTAGGAAGGTGTGGATTCCAAAAGAAATGGTTTCATGTTTTGAAAATCTGAATAGTTTGATGGGACCCAAATTTGGTTGGGTTCCAAACACAATTGCTTAATTACTTGTGTAGGAATGTCTTGCAGCCATGCATAATAGGTGGTACCTTGATAGCGGCTGTTCAAGACACATGATTGGAGACAAAACAAAATTTTGTCTCTTGGAGGAAAAGGAAAGAGGATACGTCACATTTGGAGGGAACAACAAAGGAAAAATCATTGGAATAGGTAATGTAGGTAAGAATCTCTCCAACTCCATTGGAAATGTGTTGTTAGTTGAAGGATTGAAATATAACTTGCTCAGCATAAGTCAATTATGTGATAAAGGTCACAAAGTGTTGTTTGATTCTCATGAATGTAAAATCCTTGAACGAAAATCTGACAAGGTAAAATTTTCTGGCAAGAGAGTCAACAATGTTTACATGATTGACTTAGATGATCCTGCTTATTCAAACATTTGTCTTGCTGCACCAAAATCTGAAATTGCATGGTTATGGCATCGTAGACTATGACATGCTAGCTACAATGTCTTACATAAATTGTTAAAGCATTCAATGGTGAAAGGGTTACCTGAATTATCATTTAAACAAGAAAACAAGTTGTGTGATACATGTGCCCTAGGTAAACAAACAAGAAAATCTTTCAAGGGAAGATCTGAAAATACATCATCCAAACCACTGAAGCTAATTCATATGGACCTGTTTGGATCAACCAGAACTACTAGCTTAAGTGGTAGAAAATATGGATACGTCTTGGTGGATGACTTTTTTAGGTTCACATGGGTTTTCTTTCTCACACATAAAAATGATGCTTTTGATGAGTTTCAGGCACTCTACATGAAGATAAACCAGGACGGTGAGTTTAAAATTTCTATGATTCAATCTGATCATGGTGGTGAATTTGAAAATGCTGACTTCTATAATCTTTGCAGGGCTGAAGGCATTTCACACCGATTTTCTTCACCAAGAACTCCGGAGCAAAACGGTGTAGTTGAAAGGAGGAACCGAACACTTATAGAGATGGCAAGAACAATGCTTGCCGAATGGCAACTCCCAAGGAAATTTTGGGCTGAGGCGATAAACTCAGCATGTTACATTATCAACCGCTCTATGGTAAGGCCACACACCAAAAAGACTCCTTATGAGTTGCTGAAAGGTAAAAAGCCCTATCTCTCACATATCAAAGTGTTTGGGTCAAAATGCTTCATCCACAACAATGATAAAAGAGACTTAGATAAATTCGAGCCCAAGAGCGATGAAGGTATATTCCTTGGATATTCTGATAGATCTAGGGCTTATAGAATTTATAATGTCAAGAGTCAAACAGTGGAAGAAACACCCCATATTTCCTTTGATGAATATCACGATGATTCTAACAATGATAACTCTTGCAAAAAAAATGATGAAGATAGGGAATTCCTAAGCATGAAGGAAAAGAATGATCCTCCATAAGAAGAAACAAGAGAAGATGGTGACCTAGCTAAATCAAGCAATGCAAGGGATCAAGCTCCAGGAGAAGGTAATGATTCTACAAATATTAGAATTCTTAAGGATCATCCTTTAGAAAACGTCAATGGCAGCTTGAATGACCCACCTAGAACAAGGTCACATTTAAAGATTGTGGAAGAATTAGATCAACTTGCTCTTGTCTCTCAGCATGAACCCAAAAATATTGATGAAGCACTAAAAGATGAAAACTAGATAAATTCAATGCAAGACGAGTTGAACCAGTTTGAAAGAAACAAAGTTTGGCATCTTGTTCCTAGACCATCATCACAATCTGTCATAGGCACTAAATGGGTTTTTAGGAGCAAATTAAGTGAGGATGGCAAGATAATAAGAAACAAGACTAGATTGGTGGCTCAAGGGTACAATCAGGAATTTGGGGTAGACTTTGATGAATCTTATGCCCCAGTTGCTAGACTCGAAGTCATTAGAATTTTACTTGCCTTTGCATACTCCCTTAGAATAAAGCTGTACCAAATGGATGTGAAAAGTGCTTTCTTGAATGGCTTGATCAAAGAAGAAGTCTATGTTGAGCAGCCCCCTGGCTTTGAAAATTATAACCATGCAGATTTTGTATACAAGTTAGACAGGGCACTTTATGGACTTAAGCATGTACCAAGAGCTTGGTATGAGAGACTAATCTCGTTCCTCATTGAAAAAGGGTACACACGAGGTAAGGTAGATCAAACACTTTTCACCAAGAAGCAAGGTAAGAATATCTTGATCGTTCAAATTTATGTTGATGATATTGTGTTTGGTTCTACTAAATCGGAAATGTGTGAGGAATTTGCTAATCTCATGACTAGCGAATTTGAGATGAGCCTAATGGGAGAACTCTAATTCTTTCTCGGTTTGCAGGTCAACCAAGGACAAGATGGTTGCTTCATAAGTCAAGCCAAATACATCAAGGAGCTGCTGAAAGGATTTGACATGATGAAAAGTAAAATCATTGCAACTCTTATGAGCACCACAACATCACTGGATTCGGATGAAAATGATAAATTAGTGGATACAAAGATCTATAGAGGTATGATCGGCTCTTTGCTTTACTTGACTGCATCCCGACCAGATATCCAGTTTAGTGTAAGCCTTTGTGCTAGATTTCAAGCTAGTCCTAGAGAATCCCACTTGACTGCCGTCAAACGTATCCTTAGATATCTTGCCGGCACTCAAGATTTGAGATTGTGATATCCGTCATCATGTGACTTATCTCTTATATCTTATTCGGATGCGGACTACGCTGGAAGTAAGCTGGATCGCAAAAGTACTAGTGGCTATTGCCAGTTTCTGGGCGGGTGTTTAGTTTCTTGGACCTCCAAGAAACAACACTCGGTTACCCTCTCAACCGTAGAGGCAGAATATGTTGCTACAGGGAGCTGTGGCACCCAAGTGTTGTGGATTAAACACCAACTCCAAAACTACTTGGTGGATCTTGGTTTTGTCCCGATTCTGTGTGATAACACGAGTGCTATCAACCTTGCAAAAAATCCAGTCCTGCACTTTAGGACTAAGCATATTGAGATTAGACATCACTTCATTGGAGATGAGGTCGGTAAGAAAAATTTTGAACTGCATTTTGATGATACTCTAAATCAAATTACTGATATTTTCACCAAGCCCTTGTGTAATGACAGGTTTTCAACACTCAGAAGGGAGTTTGGTCTTTGCCGACCTTAGGCCAATAAAAATTGAAATGATGATTTTGTTCAATTTAGTTGTGTATTTTTTTACAGATTTGTGTCCATGCATTGTTTATATATATATATATATATATATATATATGTCATTTTGCATATGGTGTCGCATTGCATGTAGTCATGATGCATAATAAAGATTGAATTCATGTTCACGATGCCTTGCATGGTTGGTGTAGCATCATTCTTGCATGGCCATGGTATATCAAATGTTGATGTATGGAAGGGCAGGTTATGCTTGCCTAGAAGCACTCAATATGCGTGAGGTTTCACCTCCGCCAAGTACCATACGTCACTGTCGCATATAGGCCATATAATAAGGGGGAGTTGTCTCTTTGCAGCATTCATGCATATGTTTCATCTTCATTCTGTTGCATTTAATAAGTGTACAACCATGCGTTGGGTCATGCATTTCATGTCTGCTAAATTCATGTTTGATCAGGTCAACCCCTGCATGGTTCTAGTCAACCTCTCCTTGACATTCGTCATTCCACTTGATTGCAAATATAACTCCTTGAGTGCATTCACTGCATATCCTTAGGGGGAGTCCTGCTGCTATTCTTACTCTCTTGCAATCTGAACTTCATGGCTTATAGTCTGAATATGAGATCATGAGACCGACAGAACTATGGCGTAAGAGCTTTCTATTATATGCCCTGATGATTATCCATCCAATGAAAATGGTTCAGATTTAATGATTTACTTGAAGTTCAAAAATATTTATTCTGAAATCATCTATGTTCTGTGGTTTTAATAGACCTTAACTAGAGATTGCATATTGTGCTTTGCATGACTATCCTGATATCTGAAAATTTAAAATTCATGACCATCTTGGTGATACACTCAGGCTTCGTATTATTCTTAAACATCTTGATGAGCTGGAATTCCTAAAAATCAATTTGACAGAGTAATGATATTGTTGCACGGAGAAATATGCCACGTCATCAAATCAAGTGACGAATGATATGTCATGATGTGCCTCTATTATCTCTGTCTTAATTATATTGGAATCTAGGCAGAGCACTGGCATAATTGTTGAGAAATATATCTTCTCATCAAAGAAATGAGATCGGATATGTTATGACGTGACGTTGCTATCTCTGTTCAATCTGCAGCATAACCGTCAGTCTTGCCAAATATCTAGGGATACTGACGTCTAAACAACGTGTATTCTTACGGCTAGGAGGCATGTACTAGACTTGATTGCTCGTAAAATATGAGTCATGTGCCTTCAAATTCAAAAGATATTGAAAATCAAATTTGTTGAACTCATAAAATTCCATGCTGTAGTCATGATTGTTTAGCCTCAATACTAGTTTTTGTGTTATTCCTTTTGTAGTTATTGAATATGGATATATAAGACATGGGAAGGTTAAACACTGCCATGATATGCACCTTTGGTTCATTTCTATTAAATCTTGGATGTAGCTACTTTTCGAACTCTGTTGATGATCTCGGATTTCATTACCTTTGAACCATATATGTTGCTCGCGGTATGTTTCAGGTTTGCATACAATGGTTTGCTCTCCACTCTCACTCAAATCTGGTCTCTCAGACATTTGTCGCCTTCTCTAACTTATCCCTCCTTTTTGCTGCTGTCAAAGGGGGAGAGAATATTTTGTTGTGAGTCGTCCCTTGCTTGGTGAGTTGTCATTGGGGGATGAGTGAATTGTGTACGGGGGAGAGTCCAAGGGGGAGAATCCTGTGTGTGCTTTGTGTATCTCCTATGTGTATGTGATGGGATTTGTATAATTGCATAACATTCATATCTGCATTCATAATTCTATTCACATGCTATTATTATCATGGATCTTGAGCTGCATATGTTGCATTTGTTATGACTTTTGCCATTTTAAATATTACTATCATATAATGACTCATAGTGTTGTCATCATCAAAAAGGGGGAGAATGTTGTGCCCATGTGTTCATTTGCGTCTTCCTGTGGTTTGGGTCAATCGACATCATCTTGTGGTCATTTAAGTTATTGAATATTCTTGGTTTTGATAATAGCTAAACACTATAAGTCATTATTATTTTAACTCTCATATGACTGACATACGTGCTGTTTTGTTCATAACAGATATGCCAATTAATTGCCAAGGAATGAAGTGGAGATGGCAAATGTGAAAGCTCAATGTTGCGCCCTCGCACGCGCATCGACCTGCGCGGTCAGGTCAGCGCCCCTTGCAGGGGTTTCCGGGGGCGGAGCCCCCGGAACAAATTTTTGATTATAGGAGCAATATAATCAATAGAAATCTTCAAGACTGTCAAGGGTGATGCCACAGACATGAACGGGCTACTAAAGTAGTCAAGCGATGGAGCTAAAGCAGTTAACGGACCGACCCGGGAAAGCCCGGGGTCTACCCAGCTGGCGATCGACCGCCAGCACAGGGGCGGTCGAACGCCCCAGCCAGCAGCTCCCAGTCTGCACGAGTCTCAGTGGCGGTTGACCGCCAGCCAGTAGCGGTCGACCGGAATTCTCAGGGACCACCCGTTTGCAGGTTTCTCAGTAGCGGTCGACCGCCAGAAGCTGCAGGTCGACCGCCTGCCCCGAGCCTTTAATGTTGACTTTGTTTTCCACTTTGAGAAGAGCCCCTTTCCTTGTATTTGTTTAACCCCAAAGTCATCCAATCTTCCATAGATTGTGGATCTGGTCTGGGGGATGTCTAAGGACCAATCAAAGGTTATAAAACACATGTAAGAGGGTTAGAAACCCTAGTTGATCATTTGTGAATCCAAGGGAGATCAAAGGAGGCTACAAGGGTGAGAGGAGTTCGAGTACTGTAGCTGTGAACAGTACTCCGGGAAGAAGTTCTTCATCCATTCAAGGGATTCAAGCCTAGATCTGAAGCCATCTCAACCTCCAAGGAAGCAAGAAGCAATCAAGGCTCTCAAGGGTGATCTAAACTGCATCAAACTCTTCATCAACTCAAGGAGATCAAAAGGAAGATCAAAGCTACATCCATAGTCTTCTTCATCAACTCAAGGAAGATCATCGTTCAAGGAAGAAGACACCATTGAAGCATCCAACTCAAGCTCCAGCAATCTCAGACAAGATTTTTCTTCTTGAGCATATTCTCTATCTTGTTTGATGATTGAGTGTTTTCATATTTGTTCTTTTTCATTTCATACAAACGATTGAAACTGAAGATCGTCCCTACCGGTGGTTAGTAGGAAGGCAATCGAAAGTTGTCCGATTTGCGGTGTTGACGTCTCTACCGGTGGTTAGTAGGAAGGCAATCGATGGTCTTTCCGATTTGCGGTTCAGTGCGAGGCACTAGTGGAGCCTCACCGGATTTGGTGAGGGGTGGACGTAGGACTGGGGATTCAGTTCGAACCACCTTAAAATCCTTTGTGTTGTGATTTGATTGTGCGATTGATATGTTTTAGATGCATGCTTAGGTTCAATCTCCATATTGTGAAATCATATTTCTAAGCAAATCATTTTATACATCGCTAAGCTAGTTGTATTCCGCTGCAATTATTTTTAACTAGCCTTATAGAGGGTTGTATTGAGAAAAGAGGGGCAGATCTATTCATCCCTCCCCTCTAGATCCGCTGTCCACTACACAACACATCTCTCTCTCAAATACGATTTGACCCATGGAATATTGGTGCCCCTTGTAGGCTAGCCGTCGGGGTCTTCCATCCATTTGGGTCTGCCGGCCGCCGTTGTGCCACCCGGTATTAAGGAGCTTACTACATCCGTGGATATGCCTCCGCTTTCCCCTTGCAACCCTCTAGAGATGGGGAGGTGCTGCCAAAATTTCATCAGATATGTTTGACTGTTTGCTCTCTCAGTTTGGGATTAATAAGACACGATTTTGAACCATTGAACTTCCGTGCTCGAGTATGAACCTCGCACGAGTCTCAACCTTGTCTCAAGGGCATCCTGGACCTCAATTCACTCATCAATTAACCTAATGCATCTTAATAAACTAAATAAACTCAAAAATACTCAAAAATACCTCAAAAATTGACTAATCCGGCGCGGTCCTAATCTGGCATGCCCTAATACGACGCGGTACCCCCCCCCCCCCGCGCCGGAATAGCTTTACACTCAAATCTCCTGATTTTTATTTGGCCGACACCCGGCGCGCCCTAATCCAGCACGCCCTAGGCGGGGCACGATGGTTAAGGCTTTCTCCCCCACCGCGCCATTTCAACCCCTATTCCTACGCTATCCCGCGCCGTATAACCCCTATACCTATGCTACCCCGCGCCGGTTTTGAATAAAGAATGCATCTTTCGCATCGTTTCAACTCCTCTCGTTCTCGAGTCAACTTTCGCCTCCCACGGCTTGTGTCAGTCAACGTAATTAACCATAAATCAAATAAAAAAAAGGGAAACTCTTCGAGTTGAAATGACATGTCATCATGCATTGGCTAGTTCATGCATTAAATATAGATATGCATTCTTATGTGCTTTGTTAGTGCATGCTTGCCTGAATGAGACCTCGATATATCAAATGGTCTTGACGGAAGGTCAGGTCACGCCCGACCGGAAGTCTTGGCTATGCGCGATAGTGGTCTCCGGACCTACGTCCTCCGCCGTGTATCGAAGGCTCGAACTTAATGAACTATGTCTGCTCTACATGATTAAAAAAATGATCAATGGATCATTCCATGCGGTCTTGAAGGCTTCACATCATATGCATTCTCTTGCATTCTATTTCAGCCTCGGACGGCTCGTTATCTTGGCAATTAATTAGAGGTTTTCCTTCTTATTGGAGGATGTAATTAACGCCATAGCCTTTATGGTATGGTGGACTTTCGGTCCCGACACGAACTTCACTCTCGCCCGACCTGGGTCAGATTGCGCGCATAATAAACCCGTCACCTAGTGACTGGCACGCTGAACGCAAATAAACATGTAATACATAAACCAAATAAATCAACCATAATATAGAATAAGAATAATAATAAATAAAATCTCATCCCCACAGATGGCCGCAGCCAATTTAGCCAGAGCATCTGCCTGAGCGTTGCTGCTTCTGGGAACATGATATATTTCAAAGAAATAGAACTTCTGGGTGAGTCTGGTGACGGCGGCGTGGTATGGAACTAACTCCTATTTCCGCATGTCGTAAATGAAAAGGACTTATTGGACTACGAGCTGGGAGTCCCCGTAGGCTTTAAGGCACTTGATGCCCATGTCGAGAGCCATCTGGAGCCCGATGATTAGAGCTTCATACTCGGCTTCATTATTGGTCAGGGATTTCATGAGAGCGCATGAGTTGTACAAAACTCTGCCCTGAGGGGTCAAGAAGATGATGTCGGCACCTGCCATAACGGCTGGACTTTGATTACTCCGGGTAATCCCTCGGGAAGCACCATCGGAGTAGAGCTCCCAGCAAGGTACATTGGCTGTGAGGGTGTCTTGCTGCCAGTAATGCAAGATATATCCGCACTATTCAACTGGTTGTTGTGATTGGACAGCAAGGGACTCCTCGTTAGGGAGCTCCGTGTTGAGAGGTGAGTCGTCCGGTACTGGATGGGCTATCAAGAATTCAGCCATGCCCTGTCCCTTGATTGCTTTTCCTGGGACGTAAGTAATATCGTACTCCATCAGCAGGAGAGCCCATTTTCTCAGTCGGCCTGAGAGGATGGACGTCTAAGGAGATATTTGAGTGGGTCGTGCTTAGATATAAGCTCAACCCAATGGGCTAAGAGGTAGTGCCGCAGCTTCTTGGCGGAAAACACCAGAGCTAAGCAAACTTTCTCCATGGGGGAGTAGCGATACTCAGCATCGATTAGTTTCCGGCTGAGGTAGTAGAGCGGCTGTTCTTTACCCCCCTCATTGATCTGTGCCAACAGGGCTCATAATGAAGCGTCCATGGCAGCGATGTAGAGTATAAGGGATTTGCCCTTGACTGGTGCCCCCAAGACTGGGGGAGTAAGGAGGTACTCCTTGATTTACTCGAAAGCAGTCTGGCATTCTGGGTCCCATATAAATGAGGCATCTTTATTCATCAGTTTGTTTAAAGGCGCACATCGGCCAGAGAGATTCGAGATGAACCTCCGAATGTAGGTCAGTCTTCCTTGAAAGGACCTGAGCTCGGTAAGGTTCTTGGGTGGTAGAAGCTCCCGGATCGCTTTGATCTTGCAGGGGTCCACCTCAATTCCTTGGTATCTGACGACGAAGCCGAGAAACTTGCCGCTGGATACGCCAAAGGTGCATTTCATAGGGTTCATCTTGAGCCCATATTGTTGGAGTCGATTGAAGACTTGGCGCAGATCATGTAGATGGTCTTCTCGCCTTTTACTCTTGCTGACGAGGTCATTGACATGGCATTCGACGATGTTGTGCAACATCTCATCGAATATTTTGGTCATAGCCCTTTGGTAAGTAGTGCCAGCATTCTTCAAACCGAAGGGCATGTGCTTATAGTTAAAAATCCCTTTGGGGGATCGGAAGGCAGTGTGATTCTTATCTTTGAGGGATATCCGGATCTGGTTATAACCGGATGACCCATCCATGAAAGACAAGGCTTCATGTCTGGTGGTCATATCGACCATGGTTTCTGTGATTGGGACTGAGAAGTCATCCTTCGGACAGGCTTTGTTGAGGTCTCGAAAGTCGACGCAGATGCGGACTTGACCATTCTTCTCTTTTACTGGGACTATGTTGGCGAGCCAGATCGGGTAGATGCACGGCTCGATGAAGTTGACCTCCCCCACTTTGTTGGCTTCGGCTGAAACTTGGAGTTCCAACTAATGGTGCATGCGTCGCTGTGGCTGTTTGACTGGAGTAGCTGAGGGAGAAATAGCTAGCTCGTGCTCCACTATGGCAGGGTCTAGCCATGGCATCTCCTTGTATGTCCAGGCGAAGCAGTCTTTGTATTTGTGCAGGAGTTGCTTGTAATCCTGCCTTTCTGCTTCGGTGAGGAGAGCGCTGAAGAATGTTGGCTGGTGGGCTTCATCTTCACCCAAGTTGATTTTGACGAGTTCATCAACGGTTGCTTGGCCACCATCCTCCAGCTCGGGAGGAGCGGTTTGAAAGTCGATGAAATCCTCATCATAGGTGTCGGCTTCGTGTATTTCTTGATTTTCGAAGCCATTGGTTGACGTCGATGGGACTGGAAAATTGTTGTTGCTGGACTCCATCAAGGATTGTTCTGGACCGCTAGCTTCTTGCCAGCGGTTGTCGACTGGTGCCGCTGAGGTTTCTCTGGGGTTGCCTGCTAAAGCTGACGACCCGTCGCGACTAATGTTTCGGATACCTCCCTCATCAGGAGAGACTGTTGAACTGAGTCCTTCGATAGGCTGAGTGGTAGGAGGAGCTTCTTCGGTCCTGATATCCTCACAGGGAGGCGAGGAAGACTCCTCGACTGCTTGGAATGGAGTGCTGGCTTTGACGGTGATCGAGATCAGGATCTCCTCTTCCTCGTCCCCGGAGCTGTCAAATTTTGCCTCGACTTTAGCCTGGTCGTTGACTGGCTGTGTCAAGCCTATGACGTTGATCGTGTAGTGGACACGGAAGTCTGGGTCTTGGTCGTAGCCAAGTCCCCTGGTATCCTTATGAAAGGATGGGGGTTGCCCCCGGACTTGGGAAGGGGTACACAGCTGGCGGAAGTACCTTCACTGTGCGGAACCTTGCCATTGGGGAATGTGTTGCTTCAGGCACATCTCCCGAATGTGTGGTGGCAGGTCGTCCAGTACTTGGACTGCTTCAGGGGTATCATCGGCTCGTTTAGACAAATCGAAGTCATCGTCTGGTGGGGCTTGAGGGACCATGTCTGTTAGGGTGCAAGGCACGAATTCAGAGGGGGGGTGAATGAATCCCCGATCAAAAAACTATTGCGGAATTAAAATCTAGGTTAGGCTGAACAAATTAAATGCTCTCCAGAGACAGGAAGATGATAATCAAATAATAGATGCAGAGTTAATAGCTCATACTAAATCGTAACTCTACCAGACACAATATCGAATGCCAAGCGAGCATACAAACTGACATATTGTAGAACACACTAGCAGACCTTCAAGCTCCGAATAGCACGCAATCTCCGCAGACTAGAACTACGCAAACCAGACTCACTTAGCAATACATATAATGCTCAAGGCCACTTCAGATAGAAACAAGAATGCACAGACAACCTGTAAAGGAAGTAGAAGACAAGGGGCAAATACACAAGGCAAACCACGACACAGTAGATTTTTAGGTGGTTCGGCGTGCAACCCACAGACCTACATCCACCCCTCACTCCAAACCGGAGTGAGGCTTCCCGTGCCAAAGCAAGAAGCAGACTCAGTCTGCAACAACCGCTGCCTTACAGCTTGACCTAGAGGAACACTCTCCTCTCTTCCTCCAACCCGAAGGGGAACCACTAGTGACACCCCGTCACTAGCAACTGGAGACACAGTCTCCCTTCCTCTGATACCCAGAGGGAAACCACAAGTGACACCCTGTCACTTGCAACCCGGAGGACCAATCCTCCCCTCCTCCAAACCGGAGGGAAACCCACAAGTAGCACACCACTACTTGCAATCGGAGACTACGTCTCCCTTCTCCTGAGTCCACAGGAGAAACCCCGACCTCAAGCCAAAGGATCGGAAAACACTAATGGAGAATGGGAAGAACAAACGAAAAACAAAAACAGAAACAAAAGGGAAAACAACTGTAGCTCCAAAGAGCAATTTCAACATAAGTCTTCAGGGAACGCTCCCTCTTCTCTTCTTCTCAGCATCTGGCTCTCTCTTTACTTCTCAGCTCTCACTCTCTCTCTTCACTTCGCAGCTCTTCTCGCTTTCTCTTCACTACTCAGCTCTCTCACTCTCTCTGGACTTCTTATTCTTCTCAGCTATCTCTTCTTTTCTTCTTTTGGCTTTCTTCTCTGGTGGCTGCTCTTTCTTTTTCTTTCTTGCGCCTCACCCTTCTTCTCTTCTGGTTGCTCTTCTTTCTATCTGGCGGCCTGTTTTCTTGAAGGACAACATAGCCTTATATATAGCAGAGCCTCCTTATGGATAAGACAGAAAAACCTACTGAAATCCCACTGGTCCACGTGGCAGGGATGAGAATGTTCCTCTTGTCATTATGCCTTGGATCACGTGCCCGCCTCCATCCTTCTGGGAACATGTGCCTGCTTCAGTTGGAGCTCACGTGATTCTTTAACCCTGTCAGTCACAAGAGAGGCATTTCGTCAAACACTTTGGGGTCAGTCATTTTGAAATGTGCACAGATCCAATACATGCTCCGACGTGTATATGCTCAAGGTGCAACTAGCATAGACCTGAGTTCAGTTGGCACCGAGCTCAGTAGCTAGTCACGACCCAATAATGCATGAAGCTAATAAGTGCACGGACCTTGCTATGCAGAATGCAAAGACTTGCACCGACCTAATGTGCTGGTAACATAGACATGCACCGACCAACATTGCACCGATCGTGTCCTTGTGCTAGTAAAGGCATTGCACCGACTGTGTGTGTGCATTAGACATCGCATAAGACGCAGACTGCACCGACTGTGTGAATGCCTTAGGCATATATATGCATGGACCAGGTATGTGTGTGAGACGCAAAATGAGATGCACATATGCACTGACTTGAGTGTGGTGAAGCAAAGATATGCCCAGACCTAACGATGGTGATGGGGTGACTAGCACTAACCTTAGTATGCCTTAGACAAAACTAGCACCAACCGTGTATAGGCCTTAGCCAAGGACATGTAGCGCCGCTAGCACCGACCTTGTATAGCACATAGGGCTGCAAAAGCTGCACCGACCTTGTTATGAGACCTACACCTACGCTTAAGCAAAAGATGCACCGACCTAGTGACAAAGCACTGGAATGTGCACTGACTTTATGCTCGCAGTAAACTATATGCACCGACCTTCATGCGTGCGCATAACATATTGTGCACCGACTTGTGCTCACTTGCAGCAAGCCTGCACCGACCCTATATGCGTGCATGTAAAAACATGCACCGACTATATATGCCCCGGCTCAGTTATGTGTAGACTAAGACATGCACAAACTTTATATGCAACAACCAGTAACATGCACCGACCTAAGCTGAATGTGCTACAGTGCATGCACAGACCTGAATATGCATGTGCACAGACTTGAACAGTGTATGCACAGACTTGCATTATGCATACGCAAACATGCACCGACTATGAGTATGATGGATGGTGCAATTAGCACCGACCTGGTTATGCTGGATGGTGCAACTAGCACCGACTTGATGCATGGTTCTGTATACTAACACCGACTAACATCGACCTAAGTATGTGCATATGACTTATCAAACCTGAGAGAACTTTGTGCACATAACCTATTCGATGAAATGACTGTGCATGCAATCTGATGAGGTTCTATGCAGCATGAGAGTGCATAAATATGAAAATGCACATCATGCAAATGATCATTAAATTCAATGTACAAAACATCAATGCACAGCAATCAAACCTCATTAATGCACAGTGCAATGCCTAAATGCATAATCATATGCATATTGCAAACACATGATGACGTATAGTGTTTCCTATCATCAAAACCACAGGGACACAACAATCTCTCCCTTTTTGATGATTGCAACACTATGAGTCATGAAAATAAAGCAAGATGCTGACAGACAGACAAACTATTCTCTCCCTTTGACTTCATCAAAAATAAAATAGTTTGATAAGATAAATGGCAAACATGCATGCATGAAAAATAGTTTACCAAACGAGCCTAAACAGCCAGATAAGAACATGCACAACATGTATCGCTACTCTCCCTGAAAATGTGAGGTGAAAAGAAGAAAGAATACGGTATGATGAAGGACAGCCAAGAAGAAGTGTCAAGTAGATTAATCTTCCCCTTAATGCCAGAAACATGCTGATGTGACAATTTCCCTCTTTGACAAAGTAGAGGGATTGGAGTGGAAGAAGTGATAAGCATCTATCAGTAAAAACACAGGGGCAATCAAGGATAAGTTCTGGTCATGATGAATTTTATCAATAATCAAATGGCAGTGAGCAAAAGAATTCCAAATAAGCTTCAAACACATGAGTAATTCAATAAGATTTTCAAGGAGATATCAATTTCATAAATCCAAAATTGAATTTTTCAGAGTCTTCTATTATAAGGGCTTATGAATGAACTTTATTAATCAGCATAGTTTAAACATGATGTATGCAAAGTTTACCAATATAATTCTATATTTATATCTGAAATCACGGTTTAATAAAAGTGAACCAAGCCCTCATATTTATATCTTGATTAACCTCTAGTTTTCTTACACAATCAAATTCAATGACTTCTTTCGGAATTACATTCACCAGTATTGAGTTCAAACAATTATGAAGCCATATGATTTTGTCTAGGGTTATAACAATTTATCTTTTGCATAAATATTTAAATATTGCAATTTGTTCAACAAAAATTTTCATGCTACTAATTTCAAGAGCACTCTAGTTCAGTGCACACCTTGTAACTGGAGGATATACGTTGATTAGACGCCAATATCCCTGAGCACTTAGTGTGACTAACAATCATGCTTTATAATTAACAGAGTTAACATTTACACCTCATGACATACCTCAACTCATTTCCTTGATGAGTGATATGTGTTTCTCAGTGTGCACGCCATTGCTCTGCCAAATTATCAATCATTTTGTTTAAGCAGAGTTAACTATGGCACCTCATGACACAGTCCTTTTGACATGGTTTCTCAGTGACCAAAGTCATTGCTCTGACAACTATTTACCCTTTAGACATTCTAGAAAACTCATTTGTTTCAAAACAATACTAATTTCATGTACTTCAACCAAATAAAGCCATGTATTCAACAGTTCAGATTTCAAAAGATTTTACAAGACACAACATGAAACATTTGGTTAAAGTTTATTAAAACATGATTCAGATATTTTTCAGGATATTCAGAACCAAACTCAATGAATACATTAACCTTAAACCATTATGATCTTTTTGAACATTCATAAACCTGTATATTAGAAGATTCCTTGTTGACGAGATTTTCAGATTTATGGTCATGATATACAGATTGGAATCCTTTCAATTTTCAGGTCAAGGAGGTCTGAGAGCAACCTCTTTTCAATAGAAGCAGCAGTAAGAACATGCATCAAATGTGAGAGTATATGAAGTTCATACATATTGCAGAGATGGCCAAAAGTGCATCAGGCAAATGTAAAAGCAACAATAGATTTCAGACTCAAGAAGAGTATCTGTTTCAAGTGAATTTAGAACAATTAGAAAGAAGTGATACACGCTAATGCCAGTTGGTGATGAATGTTGCAAGAGAAGCAGAAGTTGCAAAATGAGTGAAGATATGGCTCGACAAAAAGGGTATTGGTTGACTGAATGAGCAATTCAGGTTAACCAAATAGGATATAAAGTAAATGGATGAATAGCCATGCATTTCAAAAGATTTATTTATATGCTCCCCTTGACTTGATGCACTGAAACAACCTTTTTGGTGTTTTCAAAATTAATCGAATGCAATCAACTCATGTATGCAAATGCACTGACTCCCCTTAACAGTATGCCATATGAGATACTCTCAATGCAGCATATGCAATGACAATTATGCAGGGAGTTTGATGAGTTATGCTCATGGACATTTAGATTGATCTATGTGCAGTTTTGACCAATGGTACTGGGTAGAGGACTTGGTCTAAAAACCACCTCATACATAGTAAGAACCTCTAGACAAATTGTATTTGCCCTTTAGTAACTTACCATTTGATATACCATGTTGATCATGCATGACACTTTCGACTGAACAGATTTAACATGATATGCAGTTAAAGCAGATTTCTAAGAACTTCAATTGAACAAATGTTAAAGGTGTAGAACATTACCTGAATGGGGTTTTACCAACTTGGGTGCCTTGGTTTATTTACCCCCTTTTATTCTCCATCCCAAGGCACTCCTGCAAATAGCATCTCATTTTGCATTCATAGGAGCCCAAGTCTCCTTGGGTCCTTTAGTGACAGTAGCACCTCTGAATGGTGCTCTCCTCATTTTCAACACTTGAAAATCATCAAACCTCATCAAATAGCAGTTAGACATGGAATGTCCTAACTGTCCACAGTAATAATATGAAATAACATATTTTAAATTCTTTTTATGCACATTATTTATAAGCATGGAATCTTTGTGCATTAACATGAAAATTTCTGTTATTTGCATGGACGTTTTATTTTCCATAACCTGCCAACCAGCATTCAGAAGCTCGGTGGCTAGGTTTTTCACAATCAAAGCATCCAATATATTTTTCCTTAGACACAAATTTGTTTCTGCCAAAATCAATTTTGTTTACAGGGAATTTAACAAACTTAGAATTAAGTTTCTTTCCCTAAATATGCCAACAGTCCTGGACTGTGTGGCCATACTTCCCACATTCAAAACAGGAAGAGAAATTTCTTCTCTTAATCACTGACCAGCACTCACTAGCCAGATGGCCTGGCTTCTAACAGTTGGAACACATAGAAGATTTTCCTTTGAAAGCAAATTTATCTTTACCAAAGGCATTCTGTTTTGCAGGGAATCTAACATGTTTAGAATTAACCCTTCCCTGGGCATGCCAACAATGGGCAACAATGTGACCCATCTTGCCACAATGAAAACAATGACTTTTCTTATTTTGAAATGCATGAGTTTGTTTTAGAACATGGGATTTAGCATTTAAGTTCCGAGCATGCATTGTGTTGGCATTTAGATCATCCTTTTCATCAATTTGCAGTCATTCATCAAATGGCTGAGCCTACCACAATAATGACACAAAATTCTCTTCTTGTGTGCATGAATATGTGTGTTGGTGTTGTGGACAACATGCACATTTTTAACATGAGTGTGTGTAGGCTTGTTCTGCAAATTTCCATTTCCTTCAGCTTTTTCAGTAGGTTTCTGACTTTTCTGAATAGTAGCTAGATTTAGATTTTTCTGTGCAGTGAACTAAAAAACCAATGGAGTTTTGATGCTGGTTTGATCTGAGCTACTTACAAATGATGTATGAATTTTGTTTCCAAAGCTCTTCTTATTTACTGGATTATACCCCAGCCTCTCTTTCTGAAAATTCACTTTCATCCCGAGCAGTTTATCTAAATTATCTTGACCTTCAACAAATCTAGATAAAGAATTATTTAGGTCCTTAATCTCATCTTCCAGGGATGCAATATGTAATTCATAGCCAGCAATTTCTTATTCACTGCAATTCACACACTCATTTAGCACTTTGTTTGCAGTTTTATAGTTCTCAACTTCTTGTTCCAGATTATGCAGTTTTTCAGACTCTTTTATATAGACAGATTTTCCTTTTTCTAGGACAAGAAGTCTCTCTAACATAGCAGTGTTCAACTACTTCACTTTTTCAATCTCTTTAATCAATTTGTCATTTTCTGATTTCAGATTTTCAGTTTCTTCAACACAACTTTTATCAATTTTTATTGAGTTCATTTTCTCATTCAACTCTTCTTCTATCTGTTCAAACTCCAAAATCTTGTTTAACAGATCTTGGTTTTCTTCCTTTAGGGAAATAGTTAAGTCCTTCTACCATTCTAAATCTGAGTGAAGTTTTTCATTTATTTCTTTCAGAAATGGACAGTCATTGCAGGCAGATTTAGCAAAGCATGTTGTTTCATCATTGACTTTTAGACACTATTTCCTAAGACATTCATTCTCAATTTTTAGGGTATTCAATTCACAGCTAACACATTCAAAATATTTTATTAATTTTTCATTCTGAACTAAATTATTGACATGAACCTGATCATCATCAATCAAGCTAAGTTTTTCTTTTAGTTCTGAAATTTCACGTACAAGTTCTTGATTATCCTCTTTAAATAAGCCAATTTGTTTCTTAAGCATTTCTTTTTCAGATTTCAACTGATCTAGTTCTGAAGCAGCAGAATCAAGATTGTTTAGTCATTTTCTGAAAATTTCATTCTTAGTTTTCAATGTCTCAATATTAATATTTTCAGAATTGGAGTTAGCAGCTTCATGCAATTTCTTCTTCAGGGATTTATTTTTCTTAGGCTGTTATACCTATCTAACAGATCAGCATAGGCATCCTCCCAGTCATCTATAGAGAAATTCTCAAAGGGGTTTACCTGATCATCGTTATCATCCTGATCATTGTTGTGATCACTGTCGTTTGCCATCATGCATTTGTCTTCGTTTCCTTTATCGGCGGTCTTCAGTCTATCCAATATCTCTCTTGTTGATCTACAATCATAAAAACAAGAATGGAATGCCCTGTTAGTAGCGGCCTTCATCATCTCCAAAGCTTTCTGGTTTTCAGCACACATAGATATATGATTATCAGTCCATTTAGAATTGTTCTTTGGTAATCTATGTGGACCATGTGAAATTAGCTTCCACGGATCTGGATCAACAGACTTAACAAACATACGCAAGTTAGTAAACCACAAATTAAAATCAATACCATTAAAAACCGGTGGATGACCCATAAGAAGGATTAAGGAACAGTCAGCCAAAAACAAGGAGCAACAAAAGGAATTAGCACCAAGGAGCACCAAGGATAACTGTAGATCATTGGATCTGTAGAACCAGTAACCCGCTCTGATACCAATTGTTAGGGTGCAAGGCACGGATTTAGAGGGGGGGTGAATGAATCCCCGTTCAAAAAACTATTGCGGAATTAAAATCTAGGTTAGGCTGAACAAATTAAATGCTCTCTAGAGACAAGAAGATGATAATCAAATAGTAGATGCAGAGTTAATAGCTCATACTAAATCGTAACTCTACCAGACACAATATCAAATGCCAAGCGAGCATACAAACTGACATATGGTAGAACACACTAGCAGACCTTCAAGCTCCGAATAGCACGCAATCTCCGCAGACTAGAACTACGCAAACCAGACTCACTTAGCAACACATATAATGCTCAAGGGTACTTCAGATAGAAACAAGAATGCTCAGACAACCTGTGAAGGAGGTAGAAGACAAGGGGCAAATGCACAAGGCAAATCACGACACAGCAGATTTTTAGGTGGTTCGGCCTACAACCCACAGACCTACATCCACCCCTCACTCCAAACAGGAGTGAGGCTTCCCGTGCCAAAGCAAGAAGCAAACTCAGTCTGCAACAACCGCTGCCTTACAGCTTGACCTAGAGGAACACTCTCCTCTCTTCCTCCAACCCGAAGGGGAACCACTAGTGACACCCCGTCACTAGCAACCAGAGACATAATCTACCTTCCTTTGATACCCAGAGGGAAACCACAAGTGACACCCTGTCACTTGCAACCCGGAGGACGAATCCTCCCTTCCTCCAAACTGAAGGGAAACCCTCAAGTAGCACACTACTACTTGCAATCAGAGACTACGTCTCCCTTCTCCTGAGTCCACAGGAGAAACCCCGACCTCAAGCCAAAGGATCGGAAAACACTAATGGAGAATGGGAAGAACAAATGAAACAAAAAATAGAAACAAAAGGGATAACAACTATAGCTCTGAAGCGCAATTTCAACATAAGTCTTCAGGGAACACTCCCTCTTCTCTTCTTCTCAGCATATGGCTCTCTCTTTACATCTTAGCTCTCTCTCTCTCTCTCTCTCTCTCTCTCTCTCTTCACTTCGCAGCTCTTCTCACTTTATCTTCACTACTCAGCTCTCTTGCTCTCTCTGGACTTCTTCTTCTTCTCAGTTATCTCTTCTTTTCTTCTTTTGGATTTCTTCTCTGGTGGCTGCTCTTTCTTTTTCTTTCTTGCGCCTCACCCTTCTTCTCTTCTGGTTGCTCTTCTTTCTATCTGGCGGCCTGTTTTCTTGAAGGACAACATAGCCTTATATATAGCAGAGCCTCCTTATGGATGAGACAGAAAAACCTACTGAAATCCCACTAGTCCACGTGGTAGGGATGAGAATGTTTCTCTTGTCATTATGCCTTGGATCACGTGCCCACCTCCAGCCTTCTGGGAACACGTGCATGCTTCAGTTGGAGCTCACGTGATTCTTTAATCCTGTCAGTCACAAGAGAGGCATTTCGTCAAACATTTTGGGGTCAGTCATTTCGAAATGTGCACAGATCCAATACATGCTCTGACGTGTATATGCTCAAGGTGCAACTAGCATATACCTGAGTTCAATTGGCACCGAGCTCAGTAGCTAGTCATGACCTAATAATGCATGAAGCTAATAAGTGCACGGACCTTGCTATGCAGAATGCAAAGACTTGCACCAACCTAATGTGCTGGTAACACAGACATGCACCGACCAACATTACACCGACCGTGTCCTTGTGCTAGTAAAGGCATTGCGCCGACCGTGTGTGTGCATTAGACGTAGCATGAGACGCAGACTGCACCGACCGTGTGAATGCCTTAGGCATATATATGCACGGACCAGGTATGTGCGTGAGACGCAAAATGAGACGCACATATGCACTGACTTGAGTGTGGTGAAGCAAAGATATGCACAGACTTAACTATGGTTATGGGGTGACTAGCACTGACCTTAGTATGCCTTAGACAAAACTAACACCGACCGTGTATAGGCCTTAGCCAAGGACATGCAGCGCCGCTAGCACCGACCTTGTATAGCACATAGTGTAGCAAAAGCTGCACCGACCTTATATGCACCGACCTTGTTATGAGACCTACACCTACGCTTAAGCAAAAGATACACCGACCTAGTGACAAAGCACTGGAATGTGCACCGACCCTATGCTTGCAGCAAACTATATGCACCGACCTTCATGCGTGCGCATAACATAATGTGCACCGACTTGTGCTCGCTTGCAGCAAGCCTGCACCGACCCTATGTGCATGCATGTAAAAACATGCACTGACTATATATGTATCGGCTCAGTTATGTGTAGACGAAGACATGCATAGACTTTATATGCAACAACCAGTAACATGCACTGACCTAAGCTGAATGTGCTACAATGCATGCATAGACCTGAATATGCATGTGCACAGACTTGAACAGTGTATGCACAGACTTGCATTATGCGTACGCAAACATGCACCGACTATGAGTATGATGGATGGTGCAACTAGCACCGACCTAGTTATGCTGGATGGTGCAACTAGCACCGACTTGATGCACGGTTCTATATACTAACACTGACTAACATCGACCTAAGTATGTGCATATGACTTATCAAACCTGAGAGAACTTTGTGCACATAACATGTTCGATGAAATGACTGTGCATGTAATCAGATGAGATTCTATGCAGCATGAGAGTGCATAAATTTGAAAATGCACATCATGCAACTGATCATTAAATTCAATGTACAAAACATCAATGCACAGCAATCAAACCTCATTAATGCACAGTGCAATGCCTAAATGCATAATCAGATGCATATTACAAACACATGATGACTTATAGTCTTTGTTATCAACAAAACCACAGGGACACAACAATGTCTCCTTTGTAGAAGACAATGGGCTTATCCATGTTAGCCTTCTTCTTGTTCCTGAGTTGTCATTTGTAGGTGACGACAAACGTTGTGAGCTGCTCAACCTTATGCTCTTTTGACGCACATGCGAGCTGGATACAGTCTGGTGGTAGGCATATGCTTTTGTCGATGGCTCGGCTAATAAGATTAGCCTCAAAGTCGATTTTGCGCCTCTTCGGGCGGTCTGGAGTTGACTTGGAGGTGAGGCGTAGCCAATGGAGCTTGGCCTTCTCCTCGTCAACGGAGAAGAGATCATCCTCATCTTCCTCTAAGATCCCGCGATTGCTTTTGCTCTTGATTACGGGGTATAGACTGATTCCCCCGAAGTAGAGCGCAGTATCGGCAAGATTACATTCTGCTGGAGTGAATGGCGACAGGTCTGCAAAGACCGTATGTTGTTCCCCATCCTAGGCATACTTGATGCATTGATGGAGAGTTGACAGTACGACACAGTTTTCATGCAGCCAGGGTCTGCCCAGTAGCACTTTATAGGATGTGTTGGCATCGATGATGTGAAATGTTAGCTTGGAGGCGAAATCATCGAGCACCAGATCGACATCCACCCGGCCGAGGACATCCTCGGTGTCTTGGTTGAAGCCGGATATCTTGACCACTTGAACCATCTGGAGGTATGGGGTCAAATATAGAGTCTTGAAGGTTTTGAGCGGCATGATGTTGACAGCAGCATCGGCGTCCACCAGGATCCGGTTTACTTCATGCCCATTGATTTTCCCTCTCATGTAGAGAGGGCGGTTGTGACACGGAGGATAGAGCAACATGTCTTTCTCCATGAAAGAGACGGCGGCTGTGAAAGCTTCATATGCCGCCACCTTCATCTCTGTGGCATGTGCTTCATAGACTTCAGGTTCTTGGAGTATTTTGATGAGAGCTTCTCTTAGCTCTTTACTCCAACCAATGGCTTCCCAAATTGTAATGCTAGCGGGAAACCGCTTCATCTGGTGGATGACTTTCTGGTCGGCTCAAGCTCGAGCATCCTCCAATGATGGTAGTATGTCGGGCTGGGCCTTCCGGGGGCTGCCGCGCTGCTCCTCATCGGGGAGTTGCACTGCCTTGCCTTTGCCGCTGGGATCGGACTGGCTCCGATCACCTATGGAGTCCTGGAACAGGGGTGCCAATGATGGCTCTTCTAGGGGTGACTGGTGAGCTGGCTCGTCCTTTCCAGATGGGCATGCTTGATCTTCAGAAGCGACCGGAACCGATCCAGGGACTAGAATGCTGGTGGGGACCTCCCCCTTGTTGGAGGGATCGAAGATATTGGGACCCCCCTGAATTTCTACCTCCAGAATGGGGGCGGGTTCCTCCCCTCGAAAGAGGATAATTTGCTCCGGGTCGAAAGTAGGGGAATCCTCCCACGACCTCTACCGCGTCCTTGGCCATGACCTCGGCCGCGGCCTGTATGTTCCAGAGCTGGCTGTAGCCCGAGCGGGGTAGTAGTCCTTTGTCTGGTTCGTGAGGCCACTGGCTTGCCTCATCGGGAGACGTTGATGTTATCAGGGGGTGGAATGGCCACCATGTTGCAGGTGCAACCCCGAAGCATTTCTTCTTGCTGCTCTATTGCGATCGCCTTGTCTTTATAGAATAAGGAGAGTTCTTCTGGGATAAGGAGCCTTTCGCCGCTCTTGATCTTTTGGATCATCTCTTGGACCCAGCTTTTGAGACGGGCTCGCTTATGCATTTCTTCCCATGGGATGTAACTATCAAGCAGGAGAGCACCAGTGGGACAAGGAGGGATGTATTCCTCCAAGTTATCAATGAGCCGCTGTAGCATCTATAGAGGCGTTAACTCGACTGGGAAGGTGGATACTTGCTCTACTTGTTTCTTGAGCCGCCTTTTAAGATTCTTCCTCCTATTCTTCTCCTGTTTCTTGGCGATGGCCGCCTCCAGGGGAGTAGGAGAGAGAGGCACTCGAGCCGGCGTTGATAAATCCCCGTGAAGATATCTCCGAGCTGATATCTTGGCGGGGTGAGGTCGATGGGTTTTCTTTGCCCGGATTTTGATCCAGGCACATTCCGGTTGTTGTATTTGGAAGGTGGCATTGATCGCCTGCTCGATGACCTCAGGTGGCAACTCCTGGTTTCCTGGGATACTGGGACTGGCATCCAAAGACGTATGTGCAGTTTGATGCCTTACCCGCGGTGGCACAGGAGGTCTGTGGTGAGCTGGCATACTGGATCTGGCATCTAAAGACGTGTGCGCGGTTTGATGCCTTACCCGTGGTGGTGCGGAAGGTATCTTCTGATGAGCTGGTATATTGGAGCTGGTGTCCGAAGACGTGTGTGCAGTTTGATGCCTTATCCGCGGTGGCAATATTCTTTGCTGAGATGTAGATAGGGAGACTCGTGTGGAGTCTTGCTTTTTAGCATTTCCTTTACTATCTGGCTTAGAGCAGTATCTGGGGGCAACTGGAGGTGCAGCGGGGTACCGCCGCTGCTGGTTTTCACCCTGACTTCAGGCATTAACTGCGCCTTGTGGTGAAGGATTAGGCTTGATAGCCAGAGTTGCTGAGGACTTCGAAGATGCCTCCTTCACCCGTCGGACTAGATTGCAGGGTATTCAAAGAGGACCCGAGAGCTCGCCGGCTGAAGTGACATGGCGTTACTGCGCCACAGTCTCACCCTACTTTTGCTTTCCCTTCTTGTCTTCTGGTGTAGAAGATGGAGGCAAAGTAGGAGGGGAGCGAGAGGACCTTGGGGCACACATCGTCGTCTCGCTCACAAGGACATCTTCTCGGCTGAGAAGAACTCGGAGTAGTCTGGCAGTATCCTCCATAGAGAATGGAAGAGACTCCAGCTCTTGCCAAGGCCGCCATTGCGAGGCCGGGGTGGTAGGAACTGGCCAACTGGTGACTGGCGTCTGGGTATCCGGAGGAGTTGAGGTGGCAGGAGAATGGATGACGTTAATTGAGAATTCGCTCGGCTCAGTCTCCTAAGTGGCGTACCGCCTCCTACGGTCTCGCAGCCACTCGAGAGCTTCTCGATTATCAGTTCGAAAGTCGTGCCACTCTGGGACGTGTCAATAAAGTAGCTCGTTCCCATTTGCTTGATGAGGATCTGGTTGATCTGGGGCATTTCTGGCAATGCTCAGGGTTTCTTCAATAGCTTCTCAAAGCCTCAGAGTCGCCATAGAGTTCCCTTCAGCATCGATCTGCTCCCACTGGATCTGTTCCTGGATTAGGTGTTGGGCTTCCTCACAGGATTCGATCACGTGGTAGATTCTGGCGTGGAAAGGGCAGTACTGGGGATAACTGAAGTCCCATTGTGTGTAGCCTTCTGGTGGCTCACGTGGCATGATTTGCCCCCTCTCGACGAGGACATTGAAGAGCAACCTGGTCCTTTCTTTTGGAAAGGAAAGAGTTATGTGATCATGCCAGGGTCTCTGATGAGGGCATCCCTTGCCCCTCCATATTTTCTCCAGACTCGGATTGTTCGTCGGCAAGCGTCATTATGTTAGTCATGTATTTTTGAGTCTAGTCATGTAATCTTCACATTTTCTTTGAGTCAATATCATGTAATTTTCCCTTTATTTGAGTCATGTACCTAGGTTGTTGAGTCATTTTTCCTAAGTCTTGAAGTCATTATGTTGGTATGATTAGTTAATGGGCCCAAACCATTGGGCTAGGCCCAGGGGCGCCCCTCCCTTGGACTGTTTGGTCATTAGTTAGTTTGTCAGGGTCAGTTTGGTCTTAGGAAAAGTGTGGAGTCTATAAATAGCCCCACCCCTCTCTCATTTGTAACAACTTATGCTTGAATATTGAATCCAGAAAATTTCCATACCTTCTAGTTCTCTCTCAATATCTCCCTCTCTCTCTCTCTCTTACTATCACTCTCTCTAAGTGGGTTGTGCCCCCTCTCTCTCTCCTCCCCACCCCAATTTCGAAATTCATTCTCTCTCCTCCCCATTCACCCCTCATTAAGGCCCCTTCCCCTTCCCCATGCACTCATTCAATTCCCCCTCCAACCCCTAGGTGGAAACCCCTTCTCCTAGGCACCTTTCCACTTCCCTAAGCACCTCTCCACCTTCCCAAGGCTGAATTAACCTCTCCCAAAGCCCAAATTCGAAATTCCCTCCCCTCTCACATCCCTCCCACACCCTAGGTCGACCCAAACCAGACTCCCCTTGGTCTGGTCGCCCTCCTCCACCTCTTACTCTCTTGGCCATCCCCTTCTCCACATCTTCTTCTTCTCCACATTCTGCCTCTGTTTCAGGAAGCAGAGTTACAGCAACTTGCAGAAGCAGTCACGACCATCCCCCAAAGATTCAGGTGGCAAGGCCTATATTTCTGGAATCTTCTACGAGATAGCTTTCCAACGGTGGTGGTCTCGCCGGCTTCCGAGGTCGGAGCTGTCCGCAGGAGCCGATCTCCCTCGACTGCGCAGAAGACCCCAGGCAAAGAACCAGAGCAAGAGTGGAAGCTCGGCCACGACGAACCTGTTGGGATTCAGATCAAGTGTTCTTCAGCAAAATTATTCCCTCTCAAGTTCTCTTTCATCCTAAAGAAGCATAGCTGCATTTGGACATCGGCATCTAAAGTTACGAATTTTCTACTCCAAGTGTGTCAGGTCAGTTTACAGGAGCCAGAACCAACACCCCTCTACTCATATGATCGCCCCGGTCTTCTCCAACATCTTCCGACCCCGCCGTTGGCGCCGACAGAAAGAAGACTTGACCACGGTTCCAACGGTTCAGGCCTCGTATCAATCAGAGCTTGGTAGAGATCGTGGTACCCTCTGCAACCAGCCACATTGTTCTGCACCAGACAGAGGCAGAACCAATCAGTCCGGTTCTAGACCCTGCCCCGGCCAGCAACGACTGTACCAAGCTCAGAAAAAATTCATAGATCATCCTTGGTCCGTTGGCAAGCTTTTGGCGCAAGTCTCATCATGTTCTGAGTTTTGTGGAATTTTTAGCAGCTTCATCACTGACCCCCTGTCTAGCAATTCAGAAGATTGGCAGAACCGGCAAAGCTCCGGAGGTCGGGTTTTCTACATCATTCCCCCACCCCGCTTGGCCGGCTGAAGGCCCCTCCCTGCGTGGAGGTAGTTTTGGCTGTAATCTACATAATTCCCACCCCAAGATCCCCCCCCCTTGCATGGGGTGTAGTTCATGTAATTATTAAGTCGCAGGTTTGAAGCTTCAATCGACGCGGCGTGCGGGTACATACCCTCGCCTCTCCGCTCGCCCCCGTCTCCGGCCGGAGTCGGCGTCTTCACGCCGACTAGGTGAGCTCCTAAGCATCTCTCATTGCTATAATGGACTTGCTTAGCTTAGTATTGCTATAGTTACTCCGTCGGCGGTAAGAGAGTGTCCGATTTTAAATTGCTACCCAAATTGTATGACCACCGCGGGCGAGTTGTGAGAGCATCCACTTAACCCACACCCTTGGTGTGTTGGCCGCCCATGATTTGGGCATCCTAGGCCCATTTGGGGTTCTCCCCAAGCTAGCCAACCATTGGAGCCTCAAGGTCCCGCCTCGGACCCTCTCCAACATCGCCTAGTTGCCATCGAGCACAAGTGTGCGCCATACGGGTGAGCTCGCTAGTGTGAGTCCGCTGCTCAAACTTGAATGCTTGCAAAAGAGGTCCAAGGTGGTTTTACATCAAGTGGTATCAGAGCAAGTTCACAACTTGTCTCTATCAAGTTGGTCCTAGGGCATGTCTATGCATTTAGAGTATTCAAGTGCATCACTCTTGTCCCCTAGTATGGCCACCTCATATCGACCTTACCAATCGGCCCACTCCATAAGTCCAAGCCACCAAGAGATGCCTACCACTAACACCCATAACTTCCCGGGCCATGTCAACTACTTCATGAAAGCCTTGACCTATGCCAATGAGCGGCTTGATAACATATCGGGCCGACTCAACCAACTTGGAGAAAATAGGCCCGCCCCAAGGACGGACGATAGGATGGCCCCTTTCCCACTTCCCACCTTTGATGGAACCTCTCCTAGAGAATATTTAGATTGAGAAGCTACAATGGACCAATACTTCACTTTGTATCCTATGTCCGAGGATGAAAAGGCATGGGTTGCCAAAATGCAACTTACCAAACGGGCCGAAACTTATTGGATACAAATTGTCGGGCTAAAGGTACTTAGAAGGGAAACCCCCATCACCACTTGGAAGGACATGAAGGAGCAACTTAGAGCAAAATATATGTCCCCTTCCTACCCAGGTTACCAAAACTCAAGGAGCACTCCCACTTCCCCAAACCCACCCGTCCAAACCTTTACCACTAGAACCCAAGTGTCCAAGGCCTCCACCTCCCCACCTAGGCCCATGACGGCCACCACCCTCCAATCCAAAAGCTCCCACCAAACCCATACCCCACAAGCCCCCTTGGTCCCCACCACCACCCCTCCCTTGTCCCCTAAAAGGGACACTCCCCCCAAAACCAACCAACCCAAGCCACCCCAACCAACCCATCTCCCACTCCCTACCCCAAAAGTCCCAAGTCCTAGGCTTCCACTACTTCCCCTCCCTATCCAAAACCAAGTTTCCCATTACCCACCACCCGGGGTACACCATGCACCAACCATCATCACCCCACCCTCAATAGACCTTCCCATTCCCTTGAGAAAGGAGACCACAACCATCCACATGGGAGTAGATACCATTCCGGAACCCATCCCCATCCTTGAGGAAACCCAAGTTCATACCTATGGTGAGGAAGAATCACAAATGTCCCCTCCACATAGCTTGGACCCCCAAGAGCCACAAGCCTTCACAACTAGCACCGTAATCATAGATGGGCCCCTAGCTAGATGGCTAAAGGAGAGACCAATTCACCCCATCATGTCCTATGTTTACCCACCCATGGAGTAAAACCTTCCCATTGTACCCTTCCACTCCTATCACACCACAATCCAATCCTACTATGAGGTAGAATGTTGGGATGATCTCCTCCAAAGTCTAGAGTGGCAATTAGACTTGACTTCTTTGTTGACCCTAGGGGCGGACCGACCCAAGAGCCTTGACCTCATCCATCCATGCATTGGGTCTATCACCTCGATTTGCACTATTGGTTGCTACACTAGTGACCTCCTTTTCATTCTCCCCATAGTGGAAGAGCCCATCCCGGTCCACTCCCCTACCATTGTGATTCCTAAAACCTTGACCAACCAGCCCACCCCATACACCGGCCCAACCATTCCACTAGAAGAAGACGACTCATCACCTTTTAAGGACCTTGAGGACATGGAGCTCCTCCCCCTTGGTAACCCACTTTATGATCCCTATGATCCATTCCAATGGGAGTCAAGGAACTCGAGTGACCCAACCACCTTAACCACCACCTACCTTTCCCTACCCCAACCCACCATGTTTGATCCAATCCACCCCATCCCAGACCCGGGTTACACCATGGGAACCATGACTTTGGGTGGTATACACCTAGGGATCGAGGAAGTGCCCCATCTCATGATATCCACCTTTCTAGACCCCTTCGACCTATTCCAATGGAAGTCCAAAGGCCCACACATAGGAGACATCTTTGTCACAAGAATGCATAAGTCTTGGCATACAACACCACTTGGCATGATTCATAAGTCGGGTACATTCATTTACATCACCCACATGTCAAGTAGGAAGCATAAGTGGACCGTATTTGGATGTATTGGCCCACCCTCATTCATCATGAGTCTTAAGCATGAGAGGAGCATACATGGATGTCCGGGTCCCCCGACATTTATCATACCCATGCATAAAAGGTTCATCTATGGATGTCCCGGCCCCCCTGAGTCTGTCACAATCTTCATGGCATCAAAGCATGATCGATCTACATGTGGTTGTCCCGGACCACCTTTGCATACCATACATTGTCCACTCACACCGCATCATAAAGCATGGCATATGCATCCAAGCAAATATCAAGCAGCAAGCGGTGAGATTCATAATAAGCAAGCAAAAACTCGTGTGTGCCACTTGAAATTCCAAGTTGGTAACTTGACGATGATGACTTTGGAGTGACTCTACCCTGGGGTCACCTCCAAATCGAGGGCACGAGGACTTGGACCTTGCCAAGTTTCGAGTGGCTTTGGCAACCCGGCTTATGGATTGAACTTTCAAAAGGGTTTTGGGATTCTCCCCATCTCTCATGTGGCGGATCCAGCACCCTCTAGGGACACCACGGTGGATCCTAGTGAGTGCCTTGAGCTTACACCTATCCTTGCGAGAGACTCCTTCGGAGTGCCACCACAAATTAGCCCGAGAGACCGACGTGAGCATACGGCATCAATACTAGGCAAGCAAGATCCCATCGCCAGCATGAGGGTATGACCGAGCCACTTTGTCGAGCTGAAGCGCCATTCCCCGACTATGGTCGCGGGTTGAGTATGGAGATCGTGGATCGCCCAGAGCCGCAGTTCGATATACTACTTCCCTGGTGGACCCATACTCGACGGGGTTGAGTTTTCCCCACCCCGGGGGTATGATGAGGGCATCCCTTGCCCCTCCACATTTTTTCCAGACTCGGATTGTTCGTCGGCAAGCGCCATTATGTTAGTCATGTATTTTTGAGTCTAGTCATGTAATCTTCACATTTTCTTTGAGTCAATATCATGTAATTTTCCCTTTATTTGAGTCATGTACCTAGGTTGTTGAGTCATTTTTCCTAAGTCTTGAAGTCATTATGTTGGTATGATTAGTTAATGGGCCCAAACCATTGGGCTAGGCCCAGGGGCGCCCCTCCCTTGGACTGTTCGGTCATTAGTTAGTTTGTCAGGGTCAGTTTGGTCTTAGGAAAAGTGTGGAGTCTATAAATAGCCCCACCCCTCTCTCATTTGTAACAACTTATGCTTGAATATTGAATCCAGAAAATTTCCATACCTTCTAGTTCTCTCTCAATATCTCCCTCTCTCTCTCTCTCTTACTATCACTCTCTCTAAGTGGGTTGTGCCCCCTCTCTCTCTCCTCCCCACCCCAATTTTGAAATTCATTCTCTCTCCTCCCCATTCACCCCTCATTAAGGCCCCTTCCCCTTCCCCATGCACTCATTCAATTCCCCCTCCAACCCCTAGGTGGAAACCCCTTCTCCTAGGCACCTTTCCACTTCCCTAAGCACCTCTCCACCTTCCCAAGGCTGAATTAACCTCTCCCAAAGCCCAAATTCGAAATTCCCTCCCCTCTCACATCCCTCCCACACCCTAGGTCGACCCAAACCAGACTCCCCTTGGTCTGGTCGCCCTCCTCCACCTCTTACTCTCTTGGCCATCCCCTTCTCCACATCTTCTTCTTCTCCTCATTCTGCCTCTGTTTCAGGCAGCAGAGTTACAGAAACTTGCAGAAGCAGTCACAACCGTCCCCCAAAGATTCAGGTGGCAAGGCCTATATTTATGGAATCTTCTACGAGATAGCTTTCCAACGGTGGTGGTCTCGCCGGCTTCCGAGGTCGGAGCTGTCCGCAGGAGCCGATCTCCCTCGACTGCGCAGAAGACCCCAGGCAAAGAACCAGAGCAAGAGTGGAAGCTCGGCCACGACGAACCTGTTGGGATTCAGATCAAGTGTTCTTCAGCAAAATTATTCCCTCTCAAGTCCTCTTTCATCCTCAAGAAGCATAGCTGCATTTGGACATCGGCATCTAAAGTTACGAATTTTCTACTCCAAGTGTGTCAGGTCAGTTTACAGGAGCCAGAACCGACACCCCTCTACTCATATGATCGCCCCGGTCTTCTCCAACATCTTCCGACCTCGCCGTTGGCGCCGACAGAAAGAAGACTTGACCACGGTTCCAACGGTTCAGGCCTCGTATCAATCAGAGGTTGGTAGAGATCGTGGCACCCTCTGCAACCAGCCACATTGTTCTGCACCAGACAGAGGCAGAACCAATCAGTCCGGTTCCAGACCCTGCCCCGGCCAGCAACAACTGTACCAAGCTCAGAAAAAATTCAGAGATCATCCTTGGTCCGTTGGCAAGCTTTTGGCGCAAGTCTCATCATGTTCTGAGTTTTGTGGAATTTTTAGCAGCTTCATCACTGACCCCCTGTCTAGCAATTCAGAAGATTGGCAGAACCGGCAAAGCTCCGGAGGTCGGGTTTTCTACATCATTCCCCCACCCCGCTTGGCCGGCTGAAGGCCCCTCCCTGCGTGGAGGTAGTTTTGGCTGTAATCTACATAATTCCCACCCCAAGATCCCCCCCCCTTGCATGGGGTGTAGTTCATGTAATTATTAAGTCGCAGGTTTGAAGCTTCAATCGACGCGGCGTGCGGGTACATACCCTCGCCTCTCCGCTCGCCCCCGTCTCCGGCCGGAGTCGGCGTCTTCACGCCGACTAGGTGAGCTCCTAAGCATCTCTCATTGCTGTAATAGACTTGCTTAGCTTAGTATTGCTATAGTTACTCCGTCGGCGGTAAGAGAGTGTCCGATTTTAAATTGTTACCCAAATTGAGTGACCACCGCGGGCGAGTTGTGAGAGCATCCACTTAACCCACACCCTTGGTGTGTTGGCCGCCCATGATTTGGGCATCCTAGGCCCATTTGGGGTTCTCCCCAAGCTAGCCAACCATTGGAGCCTCAAGGTCCCGCCTCGGACCCTCTCCAACATCGCCTAGTTGCCATCGGGCACTAGTGTGCGCCATACGGGTGAGCTCGCTAGTGTGAGTCCGCTGCTCAAACTTGAATGCTTGCAAAAGAGGTCCAAGGTGGTTTTACATCAGTCTCCACCCCGGATATCATAGTGAGTGCTCGCCTTGGCCGGTGCTGGGCTCCTCCACTTCGACGTCAGAGAGGGAGAATGCGGCCATCATGTGAATCACACTAGCTATGTAGTGAATCACACGTGTGGCCTTAGCGGGTCTGAACCACGTGTGTGGTTGCGGGGGATTAACGAGACCGCTCTTCATTTTGATGAGACCACCTCGGATCAGCTTCTGTGCCTAGGTCTCGAAGACGTAGCAATCTTCAAGTGGATGACCTAACATGCGATGATATGGGCAGTAGCTAGGGTCATCGATCTTCTGAGCCTCATCCGGCTTGGGAGCTTCTGGCAGTTTGATAATCTTCTAGGCCATGTAGAGGTCGAAGAGCATCTTCGTATGTTCCTTTTTGAAGGAGAAGGGTGTCTTCATACGCTCTGAAAAGGAAGGGGCAGCCGGCTTGTCTGCTGCTTCTTGTCATAACTGCTTGACTCGGCCTCCTTGCTGGCTTTAGCGGTGGCAGTGAACTCAATGATGTTCACCTCTTTGCCGGGCTAGCATTCTCGCGTCTGTTTACCCTTGGCTGAAGTATATCTCGGGTTATCGTTGAAGAACATCTCTATTTCGGCGATTGCCGAGTTGAGCTGGTCAAAGCCCTTGATATTGGTGCTGAGAAGCTTTTCACTGACTTCGGCTGCCAGGCCTTTGCGACAGATGATAATAGCATCTTCCTGGGATGGTGGGTTGATACACCTCATGCTGAGGTCTTGCCATTTCTTGATGAACTCGAGGGCGCTCTCACCCTTCTTCTGTCGAAGAGAGCAGAGCTCGGCCAGGGAGATCTTACGCTCGGCCCTCAGGAAACGGTTGAGGAATTTCTTCTGGAGATCTGCCCAATTGACCACTGAGTTGGGATTCAGGCGGGAATACCACTGAAAGGCTATTCCCGTAAGTAAAGTGGCAAAGTAGCGGAGGAGATATGACTCGTCCAGTGCTAGCTCACCCATGGATGTAATGTAATAGGCCAAGTGCTCATGCGGAGATCCTTGCCCGTCGAACTTTTGCAGCTTCGGGGGCTTAGCGTACTCCGGAGGGAGCTTTTTTAGCTGGTGATGCAGTGGGCAGGGGACACTATAGAGTTCTATAGTTGCGGCCCCTTCTCCATACTGGGTGAGATTTGCCTCAATGATTCGCTCGATCATCTGCCGTTGTGCCATGAGGGTTTTCGGCACGGGTGTGTTGGAGGCTCGTGGATATGCTTCCACTGGAGGCGTGCCGAACCCGGATGTTGTCGGGGTTCGAACAGCTCCTGCTGAGGTGTTGGCAGCGTTGTGCCCAATTGGTACTGCCGGTGCTTCGGTCGGAGGCCTAGCAGGTTGCTGAGGGTGAAGGTCTCGCTCCTGAAGGAGATCTTGTAGGAGGGCCTTCAAATGTTGATTCTCTTTCATGAGAGTCTCAAGAGTCACCTCTTGGACTTCATTCGCCGGAGGATAATTTTTGGCTGGGTTGGCATTGATAGGCGCACCGCGGTCCTCCACCGGGACCACTTCAGCGTGTTCTGACGCTTGTGGTCCGGCGGAAGTGCTAATGTGGCCTGACGGCGCCAGAGGTTGAGTTTGATGGTGAGGCCTCCTGAGCTGAGCAAGAGGCTGGTTCAGGTCATCTGACTGCATGTCGGGCTGGTGTCCGGTGGTATAACATGCAAACACCCGAACCGCGTCGTTGATGAGCTGAACCATTAGCTTTTTCTGGCGATGCTTCTCGGAGCGGACTGGTGCCCCCAGCCTATCAAAGACTGGGGTCCGTCGGGGTGGATCTTCCATCTTGAGATCGGGGTTGACCCGGGGAGAGCCTGAAGTTGGATGCTAGTGGGACTCAGCATGAGCCCTTCTTTGTTTCCTCCTATTCAGACTAGAGACATTGAGGGGCTGGGTGCCGTCGGACTGTGCCAGTGAAGGCTTAGCTTTGTCTCGATCGATGCCGCGCCCGGACGTTCGAAGGGGGTTTTTAAAACACGCCCTCCGAATAGCTTGAGCCTCCTATGGGGTGACCCAGATTCTTCTCAGGCTAAGTGGTTGACCTCCCTCTTCATGGTTCTTTTGATGGGATTTGGGAGTCTGAGTGCTGAGCTGGTGCGGATGCCCCCGATTTTCTGCTGAGGCACCTGCTTCTTTTAACTCCGCTTTATCCTCTCGCGTTCGTTGCAGAAGACTAAAGCATTTGGTGGTGGGGACCGTAGGCATGGTCCGACCTCGAGGTAAGATAGGTTCACCCCCATTGAGACGAATCCTCAAGTCCTCGACAAGGAGGGTCTTGCTAGAATTGTTGGTCGCAGTAGCGAGTCGCCTACTTCCGCAACCGCTACGGCACTTTTTCTTGGGAGCCGAGGAGGATCCTGCTCCGAGGTGGAAGACAGAGAAGACTTGGTCTACCGCTGCTGGCAGCATGAAGGTGTCTGCAAACAGTGCAGGGATCGGCCTTCGGGGCATAGAGCCCATACCGAGGGCCGATGCCTGAGTGACCCGAGCGTAGGCTCTTGCCCGAGCCGATTGAAGCTGTTGTGCCCCGGACTGTTTTGACGGAGATCATGTATGAAATGTCATGAGCTCTCATTGTGGTTGATTCACATTGAAATACATATTTGATGAATGATGAGGTTGTTGAATTTCATAATTGAATGATTGATTTGTAAGAATGCTTAATTTGAAAAAGGCTGATCCGAATCAACTTGATTGAATATTGAATGCTGACGTGAGCTATTGTTGATTGAGCTCAAATGATGGACATAACTAATGAGTGAATAGGTCATTCGGTGAATCACAAAATGAATGGATGTTTTGAATGTGGAACTCACTATGTGATGATTGAGAGAGTTTCTGTTGATACATTGAGACCTTAATTTGAATGGGAAATTGAATGCAGGTTACTTGTGGAATTTTTCACTCAATCTCTCAAGGCCAAGGTATGAATACTTGACTATTTGGATCTTGTGTGAATGGACTGATCCGGGTGAAATTCATGCTTATCAACGTTTATCTGAGTTGTATGAACTCTTTTGATCTACTTTGATTCATGTTTTTGATTCATGAAGGTTTCAATTCCATTTTCTGAAGTTTTGCTGCTGTCAGTAAAAGTGTCGACCTCAGGGGTCGACACTTATTTGTGAAGTCTCTGCCTTGCGTTGAAATATAGGACGCTGGCAGATTATGTCGACCCCAGGGGTCGACACTTTCACCAGGAGTCTGCTGTTTTGCTAAGGCAGAACTCTCGTGAAAAAGTGTCGACCCTGAAGGTCGACACTTTCAGGTAAGTATGTTCAATTCTGTGAAAATAGAATGTTCGTGAAAAAGTGTCGACCCCGTGAGTCGATAATTTTCATCATGAATGTTTTGTTCACTTAACAGTCCAGAACACTTCGTAAGATGTGTTGACCCTGTGGGTCGACACTCGTGTCGCGATTTTGCTTTTATATATGTTTTGGCAGAACCTTCAGGAAAAAGAGTCGACCCCATGGGTCGACACTTTTTCTGACTGTTCGAACATGGTTTTTCGGATCTGTTTCGAACCCTAATAAGGTGGAACCAAATGGCATGGCTTTTGACCCTGATGGCCTTAGGGTGACCTTTACATCAAGTCTGTGTTATGAAGGGGGTTTGGGAAGGGCTTTTAAGTCATTTGGGGGATCAAATCCCCTTGTATATAGCCTCCCCTTTCCTTCCGATCAAACAATCCTTTGAGCTCTAACGTGTTCATCTTGCAGGAAGAAGGAGAGGAACGGTGTGTGGTCTGTTGAAAGAGAAGGGAAGGAACGCCAGAGACGTCCCCTCACGAGCCCGAGCTGAGAGATCAAGAGGCAGCGGTTGCGTCCTCTTCATCCTTGCTTCGGGCGTCTGTAGCTTCAAATATCGGCTCCATCTTCTCTCGGTTTCATCATTCTAAGCCACACTTCATATATCTCCAATTTTGGTTGAAGGATATAGGGGAAGATTCATATTATTTCATCATCTTCTTAGTCATATTGTGCTTAGAATGTTCATCTCATATTTGAGCTTGTATTTCCTTTCATACAATTTCTCTATCTAGACATTTTCGGAGCTTGCTCCGAGTGTGTATGGGTTGTCTCGTCGTCGTACGAGAACCCGCGTGTGTGGGCCGTCGAGCCCGTGTGTGTGTGGTTGCTACCGTCGAGCAGCATTTATAGTGAAATCCTCTCGAGGTGAGAGGGGTGGACGTAGGACGGCACTCGGTGCGTCTGAACCACCTAAAAATATTGTGCCGTGGTTTGCTTGTTTGGTGGTTGTTGATATCTATTTTTTCTGTTCGCTATACGAGTGTGAGTCGGTGAGGCGTGAGTGTTCTCAACTGTCCGTCCATATATTGTTGTCCGAGTGAGTATTTCTGTGCGCTGGGAAGTTGTGAGAGCTTGCTTGATTTAATTTCAGTTGTTTTAATCAAGCCTCTGTCTTATATTTTCTCCTCATTTCTGTGGCTTGTGTGGGTTATTTTTATATTTGCAAAGAAGGGTGGGCAATCAATTCACCCCCCTCTCAATTGCCTCCTAACCGGGCCAACAATTGGTATCAGAGCCTCTGCTCTGCTTCTTAGAAAACCTAGCGGTTTTAGAGTGATCTGTTAGGAATGGCCAACAACCTCAACAAGGGAATGATGCCCGAAGGGCATTCTATTCAACGGCCACCCTTCTTCGATGGGAGTAACTACCCATACTGGAAGAATAGGATGACCGTATTTCTTAGAGCACAAAGTCATGAAATATGGACTGTTATTAGAAATGGTCCTTATGCTGTAAACCCCGATGAGGATATGTGGGATGATGATGCTATAAAGAAAGCCACTGTGAATTTTAATGCTTTGAATATAATTCAGTGTGCTATTCACCCTAATGAGTATGCTCGTGTCTCCATGTGCAGTAGCGCCAAGGAAATGTGGGACAAGCTCAAGCTCATCTATGAAGGTACCACAAAAGTCAAGGTGACAAAGGCGAATATGTTGACCCATGACTACGAGCTCTTTAAAATGAAAGATGAAGAAGATATCTCCCAGATGTTCGCACGACTTATGGAGATCACCAACGGACTGAAGTCACTCGGAAGAGAGTTCACCGACAAGGAATTGGTGAGGAAGGTGTTGAGGTCACTGTCACCGAGTTGGGACACCAAGGTGACAGTGATAGAAGACTCCAAGGATTTGACAACACTCACCGTGGATGCACTCATAGGGTCATTAATGACCTATGAGATCAATGTGATCAAAAGGACGGAAGAGGATCCGAAGAAGAAAAGGCCAATCGCCTTGAAAGCACTCCCGGAAAGTATCTCGAGCCAAGAGGAATCGTTGGGAACCACCGACGATGAAGAAGTTGCTATGCTGACAAGGAAAGTGAGACAATTCCTGCGCCAAAGAAGAAGATTTGGCGGGAAGTTCAGGAAAGGGAAGAGGCAGCCAAGACAAAGAAATGAACCATCCAAGGCCGCCGAAATCATTTGCTATGAATGCAAGAAAGCGGGGCACATGCGAGGAGAATGCCCCGAGCTCCAAAAGAAGAAAGGAAAGGTCGGCAAGGGCAAGAAGCCGAAAGCCATGAAGGTGACATGGAGCGACGAGGATGAAGATGATCCCACGACTGATGATGAGGAGCAGGACATTGAAGAACTCGTGAAGACGATGTGTCTGATGGCCAACTGCGACAGTGAACTGGTAACTTCTGACACTGAGGCCATTTCAAATGAACAGTGGGAACTTGCTTATGAAGAGTTAGATGAGAAATATAGAAGAATGAAAAATGACAATACGACTTTAATGAAAAAGATCCATGAAATTGTTCACTCATCTAATTCTTGTGGAAAGTGCAATTTGCTTGAAATGCAACTTAAAAATCTGAAAAATGTTAATGATGCTTTGGAAACCAAGTTGTCTTTGTTTGAAGAGGAGATAGCATGCTTAGATATAGAGAAGAAAAATGCATTTAAGCTGAAAGATGAAATCCAAGAAAAGCATGACCTCTTGAACAAAGAGTTTGAAAAATTGCATGTTCAACTGAGTGAATGTGAAAAAAGAGAAAGAAAACTTGAAAGAGAAGAATGAGAATTTTGTCATTGAAATTGAAAAATTGAAAAATGGGAATGGAAAGGAAGTGAGAGAGAAAGGAAAACAAGTTGAAAAGAATCAAAGTGTAATGCATAGCAACAAAAATCATGCTCATTATGCTATGAAGAATTCATTTTATCAAGGAGAATGTTCACACACACACTTTGGAAAACAAATTGTTCATTCCAAATTCCCCTCAACCTTTAGAAATGTAAATAAAAGGAAAGATTTTGGTAGGAGAAGACCCACGTGTTTTTATTGTGGGAAAATAGGGCATGACATGTATATATGCCAACTCATGCAATATGATGATGAATTGTTTTTTCAGTAGATACTATGAGTCACTTGGGAACGCTAACGTGAAGGGACCCAGCTTGCTTGGGTACCCAAATCAAAATGAGCATGGTTGGTAATTGGTGCAGGTCTGCATGAAGGCGGGAGACAATAAATGGTACCTGGATAGCGGATGCTCCAGGAAAATGACTGGAAATAAAGTCCTCTTTACAGACCTTGCTGAGAAGAATGGCGGAACAGTAATCTTCGGAGGACAAGACAAGGGTAAGATCATAGGAATTGGGAGAATTGGTAAGGACCCTAACCACTGCATTGAAGATGTTTCATTAGTTAGAGGTCTTCATCATAATTTGCTTAGTGTAAGTCAACTTTGTGACAAGGGTCACAAAGTGATTTTTGAATCTTCACACTGCACGATCATTGATGCTAACACACAGAAGATTAAGTTCATAGGTGTGAGATGTAACAACACTTATCAAGTTGACTTTGATGAACTTGCACCAAAGAAACTGTGTTTAGTTGCTAACAAAAGTGAAGATGTTTGGTTGTGGCATCGCCGTCTTGGGCATGCCAGCCTTAATGTAATTAGGAAGTTGAACCGTCATGATTTAGTTAGAGGACTTCCTAAATTAAACTTTGAAACTTCAAAGATTTGTGAAGCATGTAATAAAGAAAATAAACCACCACATCCTTTAAATGCAAAAACATTGTGTCTACAGAAAAACCCCTTCAACTGTTGCATTTGGATCTATTTGGTCCCACCAGGACTCGCAGTCTTGGCGGGAAGCTTTATGGCTTTGTGATTGTCGATGATTTCTCGTGATATGCATGGGTTTTATATCTTGCTAACAAAAGTGATGCTTGCAATGAGTTTATTAATTTTTGCACAAAAGTTCAGAATGAAAAAGGATATACAATTCAGAAAATTCAAAGTGACCACGGAAAGGAATTTGAAAATCATGAGTTTGATGCTTTTTGCAGGAAGCAGGGGTACGAGCATCAGTTCTCTTCACCAAGAACCCCTCAACAAAACGGAGTGGTCGAAAGGAAAAATAGGACGCTCGTGGAGATGGCGCGTACCATGCTTGCCGAGAATGGTCTTCCACGGTACTTATGGGCAGAGGCGGTGAACACCGCTTGCTACATCACAAATAGAGCAATGGTAAGACCAATCCTTAAGAAAACTCCATACGAGCTTTACAAAGGTAAGAAACCCAACATATCTCATTTCAAGCCATTTGGTTCAATTTGTTATATCTTGAACAATGGAAAAGATAATCTAGAGAAATTTGAAGCAAAAAGTGATAAAGGGATCTTCCTCGGGTATGCTCTAACATCTAGAGCTTACCGTGTGTATAACACCAAAACACTTGTTGTAGAGGAAAGTCCACATGTAGTTGTTGATGAATTCACAATGAGGAAATCAAATGATGATCATTTTCTTATTACAGGTGAGGGCGAAATTGAAAAGGAGAATCAAGCAAACAAGGTGAGGCAGCAAATCAAGAAGAAGAAAAAGAACAAGAAGAAGAAGAAGCGGAACAAGAGCAACATCCAAATCTTCCACACCAATGGACCACGCACAGGGACCATCCATTGGAGAACGTGATCGGCGGTGTGGATGAAGGAATTCGAACTCGGGCTTCAATGAGGAAAGTAGAGATTCACGATAATCTAGCCTTACTTTCCAGCATTGAGCCTAAATCATTAGATGATGCTTTAAATGATAATTCTTGGGTTCTCGCCATGCAAGAAGAGCTACACCAATTCCAAAGGAATCAGGTGTGGTTCCTCGTGCCCCGGCCTGATGACCATCCTATCATTGGAACTAAGTGGGTTTTCCAAAACAAACTTAGTGAAGATGGGGTGGTTGTGAGGAATAAGGTAAGATTAGTAGCCAAGGGCTACTCTCAAGAATTTGGCATTGATTTTGATGAATCATTTGCACCTGTGGCTAGATTGGAAGCAGTTAGAATTTTACTTGCTATGCTTGTCACAGGAACATTAAACTGTTTCAAATGGACGTGAAGAGTGCCTTCCTCAATGGAGTAATCAAGGAAGAAGTGTACGTGGAGCAACCACCGGGCTTTGAAGATGAAAAATTTCCCGACCACGTATTCAAATTGGACAAAGCACTATACGGTTTGAAACAGGCTCCCCGGGCATGGTATGATAGATTAAGTTCATTTCTTATTGAAAATGGCTTCAAACGAGGTAACATAGACCAAACTTTGTTTACAAAAACTTGTGATGATCATTCATTAATTGTTCAAGTTTATGTAGATGATATTATTTTTGGAGCCTCCAACGCAAAAATGAATGATGAATTTGCCCAACTTATGCAGGGGGAGTTCGAGATGAGCTTGATGGGAGAGCTCAACTTCTTCTTGGGATTACAGATAAAGCAAATGGATGATGGCATTTTCATCAACCAGAAGAAGTATACACAAGAAATCGTGAAGAAATTTCAACTTGAGACTGCCAAGCCCTTTGCAACACCAATGTCCACCTCACAGAAAATGGAGGAAGAAAAAGGTAACAAAATTGATCAAAAACTTTTTAGGGGTATGATAGGATCCTTGCTTTATTTGACTGCTAGTAGGCCTGATATACACTTCAGTGTTTGTCTCTGTGCAAGATACCAATCTTGTCCTAGGGACTCTCATTTAGCGGCCGTGAAAAGGATCTTCAGGTATTTGAATGGAACTCTTGACCTTGGTTTGTGGTATCCAAAGAATAATTCATTTGATTTACATGCTTTCACTGACTCTGATTATGCTGGTTGTAAAATGGATCGAAAAAGCACAAGCGGTCACTGTCAGTTTCTTGGAGGCTGCATGGTTCCATGGGCCTCAAAGAAATAGCATTGTGTGGCTTTATCAACTGCTGAAGCCGAGTATGTGGCTGCCGGTAGTTGTGCATCTCAGGTGCTTTGGATCCAACATCAGTTGCTAGATTTTGGTTTCTCTGTAAAGAAAACTCCCATAATATGTGATAACACTTCAGCAATAAACTTGTCCAAAAATCCTGTCCAACATTCTCGCACTAAGCACATAGAAGTTAGACACCACTTTATAAGAGATCATATCAATAAAGGTGATTTTGAACTTGTTTTTGTTGATACAAAACACCAACTTGCTGATATATTTACAAAACCTTTGAATTCTGAACAATTTTACTTTCTAAGAAGAGAATTAGGAGTGTGCAGATTAGACACTTAGATACTTTGAGCTGAATTGTACAAACACTCTTTTCATCTTTTTCATAAAGAAACTGTTCATATTGCCTTTTGATTTGCACATATTACTCTTCAAACTTTGTCTTTTGTCCATAACACAATCAATAACAACCTTGGTTATTATACATGCTTTCATCCTTTTGCATCCGCATGTACATAAATGCATATACTTCATCAATGTGTGCATGAATGCCATGATTTATCGGTATATGAAATAGTGTTAGTGGAAAGGTGGATCAAGTCCACCTGGAAGCTTTCATCATGTGTGAGTGTGGTCTTCGGACCTAAGTACTCCGCCACGTACCGGTAATCAAATTGCTTGAAAACATCATTTTGAAATGCTTGAGTGTATATAATTTACACACCTTTCAGTTGATATCTTCTAAGACCTTACGCCTTTGCTAAATAAAATGCTTTGGCTAGGACATGTTTTAGCATGGCACATATTAAGGGGGAGGTTTTTGCTATAACGGTGCATACACTTAGGGGGAGACATCACCCTGAATAGGCTAATTCATCTCTTACATTCTACGCAATCTCTCACACAATTTTCACATGTGAGTTAATGAATCTAACTAATAAGGATTTCACTTCTTCCACTTAACACATTTTAGGACTCTGGAACCCCTACATGGAAATCACGTGACTTGTGAGGAAAAAGCTGTCAGCCCCATCAAAAATAGTCAATAAGTGTGATTTGACATGAAGTAAATCGGGAATCCCCCCTGAGATAAAGGAGGAAACTCACATTGAAAAGTGTCCTATCCACATTTTCATAAGTGACGATGCCGAGTAACCGGGAACTGCCCCTGAAACAAAGGGCATGACTCGTGTCAAAAGGTTAGTCATCTTGTCTTTCAAAAATAAAAATAATCTGGGGGCTGTGCAAAGCTACCAAAAGTCGAGCACGTTGTATGAAAGTATAGGGAAGAAAAGTTCCTATTTGTGTTCTTTAGAAAATCTGAAAATCCATGCTATCTAGATTTCATTGCTCATATTTCACATATTCATCTAGGGAGTGATTGTATGGATGTACACCTTGAATCAGCCATATTTCATGAGTCTTGCAGTACCACTTCTTGTAAGCACTACCCTTTTACTATTGCACATGAAATTCATGTTCTTGGTCTATAGCATATTTCCTAACCCATTCATAAAGAACATGTTTGCTATTTTATGGTATGATGAGTGCATATGTGCTTGACTGGTCATTACTTGCGTTTCATATGCATCTCATTGAGTTAATTGTACAGATTGAGGCTTAACTTTCATCCTTTACCGTTTTAATAATCCCCTATTTGACTCTGACAAAAAGGGGGAGAAATAACTTTGCATTGCTTGAATGAAGATTCATGACTTGCTCAGTTTTTGAATGAAGATTCATGACTTGCTCAGTTTTTGATTGATTATGTTTTTGGCAAACAGGGTGAGTTGATCTCTACATGTTAATTCAGCAAGTTATGAATTCCTGACTTAATATCATGCATCTGGCGTGCATGAGAAAATGGTTGTGTTGGTTCAAAAATTGTCATCCTTCATGCAAATATTATAGTTCTATCAACAGTTTTATCTTCGTCAAAAAGGGGGAGATTGTTGTGCCCCGGACTGTTTTGACGGAGATCATGTATGAAATGTCATGAGCTCTCATTGTGGTTGATTCACATTGAAATACATATTTGATGAATGATGAGGTTGTTGAATTTTAGAATTGAATGATTTATTTGTAAGAATGCTTAATTTGAAAAAGGCTGATCCGAATCAACTTGATTGAATATTGAATGCTGACGTGAGCTACTGTTGATTGAGCTCGAATGATGGACATAACTAATGAGTGAATAGGTCATTCGGTGAATCGCAAAATGAATGGATGTTTTGAATGTGGAACTCACTATGTGATGATTGAGAGAGTTTCTGTTGATACATTGAGACCTTAATTTGAATGGGAAATTGAATGTAGGTTACTTGTGGAATTTTTCACTCAATCTCTCAAGGCCAAGGTATGAATACTTGACTATTTGGATCTTGTGTGAACGGACTGATCCGGGTGAAATTCATACTTGTTGTGACTCCTCTGTGTTGATGATGTTGACAATAGCTTTATTTCATTGGCAACAGCTTGTTTTGATTGATTGGCAACTGTTTATGTTTTGATGAAACTATCTCTGTCAGATTGTCTATGTGTTCTATGCAGTAAGAGTCTATACATCGTCATGCACACACACACAGGTCTACATATTGCACACACACAAGTCTACACACTCAAAGTCCATACATTGCATTGTTGTGTTTGTGCATCATTTAGAACATAAGTCTATACATTCACATGGCCTGTCTGCACGCTAAAGTCTGTACAGAGCTTGTGCCTGTCTGACTAGCAAGTCTGTACATCATATGCGAAGTCTATTCAATGCATGCACATTCATTCAAAGTCTAGACATCGGTGAAGTCTGTACATTCACCAGCTTAACTTTCCAAGTCTAGACATCGGTGAAGTCTGTACATTCACCAGCTTAACTTTCCAAGTCCAGACATCGGTGAAGTCTGTACATTCACCAGCTTAACTTTCCAAGTCCAGACATCGGTGAAGTCTGTACATTCACCAGCTTAACTTTCCAAGTCTAGACATCGATGAAGTCTGTACAGCCTGTGTGTTCCACGATATCAAGTCTATACACTCCTTAATCTTTACCTACGTTGCACCTGCAAGTCTATACATTGCAGCTGAGTTGAAGTCTGTACAGCCCTTGCTTTGCCAAAGTCTATACATCGTGTCTTGACTAAGTCTATACATCGTGAACTCTCTATCAAGTCTATACAGACCTTGCTTTGCTCAAGTCTGTACATCGTCCAGTTCCTCTGGCAAGTTTATACATCATGAACTCTCAAGTCTATACAGACCTTGCTTTGCTCAAGTCTGTACAGCCCTTCCTTTGGCAAGTCTATACATCGTGCATTCTTAAGTCTGTACAGCCTGTGAGGTCCATCTCACTCAGCGTCTCAAGTGGACTTAAAGTCTATACACTGGACAGTCTCACTTAGCGTCTTTGTGTAAGTCACTCGCCACCAAGTCTATACATTGTGGCACGCAAAGTCTGCACAACGCATTGTCTGCAAGTCTGCACATTGCTATAAGCTCGCATGCAAAGTCTAGATAGCCATGGGTAAGTCTATACATCGCATTGCATGCACGCAGGTCTAAGTATGTACACTGGCTATAGCATGCTCGCATAAAGTATATACGATTCATCTTAGCATGCTTGCACAGCACAAATAAAGTCTGTACATTCATATGTGCATTGTGCATTGCTCTTGGCAGATTCTGTACATCGTTATGCTGCCTTGTGCCGTAGCAAGTCTATACATTCTCTATGCTCGAGATTTGACGCTCACCAGAAGTGGCGTCACTTCTGAAACACACGCCTAAGTGTAAGGTGTCTTTTTGTTGAGCATCGCTTCATCAACTCTATACATTGTCTGCTTGCATAACGTTGAGTCTGTACATCACTTGAACACTCATTGCACTCTAACTCTATACATTGCTTCATGTATTCCACTCATAACTCTATACACTACTTCACTCATTGCACGAAGTCTGCACATTGTGTTGCTTTGTTCATACTTTATTTTGCTAAGTCTACACATTGATGCACGTTTACTTCTGCATATTTGAAGTATGTACATGCCATAGCACTGCATATATGAAGTCCATACATGCTCCAGCGGTTGCCTTCATATAGGAAGTCTGTACATCGTATCACATGCATGTGTTCAAGTCTATACATTGCTGTTGAACGCAAGTCCATACATTGCAGAAAGTCTACACATTGCTGTCTTTAACTACGATCAAAGTCTGCACATTGCATTACACTTCAGCAAGTCTATACAATGTCTGCATTACATACTATGAAGTCTGTACAAAGTGTCGACAATAAACTGATAAGTTCCTTTCGACTGACTGACAGGGATTCTTTGCAGAGACTGATGACTGGGCACGTGATCCAAGGAAGGACGAGGTGCCCAGATTATGACACGTGGAAGCTGCCCAGCCAGGATGCTGCCATGTGGTCGAAATTCCTCGGATCTGGCGAATTCTCTGGGTGAGAAATGTGGAAGCCACAAGCCCTATCCAATCTGCTGCTGGTACAAAAGGAAGTCTTCTTCCCCAGAAGAAGGTAGATCGAACAGAAGCAGCCAGAGCTAAGAGAAAAGAACAGAGAGTGAGCGCCTGCACGATCCACTAAGAAGAAGAAAAAGAGAGAAGAAGATTCAGAGAGAAGAAGAGAAAGAGAGAAGAGAAGATTGAGAGAGTTGAGTTGAGAGAGTCTTTTCGAAGTCTTGTAAATCAGTCTCTTGGTTCAGATACCAGAGCTGATACTGCTCAATTAAGCTACATTCGTTTTGGTTTTCCATTTCGTTTGTTTCTGTCTTTACTATTTTTGAAACTCTTTTGTTATCAAGCTGTGAGCCAACAATTGCAGTGGAGGTTTCCACTGGACAGGTGAAGCTATAATCCTCAGTAGGCGAGACCAGGTATCGGACGGCTAAGCTGTATCACCCAGCGGTTGCAGAGGATTTGTTCCTTTGGTCGGCAAGCTGTAAAGCCCAGCAAGGCTGTGTATCAGCGGTCTGTTGGCAAGCTATGAAGCCCAGCTGTTCAAGCTGTGAGTCAGCAGGATCCACATTCCAGTTTGAGTGTGGGGTGGACGTATATCTCTGGATTGAGATCGAACCACCTTAAAGATCGGTGTCTACTGTGTGATTGCCTGTGGTTTGTGTGATTTCATAGTGTTCCTTCTGTCGTTCAACAGTTGCTTGTTTTAATTCCGCATTCGAGTTCAACTGTGTTTTAAAATTAGACATTAGATCTATTCACCCCCCTCTAGATCCACTCTCAGTGGTAATAGACTGCGTCCATCTTGTTGTGCCTCTTAGGCACAAGCATGTGCTATGTTGCTTTGATGATAGCAATGCTATTTGGTTTTGATGATGGCAACACAATGTGACAGTGAGTCACATACAAGATTTTCTCCCCCTTTGACATGATCAAAAAGAGAAAAATAGTAAAAAACAAGAGTGCAAAGTGCATTATGCATGCAAATTCCTCTAGAACATTCTCCCCCTGAATGTAAGACTCCCCTGAATTATTTCTCCCCCTAAATAAATGCTCCCCCTTTGAGAAGGAATATGAACAGATAAACAAGGTAGAGAAGGTAGGAGGGTCACTTGACAACAGCTGAATCATAGGTTCAGAAGGGAAGCATGATTATAAACAACTGTTAAAGTATAAGAATAAGCAACATACAATTTTGACAAAAATTCAGGTTTAACAGTGATAAATCTAGAGTAAAATATTTGACCCCTGAACAAGAGTTTATAGATTCCATTTATAGCAATGAATCTAGGGCACATGGTATTAATAGATAAGTCAGAAATAATATCCTTTTGTGATTAAACAAGGAAATTCAAGAGAGGCAACTTGAACATGTATTGATAAAAACAATTTTCACTCATTGACTTTTGATTTTTCGAAAGGTTACAGCAGTTTGATTTTCACTTTTGAATTTTTCAGAACCTGAACTAAGTAAATAGATCAGTGGCATTTATGCTGTTGACATTAGGTGTACACCTTGATCAGAGGCAGGTATCCCCAGTTACTAGGCATAAACCACTAGACCTATTTCAGATCAAAACCCACAAAGAATAGTCCTCACTTTTGACATTAAGGGTACACATTGATTAGAGGCCAGTACCCCCAGTTACTTGGTGAGAACTCCCCCTATAGATTTGACCCTTTGAACAGAGATATTCTGAAGCACTTCATGACTATGAGTTCTCCTGCTTCATTGGAGGAGATCACAATTTCTCAGTGCAATTCAGCCATTGCTCTGTCACTATGTTCAGTTCATAACATTAATGATCTTATTTACTGCTGCCCTTAATTCTTTTAGAGTGATTGTTTGAAAAACAGTACACACTCTTATTCACCTTTTCTAGAAATTTTCAGATCAACACATTAGGCATTACAAAAACTTTTTCTAATCTTACCATGAGACAAAGATTAAGAGCTATAAAAGTTTTTATTTTATCTCAGATTCTGAAGGCAGACATTTGACTCTTCAATTTATAAAGGTTAAACCTTTAGTTCTTTTCAATTTGTGAGAGTGATTCTTATAAAAGAACAATTGAAATAATCACAACTCAATGTACTAAACCAGAAACAGAACTGTTGTTCAGTGAAGGTTAAGGAAATGATAGCAATAGGCATTGAGTTCCTGGAGCATCTGATGTTAAAAGATATGAAAGAACTAGATGGGGACAGTGAGAAGTAGCAAGGATTCAATGAATTGAACAGAAAAACTCTCAGCTCCCCCTGACGACATGATGCAAGAGATATGCTATGCAACATACTGTCCTACATGCAGACTATGCACCTAGGATACATGAGACAAGTATGCAATCAATTTAGATTTATGCATCTAAGTTATAAGCATTTTCATCCTTTTTTAGATTTTTCAACATATGATGCAGTGCACTGTTCTACATGACAGGACCCATGGTACTCGGCGGAGAACCTGGTCTCAAAGACCATCTCACACATGGTAGAAACCTCCGGACAGATTTCCTTGCCTTTTAGTAACATACCATTTGATATACCAGGGTTAAGCAAATGATAATGCAGTGCAAAGCACCCCTATTATACATTGAAAAACATGCAGTCTACGACACTAGGAGAAAAGTCAATATGCTTAATGGCCAACCGGGATGATGAGGAATCCTCATCCAAGGTAAATTCTGAATCCGAATCAGAAGGATACTCTTTTGATGAATTGATAGTGATGTATGAAGAATTGTTCAAAGTATCCAAGAAATTAAAATATGAAAACAAAAATTTGAGAAAAGAAGTGAAAATTTTGAAATCTGAAAAGGAGCACATTAGAGAAGATAATTCTTGTAAAGCTTGTGTTATCTTGGAAGAAATGATAAATGAGTTTGATTCTGATCACAATTTGCAAAAGGAACAAATCAAATCTCTAAAAGAAGAAAATGCTTATCTGAAGGAACAAAATAAAAAACTAATGGTTCTTAACACTGTTTTCTCTGAAAGATGGATGACAATTGAAAAAGAGAAATCAGTATTGAAAGAGTGTATCAATTGCAGTGACGAAGAAATTACTAGTTTTTTTAATACACACTGCTGATTTGGAAAAAGAAATTGATTTGTTAAAAGAAAAAATGGCTGGTTATGAGAAGGAGAAAGTTGATTCAGAAAATCTTATAATCTCCTTGGAAAGTAAAATTACTGAGCTGAATAGTACTTCATCTAAGGTTGATAAGGATAAAGGCAAAATGAAAATATCCTCTGAAGATGAAGTAAGTGATCAATGTGAAGGGATTGATAACATTTCTGAAATTAAGCAAGCTAAGAAGAAAGAGCTGTACACCACTTTTATTCGTAGCTCTGGCTTAGCTATCACTTTAACTTCTTCTTCATATGTGTATACTGTTCAGGAAATTCAAAAATGAAATAAAAATCAGAAAACCCCAAAAACTCAAAGGAACTATCTGCATGCTAAAAACTCATCTGATAAGTGCCATGTTTTAAAGAAATTTAATGGTTCTTGTTCTTGTCATTATTGTGGTAAGCATGGACACTGTATGAGTGAGTGTTTTGTGATGAAACAAGATGATAGAAAGCATGCTAGAAAAGTTCTGTCTGATCAGAAAAAGGGTAATCTGAATGTTAAAGAAATTCATGCTAGAAACCATGATTCTAGGAAAAAGAATCTAAAGTGTTTTTGTTGTGGGAAGTTTGGCCACATTGCTGCAGATTGCTGGCATGCTCAGGGAAAGAAAGTCAATTTAAAACCTGTAAATCTCCCTGCAAATAAAACAGCTTCTGGTAGAAGAACTTCAGCATGCTTTAAGTGTGGGAAGTATGGCCATACAGTCAAGGACTGTTGGCATGTTAAGAAGAATCATGTTAACTCCCATGTTTTTAAATTCCCTGCAAAACATTTTGAAAAACTTGCATGTTTTAACTGTGGGAAGCCAGGTCATAGAGCAGTTGATTGCTGGCTGGATGATCTCCGGTTTGCAAGCAGCAGGGGGGCTGCTTGTGGGTTCCCTCCGGGCTAGGAGGAAGAGAGGCTAGGCCTCCGGTGGATTGCTGGTAGCAGAGTGCTACTGGCTGGTTCACTGGTAGCGGGGCTGCTACTAGTGGGGTTCCCTCTTGGTATAGAGGAAGAGGGACGTGAGTCTCTGGTTTCTAGTGACCGTGGGTTGCTAGAGGTTCCCTCCGTGTAGGAGGAAGAGGGGAGGTTGTTCCCCTGGGTAAGCTGTGTATCAGCGTCTGTTGGCAAGCTGTGTTGCCCAGCTGTTAGTGAAGCCACACTCGGTTTGAGTGTGGGGTGGATGTAGGTCTGCTAGACCGAACCACCTAAAACCCATTGTGCAGTGGTTTGATTTCTTCATCTGTCTTATTGCTTCCGCTAGATGCTTGCATAAGGGCGCTTCAAGTGTTTGCTTCAAGTTCAACGAAGTTGATTAGCTGCGCACGCTATCTGTTTGACACTGGGAGTGTGTGTTGCTTGAATTGTCTAATTGCTTAGAGTGTCTTAATCTGTTAAGTGATTGAAATTCTAATTGAGCTATAGTTCGTCTAACTTGTCTTGTTAGAGTGCTTACTGTCTGTTTGTTTTATTCCGCAACTGCTAATTAGTCCTTCAGATTTGATAAATCTGTCTAGTTAGCATTCTAGATAGTTAGTGAGCCGAATAGTTTAATTGGGCGAAAGATTTTAAAGGGCTATATTCATTCACCCCCCCCTCTGAATACTGCACCGAACCCAACAATTGGTATCAGAGCGGTGTCTACATACAAGGTCCAGCGACCTGCAGATTCGATCTCTGGTTTTCGGTGCTAATTTGTTTTTAGTGCATCAATATTCCTGTTGCATTAATCTGTTGTGCTCTCATGGCTCATCCTCCACTATTTAGTAGTTCAAATATTAAATTCTGGCTATATCGTATGCACAAGCATGTTAACTCTATTAATCCACAATTGTGGAAGGTTATCTCTCATAGTCCACATGAACTTCCTAAGGATAAGTCCAAGTGGACTCATGTTCACAAGTTGAAAAATGACGATAATGTGAGAGCTCTAAATCTAATGAAGGCCGCAATCGGTTCTGATGATTTTTCCTCCTTCTCAGGTTGTAGCTCGGCTAAGGAAATATTGGATGAATTGCTACGCATCCATAATGGAAAGGAAGAAGAATGTCTCATGGCAAGAAGGAGTGATCAATCAGATGAGTCCTCATCCCAGGTAAACTCTGAGATTGAGGATATTAGTCATGATGATTTAGTTGCCATGCATGAGCATCTACTGGAAAAATATGAAAGAGTTAAATCAGAAAAGAGAAAATTAAGAAAAGAGAAAAATTCTGAAGTCAGAAGTCTGAAAGCTAAAAATGAAAACTTGAAATCTGACATGATTAAAGAAAACGATGAGTTAAACAGGTTGAAATCTGAAAATGAGAATATTAGAAACAAACTCATCGGTGAAAATAATTCTTGCAAAACATGTGCCATTCTCGAAGACATGATTAATGATTTTGATTCTGATGACAGGTTTCAAAAAGAACAAATCAAATCTTTAAAAGAAGAAAATGTCTACTTGAAAGATCAAAATAAAAAGCTAATGGTTCTTAATATTGTCTTCTCTGAAAGATGGTTGTCAATTGAAAAAGGAAAAACTGTTGTAAAGGAAAATGAGAACAACATTGAAATAATGGTTCAACAAGAAAATGAAACTCTGAAGAACCTAAATGATGCTTTGCAACAACAGCTGATTGTTTGTGAATCTGAGCTATCCAAGTATGAAGTGAGCATTGCTTCATTGAATTCTGAGATTGAAGATCTGAAAAATTCTTTGTCAAAATTCATTAAAGGAAAAGATAATTTGAATAAGCTGCTTGGTTCTAAAGTAAATTTTCAGAAAGAAGGACTTGGGTATGTGCATGTCAATAAGAAAGTGAATGAAAAGAAGAAGTCAACTGTATTCGTGAAAAGCTCTGATACCAATTGTTGGGTTCGATGCAAGTATTCAGAGGGGGGGTGAATGAATATAGCCTATAAAAACTTTCACCCAATATAAACTTTCGCTCAATTAGAATTTCGCTCACTCAACAGATTAAACACTTAGAACAAAATCTGATCAAATCATCTAATGAACCTGTGATCAAACACATGGAGCGCCCCTATGCAAACATCTAGCGGAAGCAAACCATAAGCAATCAAACCACAATGCAAGAGGGGTTTTTAGGTGGTTTGGTCCTGCAGACCTACATCCACCCCACACTCAACCCGAGTGTGGCTTCACTAACAGCTGGGCAACACAGCTTGCCAACAGACGCTGATACACAGCTTACCCAGGGGAACAACCTCCCTCTTCCTCCTACACGGAGGGAACCTCTAGCAACCCACGGTCACTAGAAACCAGAGACTCACGTCTCTCTTCCTCTATACCAAGAGGGAACCCCACTAGTAGCAGCCCCCGCTACCAGTGAACCAGCCAGTAGCACTTTGCTACCAGTAATCCACCAGAGGCCTAGCCTCTCTTCCTCCTAGCCCGGAGGGAACCCACAAGCAGCCCCCCTGCTGCTTGCAAACCGGAGATCAGATCTCCCTTCTCCTGACCCACCAGGAGGAACCTGACCTCACTACTGAGAATCGGAAGAACAAGGATAACCAAATGAAAAAGGAAAAATAAAAACACGAAATGAAAATAACTTCAGCAAACAGAAAGCTGAAAAATGAAATGCACAATGTGGCTCTCAACGGAGCTGACTGGCCTGGATCTGATCCACGGTCTAGTAGGAACAGATCTCCCTCGATCTCACTCTCTCTCTCTCTCTCTTTCTTCTCTGCTGCACTTCTCTTCTTCTCTCGATCTCTGTTCTCCTTTTCTCTCTTTCTCTTTTTCTTTTCTTCTCTGCTGCACTTCTCTTCTTCTCTCTTTCTGGATCGAAGGGCTTTTTGCTCTCCAGGCTTCTTCTTCGATCTATCTTCTACAGAGGATGAAGACTCGTATATATAGCAACAGCAGGCACACTGGGCGCGTGTGGCTTCCACATTTCCTGCCCTAGAAATTCGGACCACGTGGCAACATCCTGGTATCTCGTCCATCCTTGGATCACGAGCCAGGCACCTCGGATCACGTGCCCTTCATTAGTACGCTCAGCAACTGGAGTTGAGGTGGCGTCAACACACTTGCTCCAAAGGGTTGACGCAGCCTTCAAAGACATTCGACCAGCAAAACTCAAGTCTGCTACGTTGACTCCATCAGCCTGCTACGTTGACGCATCGGTGATCCAGTGATCAAGTCTTCAGTAGATGGGCATGCTGCGTCGACGCTCTCAGCATGCTGCGTTGACGCATTGGTGTTCCAGCATCTGAACTTAGATGGCTTCAGCCCTCTCACGTTTCGTGTGGAGTGCGTTGACGCATTGTGCAACTGCGTCCACCCTCTGGTCACCTTGTCGATCCATCAACCTGCTGCGTTGACGCCACTTGATGAATGCGTTGACGCACCAGAGTAATCCAGTAAGCTTCTTTCTTGATTGTTTGAACTACTGCGTCCACGCCACTTGATCAAGGCGTTGACGCATTGGTGTGTTCCAGCAGCTGAAATTGGATGTCTTCAGCCCTCTTACGTTAAGGGGTTCATTAGCCTCTTCAATCCTTGTCAGACAGATGAAACGAAGTCATTAGTTCTAAGTATATGCATTGCATTGTATAGACTTTGCTGTGAAGGCGAAAGCAATGTAAAGTATACACAATGCAATGTATAGACTTAATGAATATAAAGACATCATAAGACTCAGATGAACACAGGCGGTGTATAGACTTGATGTGTTCACTGGTGGATGTACACCCTTGCCCACTATACAAACTTGAGTGTAGCTAAAGCCTTGATCGTAGGACTAGGCTGGACTGTATAGACTTTAAGCTTCGGAACCGAATGTACAGACTTCACTTAATGAAACGTAGGGACAGACCCCAATGTATAGACTTGGAGAGCCTGAATCAATGTGCATACCTGGAATGCCTGAAGACGAGTGTCCAGACTTGGAATCAATGAAGGTGTTGGCTGTACAGACTTGGCCAAACAACGACAATCGGATGTACAGACTTTAGAGGATGCAGACTTTGTATAGACTTCAACTCAAACAATCAATGTTCTGATGGGTCGACGCATCAGCAAGGGTGGGTCGACCCACTACTGTTCAGACTGTAGATACATGCAGAGACATGATATCTGACAGAATGTAATGCATATATATAAAGAACAAATGCCATCAATGCTAAACATCATCATTCATGTTGCTATCATATGCAGAATGTTCAAGAATAAGAATGTACAGAAATGCACTTTGTTTATTGCAATCATCAAAACACAATAACATTGCTATCATTAAAATACAATATCAAATGATACAGAGTCTGCATCTTCTAAAGTCTGTACATCCGATTGCCATTGTTTGCCCAAATCTGTACAGCCAACACCTTCATTGATTCCAAGTCTGGACACTCGTCTTTAGGCATTCCAAGTATGCACATTGATTCAGGCTCTCCAAGTCTATACATTGGGGTCTGTCCCTACGTTTCATTAAGTGAAGTCTGTACATTCGGTTTCGAAGCTTAAAGTCTATACAGTCCAGCCTAGTCCTACGATCAAGGCTTTAGCTACACTCAAGTCTGTACAATGGCTTCGATTCATCAAGTCTGTACATTGAATCACCAACTTCTTTGAAGCCCATACATCGCGCAAAGTCTGTACAGAGTCCAGCGTCTCAGTTAGCATCTCATGCATTTGAGCAAAGTCTATACATCCATCGTGGAGCTTCATGTCTACACATCGCTTCGCTCCATCAAGTCTGTACATCCACAGTGAAATCCAAAGTCTGCACATTGGTCTTCAAATCTAAAGTCTGCACATTGGTCTTCGAATCCAAAGTCTATAAAATGGTATTCACACTTGAAGTCTATACATTCGATGTGCAGAGTTGATGTCTATACATTGGCCTCCATGATTCTAAGTCTATACATTCGTTTTAAGGCAAAGTCTGTACATTGCCTTTGTGCTTCAAAGTCTGTACACTGCATTCTCATTCAGCGAAGTCTCTACATTGCATACAAGCATCACAAAGTCTGTACAGTGGGCAAGGGTGTACATCCACCAGTGAACACATCAAGCCTATACACCGCATGTGTTCATCTGAGTCTTATGATGTCTTTATATTCATTAAGTCTATACATTGCGTTGTCTATACTTTACATTGCTTTCGCCTTCACAGCAAAGTCTATACAATGCAATGCATATACTTAGAACTAATGACTTCATTTCATCTGTCTGACAGGGACTGAAGAGGCTAATGAACCCCTTAACGCAAGAGGGCTGAAGACATCCAATTTCAGCTGCTGGAACACACCAATGCGTCAACGCCTTGATCAAGTGGCGTGGACGCAGTAGTTCAAACAATCAAGAAAGAAGCTTACTGGATTACTCTGGTGCATCAACGCATTCATCAAGTGGCGTCGACGCAGCAGGTTGATGGATCGACAAGGTGACCAGAGGGTGGACGCAGTTGCACAATGCGTCAACGCACTCCACACGAAACGTGAGAGGGCTGAAGCCATCTAAGTTCAGATGCTGGAACACCAATGCGTCAACGCAGCATGCTGAGAGCGTCGACGCAGCACGCCCATCTGCTGAAGACTTGATCATTGGATCACCGATGCGTCAACGCAACAGGCTGATGGAGTCAATGCAGCAGACTTGAGTTTTGCTGGTCGAATGTCTTTGAAGGCTATGTCAACCCTTTGGAGCAAGTGTGTTAACGCCACCTCAACTCCAGTTGCTGAGCGTACTAATGAAGGGCACGTGATCCGAGGTGCCTGGCTCATGATCCAAGGATGGACGAGATACCAGGATGCTGCCACGTGGTCCAAATTTCTAGGGCAGGAAATGTGGAAGCCACACGCGCCCAGTGTGCCTGCTGCTGCTATATATACGAGTCTTCATCCTCTGTAGAAGATAGATCGAAGAAGAAGCCTGGAGAGCAGAAAGCCCTTCGATCCAGAAAGAGAGAAGAAGAGAAGTGCAGCAGAGAAGAAAAGAAAAACAGAAAGAGAGAAAAGGAGAACAGAGATCGAGAGAAGAAGAGAAGTGCAGCAGAGAAGAAAGAGAGAGAGAGAGAGTGAAGAAAGAGAGTGAGATCGAGGGAGATCTGTTCCTACTGGACCGTGGATCAGATCCAGGCCAGTCAGCTCCGTTGAGAGCCACATTGTGCATTTCATTTTTCAGCTTTCTATTTGCTGAAGTTATTTTCATTTCATGTTTTTGTTTTTCCTTTTTCATTTGGTTATTCTTGTTCTTCCGATTGCCCTGTTGGGAATCGGGCTCCTCCTGTGGATTCAGGAGAAGGGAGACTTGTCTCCAGTTCTGGGCTTGTGGCTTGCAAGTCCAGGGGTCCCTCCGGTTGGAGGAAGAGAGGTCTGCGACCTCTGGTTGCTGGTGACAGGAAGTCACTAGCGGGTTCCCTCCTGGTCTGGAGGAAGAGAGACTTCGGTCTCTGGTTTCCAAGTGGCTGGGAGTCACTTGGGTGTCCCTCCGGTTGGGAGGAAGAGGGGAGGTTGTTCCCCTGGTCAAGCTGTGTGGCAGCAACTGTTCGCAGACTGAGTCTGCTTGGTTCTAGCATTGGCTAGTGAAGCCTCACTCCGGTTGGGAGTGAGGGGTGGATGTAGGTCTTGAGGACCGAACCACCTAAAAAATCTATTGAGCAGTGGTTTGATTACTTGATTTGCTTCCACTAGATGCTTGGATAGGCACGCTCCTACTGCTTGTTATTATGTTCAATCGAATTAGACTAATTCTGGAACTTGCCTAGCATCTGAGTTTTTATTTTGGGCTATATTTTCTAGAAGGATACACTCACCCCCCTCTGTATCCGGGCCTAGCACCCTAACACATCTAACATAACAGTTGGTATCAGAGCCTAACTCTTCTACAGGGACTTACAGCCCGAAGAGGAAGGTACAGATAGATGCTCGAGGGATGATCGCTGAAGGACACTCAACCACCAAGCCCCCTTTCTTCGATGGATCTAACTATGCATACTGGAAGAACCGTATGCAAGTATTTTTGAGGGCGAAGGATTATGAGATCTGGAAGGTAGTCAGCAAGGGACCTTATGAGCTGCCCCCTAATGAGGAAGTCTGGACCAAGGAGGAGATCAGAAGGTCTACTCTAAACTGGAGTGCCATAAACGCTATTCAATGCTCTCTGCACCCCACGGAATTTTCTCGAGTATCAGCTTGCAGCTCAGCTAAGGAGATGTGGGATGCACTGGAAGTTATTCATGAAGGGACTTCTCAGGTTAGAGAGACGAAGGCTAATTTCCTTGTGTCAGAATATGAAGCCTTCAAGATGAAGCCAAATGAGACCATCAAGGAGATGTACTCTCGATTAACTATCATAACAAATGGTCTTAGAGGTCTCGGGAAGGCTCAGACAGAATACGATGTAGTGAGGAAGATATTGCGTTCCCTAACTCATGCTTGGCATACTAAAGCTACAGTAATGGAGGAGTCAAGGGATTTGCAAAATAGAAGGGCAGATGAGCTAATCGACTCGCTGATGGCATATGAGATTAATCTGCCAAAGATAGAGGAAGCTGAAAATAAGAAGAAGCCAATCACTCTGAAAGCTGGTGCCAGCAAATCCAGCAAGTCCAGCAGATCCAGCTCTAGTGGATCATCATCCGAGGAGAGCCTGAATGAACAAGATATAACTCGTACTGAGATGGCAATGATGACCAGAGAGTTCAGGTGGTTCCTCAGGAAAGAAGGAGGATGATTCAGCCAAAAGAAGTATAGTGGCGGCCGAAGGGATAAAAGGTATAAACATAACCCTACAAATAAAATTGAAACTAATACTTGTTATCAATGGAGGAAGACAGGCCATCTGAAAGCTGACTGTCCAGAGAATCAGAAATACAAGGACAAGTCAAAGAAGAGGAACACGAAAGGGAAAGCTATGGTGAGTACTTGGAGTGATGAAGATGAAGGCTCCTTGAGCAATACCTCTGACAGTGAAGCCGAATCTGAAAAGCCCATTTACCTTATGGCAACAAGCTCTGAAGATAGAGAGGAGGATTCAGATGAGGTAACTTCTCGATTCGATAATTTTACTATTGCTGATTGGGTAGATGCCTATCATGAAATAGCTAATAAAGCAGATGACATTAGAAGGGAAAACATGCATCTAAGAAGAAAGATTAACTCCATGCAAAATGATACAACTCTAACTGATAAAATTGCATGTCTTGAATCTGAGAATAATAAACTCAAACTCACATGTTCTGAATTAGAAGAAATCAAGAATGAGTCAAAAGCTTCTAAAGAAGATAATGAAAGGTTAGAAAAAGAAGCTGATGAATGGAAGTTGAAAATTCAGAAATATGAAAGTGAGATAAAAATTGTGAATGAAAAATATCAAGATGTCCTAAGTGTGAATACAGAACTGAAAAAATCCATTGAAGACATTCAAAAGGATAATGAGGACAAGCTTCAAACTATTGAGAAAATGACCCAAGGTTCAGATAACCTAAATGCTTTGTTAGGGTCAAAAGCCAACTTCAGAAAAGAGGGCCTTGGATTTAATTCTAGTGCAACAAAAAGCTTTGGAATGAAAACTATTTCATTTGTCGCACAAAAAGAGAAAGGACCTCTAATCAACATGAAGTCAAACATTTCAGTGAACAAAGCTGTAAATCTGAAAAAGCCCAGTGCTGAGGAGAAGGGCAAACAAAAGCTGAGTAAGCCTAGTAGAGCTAGCACATTTAAGCAAAATCCCAAAGCTCAGTCTCAGGTTAGGGGTCAACCTACACAGTCTTATAAACCACATGTTAAGGTCACCAAGTCTCCACCATCACCACCACCCCTGAAGAAGACCCCATACACACCAATGAATAGGTCAGCAGGGTCCAAGGTGCAAGGGAGGCAGAATGCTTTTAGAGCTCAACCCAAACATTTCTACCAACCTAGAGCCCAGTCCCACTTCTTTGCATAGTCAACCTATCCAAATAGGTTAGGATGGACTAGGACTCAAGGAAGGTTTACAGGTTATGGACATCAGGCTACACAGTCCTATAAACCTTACACTAGAAATTGGGTTAATGGGTATGGCTCTTGGACACCTAGGAACCAACATTTCCACAACCAGCCCAATGATTACTATGGCCAAAATTTCGTGAATACACCCTGGCCAAGGCACTGGAACAAAAATAATCAATCTGTAAATAATCATGCTAGTGTCAACAAGAAAAAGCATAACAAAAAGAAATCTAGAAAATCCACTGAACAGAACTGTTTCAAACAAATGTGGATTCCTAAAAGTCTGCTTTCTTGTTTTAATTACTTTTCATCTTCTCTGGAGCCCAATCAGTCTTGGGTTCCAAACTTCTCTACCTAATTGTGTGTGCAGGTATGCCTGGCAGCCAAGAACAATTTGTGGTACTTGGATAGTGGCTGCTCCAGGCATATGATAGGAGATAAGGCCAAGTTCTGCATGCTGACAGAGAAACAAGGAGGCCTTGTCACCTTTGGTAGCAACACAAAGGGTAAGATTGTTGGGACAGGTAAGGTAGGTAAGTGTACTACCTGTTGCATTGAAGATGTCATGTTGGTTGAAGGTTTAGCATCTAATTTACTTAGCATCAGCCAACTATGTGATAAAGGATGCAAAGTTCTTTTTCACTCTCAATGCTGCAAAGTTTTTGAACCTGATTCCGAAACTGTTAAATTTTCTGGTAAAAGGATAAATAACACTTACATGATAGACTTAGATGATATACAACATTCTAACCTATGCCTTACTGCTAGCAGAGAGGACTTAGCATTTTTATGACATCGTAGGTTAGGCCATGCTAGTTACACTGTATTGCTTAAGCTGAATAAGCATAGTATGGTTAGAGGACTTCCTGAAGTTTCCTTTAAGAAAGAAAATAAAATCTGTGATGCATGCACTCAGTCAAAGTTAACTAGAAAGTCATTTAAATCTAGAACATAAAATCTGTCTTCTAAACCCTATGAGCTGATACACATGGACCTTTTTGGGCCAACCAGGTCTGTCAGCTTATCAGGGAGGAAGTATGGGTTTGTCATGGTAGATGACTTCTCTAGGTATACTTGGGTATATTTCTTATCACATAAAAGTGATGCATTCTCAGAATTTCAGGAGTTCTATCTTAAGAAAAATCAGAAAATTGAAAATATTTTAACTGATCATGGAGGTGAGTTTGAAAACTCACAGTTTGATGAATTCTACAGGTCAAATGGAATTCATCACAAGTACTCCTCACCAAGGACACCCGAGCAGAATGGAGTTGTGGAGAGGAGGAACAGAACCTTGGTGGAGATGGGTCGTACACTCTTGGTTGAAGGTGGTCTGCCAAGGAAGTTCTGGGCTGAAGCAGTAAATACTACCTGTTATGTAATTAACAGAGCCATGGTAAGACCTTCTACCCAGAAAACACCCTATGAGATCATAAAGGGTAAGAAACTTTCTATTGCTCATTTCAAGGTTTTTGGTTGTAAACGTTTTATTCATATAAATGATAAAAGAGACCTTGATAAATTTGAACCTAAAGGTGAACCAGGAATTTTTCTTGGTTACTCTGAAAACACCCGAGCATATAGAATGTATAATCTGAATTCCAAAACTGTTGAAGAATCTCCACATATTATTTTTGATGAATCTTTGGTAAAGTCTAATATTGGTCAATGTAGGAATGAAGATAATGGTGATATTCTGAAAGAAGGGAATCCTGCAGACAAATCCGAAGATGAGGAAGGAAATGAAGAGCTTAATGAAGAAGAGCCTACAGTTCAGGAGGAGGTAAATGAAAATCACGATAATGAAATTGTCAACATTAGATATCTAAAAGATCATCCTGTAGATAATGTGATTGGCAATTTGCATGACCCTCCTAGGACTAGAGGCCACTTAATAATTCAAAATGAATTGAATGCATATGCCTTTGTATCAAATGTAGAACCCAAGTCCATTGACTGTGCTCTTAAGGATGTGCATTGGATTAATGCCATGCATGAAGAGCTCAATCAATTATACAGGAATAAGGTGTGGTACTTGGTTCCACCTCCTGATCATGAAAGAGTCATAGGGACTAAATGGGTATTCAGAAATAAAACTGATGAATCAGGGAATGTCATTAAAAATAAGGCCAGACTTGTAGCTCAGGGGTATAACCAGGAATTTGGAATTGACTTTGAAGAGTCTTTTGCCCCTGTAGCCAGGTTAGAAGCTGTCAGAATCTTATTGGCTTATACATGTACCCTAGGAATAAATCTTCAGCAGATGGATGTAAAATCTACTTTTCTGAATGGGGAAATCAGTGAGGATGTCTATGTGAGGCAGCCTCCTGGCTTTGAATGTTTAGACTTCCCCAATCATGTGTATAAACTTCGAAAAGCTCTCTATGGTCTTAAGAAAGCTCCTAGAGCTTGGTATGACAGGTTGAGCAAATTCCTCACTGATAAGAACTTCACAAGAGGTGTAGTTGATCAAACCCTATTTACTAAGGTAAGTCATTCAGATATTCTTATCATTCAAATTTATGTGGATGACATTGTCTTTGGGTCAACTAACCCCAAATTGTGTGAGGAATTCTCTCATATAATGACTAATGAGTTTGAAATGAGCTCAATGGGTGAGCTCAAATTATTTCTTGGACTGCAGGTGACACAGTCAAAAGATGGAACTTTCATCTCTCAGTCCAAGTACATAAGGGATTTATTGAAGAAGTACAAGATGGATAACCTCAAGGAAATAGCTGCTCCAATGGCTACCTCAACCAGTTTAGATGAAGATCCTCAAGGTAAACCAGTAGACCAAAGGCTATATAGAGGTATGATCGGATCCCTTCTATATCTTACAGCATCTAGGCCTGATATTCAATTTGCAGTGTGTTTATGCTCTAGATTTCAGGCTAGTCCTAAAGAATCACATCTTAAATCTGTGAAAAGGATTTTTAGGTATTTACTAGGCACCCAAGAGCTAGGTCTTTGGTATTCTGCCAAGTGTGAGTTAGAACTTCTAGCCTACACTGATGCAGATTATGCTGGGTGTCGAGTAGATAGAAAAAGCACTAGTGGCTACTGTCAATTCTTTGGTGGTTATCTAGTATCTTGGGCATCCAAGAAGCAACACACAGTTGCTTTGTCCACAGCTGAAGTTGAATATGTTGCAGCTGGTAACTGTGCATCCCAAGTACTTTGGATCAAGCACCAACTGGTTGATTATCAAATAAAACTGGAATGTATTCCAATCTTGTGTGATAATACTAGTGCTATATGCCTTGCTAAAAATCCTGTTTATCATTCTAGGACTAAGCATATAGAGATAAAACACCATTTTCTTAGAGATGTTGTAAATAAAAAGGAAATTGAAATGAACTTCATTGAAACTGAAAAATAAATTGCTGATATTTTTACTAAGCCTCTTGGGAATGAAAGGTTTAAATTTCTTAGAAGAGAACTTGGCTTGTGTAAATTTCAGCATAATGAATAAACTCTCTGATGGCTTGAATAAACCTTGTGAATGTTGAATGTTGCAACAGACTCATGATCATGCATGACATTTATATTTTTTTTTGGCATCACACTCATGATCATCATTGCATATCATTTAGTCATGACTGTGTCTAAGCTCTCTCTCATCTAAAATCACATGCATATAGACAGGGGGAGTATTGTTAGAAATTCAGAGTGGTCATCAACTTTATTGAAATCTAAATTCTTTGACCCTAAATGAGTTGAGTCTGACAATATGGCAATCTGTTAGTCAGTTCTGATTCCTAAGCAATAGAAAACAGACTTCTTCATTTATAAGAACTTTAATTGCTTGAAGACTGACTTAATAGTTTAAATTTTATAAACTTTAAAGTTTAAAGATTGTAATCAGTAAATAAGAAAGTTGAAAATTGATAAAGCTCTCAACCCTTATCTTATTTCATGTCAGACAAAGCCAATTATATTTGAAATCTAAAAACTCATCTAAAATCCTATTAGAGAAGGCTAAGTATGTGTATTGTCCTTAAACAAGTCATTCTGAAACAAATAAAGGACAGCTAAGAAAGATATTGAAAAACATTAAAAATTAATTAAAAAATAACATTGGCAGAGCAAGGACTGGTAAAATACTGAGAAACTAAGTGATCCATCAAAGAAATGGACAATACTTAAGTCATGAGGTGTATCAGTTATCTATGTATAAAATGATCAAAACAGTAGGGTGGTTTCACTGAGTACCTGGGGGTAACTGGCGTCTGATAAACGTGTACCCTCACACAAAAAGGTGTAAATCAGTTTTATTGAGTTTGATCATAGGCAGAATGGTCCATCATGTTGAGTATCTAGGGGTATTGGCGTCTGATAAACGTATACCCTTACGCAAAGAGACAAATGGTTCCTGAATGCCCTTAATGAAATAATATTGAAAATGCTGTTCCGTCAAAAGAAATTTCAGGGATGTCAATTTGTTTAATTTCAATACATGACCTGGTATCTCTTAACCATTTTTTTACTGAGTTTATGAAAGTAAGATATTTTGAAACTGAATCTCTCATGCAAATGTGATTCTGATTTATTGTTTTATCATGCACAGAAAACTTATCCATTAATTGTAGTGCATGAACTCTAAAGTTTATAGTCTTTAAACCAGAACTCTGTCTGAAAGCAGTTTCTAAATTCATATGATTGAAGACTCTGTGCTTTAGAATGCTTATTCCTGAACTACTTGTTCAGAATGCTAGTCAGATGATTTCTCTTGTTCCTTCCCTTGTACTTTCCTTCCCTCCTCTTTGTTGATGGCAAAGGGGGAGAATTTATTGTGTGTTTGGTGAATTCCAAGGGGAGTGTATGCATCATATTATGGCATAGGGGGAGATCTTGTTGGCAGGGAGCTATTTTCATTTCTCAGCATGCATCCATAGCATCTGCATGACAAATCTGACTAATAATTCATGTCTTTCATCAAAATTACATCTGTATGACAGGATGTTGCTATTCCATATGATAGGGTGTTGCCATCATCAAAAAGGGGGAGATTGTTGTGACTCCTCTATGTTGATGATGTTGACAATAGCTTTATTTCATTGGCAACAGCTTGTTTTGATTGATTGGCAACTGTTTATGTTTTGATGAAACTATCTCTGTCAGATTGTCTATGTGTTCTATGCAGTAAGAGTCTATACATCGTCATGCACACACACACACAGGTCTACACATTGCACACACACAAGTCTCCACACTCAAAGTCCATACATTGCATTGTTGTGTTTGTGCATCGTTTAAAACATAAGTCTATACATTCACATGGCCTGTCTGCACGCTAAAGTCCGTACAGAGCTTGTGCCTATCTGACTAGCAAGTATGTACATCATATGCGAAGTCTATTCAATGCATGCACATTCATTCAAAGTCTAGACATCGGTGAAGTCTGTACATTCACCATCTTAACTTTCCAAGTCTAGACATCGGTGAAGTCTGTACATTCACCAGCTTAACTTTCCAAGTCTAGACATCGATGAAGTCTGTACAACCTGTGTGTTCCACGATATCAAGTCTATACACTCCTTGATCTTTACCTACGTTGCACCTGCAAGTCTATACATTGCAGCTGAGTTGAAGTATGTACAGCCCTTGCTTTGCCAAAGTCTATACATCATGTCTTGGCTAAGTCTATACATCGTGAACTCTCTCTCAAGTCTATACAGACCTTGCTTTTCTCAAGTCTGTACATCGTCCAGTTCCTCTGGCAAGTTTATACATCATGAACTCTCAAGTCTATACAGACCTTGCTTTGCTCAAGTCTGTACAGCCCTTCCTTTGGCAAGTCTATACATCGTGCATTCTTAAGTCTGTACAGCCTGTGAGGTCCGTCTCACTCAGCGTCTCAAGTGGACTTGAAGTCTATACACTAGACCGCCTCACTTAGCGTCTTTGTGTAAGTCACTCGCCACCAAGTCTATACATTGTGGCACGCAAAGTCTGCACAATGCATTGTCTGCAAGTCTGCACATTGCTATAAGCACGCATGCAAAGTCTAGACAGCCATGGGCAAGTCTATACATCACATTGCATGCACGTAGGTCTAAGTATGTACACTGGCTGCAGCATGCTCGCATAAAGTCTATACATTGCATCTTAGCATGCTTGCACAGCACAAACAAAGTCTGTACATTCATATGTGCATTGTGCATTGCTCTTGGTAGAGTCTGTACATCGTTATGCTGCCTTGTGCCGTAGCAAGTCTATACATTCTCTATGCTCGAGATTTGACGCTCACCAGAAGTGGCGTCACTTCTGAAACAAACGCCTAAGTGTAAGGCATCTTTTTGTTGAGCATCACTTCATCAACTCTATACATTGTCTGCTTGCATAATGTTGAGTCTGTACATCACTTGAACACTCATTGCACTCTAACTCTATACATTGCTTCATGTATTCCACTCATAACTCTATACACTGCTTCACTCATTGCACGAAGTCTGCACATTGTGTTGCTTTGTTCATACTTTGTTTTGCTAAGTCTACACATTGATGCACATTTACTTCTACATATTTGAAGTATGTACATGCCATAGCACTGCATATATGAAGTCTATACATGCTCCAGCGGTTACCTTCATAAGGAAGTCTGTACATCGTATAGCATGCATGTGTTCAAGTCTATACATTACCGCTGAACGCAAGTCCATACATTGCACAAAGTCTGCACATTGCTGTCTTTAACTACGATCAAAGTCTGCACATTGCATTACACTTCAGAAAGTCTATACAATGTCTGCATTGCATACTATGAAGTCTGTACAAAGTGTCGACATTAAACTGATAAGTTCCTTTCGACTGAATGACAGGGATTCTTTGTTGAGACTGATGATTGGGCACGTGATCCAAGGAAGGACGAGGTGCCCAGATTATGACACGTGGAAGCAGCCCAGCCAGGATGCTGCCATGTGGTCAAAATTCCTCGGATCTAGCGAATTCTCTGGGTGGGAAATGTGGAAGCCGAACGCCCTATCCAATCTGCTGCTGGTATAAAAGGAAGTCTTCTTCCTCAGAAGAAGGTAGATCGAACAGAAGCAGCCAGAGCTAAGAGAAAAGAACAGAGAGTGAGCGCCTGCACAATCCACAGAGAAGAAGAGAAAGAGAGAAGAAGATTCAGAGAGAAGAAGAGAAAGAGAGAAGAGAAGATTGAGAGAGTTGAGTTGAGAGAGTCTTTTCGAAGTCTTGTAAATCAGTCTCTTGGTTCAGATACCAGAGTTGATACTGCTCAATTGAGCTACATTCGTTTTGGTTTTCCATTTCATTTGTTTCTATCTTTACTATTTTTGAAACTCTTTTGTTATCAAGCTGTGAGCCAGCAATTGCAGTGGAGGTTTCCACTGGACAGGTGAAGCTGTAATCCTCAGCAGGCGAGACCAGGTCTCGGACGGCTAAGCTGTATCGCCCAGCGGTTGCAGAGGATTTGTTCCTCTGGTCGGCAAGCTATAAAGCCCAGCAAAGCTGTGTATCAGCGGTCTGTTGGCAAGCTGTGAAGCCCAGCTGTTCAAGCCGTGAGTCAGCAGGATCCACATTCCAGTTGGAGTGTGGGGTGGACGTAGATCTCTGGATTGAGATCGAACCACCTTAAAGATCGGTGTCTACTGTGTGATTGCCTGTGGTTTGTGTGATTTCATAGTGTTCATTCTGTCGTCCAACAGTTGCTTATTTTAATTCCACATTAGAGTTCAACTGTGTTTTAAAATTAGACATTAGATCTATTCACCCCCCTCTAGATCCACTCTCAGTGGTAATAGACTGCGTCCATCTAACATAACAGAACGTACTGATCCGGGTGAAATTTATGCTTATCAACGTTTATCTGAGCTGTATGAACTCTTTTGATCTACTTTGATTCATGTTTTTGATTCATGAAGGTTTCAATTCCATTTTCTGAAGTTTTGCTGTTGTCAGTAAAAGTGTCGACCTCAGGGGTCGACACTTATTTGTGAAGTCTCTACCTTGCGTTGAAATATAGGATGCTGGCAGATTGTGTCGACCCAAGTGGTCGACACTTTCACCAGAAGTCTGCTATTTTGCCAAGGTAGAACTCTCGTGAAAAAGTGTCGACCCTGAAGGTCGACACTTTCAGGTAAGTATGTTCAATTTTGTGAAAACAAAATGTTCGTGAAAAAGTGTCGACCCCGTGAGTCGACACTTTTCATCATGAATGTTTTGTTCACTTAACAGGCCAGAACACTTCGTAAGATGTGCCGACCCTATGGGTCGACACTCGTGTCGCGGTTTTGCTTTTATATATGTTCTGGTAGAACCTTCATGAAAAAGAGTCGACCCCATGGGTCGACACTTTTTCTGAACGTTCGAACGCGGTTTTCCGGATCTGTTTCAAACCCTAATAAGGTGGATCCAAATGGCATGGCTTTTGACCCTAATGGCCTTTGGGCGACCTTTACATCAAGTCTGTGTTATGAAGGGGGTTTGGGAAGGGCTTTTAAGTCATTTGGGGGATCAAATCCCCTTGTATATAGCCGCCCCTTTCCTTCCGATCGAACAATCCTTTGAGCTCTAACGTGTTCATCTTGCAGGAAGAAGGAGAGGAACGGTGTGTGGTCTGCTGGAGAAGAAAGGAAGGAACGCCAGAGACATCCCCTCACGAGCCCGAGCTGAGAGATCGAGAGGCAGCGACTGCGTCCTCTTCATCCTTGCTTTAGGTGCCTGAAGCTTCAAATATCGGCTCCCTCTTCTCTCGGTTTCATCATTCTAAGCCACACTTCATATATCTCCGATTTTGGTTGAAGGATATAGGGGAAGATTCATATTGTTTCATCATCTTCTTAGTCATCTTGTGCTTAGAACGTTCATCTCATATTTGGGCTTGTATTTCCTTTCATATTATTTCTTTATCTAGACATTTTCGGAGCTTGCTCCGAGTGTGTGTGGGTTGTCTCGTCGTCGTACGAGAACCCGCGTGTGTGGGCCGTCGAGCCCGTGTGTGTATGGTTGATGCCGTCGAGCAGCGTTTATAGTGAAATCCTCTCGAGGTGAGAGGGGTGGACGTAGGATGGCACTCGGTGCATCCGAACCACCTAAAAATACTGTGCTGTGGTTTGCTTGTTTGGTGGTTGTTGATATCTATTTTTTCCGTTCTCTAGACGAGTGTGAGTCGGTGAGGCGTGAGTGTTCTCAACTGTCCGTCCATATATTGTTGTCCGAGTGAGTATTTCTGTGCGCTGGGAAGTTGTGAGAGCTTGCTTGATTTAATTTCAGTTGTTTTAATCAAGCCTCTGTCTTAGATTTTCTCCTCATTTCTGTGCCTTGTGTGGGTTGTTTTTATATTTGCAAAGAAGGGTGGGCAATCAATTCACCCCCCTCTCAATTGCCTCCTAACCGGGCCAACAGAAGCGTTGTCAATGTTCGAGGTGACACTCTCACATTGAGGACTGAAGTTGCAGAGGATACTGTGGTGTCGGCAACCCGAGGTTGCGAACCTGCACCGAGCGCTGGCATAGCTGGAGCATGAGGCAGAGGGCCTATAGAGGGTGCTGAGGTTGCCAAATCCCAAAGAGGAAGGCCTATACTGGGAGTTGGTGTTACTGGATTGTAGGGGTAAAGACCCCGTTGTAGAGCTGGGAGGCCAGGGGCCCGATGCAGAGAGTCCGCGTCAGGGATCGACCTTAATGAGGCCCGGGTTGTGTGCCCGAGTTGGGTGCTGGGGAGCCTCAAACTTGGTGTTGGGAACCTATCTTGAGTGTCAACTCGATCAGGACTTGAGTTGAGGGACCCGAGTAGAACGCTGGGGAGCCTTGGCCCCGGGGTAGGGAACCCGCGCTGGGGGCAGGCTTGGCTGGGACTCAGGGCTGGGAGCCCGAGTGAGGTGCTGAAGAGCCAGGGACTCGAGGCAAGAAACCCGTGTCAGGTGCCGACTAGACTGGGACTCGGGGTTGAAGGCCCGACTGAAACACTGGGGAGCCGGAGACCCGGGGAAGGAAGCCCGCATCGGGTGCCGACTTGACTGGGAGTCAGGGTTGGAGACCCGAGCAAAGTGTTGAAGTAGTAACCGAAGTCCGGGGCATAGGGCCCGTGCTGGAGATCGGTCGAAGCTGGGCCCGGGAGCTGACGCTTGTCCGAGCTAGAGTTGACGTGGAACTCCTGCGGGGGCCAGTGGTGGCGGTCCCGAGTCTGACGCTAAGGTGGGCCACCGAAGCTGGAGCAGAATGCGGTGCATTGACTGCACGAACAGGCAGAGGAACTGGGATCGGCTATGAAACAGCCACAGGGATCATGCCCAAGAAGTAGGGCGATCCGATGATGGGGGTGAAGTCACCGAAAGTGATCGGCGTCGCCAAGTAGCCCACCCGTGCATGGGTGGCGATGACGATAGGGCCGTAAGTCACGGCCACCATGGTTGCTGGACTGCTGGTTGCTAGGAGGGCGACGATTGATGACGATCGTCGGGCACGGTCCGGCTATCGGAACGCGAGCTGGACACTGCGTGGTTGTGTGTCCCTCTTCTACCTCTCCTAAAAGGATAGGAAAGGGGCACCATGGCTTCAGGGCTGGCACAAGCTTCTCTTCAGCAGAAAGAAGAAAGGCAGGAGATGTCCCACCGGGCCTGCCAGCGTGTTTGGTCTGACGTGCAGTGGCTCCCTCATCCCGACCCGGGAGGGGTTGGTAGAGGGGTATGTGGATTGTCGATGACCGCGGTGAGGGAAGAAATAAAGCAATAAAGGAGAATAAGGGAGTTTGATGTATCTCGAAATATTCTCCTTCATAGCCGTATGCCTCTCACAGTGGCACCGGGCACTCTCCTTTTAAGGAAAGTCGAGAGGGATCGAAGGGCACGAGAGATTTTGAAGAGTTGCTAGATGAAGACGATGGTCTACGAACAGGGTGGTTACTCACTCGGGATGAATGAGACTGGGGTGACTGGGAGATAGGATAGCTGGACAGGGTGTGGGTGTGCCAGTCGATTTCTCGACAATTACCAGTGGAACCAAGAGTTGACTGGGGAAGCATTGCCAGGATGCGACATGTGGGCACGGGATATCGGATAGCACATGGAGAGAAAGGGAGGTTCCACGGGTGCGAGTGCACAGGTGATTATGGGGATTCATGTACGGGACGTCTTTCCCCACCGGCCGCAAGCAACTGGTGTATATTTACATCGGATTGAATCCGAACACCTTTGTTCCATGCTGAAGAAGAGCCTGGATAATTCTGAAGCCAAGGACAGGGGACGGGATATACCCCGCAGCTGGGGACTAGTGGACCGACACCCGGGAAAATGGGTTGCACACTGGTTAGCGAGGGTAAGAAACTGGGACCCGTGGTACGGGTATGCACATTCCACTGGTTTCATGCTTTATAGGTGCCACGTGGGCATTACAGCGGGGCCGAAAGGGCCGAGATACAACTGGTGCAAGCTGCGGAACAATTTTGACACGTAGGTCGGTCCCCGGGTTGTTGCAGGATAAGGTGGATTATTCGCGTGTTTTACAGGGGCTCTCCTCGGGGAGCTAGGGACGTGCTCGAATCGCCGAGGGAGGGCTAGACTAGATGGCAGGGGCGGACGCTGGCTGGCGCCTGAGGGAGGTCGGACGCGGCTCGGGAAGAGTGGTCGGGTTTGAGTCCCAAAAGGCGGATGTTTTCATACTGGGGGAGCGTGGCCAGTCCCGGGAATGTTACTTCCAGGCTAGGGTCCGGCTAACTCAGGTCAACAGTCGGGATGGTCGGTGGCTGGCTCGCGGTGAGCGACGGGCACGCTGTCCCGTAGAGGGGGCGAATTCAGCATCATGGCGTGGGCGTTGTTATCAAAATGCCTTACACGCAGGCGATCCCGAGGTGCGGGTGTGTTTGCCATTATCATGATGCCTTATACGCGGGGGATGGACTTGAGTCAAACGACCTAGACACCATGTAAGGGGAGTACGTGTGACATACCCTCAACGTGAATGAGCCGATCAAATAGCCAACCAACACGTGTTTCGCTCCTCATGTTCTTGCCGGAAGCCTTGGGGCTTGAGTCCTTGCTGGGGTGCCTGCGGATGTCCAAGGGCTTGTCTTGTTAGCATCCCTTGCCCCTCGAACTTCTAAGGGGGTTTTATAGGGGAATATGAAGGGTCAGGGGGGTTTACGGGGACCGGAATGGGGGGCGCGATCTGGTCCGCGTAAACCCCTTAAAAATATTTTTTTTATGTTCTGAGTGGGGGAGGGGGGTTTAGGTGGACTGGGTTGGGGCTGGGTTTTTTTCTTAAACAGATTAGATTTAATCTCCATAAACAACAGATCACATTTCTGTAGGATCAAGTAACTTCTTTTAGATCTGGGTAGTCTAGTAATAAAGTCTCTAGATCCGTAAAGATAATGAATTTTTATAAATGACTCCCCCTGAATGACAGACTCCCATGAACTTTAAGAAGTGGGAAAGTCTTGTCATGGATAACACAGATGAGGAACATAGATGGAGAATTCAATGAAGGTAAAGATGGCTAAGAGGGGTAAAGTAGATGGCCACATAGAAGTAGAAGGAGAACTCATATCAGACTTGCAGGCAACCAATGGCACAGTCTTAATACCCTCTTATCATAAAGCAGCCTTCTTCATAGAGCACAATACCTAACAACAAACAACTTGTTCCAGGTGTAGTAAGGTCGATGTTTCCTCCATATGTTTTGACTAGCTGGTGTGATAAGGTCGATGTTCATTTCTTATGCTTTAACCTTCTAGCATGGTAAGGTCAGTGCACCTATCATACGCATCAACCTATTAGCATTGCAAGGTCAGAGCATCTTCCATATGCATCGACCTGTTAGCTTATCAAGACAAATGTTTCAGCTAATCATCAAAGTGCATTGACTCCACTATACAAAGGTTCAGCCTTATAAAATTTCATCCAGCAGCTACTGTAGGAACACTTATTCTGACAACTGAAGCATACCAATATCTCTCACAATATTAACTTAGATTCTTCCATAGATTTACACTTAGTCACAGACCAAAACAGATATCAAGCTCCCCCTCACACTGTGCAGTGATTCCAATCAAACAGCAATCTTTTCTCATTGTACACAGATATGCAACTATGAAATATAAAGTGCAAATTTATCACTATATGCAAATTTGACCCTTGGTACTTGGCAAAGGGTTAATCTCTACGCATGATGTGGGTTTCCAGACAGAAATAATCTGCCCTTCTCCCAGCGTGCCATTTGATATACCAAAAGGGTCATGCAAGACTATGCTCCTAATATGAACATGAATGACTATTCAACATGTAAAATCTCATTTGGAATAGCATGTGGCAGATTATCAAAACCATAACAATCATGACAGGATAGCATCAAATATCATCAATGAATTCAATCTAACCAGACATGCAATATTCCAAAGAGAGTTATTCAAGCAACAATGTAAAGAGAATAAGAATGGGGTTTGACTGACCTTCATGTGCCTTTATTTTATTTAAACCCTTTTATTTTCTGCAGTCAAGGCACATCTGCAAACAAAAATCATTTCGAATATCTAGGACCCCAAAAATTCGTGGGTCCTGTCAGATGAGTTACACCTCTAACAGGTGTTCTCCATGAGTTCCAAGCATTTAAATGATCAGACTTCTTCCAATAGCATTCAACCATTAAATGTCCAGATTTTTCACAGTATTTGCATATTAGATGTCTATGAATTGAATCAAAATTATTTCTGACATGAGTATTTTTAAATGCAGGCAAATGAACATGTTCAGAATGAAATCTTTTCTTCTTAGCAAACCAGCACTGTGATGCAACATGCCCAGATTTTCCACAATTGAAACATTCAATATTCTGAACTGCATATTTTTTAGCATGATTATGATTTGCATGACTGTCTCTAGCATGAGGTTTGCCAAACATCTGATCATCTTGTTTCATTAAATTACAGTCATGCATGTGGTGACCCTTTCTACCACAGTAGAAACATGAAGTTCCAATTTTATTTCTGTTTGCATGTGTATATGAACCATCATTGTCCTTAACATGCAAATTAGTACTACTACCAGAAAAGTTTCTGAACTTTTTCTGCAAGTTCTTATTGGCATTCTTAAAACCATTCATTTTCTTAGATGCATTCATGTCATCAGATTTCATAACATGGCAGTCATACATTACATGCCCTGCCCTACCACAGTAATGACATGAGACTTTCTTTTTCTATTTTTCTGATATTTTCATATTTTTATTTTGTTTTTCTGACTTCCGAGCAGTAAATTGAAAAACAGATGAGCTAGAGGTTTTAGGTTGTTCAGAACTGCTCACGAATGAGGTTATCAATGTATTTTCAAACTTTTTCTTATTTACTGGATTGTAACTCAGTCCTTCTTTTTGAAAATTCACTCTAGTTCCTAGAAGTTTATCTAAATTTTCTTTCCCTTCAACAAATTTAGACATGGAATCATTTAAATCAGCCACTTGAGTTTCCAGAGATGTTATTATCAATTCTAAATTAACTATCTCATCCTCACACTCAATTATTCTGATTCTTTGACTTTCATTTTCTTCTTGTAGAGTTGACAATTTTTCAAACTCATTGATGGCAGCTGATTTCCCTTTTTCAAAAGTTATTAATCTTTCTGACATAACAGTATTTAGAACCATCAACTTCTTGTTTTGATTTTCAAGTTTTTATTTTCTTCCACTAAATCATTTTTGACCATTGAACTCAATTTTTTATTCAAATCTTCCTTAATCTTTTCAAGTTCTTTCTTCTTGTCTAGCAACTCCTCATTCTCTTCCCTTATTGAAGTAATCAGTTCTTCTAGTCATTTAATTTCATATTGAAAACTTGCATTCAAATCTTTCAAAGACAAACATGTATTGCATGATGAGCTATCACAAGAAGTATTGGGCATGTTTAGTTTAACTTTCTTGTTCAACTTCTTATTTTTAGATTTTATTTTCTTGTATTTTTCATACAATTCATCACACATATCTCGTAGATCATCAAAAGTCATTTCATCAATATCAGATTCAGAGTTTACCTGATCCACTCTTCCATTACTTGAAGTGTTGATTTCTTCCATAGAGCTTTTCTGGTTCTCATGAAATTCAATCACTAAATCCCAAATCTCCTTTGCAGTCCTACAGGTAGAGATAGAAGAAATGACATTAGTGTCTACTACATTCTTCAAAATATTTAGAACTTTTACATTCTCGAAATTCTTTTGTTTATCCTTCTAGGACCAAGTACTCTCCTCTTGAGACAAAACATGTGGACCATGTTCAATAAGATTCTGGAGTTCTGGATCCATAGAGTTTATAGAACCACACAAGTTGCCTAACCATTTATTGAAATTCGAACCATCGTAGATCACGAGAGAGTTCATTTTGACAGATAATCAGAAACAATCAAAGCACACAAAGCAAAGCACACACTGCAGGATCTGATCTGTAGATCGTTGGATCCGTTAACACAGAAACTTGCTCTAATATCAATTGATAGAATAGGTGATCCGCTCTGATAACAATAGTTAGGATTGGAGCGTGTACGGCTGAGATCCAGAGGGGGGGTGAATGGATCCCAGTGAAAACTTTTGCGAAATTAAAAACTGTAAACTAATCTTACTGATATAAAGAGAGACCAACACTTTCTTGCAGAATGAATTCTTCACAAAACTTAATCTCAAACACTCAGTATGCAAATGATTTCAGCAATTGTCACTTGAATGAAGAGAATTACCAACAACCAAATACGAGACGGAGGTATGGCAACTCATTCAAGAGAAAATAAAATCAAAGTCAAATGCTAACTATGAACGGCCCCTAAGCGTACTTCTAGACGGATCTGTAAACAAGCAATTGCATAAGGGACACAAGAGTTTTAGGTGGTTCAGTCTCAACCTTGAGACCTACGTCCACCCCACACTCAAACCTGAGTGTGGCTTCTGTTGATACACAGCTTAACCGCTGATCCACAACTTCGGGGATGAATCCCTACAACCGCTGAGCAACATAGCTTGCTATCCGCTGAGCCCCACAGCTTGCTATCTGCTGAGCCTCGCAGCTTGCTAACCGCTGAGCACCACAGCTTATTGTCCAAGGAGTTGCTCCTCACCGCTGAGCATCACAGCTTGCTCCGCTGGCTAACAGCTTGAAAAATAGTTATAAAAGAAAAATACAAACAACTGAAATCAAACAGATGAAACATGAAAACCAATGTTGCTCAAATGAGCAGACGATTCTAGATCTGATCTAGAAATCGTATCTTCACCAACAACCAATTCTCTGATTTCTTCTCTATCAACCGATACTCTATTTTCCTCTAACTTACTCTTCTGTAGCTAACTCTTTTTCTCTCGTAGCACTCTGACCTTCTCTCCTCTTCTGATCTCACTCTCTCTTTTGTCTCACCCTCTCACCTCTCTTCGTCTTCTCAGAGATCCCCCTTTTATATACTAGTGAACTGGATCACTTGGACCCCACACGGTTTCTGTCTGGCACATGGAGAGAGGATTCCCACCAGTATCTTTTCCAGAAAAATAACTTGATAATGTCCTCGTGTCATATCTTGAGGACGAGGCGAATCCATGTGGCGGGTTGTTCTGGTGAACGGATAACCTTGGATCACGTGTCAGTTATCTCAACTTTTAGGGCCACGTGATGACTTATGTCTTTGATGCTCTCTGCCCTTCAAGTGTTTAATCGAATTACCTGTCAACAAAATATAAAGCATTTCATCAAACACCTTATCATCATAATTGCTTAGACAAATGCAGGCTTAACCAATATCAAAATAGTCAGATACTCATATCAGAAGTATATAAGATGATGTATATGCTATAATGTAAACATACAATGCATTGACCTGTGTGAGACACAGGTAGACCTTATATGCATGAACATGATGGATGAAGACAAGAATTAATGAAGATGCATCGACCTTGCTGAACTACAGATAGTCCTGTCGAGCCAAATCATGTAAGGTTGCATAGACTAGTTAAGGCGATGGCTAGAGCTTAAGCATCGACCTGATGCCTTAAGCAAGTATGAAAGCTTAGACTAGAATCCAGATAATAACAAAGGTGCACCGACCTGTTAGACATAGACTCTACATGTGCATCGACCTTATAAAGCATATTATAGAATGTGCATCGACCTTGCGAAACATGTTGTAATACATGCATCGACCTGATGTACATTATACTTGCATGAGCGTCGGCCTTCTAGAATGAATGTAAGGATGTGCATCGACCTTGCTTTACACAAGGTGTAATGTGCATCGACCTTGCTGAGCACAAGGTTCACTAGTGCATCGACCTGACAGACTTCTAGTGTAAACATGCGCCGAACTGTGGAACTACATGCGAGCATATGCATCGACTGCAAGCACAAACATGCATCGACCTTGCTGAGCACAAGGTTCACCAGTGCATCGACATGATACACTGCTAGTGTAAACATGCACCGACTTGTGTAACTACATGCGAGTATATGCATTGACTGCAAGCACAAACATGCATCGACCTTATGTTCACGTAGTACAAAGATGCATCGACCTGACTCGCTTCAGACTAAAATGTGCATTGACCTTCTACACTTCACCCATTATCATGCATCAACCTTATTAGCTACAGCGTGAGTGTGCGTCAACCTTATCTGACTAAGTCATGAACATGCATAGACCTTATATGACTAAGTGTCTATATGTGCATCGACCTTATGTTCCAGACACTTAGACAAGTAAAAATACTTGTATAACCTGAATGATCAATATGCCTTAACAAGTCATGCCATTCTGACTCATGGAAGGTAATAACTCTGTCAAGCATTATTAAGCAGTTTTGCCATAACATGATCTATAGTTGTGACATCATCAAAACCAGGGTTCCAACAACCAGGGCGTGGCCGCGCCTGGGGTGAACCCCCCCCCCCCCGGGGGGGGGGGGGGGGGGGGGGCATGGCCACAGGGGGTGGTCCCGGGGTCTCCTTTTGTCGTCTGGCTTTGTCCTTTGTGGGACTCCAAGCGCCAGGGATGCTGGGATTGGCCCGCGGGGGTCAATCCTTTGGTGTTGTCATAGCCGCTCGCAAGGTGTTCGGGGAAATGCCCGAGACACCTCGGGTTGTCGAACGGCTCGAGTAATTGACTGGCAGGCCTTGGATTTGGTCCCGGACTGAGAGTGATAGGTTGCTGGAGCTAAGCGGAGGCATTTTAGGCGTGTGGGACTGGCCTCGTGGCGCACGCCGCGTTGTACAGTGGGTTGACAAGGCAGCCCTGGGTTGGCCCGAGAACTAAAAGTAAACGGCTTGTCACCGCATGTCTGAGGGTCGGGGGAGGCCCCAACTTGCTGGAGGGTTGCCGTGGGACACAGCTAGAGTGTTCGAGCTATGGGTTGGCCCCAAGCTTGCTGTAGAGGGGCTAGAATATGCGCGCCCGCGATGTGTTCGGGAAAATTCCCGACACACGTGCATGGGCTGCATGAACGTGCTGCGGGTCCCCAAAGCCTATGGTTGACTTAGACAGGTCTCCCTTTGACCTTGGAGGGCAGGAAGAAGTCATCTTGGCGGTAAATCCGGGCCTTGTTGCTGTTTTGCAGGTATCGTGGCTTGAGGTCGGGGCGCCCCCGGGTTGGCCCGGGTGGCTCGGTTGAAGGCGGGTAAACCCGCAAACTGGGTGATCGGGGGTGGCCCCAATCAACTTTTGATGATGTTGTTGGTCACGGAGGGCTGGTTAGGACCCTTGATTGGGCCCGGTGTGTTGTAGAAAGGGCTGGGTTATGATAGGATTGGTTATCCTCTCTAATTCCAAATATTAGAATCGGAGTGAGCACAATTGAGATCTAGAGGGGGGGGTGAATGGATCCCAGTAAAAACTTTTGCGGAATTAAAAACTTGAAAACTACTTTCACTGATTTAAATTGAAAGCAACTCTTTCTTGAGGAATAGTCTCTTCACGTAGACTTAATCTCAAACACTCAGTATATAAATGATTCCAACAGTTGTCACTTGAGTGAAAAGAAATGCCAACAATTAAGTACGAGGCGGAGGTGTGATTTAGGATCCCTCACGCAAGGTATGACATTCCTGATTGGCGTAACCAATCTTTTCTACCACAGCTTTTGATGTACTTGATAGTTAACGGAATTTACCTCTCATTCAAATGAGAATAAGATCGAAATCAAATGTAGATTGTGAACTACCTTAAGCATGCATTTAATCGAAGCAGTAAACAAATAAGCAATCACACAGAGAACACAGAAGATTTTCAGGTGGTTCGGTGATGCGAGACCGGACGTGAACCTAGGACTCTAGCTCGCGGACGTCCCTAAGCAAGGGAAACGTGCGGATGTGCGCGGTTAAGAAACCGGCAATGAGTCTCGGGTATCAACTTTTCCGCGTGTTCGGATCGAGACACGGGACGGGTTCCACTCACTCACTCTCGCAGCGGTGATAAAAATTTGACGAGCTAGTTATCCTATCACTCTAGCAGCGTCATATGAAAATATATGAGTAAAACAAATGCCAAAAGCGGAGGGTGGTGAGTGTACCTCTACGCTCTGGGTGTGGGAAAGACGACCCCAGCCAAGAACCGTAACTCCCGTTACAGTAATTATCAATAATTTACATCAGCGAATTTTATTACCTACTCCACGCAGGGAGGTAAAGGGCTACAATGGGACCTGGGAATAACGATCTTGGGTTTACGGGCAGCGAGCCGGAAGGCCTATTGGGTCGGAGACGGGCTGTTGGTCCGGCTCGATTCCGACTCGGTACTGTTCCAACTCGGTATAGCAAGGGAACTCAGCAACTAGGACGGCGGCTTCCGGTCGAATCCTTGCTGCGGAGACTGGCTGGGACGCTGGTGGACGACTCCGCTTCGATCCCCGAAGTCGGCGGCAGCTGAATCGACGCTCAAGTAATTTTGCAAGAATTAACTTGCTGCTGCCTTTGCTGGCCTATTCACGGATCAGTTCTGTGCGCCTCCACAAAAAGAATTTTTATGCTAAGATCCGGTGTCGGATCGAGACAAAACTGGTACCGATGGATAGAGGACTCAAAGGGCTACAACATATAATTATTTCAGATCCATCCAGTAGACGTATTAGAAATGAAAATGACTATTCCCAAGATTTTTTTACTGACTTGGATTACAGACAGTCAGGATAGAACAGGATCTGCCTGAGACTGAATTTTGACCGACCTAAAACTGATGGATCTAGACTCTGAGAAAATTATGCGTGGAAGAGGGGATGTGAGGAACACGCATGATTTTTTTGGGAATTTTTGGAGAAGGCTAAGGGGGCGGGAAAAATATGACAACAGGACATTATCCCGCAGATCTGCTGATGAATAGACTGTCAGGGGTGGAACTAAAATTATGGGAAAAATACTAAACGAAGGCGAAATGACACGAAATGTGAACTGTGGTTGGGGGATGATAAGAGGAACATACTCTCAAAATTGGAGCTCGAACAAATCTCCTGATTGGGAGATAAAAGTTCAGCTTCAAGCTTCTGTCCATGGGTGGACAGAACTCCGACGAGGCGGCGGTGGTGGTGCGATGGCGGCTCGATGGCGGCGGCGGCGGCGGTGCTGAGCTTCTCAATCATAGAGGGGCTAATTGAGAGGCTTCACACCTCTGAAATTCGGAGCTATCACAGCTCCAAGGGGGAGAGAGGGTGCCCTTGGGCAAATTGAGCAACAAATGGGATTTTTCTTCATTAATTGCTAAGGAATTCACAAAATATATGGGTTATATAGATATGGAAAAAAGACATAAACTACCCCTAGATCTAGGGTTAGAGAGGGGTAAACTAGGGATAGGATAATTAATCCCCCATGTGGTCAAATGACCAAATTAAATAAAATACAACAAGGAATAAACAATAGTAAAGGGGGGAGCATCTTGGACTTTGCTTGGTCCAAGTTTGAATTTTCTTCCACCTTGTCTCCCCCTTGGTCCAAGTCCAATCTTGGACTTTGAACTAGCCCCACATGGGCCCTAGATCCTAGGTGGACCAATAAAAAATAAGGTGGGGACCCTGCCGGACCTACTGGCAAATTACATAGAAACTCAAAGGCCTTTTTGGAAAGAAATTCAAAGATTCCTAATGACTAACACTTTGGCTTATAATGCCTTACAATTGCAAACCCAATTAGCCAAGGATATAAATGCAAACAAGAAGGATACAAAAACAAAAATAAATGGTTAGTGCTCGGTGTTGATTCCCATCAATTATCCCCGAGTGGGAAGAACTCGACCCCATCGAGTAAGGGGTGTGGCTGCTCGTGTGACTCCTGCGGATCACCAGGTAGCGCGGAGTATACTCCACTCCTAGTAATCGTCACCTGCTCATCCCGTATATATTCGATGTGCACATACTGCTGTGGGAATGAGGCTAGTGGTGGACACTTCGGGGTGGGGTCACTCTCAAAGGGAGGAGACGGCTCAAAGACTCACTAGGAATCACCACTGGGTCCCTTTATGTGACTAGATCCGAGAGGTAGAATGGTAGAGCCGATCCCAAATTCTGGCAAGTCTACAACGTACGCATTAGACCTGACTTGCCTCACACTCGAAAGGGACTGACATCGCGAGCTGACATGAGACCGACTATGCGACTCCTAATATGCTTGACACATGTATGTATAGACTCTTCACAAACTTAACAAATAAAGAAAACACGGACTCACACATGGCCCTAAATAAACCTACTATTAGACCGACCCATACATATGCAATGGTGGACCAGGACATCCAAATATGTGCCATGCATACACAAGATGCAACCAAATGTCAGTAGAATCATGGACTCCTAGATATCCCAAAGTGCACCACTCATGCATGGACGGCCTTTTGGCTTTGGGAGGTTTGGGAGGGCCAGGAGGGTTGAATGTGCCGTCTTCCGTACCCCAATGAACGGGCTCCTGGCGGAGTGTTGGTGGACTGGCCGGTGGGGTAGTTGTGTGATAGTGAACTTCCCTGAAGAAGTGGCGTAGATATGGTAGGCCTAGGGGTTCACTAGGGAAGGGGTCGAAGGGATCAAAGAATGTGTGACCCCTCGAGATGGGTTCCCTCATGACACGGTCCCAAGTTTGAAATTCTTGAAGGTGTAAATGATCACCTTCATCCATTGTGGTAGGCAGGACGACAGTCATATATAGATATGGTTCCTCCCTCGGAAATAGGGGAACGAAGTCGGGCTCGGCCGGCATGGGGAGGAATAAGAGAACCTCCATGGTGACATGACCCACGGTGCACATGGAGGTAATGGACCCTAAGACTGGATGTGTGAAGCTACGACGATTGGGTTGGTCGAAGCCTCGGGTCAACATACACGTCAACGTCAATTGCCGGTCTAATCCTTTGATAAGGTCATCCAATGTATCAACATGGTGACAAGACCAGAAAGTTGTGTGGAATGAGTTGACGGGCACTAGTTGTAGTGCGGGGTCCATGGATGGGTAGCAAGGTGGTCTAGGGACCAAGCCTATCTTGAGCCAACTAAGTAGTGGCTCGGTAATGAATAGCTTTCCCGTTAGAAACACGGGTGGCTCCAAATGAGATGGCTCCAAACAAAGATCGGAAGGTAAAGTATGTGGCAAAGGAGCTCTAGGGGAAGGGTTCCTCGACTGTGGTGGGTAAGGTCACGGGGCAGGAGCGTCCTGCCTCAGGGGCTCATGTGGCCGTCCGACCGGCTCGGCACTCTGCTGAGAGGTAGATGCTCACCGAAGGGCAGCATCAAACCTTGACTCGAAAGGCTCAACCTCTAGAGCGACCAGATAAGAATGCGCCAGAGTGGTCACGTCGCGGCAAAGCAATTCGAACTGGTAGTAAAGCCGCAAACATCTCCGAAACTGAAATGCGGTCGTGGTGCTCTTCTCTCCAACTCCACTTCTCAAATGGTACTCATCAAAGTCCCTAATGTACTCAAACACGGACTTGTTACCTTGGACGGGTCTGATCAGGGCTTTCTCTTGCATTGGGAAGACTTGGGCGTAGGGGTTGGCCATAGTTGCAAAGAGATGGGAATTGGTTCCCCTATGAGTGGGCATGCATTGGAACACTTTTCTTCTTCTTTTTTTTCTTTATGCAAAACTTTTATGTTAGACTAATGCAAGCACTTAGACACGACTCTAAATGGTGAAAAGGGCTAAAATGCGGACTCGAATACAAACTTAGACTCAACCCATATCCGATACGTGGCGGAGGTTTGATCCGAAGATCGCACTCACGCAAGTGTGCTACCTTCCCGATAGGCGTCACCTATCATTCCGGGAACACCTTTTGATATACCAGGTATAGGAATGCAACTCTACACCTTGGACCGACTAACCGACTACTCTAGACTCAACTTGCTCTAATACTAATTTGATGCGGGACGGGACGTGAACCTGGGACTCTAGCTCGCAGTCGTCCTTAAGCGAGGGAAACGTGCGGATGTGCGCAGTTGAGAAACCGGTAATGAATCTCGGGTATCAACTTTTCCGCGTATTCGAATCGAGACACGGGACGGGTTCCACTCACTCACTCTCGCAGCGGTGATAAAATTTTGACGAGTTAGTTATCCTATCACTCTAACAGCGGCATATGAAAATATACGAGTAAAGCAAATGCCAAAAGAGGAGGGTGGTGAGTGTACCTCCAAGCTCCGGGCGTGGGGAAGACGACCCTGGCCAAGAACCGTAACTCCCGGTACAGTAATTATCAGTAATTTACAGCAGTGAATTTTATTGCCCACTCCACGCAAGGAGGTAAAGGGCTACAATGGGACCCGGGAATAACGATCTTGGGTTGACGGGTAGCGAGCCGGAAGGGCTATCGGGTCGGAGATGGGCTGCTGGTCTGGCTCGATTCTGACTTGGTATTGTTCCAACTCGGTATAGCAAGGGAACTCAGCAACTGGGACGGCGGCTTCCGGTCGAATCCTTGCTACGGCGACTGGCTGGGACGCTGGTGGATGACTCCTCTTCGATCCCCGAAGTCGGCGGCTGCTGAATCGACGCTCAAGTAATTTTGCAAGAATTAACTTGCTGCTGCCTTTACTGGCCTGTTCACGGATCAGTTCTGTGCACCTCCACAAAAAGAATTTTTACGCCCAGATCCGGTGTCGGATCGAGGCGAAACTGATACTGATGGATAGAGCACTCAAAGGGCTACAACATAATTATTTCAGATCCATCCAGTAGATGGATTAGACATGAAAATGATTGTTCCCAAAGTTTTTTTACTGACTCGAATTATAGACAGTTAGGACAGAATAGGATCTGGCTGAGACTGAATTTTGACTGACCTAAAACTGATGGATCTAGACTTTGAAAAAATTATGGGTGGAAGAGGGGGATATGAGGAACATGTATGATTTTTTGAGGAATTTTTGAAGAAGGCTAAGGGGGTGGGAAAAATACGACAACATGACACTATCCCGTAGATCTGCTGATGGGTAGACTATCAGGGGTGGAACTAAAATTACAGGAAAAATACTAAATGAAGGCGAAATAACACGAAATTTGAACTGGGGTTGAAGGATGATAAGAGGAACAAACTCTCAAAATTGGAGCTCGAACAGATCTCCTGATTGGGAGATAAAATTTTGGCTTCAAGCTTCTGTCCAGGGGTGGACAGAACTCCGACGAGGCGGCGGTGGTGGTGCGATGGCGGCGGCAGCGACGGTGCTGAGCTTCTCACTCAAAGAGGGGGGAATTGAGAGGCTTCACTCCTCTGAAATTCGGAGCTATCACAGCTCCAAGGGGGAGAGAGGAGAGAGGGGGCTGCGCCCTTGGCTCATGAGCAAACAAATAGGATTTTCTTCATTAATTTGCTAAGGAATTCACAAAATACATGGGTTATATAGAAATGGAAAAAATACATAAACTACCCTCAGATCTAGGGTTAGGGAGGGGTAAAATAAGGATAGGATAATTAATCCCCCATGTGGTCAAATGACCAAATTAAATAAAATACAACAAGGAATAAATAGTAAAGGGGGAGCATCTTGGACTTTGCTTGGTTTAAGTTTGAATTTTCTTCCACCTTGTCCCCCCCTTGGTCCAAGTCCAATCTTGGACTTTGAACTAGCCCCACATGGGCCCTAGATCCTAAGTGGACCAATGAAAAATAAGGTGGGGGCCCTGCTGGACCTTCTGGCAAATTACATCGAAACCTAAAGGCCTTTTTGCAAAGAAATCCAAAGATTACTAATGACTAACCCTTTGGCTTATAATGCCTTACAATTGCAAACCCAATTAGCCAAGGATATAAATGTAAACAAAAGGATACAAATGTAAAAATAAAATATTAGTGCTCGGTGTTGATTCTCATCATTCGGTCTCAACATTGAGACCTACGTCCACCCCACACTCAAACTTGAGTGTGGATTCTGCTGACACACAACTTAATCCACTGATCCACAGCTTCGGGGATGAATCCCTACAACCGCTGAGCAACACAGCTTGCTATCCACTGACTGACAGCTTAATCCGCTGAGCCTCACAGCTTGCTAACCTGCTGAGCACCACAGCTTGCTGTCCAAGGAGTTTCTCGTTGCCGCTGAGCATCACAGCTTGCTCTGCTGCCAAACAGCTTGAAACATAGAGATAAAAGAAAAGAACAAAGGACTAAAAACAATGACCAGATAAAGCATGAAAATCAATATAGCTCAAGTGAGCAGACGATTCTAGATCTGATCTAGGAATCGTGACTTTAGCAACAAACTTTTCTCTCACTTCTTCTCCTCTTCTACGATACTCTGTTCTGGCTTTTTTTCTCTTTTATGCAACTCACTCTCACTCTCCAGCACTCTACTCTTTTGCTCTAAATTCTCTCTTCTCTATTTTCCACTTCTTGTCTCTCTCTTTTTCTATTTATGTTTCTCTGTTTCAGTATTTCAGTACTTGCTTCAGACGAGAGTTCTCCTTTTTATATATGATCGAACTAGATTAAGTGGTCCCCACTATTTCAGTCTGGTGCGTTGAGAGAAGATTCCCGCCAATAGCTTTTCAGAAAAATGGCTTGAATAGATCCACGTGTCAGATCTTGAAGATAAGAATAATCCATGTGTCTGATCATTCATGAAAAGCTGGGAGCCTTGAAGCCATGGATCACGTGCCTAATTACTCAATTCTGGGATCACGTGATAACTTGAATCTTTACTGCACTCTGCCTTTTAAGTGATTGATTTAATTCATGTCAATAAGATATAAGACATTTCATCAAATACCTTTTCATCATATTGGTTTAGGAAAATACACACTTAATCAATTTCAAAGAAATCAGATACTCAAATCAAAGGACTCTATGATAATGTAGATGCATTAAATTATATGCCCCAATGCATAGACTTGATGACCTGGATTCTATATGTGCATCGACCTTAGACTCTACATGTGCACAGACTCTACATGTGCACCGACCATGAATTCTGCATGTGTGCAGACTTCAGACTTCATATGCATAGACTCTACATGTGCACCGACCTATACTATGCATGTGCACCGACCTCAGACTATACATGTGCACAGACCTCAGACTATGCATCAACCTTATAAAGCGAGTTGTAGAATGTGCATCGACCTTGTAGAACAAGTTGTAGAATGTGTAGAATGTGCATCGACCTTGTATGCAACACTATGAGCATGCACCAACTTGCATCGACCTTAATATGCAACATGCATCGACCTTCATATGCAACACTATGAGCATGTACCAACCTGCATCGACCTTGCTGAGCATAAAGTGAAATGTGCATCAACCTCGCTGAGCGCAAAGTGAAATGTGCATCGACCTTGCTGAGCGCAAAGTCACTAGTGCACCGACCTGTGTGACTACATGTGTATACATGCACCGACCTGTGTGACTGCATGCAAGTATATGCATCGACTAAAGGCACAAACATGCATCGACTATGTTCAACATGCTACAAGGATGCATCGACCTAATATGACTTAGACAAGAATATGCATCGACCTTATATGACTAAAACATGAATGTGCATCGACCTTATATGATTAAAGCATGAATGTACATTGACCTTATTTTTCTGACACTTAGAATATGAAATGACTTGATCAACATGAATGGCTCTATGCAATTCAGTCACATCATGATTCATAGTGTGATGTCATCAACATCAAGGTTCCAACAATCTCCCCCTTTTTGATGATGACAACTATGAGTCATGTACATGTTTGATCAAGATGGAAAAATATTCAATCATTCACACATTCAATTATTCACTCATTGAAACATTCATTCAGTCAAGGTCATCTCAATTCAGTTCAGACAAACACATTCATTTCATCCAGAATTTTCAATTCATTTCTCGTGAAAATTTTTAAAGTTTACAACCTTTCAAAAATATGCAAATGCAAAACTACCATGCAAACACTATGTACAATAGGAAAAGAAAGTTGTTGTGACAAAATCTCATCATCTGATCAACTCTTCAGCTCATGACTTCTGACTTCTCACTCTCCTTCTTCAACTCAACTCATGACTCATCTCATCTCTCCCCCTTTGTCATTATCAAAAAAACAAGTATGAGAGAGATGTACAATTTTCTCCCCCTGAATCTAGCACTGCATTAAACATCTGCTGGAGAGCTTCCACCTCTGTGTCATGGACGTCTAGTAGGTGTCCGGCTAGAACTTCCACATTCTCTCAAGGGTACAGCTTCTGGAATGTTTCGTGGAATTCTGTCAACTTTAGTAGCTAAGGCAGCAAGCTTTGCATTGAGCCTCTGATCTACTGTTTAAACTTGTGCTTGGAGCTCTTTGATAGTGCCAGTCAAATCAACAAACCAATTTTGGAGCATGGAGCACATATTCTCAACTTGGCAGGTTTGCTGTTGATGAATATCTGCCATGAAAGTTGAAGTGCTTGTAGCTTGTACATTGATAATTTCTTTAAAGTTACTAGACAATTGTTGCACTTTTTCTTGAACTGTATCAAGCTTAGCATATAAATTTCCCATCTGAATAATACTGCCTTGGACTTCATCTGATATATTATTTATCCTGTAGGATAGTGTTTGCTGTTCTTGGCAAATAATATTCAATTTTTCTTTGATTCTTTGCTATTCTTTCCTGATGTCAAAAGCATGGATTAGATTTTGTGTTATTTTCTCATGAGTTTCTGCCTGATTTTCCTTTCGAAGACTCATTATAGAACCAGTTGTTTCACATACATGTAGCAAAGAATCTAAAAACCCATGCAATCTTTCATCAGATTTATGCTTATCTCTCACAAATTTTTCCCATTGGCTGTTAACAGTCTGCTCAACATGCATCATTCTGTCATCAATCCTCTCTACAGCCATATTCAAATGCATAAAGGAAGCATTCATAATTCTGAATTGACTTAGCAATAGATTTACCAATGAGGGATGAACATCAGATACATTTGAAGATGAACTTGGTCTTGCAGATGTGGATGCATGGAACTCAGGTGGAATCTGAGGTTCCTCAGGAGACCTTGGTGGCTGAATGCCATATGCCATTAGTGGTCCATGATGAGGTCCAAAGAATATAGTAGGACCTTGTTCTTGGTGCTGTACTTCTTGTATCTGCTGCTCTTCTACTTGCATCGCTGCATGTTGTAGATCTGAATGTTCAGTTTAATGTTCCTGTTGCAACTTAAATTGCTGTTGCTGTTGCTCTATCTGTTCAACTAGTTGATCAATTTGTTGTTCCAATTGCTGCACTATTTCCATCTCAGATTGTAGCTCTTGCTGAGGTTCTTCCTGAACTTGTTCTGCTATCTACTCTGACTGTTCTTATAGATACTCAATATGCACATCTTCATCATTAATCTGCTGCTCTATGTGCACTGCCACTTCCTGTTCAGCTATTTGTGGCTGGTCCTCTTCCTGACCTTGTGCTTCCCATTGAAGATGTTCCACTTGTTCCACATCTTGTTACTGCTGTTGCTGTTCTGACTCAGATTGCATTTCTTGGTCTTCTTCCTCCTGTACTGGTTGTTGTTCTTGTTCTGCCACTTGTTGGACATGCTGCTCTGCCATTTCCTATTCAGGCTGATCTGCTGGCTTTTGATCTTGGACTCTTGCACCAGATGACTTAAGCTTTAAAAACTTTGTAATGAAATCCATATTGTATACATTCACTTTATGGATTTCCTTGAAATTTTCATCCTTTAAAGGAATGTTCATTTTCTTGAAAATTGCAGTCAGATGGGCTGCATAGGGTAAATGTCTTCTGGACTCCTTGCAAGTCCCAATGATATGAATCATCAGCTCTGGCAGACAAATTCTAATTTTCTTGAACATGCAGTAGAAAATGAACCTTTGTGACTCTGTTAGTCTCCCCCTACCTCCACCTTGTGGAGTTATAATTGTAGTGAACATATGGTGCAACAGTCTTTTTAGAGGGGAAAACTTGTTTGCATTAAACTGAGTCAGCTTGGTCTGTCTACGGTCACTAGGGTTACTAGGCTTATCTGTGAGTATGGAGTAAGCCTCATATTCATCATATTAAAACTCTCCCTCAACTACTCCATCTTCAGGAATCCTAAAGATTTTGTGAATAAAATGCCTAGTAATCTTAATCTTGGTTCCTTTCACATGTGACCATATCTTAGACTGGTCTGGATCAAATTTCAATTTTTTGTAAAACTCCGTGACCAACCTAGGGTAGTAGTATCTATACTTTCCCATGAACTTCTTTCATTTTTGAAATTTAATCAAACTTAAGAGTTCTGGATAATCATCAATCATTTCTTGATCATGAAAATCTATGTACCACGGGAAGATGATCCTAACAGCTTCAATCTTTTCTTCTACCTGACCAGACATAGACTCAGATTCAGATTCATCCTCAGATACCTAAAGCTTTTCCTTTTTTTAGAAATCCTACGCCACTTTATAGAAAGCTCTTCTGTCATCTTCTTACTCTTGGAGGGATTCAATATGGGTGACTGTGTTGATCCTTTGTCATGCAAATGTTTGGACCTACCCTCCTTGCGGGGCATTTCAGTTTCACTCCTTGATGCCACTACCACTGGGTGCTACTCCTCGGTGATCTTTCGCTTTCCTTTGCTCGTTGTGACTGGAGACGACATGATTTATACTGGAGACAAGGGCTAACGGCACATATATAGGAAGTGAGAAGAAGGTGAAGAGTAGGGAATGAAAGACACAAGATCGAGCAGGTGGGAGGTGTTGGGATCGGTGCGATGGATTCAGAGGGGGGGGTGAATGAATCCCCTTATAAAACTCTTGCCCAATTAAAACTTCCTGATACAAACTGAAATCCAATGAGCAGTTGCGAAAATAACAGATTCACTAGGTCAACTAAGATGCTTACAGATGAATAGATTAGTGACTTAGGATCAATACCAAGGGACTCACAAAGCAGCTATCGAACAGACAGTGTGCATGAACTTAAACCTAATAAGGAATTAAACACGTTCATGACTGTAGGTTGAAATCGAGTCTAGCATACATAGAGCAGTGATTAAGTAATCAAGGTGACTCTCACAGGACCAGTAACAGATGATTGATATGCAATCAAATTCCCTGCTAGATAGAAGATCCAAATCGGCCTATGCAAACATCTAGCGAAAACAGAAATGAACATTCAAACCACAGTGCACAAAGATTTTTTATGTGGTTCGGTCCACAGACCTACGTCCACCTTTCACTCCAAACCGGAGTGAGGCTTCCACTAGCAAAAGCTAGAACCGCAGACTCTGTCTGCAAACAGGTGCTGCCTAACAGCTTGACCAGGGGAACAACCTCCCCTCTTCCTCCAGACCGGAGGGAACCCACTAGTGACTACCCGTCACTAGAAACCAGAGACCGAGGTCTCTCTTCCTCCACCCAGGAGGGAACCCACAAGCGACAGCAGCCACTTGCAACCGGAGACACCAAGTCTCCCTTCCTCTGAAACCCAGAGGGAACACCGACCTCAAACCAGAGAGTCGGAAAGTATAGTGATCAGATGAAAAGAACAAAGTAAAAAGAAAACAAGAAAGGATGAAACACAGCGAATGAAAGCTGTAAAAGATGATAGCACAAATGTGGCTCTCAACGGAGCTGACTGGCCTGGATTTGATCCACGGTCCAGCAGGAACAGATCTTCAAGCAGCTTCCCTTCTTCTCCTCTAACTCTCTATCTCTCTCTCTATCTCTCTTCTTCTCTGCTGCACTTCTCTTCTTCTCTCGATCTCTGCTCTTCTCTTCTCTCTCACTGTCTTTCTTTTTCTCTCGATCCTCACGAGCTCTCTCCTTTCTCTTTCTTTCTTCCTCTTCTTTCTTCTTCTCTCTGCTTCTCTTTCTCTTTCTCTCGTTCTTTTTCTTCTTCTGCTTTCAGCCTCTCTGCTGCTCTCTCCTTTTTCTTCTTCTGCTTTTTCTACTCTCTGCCTCTCTACTTCGATCACTATCTCTCTCTTCTCCAGATGGAGGAGTCTTCAATTTATAGCAGCAGCAGCTAGGGCGTGTGCAGGGCTTGTGCCCTCTTTGTCCAGAGAGCACCTCAGATCACGTGCCAGGTGCCAACCTCGGGTCACGTGCCCAATCATCAGCTTGAATCAATCTGCAGGAAGAGAAGAAAGGGATGCATCGAGTTAGTTCAGGATTTGAACTAAACGTGTATAGACATTATGTATTAGTGTGAGGCAACTAAATGCACTGACTTGCTCATGACTGTATAGACTCTGCGTGGATGACCAGACAATGTAGAGACTTGCACATATGCATGAACAAGTGGCGATGTACAGACTTTGTATATAATGCACAGAGCCATGAACATACTTTGTCTTGAAGGATGCATATGCATAAAGGAATGTATGGACTTTGAATATGAATGCTTGGTCATGCCTTCAACGAGTGTACAAACTCTGGATGTACTGTGCAAACGATGCACAGATATGCTCTCAACACGGGCTGTACAGACTTTGTTTGAGAGAGATGCACACATGCACATAGGAAAGTATGCACAACGAATATGGATGCACTGACATGCCCTTGACGAATGTATACACTTTGTATGCAATGCGCAGAGCCATGTACAGACTTTGCAATGCCTATTGAGAAATCATGTGACAATGACGTACAGACTTGCTGTAATGATGCACAAACAAAACATAAAGGAATGTGCAGACTTTGTGTGCATGCATGCTGCAAGGCAACGTATAGACACTGGCTGTATAGACTTGCATATGCATGGAGAGGCAAGGCAATGTATAGACTCTGGCTGTACAGACTTGCATATGCATGGAGACGAATGTACAAACTTGGAAATGCTTGAAGCACATGATGCAATGTACAGACTTGGAAATGCTGCATGCACAAGACGATGTACAGACTTGGTCTTGCGACCACGGCTGTACAGACTTTGAGAAATGATGCACAGAGACGCTAAGTGAGACGCTAGACGTTGTACAGACTTGAGAAATGATGCATGCACAAAGACGATGGGTGAGACGCTAAGTGAGACGCTAGACGTTGTACAGACTTGAGAAACGATGCATGCACAAAGACGCTAGGTATGTTGAGACACAACATGAGACGCTGGGTAATGCAGCGAGGCAGTGTATAGACTTTAAGATGATGCACAAACATATGCAATGTATAGACTTGTGTGTGTGGGCAGACAAGGCTGCACCAACTTCATGTCGTGTGGAGTGTAAACGATGTACAAACTTTATGCACGGACATGAAGCGCTATGTGAGACACAAGGCTAACTGAGAAACAATGTACAGACTTGTAAGACGCTAAGTGAGACGGATCTTAACAAGCACTGACTGAAGGATGCACGATGTATAGACTTAATATGAGACGCATAGACTTTGTGTGTGCATATGCCAAGACCATGTACAGACTTGAAGAAATACATGCAGCGATGTACAGACTTGTCATGCATGAAGCAAAAAGGGTTGCATGGACTTTGTAGAATGCAGTTGTGCACGGACTATATGCTCCAGACAATCGTGCACCAACTATATGCATGACATTGTACAGACTTGCTAAGTCTGGAGTTATGCATGGACGCACAATGCACAGACTATGCGTGTGCATGTATGGACTTTGAGAATGATGTTGCCTTACATCTGTATGCAACAGAGTGTATAGACTTTATATGCATGAATGAACAGACTAAGTCACGAGCTGAGCTCTAACGAATGTATAGACTCTACGTGCAAGCAACCTGACGATGTATAGACTCTGTTAATGCACTGATCAAGCAACTTGACGATGTATAGACTCTGTTAATGCACTGATGCATAGTATGCATATGACAGAAATTGAACCGATGCAGTGAGAGTATGAAAACAAGAATGCAATCTATATACCAGAACATTCAAACAGAATAATGCATTCAAAACATCATTTCATCATCATTCTTATGTGGAGACTCATTGAGTTGCTATCATCAAAACAACCAAACAACAACTCCCTATCATCAAATCACAAGGGGCACAACAGGAGGAAGCACGAGCGACTCCACTGCGTAGATGCGAGAAGGTTTAGAAGGAGAAGAACCCTCGACCTAGATAGATTATGCTTCGACAATAAGGAGGACTCTTATTAATAGGGTAAAATAAGATGAAAAACTATTAACTTTACCAATTTCAGAGAGAATGACCAGACTACCCTTTTCTTTAAGTTAAATTACCCTTCATTTCATATATGTGGTTTGCGGCTTATTAAAGATTAAATCTTGATATAATCATTTTCTAAAATCAATCCTTTGATGCCTAAACAATAAAGATAAAACAATTTAATCGATGTACTATGCCCAGTCATAAAAACCAACAATCTTACTTATCATTTTCATTTGACAAAAACTGATTTAAATCTGCCTTATATTGACACTAAACAATTTTAAGTTTTCAAGAAGAAGCACAGAGTCAACCATATTTTTCTTTTTCTTTTTGATTGAAAACTTTGAGCATTCAAGTATGATCACACCTTTTTACTCAAGGAAACACGTTTATTAGACGCCTAAATCCCTAGTTACTCAGTATAATCAACAATTATGCCTCATTTAATGAACAGAGTTAGCATATTTTATCATGACATGACCTCTGAATTTCATTGATACAAAAGGTCAGTTTCTCCAAAAGATATGCCATTGCTCTACCTTCATTTTTTTTAATATTTTTATATATAATGGCATATTCCCTGAACTTACTTCAGATTTCACATTAAAACGGCTTAAAGAAAATATAAGTACGTATTTTTCTATCAGGATGTCTCATTACTTATAATTTTCATATTTTTGGAGTTCAACTGGACAGTTCCATTTTAGAGTGTTTTTAAAACTATTGTAGGTACATTCAGGATAATCTAGAACAATTAAGGATAGATTTAATCTTCATAAACAACAAATCACATTTCTTCAAGATCAAGCAATTACTTTTAGATCTGGGAGGTCTAGTAATTATATCTCTGGATTAGTAAAGATAACAGACTCCCCATGAATGACAGACTCTAATGACAAACTGACTATGAAAGAATGCATACATTTAAGAAGTTGGAAAGACTTGACATAGATAGCACAGATAAGAAAATAGGGATGGAGAATTCAAGGAGAGTAAAGATAGGTAAGATGAAAAAAATAGAAAGTCACATAGAAGCATAAGAAGAAGCTAAAGGTCAGACTTGCAGTCAACCAATGGCACAGTCTTTATAATCTCTCAACAGAAAACAACATTCATCATAGATCACACCACCTGACAGCAAACAACTTCCAAGTGTAGTAAGGTCGGTGTTTCCTCCATGTACATCGACCTGTTAGCATAACAAGGTCGGTGCATCTCCCATATGCATAGACCTTCTAGCTTATCCAGACAAACTATTCACCCAAAAATTAATGCAGCAATAACTCCACTAGACACAGATTCAGCTTTACAACAATCCAACAGCCAACAGCTTCATGAACCCTTATTCTGACACCTCAAGCAAACCAAAATTTCTGATCACATTAACTCAGCTCCCCCTCAATGTGTGCAGAAACTCAATCAAACAGTAATCCCTTTCTTATTGTACAGAGATATGCAACTATTAAATGTAGAATGCACGTTTATCACTACATGCAGATTTGACCCTTAGTACTTGGCGGAGGTCTGGCCTCTACACATGATGTGGGTTTCCAGATAGACAATGATCTGCCCTTCTCCCAGCGTACCATTTGATATACCAACAGGGTCATGCAATAATATGCATCTATTGTGAACATGAATGACTGTTTAACATGTAAAATCTCATATGGAATTGCATGTAGCAGATTATCAACATTCATCAAACATGACAAGATAACATCAAATAACATCAATGAATTTAATCTAAGCAAACATGCAATATTCCACAGAGAGAATTATTCAAGCAACAAAAAATGAGAATGGGGTTTAACTGATCTTCATGTGCCTTGATATTTATTTAACCCATTTTTATTTTTTTCCACCAAGGCACACCTACAACCAAGAATTTATTTCAAATATCTAGGAGCCCAAGAGTTCTTAGGTCCTCTTAGATGAGTTACACCTCTAATAGGTGTACTCCAAGAGTTCCAAGCATTCAAATCAAATTTTATCCAATAGCATTCAAACATTGTATGTCCAGGTTTTTCACAGTATTTGCAAATTGGATATCTATGAATTGAAGCATAATCATTCCTGACATGAGTATTTCTAAATGTAGGCAATGTAGCATGTTCAGACTAAAATCTTTTCTTCTTAGCAAACCAACATTGTGATGCAACATGCCCAAATTTTCTACAATTGAAACACTCAATGTTCTGACCTACATGTTTGCTATCATGATTATTGTTTGCAAGACTATTTTTAGCATGAAATTTTCCAAACATTTGATCATCTTGTTTCATTAAAATATAGTCATGCATGTGGTGACCCTTTCTACCACAATAGAAACATGAATTTCCAATTTTATTTCTGTTTGCATGTGTATGTGAAATAGCATTGTGCTTGACATGCAAATTAGCATTACTACCAGAAATGTTTTTGAACCTTTTCTGTAAGTTCTTATTTCCTTTCTTAAGAACATTCATTTTCTTAAGTACATTCACGTCATCAGCTTTCATAACATGGCAGTCATCCATTACATGCCCTGCCCTACCACAATAGTGACGAGATATTCTTTTTGTGTGCATGTGAATGAGTGAGAGACTTATGAGCTACATGCACTAGAGTATCAGAATTCACAGTAGTAATAAAAATATTTTTGGGTTTATTCAGATCAATAATCTTTTTCTATTTTTCAGAATTTTTCAAATTTTTAGTTTGCTTTTTAGATTTTTGAGCAGTAAATTGAAAAATAGATGAAGAGGATGGTTTGGATGTCTCAGAACAGCTCATAGAAGGAGTAGACATTTTATTTTCAGACTACTTCTCATGGACTGGATTGTAACCCAGTCCTTCTCTTTGAAAACTCACTTTAGTTCCAAGAATTTTATCCAAGTTATCCTTTCCCTTAAAAAATTTAGACATAGAATTTCTTAGATCTTGGATTTCAGAATTTAGAGAAACAATGTTAACCTCATAGTAAGCAATGTCAGATTCACAGAGAATTACTTATTGATGTAAAATATCATTCAAACATTTGAGTGTGTTAATTTCCTGTTTCAATTTCTGTTCATTGTCAACTTCAACACACTTTCCTTTTTCAAAGGTTAACAATCTCTCTAGCATGACAATATTTAGTACCATCAGTTTTTTATTTTGTTCTTTCATATTTTTATTTTCTTCAATCAAATTAACTTTAGCCATTGAATTCAACTTTTCATTCAAATCTTCTTCAATCTGTTCAAATTCCTTTTTCCTGTTCAATAATTGTTCATTCTCTTCCCTAAGAGAATCAATCAGCTCTTCTTGCCATTTTAAATCAAATTGAAGACTAGCATTCAGCTTATTCACAGATGAACATCTATCACATGAATGATTAGCATTTTTCACTTCTGTTTTTAGATGTTCATTTTCAGACTTCAATTAATTTATTTCAAATGACATAGTCTTCTTCATTTTCTTACTCTCAGACTTCACTTTCTTATATCTATCTAACAACCCATCATACAATTTCATCAAGTCATTAAACATATGTTCATCAGATTCAGAACTTACCTGAGAAGTAGACTCTTCTGGTTGATCACTGTTGTGATCTTTTGCCATTAAACATTGGTTCCCTTCTTGCATATGAATTGATGTCAGCTTGTCTAGAATTTCTTTCGCGCTCTTGCACATAGAGATACCAGAGAACTCGTGAATATCTATCGCCCTCTTTATCATCTTCAAGGCTTTCATATTATCAGCATTCTTTAGTCTATGTATGACATTCCATTTGGATTCATCCTGTGGAACATCATATGGACCATATGCAATCAGAACCCATAGAGTTGAATCTATGGAGTTCACATAATCTCTGAAACTTCCTAGCCAAAAATAGAAATTAGAACCATCAAACTTCGGAAGATTCGCCATTGAAAATAGAATTAAATCAGAGAATAGAAAACACTGGATTCACCAAAGAGATAGGATCAGATCTGCAGATCGTTGGATCTGATATCACAAAAACCTGCTCTAATACCAATTGATAGGATTGGTGATCCTCTCTGATTCTAAATGTTAGAATCAGAGTGAGCACGACTGAGATCCAGAGGAGGAGTGAATGGATCCCAGTAAAAACTTTTGCGGAATTAAAAAAACTACTTTCACTGATTTAAATTGAAAGCAACACTTTCTTGAGGAATAGTCTCTTCACGTAGACTTAATCTCAAACACTCAGTATGTAAATGATTCCAACAATTGTCACTTGAGTGAAAAGAACTGCCAACAATTAAGTACGAGGCGGAGGTGTGATCTAGGATCCCTCACGCAAGGTATGACATTCCTGATTAGCGTAACCAATCTTTCCTGTCACAACTTTTGATGTACTTGATAGTTGAAGAAATTTACCTCTCATTCAAATGAGAATAAGATCGAAATCAAATGCAAACTGTGAACTGCCCTAAGCATGCATCCAATCGAAGCAGTAAACAAAAAAGCAATCACACAGAGGACACAGAATATTTTTAGGTAGTTCGGTCTCAACTTTGAGATCTACATCCACCCCACACTCAAACCTGAGTGTGGATTCCGCTGACAAATAGCTTAATCCGCTGATCCACAGCTTCGGGGATGAATCCCTACAATAATTAAGCAACACACCTTGATATCCACTGACTGACAGCTTAATCCGCTAAGCCTCACAGCTTGCTAACCCGCTGAGCACCACAGCTTGCTGTCCAAGGAGTTCCTCCTTGCCGTTGAGCATCACAGCTTGCTCCGCTGCCAAACAGCTTGAAACATAGAGATAAAAGAAAAGAACAAAGGACTGAAAATAATGACCAGATAGAGCATGAAAATCAATATAGCTCAAGTGAGCAGATGATTCAAGATCTGATCTAGGAATCGTGACTTTAGCAATAAACTTTTCTCTCACTTCTTATCCTCTTCTACGATACTCTGTTCTGGCTTTTTTTCTCTTTTCTGCAACTCACTCTCCAGCACTCTACTCTTCTGCTCTAAATTCTCTCTCCTATATTTTCCACTTCTTGTCTCTTTCTCTTTTTCTATTTCTGTTTCTCTATTTCATTATTTCAGTACTTGCTTCAGATGAGAGTTCTCCATTTTATATATGATCGAACTGGATTAAGTGGTCCCCACTATTTCAGTCCGACGCGTGGAGAGAAGATTCCCGCCAATAGCTTTCCAGAAAAATGGCTTGAATAGATCCACGTGTCAGATCTTGAAGACAAGAATAATCCACGTGTTTGATCGTTCATGAAAAGTTGGGAGCCTTGAAGCCTTGGATCACGTGCCTAATTACTCAATTCTGGGATCACGTGATAACTTGAATCTTTGTTGCACTCTGCCTTTTAAGTGATTGATTTAATTCCTATCAATAAAATATAAGACATTTCATTAAATACCTTTTCATCATATTGGTTTAGGAAACTACACACTTAATCAATTTCAGAGAAATTAGATACTCAGATCAAAGGACTCTATGACAATGGAGATGCATTAAATTATATGCCCCAATGCATAGACTTGATGACCTGGATTCTATATGTGCATCGACCTTAGACTCTACATGTGCACAGACTACATGTACACCGACCATGAATTCTGCATTTGTGCAGACTTCATGTAATGACCGCCAATTGGGCACTAGCCCAATCGGGCACAATTCAGACCCATGAACCAAACGCGCCAAAAATCTGGACAGACTATCTAAGAACCCTTATAAAATTCATAAGTTAACATAGGGAAATCTGAATGGGATGAAACTAGGCCCATTAGAAAGCTTAGACCCTTATCCCAAACTCTTATGTTGAGGGGGAGACCCAATTCGCGCCAGAACCCACTGTTCTGAGCACTTTTCCACCAGCTGTCATGAAGAGGTGTGACTGTTGGATGAATTCACACGTAATTAATGAAAAAATCATAACTCCTGGTAGAGTTAAGGAAATTTGATGAAATCAAGACTGAAAGTTAAATCTGGAAGTCCTCTTCATTTCATGTGAAGACATTCCAACGTAATTCCCAACAGAAATGTGCGCACACTAGCTTTTATGATCAGTAGTTGAAGGGTCACACCTGTTCAAACCCGAAAGGATGCTTAGCATTAACTCCTTGATGTGACACCACCTTGGGGATGACAGCCACAAGACCGAATGCCCTTGGACCTACAATCGCAAGCAAGCAACTTGAGTAGCAGACTCACTCTAGCGGGCCGACTCGCGTAGCACTCATGGTTGCGTGTAGGCAAACCAGCGATGATGGGAAGGGTCCGTGGTGGGACCTTGCTATTCCGGGGGTTTGGCAAGCTTAGGATGGACCCCAAAGGGCCTGGGATGCCCAATTTAATGGGCGGCCAGCAAGCCGAGGGTGTGGGTAGTAAGGTCTCTCTCACAACTCGCTCCGCGGTGGCACTTAATTAGATGGCAATTTGAGATCGGGCACTCACTCACCGATCGACGACACTAAGATGCAATACTAAGCAAGCAAAGTGATTCCTGCAGAGAAGTGCAATCAGGAGCTCACCTGATCGGCGTGAAGTGATCCCGGTCGGAGACGAGGGCAAGCGAGGAAGTGTGGGCTTACCCGCACGCTGTGCCCATGAAGCTTCAACCTGAATAATCAAATTACAATCACTACGCCTCACCCAGGAGGGGGATCTCGGGGTGGGGTTAAGAGATTTACAACCAAAATATTACCTCCACGCAGGGAGGGGCTGTAAGCCGGCCAGGCGGGGAGAGGGAGTGAAGCTAGAAAGTCGTTATGCCACTCTCCGCTGGTACTATCAGCTTCTGCAACTGCCAGACAGACAGTCGAAGATGGCACCGCCACGGTCACTACCGAGCTTTGAATGGGCTACAACTGGTGTTGAAATTTTATGACTTGACCCAGGAGGCCGCCTGAATTTTCTTGGAATTTTGTGACGATGCCGTTGGCCGGGGCAGAGCCTGGAGTAGGGCTGGCCTACGCTGGTTCTGGTTGCTCCCAGGTTGCTGCTGCTGGAAGATGAAGGTGCCACGAACGGTCCTGGTGTCCAAATGATGCGGGATCAGAACTGATGTGTCCGTTGCCAAGTGCTCTTCCATTAGGGACCAACGGGGATACTGTCGGATGTTGGAGCTGACCGTGAAGACCGGAAGAGTGGAAGGGGGTCAAATCTGTCTACAGTCAGATTTACATGCGCACTCGGGGTAAGAAATTCAGAACTTTGTGCTTCGGGCTTCAAACAACGCCTCGCTTCTTGACAATGCTAGGGGACTTGGAGGAGAAGACTTCAGCCAGGAAATCACGTCCAAATTCATTCTGGAGCAGCCGTGGTCGCTTCTTTTCTTGGCTTCTGGTTCCCTGGCGGAGCAGTTTTGTGCAGTTGTGGGAGAATGGCTCTCCCGGACAGCTCGGTGCTCGGACGGATGCGAGACCACCTCGCCTGCAAAGCTTACTTGACGATCTTTCCACCGGTATAAGATATGCCACCAGAATCCTTGAGGGAAGGTTGTGGCTGCTTCTTCAAACGGCTGCTGCTTGCTACCTGCGAACTGAGATCTGTAGGTTGAAGGTGGTAGGTGTTGTGGTGGGGACGGGCGATGATAGAACAAGGAATGGTGGTGGGATGGCAGTGGGGATCGGTTAGGGGGTGGAATGGGATGGTGGAGAGGCTGGGGGAGAGAGCTGGGTGGCATGTAGCAGGTGGAGGGGAGTGGTCTCTGACCTGGGGAGGAGAGGGAGAGAGGGTGGAGGGCGCAGGTTGGCCTAGGGGGGGGGGAGGTGGGAGAATGGGGGTGTTTGAATTTGGCTTAATGGAGGGTGATTAATGCTGGTGTTAGGGATGGGAAGAGGTGTGTGGGGAAGTGGAAGGGTGCTTAGGGAGATGGGATTCTCCCTTGGGAGAGGGAAAGGGTGTATGGGGAGTGTCAAGGGTCACCTAGGAAAGGGGAGGGAATTGATGGGAGGAGTTAATGCTTCTTGGGAGGTGAAGGGGTGTGATGACTTGGCTAGTGGTGATTGGGTGAGGGGGAGCTGATGTGGACAGAGGAAGGTGAAAGGGCAGGTGCGCCCAAGAGAGAGAGAGGGAGGAGAGAGAGAAGGGATCGCCCCTTTTAGAGAGAGAGAGAAAGAGAGAGAGGGGGTGGGAAAGAGCTTCTCACTCTAGGAACACTCAACTGGATTTCAAATTTTCATTCATTCTCCAAAGGTGGGTTGGGGTCCTATTTATAGGGAACTCACAATTTACAAAAAGTCCTTGACTTTTGGACTAATGACAAATAACCAAGGGGGGGAGGGGGCACCCTTGGGCCAAGCCCATATAATTGGGCCCATTAACCTATCAAACCAACATAATGACTCAAGACTTAGGTAAATAACTACCTAACCTAGGTACTGGACTCAAATAAAAGAAAAATTACAATGATATGACTCAAATAAAATATAAAAATTACATGTCTTGACTCACAAAAAGGTGACGGACACAATGGAGCCATGTTGGCGAGCAATCAGAGCTGTGGAAAAATGTGAAGGGCGAGAGATGCCCCCATCATTCCCCCGGGGTGCGAAGAACTCGACTTCGTCGAGTATGGGTCCGTCGGGGAAGTGATGCTCCAATGCAGCTCCGGGCGAGCCATGGCCTCCAATCTCATCCTCGCGTCCTTAGCCAGGGGATGGCTCTTCATCCTCTCAAGGTGGCTTGGGCACAGCCTCTTGCTGGCGATGGTACCCTGCTTGCCTAGGATTGCCTCCGTGTGCACACATCGGACTCTCAGGCTGATATGTGGAGGCTCTCCGAGGGTATCACTCACAAAGGTGGTGGTAGGCTCAAGGTGCTCCTTGGGTTCCACCGTGGTGCCCTTAGAGGGTGCCGGATCCACCACGCAGAAAGTGGGGTGTATCCCAAAATCCATCGGGAAGTCCAACCTGTAAGCTGGGTTGCCAAAGCCACTCGGAACTTGGAAAGATCCAAGTCCTCGTGCCCTCAAATTGGTGGTGACCCTAGGGTAGAGCCATCCAAAGTCATCATCACCAAGTTGCCAACTTGGAATTCCAAGTGGCGCTCGTGAACTTTTCCCCGCTTCTTGTGATTCTTACCGCTCGTTGCTTGTTGCTTGCTTAAATATTCATGCCATGTACTACGATGCGGTGTGAGTGGGAAATGTATGATATGCAAGGGGGGGCCAGGACAACCATATTTGGACCAATCATGTAGAAATGCCATGGAGACTTTGATGGAATTGGGAGGATCGGGGCATCCATAGGTGTCCCTCTCATGCGTGGGTGTGATAAGTGCCGGAGGACCCGGACATCCTTGAATACTTCTAACATGCCTAAGACTCATGATGAATGAAGGTGGACCATTACATCCGAATATAGACCACTCATGCTTCCTACTTGACATGTGGGTGATATGAATGAATGGACCCAACTTATGATTCATGCCAAGTGGTGCGGTATGCCTAGGCACATGCGTTCCTATCCCAAAGATGACTTTCATGTGCATGGGTGTGGGGTGGCCTTTGGACTTTCACTCGAAAGGGTCGAAGGGATCATGGAAGGTTGATAGCATGGAGTGGGGCACTTACTCAATCCCTAAGTGTATATTACCCAAAGTCATGGCTCCCATGGTATAACCCGGTTCTAGGAAGGGAGGGGTTTGGTCTAACACGGCGGGTGAGGGTAGGAAAAGGTGGGTGGTGAGTGAGGTGGGTGGGTCACAAGGGTATCTAGGCTTCCATAGGTTGGGATCAAAGGGATCATCATAAGTGTACCCAGGGAAAAGGAGCTCTAAATCCATCTTATCAACCTCAAGGTCCTTACAATATGGTGGTAGGTCTTCCTCCTCTAATGACATAATTGGGCCGAAGTTATCGGTAGGTAGGTCGGCCATGAGGGGATGGCTTGGCTTTCTACCCGATATTAAGAACTCAAATTCGAGGATACGGTCGGGTTCATCGGGTGTGGGGAGGAATAGAAGAAGGTCGCTAGTGTAGCAACCTATGGTGCACATTGAGGTGATAGACCCGACACATAGGTGTAGTAGGTCAAGGCTCCTAGGTCGGGCAGTCACTATGGTCAACATGCCAATCAACTCCATTTGCCAAGCTAGACCCTTAAGAAGATCCCCTAATGTTTCCACTTGGTAAGATGATTGGATGGTGGTGTGATAGGAGGAGAAGGGTACTATGGGGAGGTCTAGCTCCATGGGAGGGAAAACATGGGCCATGATCTCTCTAAATGGGTTCTCCTTTAGCCAACTAGCAAGGGGTTCTCCTAAGATGAGCTCGGCCCCAACTAGAGAGGGTGGTATAAGGTTAAGACCACCGTGTGAGATTTCTTCTTCAACTTGGACATGGGTGGTCTCCTTGGTGGGGTTAAGGTCCGGAAGGGTGTTTGTCCCCACGTGGCCGAGTGTTTGGGCCACTTCTTCCAATGCCAATGGGGTAGGAGGATCTAAGGTGGGTGGTTTGGTGATAGCCGGCGCATGGCGCATCCGGGGTGGTGAGCGAGGTCGGACTTGGGTTGGGGTTGGTAGTAGTGGAAGCCTAGGTTGGGGTAGGATTGGGGTTGGAAGTGGGAGATGGGTTGCGTGAGGGGGATTGGGTTGGATGGTCTTAGGAGGTGTGTCCTTTATCGGGGAAGATGGAGGGATGGAGGCGGGGGCCAAAAAGGTTTGAGTAGTGTAGGTTGGTTAAGGGGGTTTAGGTTGGGGTGTGGGGGTCCTAATAGGGGTAGATGGAGAGGCGGAAGCCGAGACCGCTTGGGTTTTAGTGGGAAGGGTTTGGACGAGTGGGGTTGGAGGAGTGGGAGTGCTCCTCGGGTTGTGGTTCTCCGAGTAGGAAGGAGAGGGTCGGAGAATGTAGGTTTTCCTAAGCTCGACCTTCATCTCTTCCCAAGTGCTAATCGGGGCTTCCCCACAGATCCTCCTTAAACCCTCAACCACTAGCCAATGAGTTTTGGTTTGCTTGGAGATGTGCATTTTGGCTAGTCTCACTTTCCTCTCTTCGGCCAAGGGATACAAATCAAAGTATTGGTCCAACACAAATTCCCAATCTAGATAAAGGCTTGGGCTGTAGTTTCCATCAAAGACGGGAGTTTTGGCTTTCAAGTGTTCCCAAAAGAGGGTTTCTAGATTTTCCCAAAGGTCGCTCTCGTTCACTCTTGGTGCACGGCCATTTCCCTCAAGTCGGTCGAGTTGGAATGTGATGTCTTCAAGCCGATAAAGGACATTAGGCAGGGCCTCTAAGATGCCGCCCACTTTGTTGGTAGCGGAGCTTCTATGAGGATTAGTGCCCCTTGGGAAAGGTGATGGAGCTGGGTATGACAGGTGTGAAGTGGCCATTCTAGTGGGCAAGGGAGAGGTACCGGGTGACTTGAAATGCATATGCGCCCTAGGACTAGACTTGTAGAGACAAGTCTAAAACTTGCTCTGATACCAATTTGATGTGACACCACCTTGGGGATGGCAGCCACAAGACCGAATGCCCTTGGACCTACAATCGCAAGCAAGCAACTTGAGTAGCAGACTCACTCTAGCAGGCCGACTCGCGTAGCACTCACGGTTGCTTGTAGGCAAACCAGCGATGATGTGAAGGGTCCGTGGTGGGACCTTGCTATTCCGGGGGTTTGGAAAGCTTAGGATGGACCCCAAAGGGCCTCGGACGCCCAATTCAATGGGTGGCCAGCACGCCGAGGGCGTGGGTAGTAAGGTCTCTCACACAACTCGCTCCGCGGTGGCACTCAATTAGATGGCAATTTGAGATCGGGCACTCACTCACCGACCGACGGCACTAAGATGTAATGCTAAGCAAGCAAAGTGATTCCAACAGAGAAGTGCAATCAGGAGCTCACCTGATCGGCGTGAAGACGCCGATCCCGGCCGGAGATGAGGGCGAGTGAGGAAGCGTGGGCTTACCCGCATGCTATGCCGATGAAGCTTCAACCTGAATAATCAAATTACAATCACTACGCCTCACACAGAAGGGGGATCTCGGGGTGGGGTTAAAAATTTACAACCAAAATACTACCTCCACGTAGGGAGGGGCTGTAAGCCGGCCAGGCGGGGAGAGGGAGTGAAGCTAGAAAGACATTATGCCACGCTCCGCTGGTACTATCAGCTTCTGGAACTGCCGGACATATAGTCAAAGATGGCACCGCCACGGTCACTACCGAGCTTCGAATGGGCTGCAACCGGTGCCAAAATTCTCTGACTTGACCCAGGAGGCCACCTGAATTTTCTTGGAATTTCTTGATGATGCCGCTGGCCGGGGCAGTGCCTGGAGCAGGGCTGGCCTACGCTGGTTTTGGTTGCTCCCAGGTTGTTACTGCTGGAAGATGAAGGTGCCACGAATGGTACTGGTGTCCAAATGATGCGGGATTAGAACCGCTGTGTCCGTGGCCAAGTCCTCTTCGATCCTGGACCAACGAGGCCACTGTCGAATGTCAGAGCTGACCGCGAAGACCAGAAGAGTGGAAGGGGGTCAAATCTGTCTACAGTCAGACTGACCTGCACATTCGTGGTAAGAAATTCAGAACTTTGTGCTTCGGGCTTCATACGACGCCCCGCTTCTTGACGATGGTAGGAAAAGACTTCATCCAGGAAAAAACATCCAAATTCATCTTGGAGCATCCGTGGTCGCTTCTTTTCTTGGCTTCTGGTTCCCTGGCGGGGTAGTTTTGCACAGTTGTGGGGGAATGGCTCTACCGGACAGCTGGGAGCTCGGACGAATGGGAGACCACCTCGCCTGCGAAGCTGACTTGATGATCTTTCCACCGGTATAAGATACGCCACCAGAAGCTTTAAGGGAAGGTCGTGGCTGCTTCTTCAAATGGCTGCTGCTTGCTGCCTACGAACTGAGATCTGTAGGTTGAAGGTGGTAGGTGTGGTGGTGGGGACGGGCGACGATAGAACAAGGAATGTTGCATGGTGGGATGGCAGTGGGGATCGGTTAGGGGGTGGAATGGGATGGTGGAGAGGCTGGGGGAGAGAGCTGGGTCACAGATAGCAGGTGGAGGGGAGTGGTCTCCGACTTGGGGAGGAGAGGGAGAGAGGGTGGAGGGTGCAGGTTGGCCTAGGGGGGGGAGGTGGGAGAATGGGGGTGTTTGAATTTGGCTTAATGGAGGGTGATTAATGCTGGTGTTAGGGATGGGAAGAGGTGTGTGGGGAAGTGGAAGGGTGCTTGGGGAGATGGGATTCTCCCTTGGGAGAGGGAAAAGGTGTATGGGGAGTGTCAAGGGTCACCTAGGAAAGGGGAGGGAATTGATGTGAGGGGTTAATGCTTCTTGGGAGGTGAAGGGGTGTGATGACTTGGCTAGTGGTGATTGGGTGAATGGGAGCTGATGTGGACAGAGGAAGGTGAAAGGGCAGGTGCGCCCAAGAGAGAGAGAGGGAGGAGAGAGAGAAGGGATCGCCCCTTTTAGAGAGAGGGAGAAAGAGAGAGGGGGGGATGGGAAAGAGCTTCTCACTCTAGGAACACTCAACTGGATTTCAAATTTTCATTCATTCCCAAAGGTGGGCTGGGGTCGTATTTATAGGGAACCCACAATTTACAAAAAGTCCTTGACTTTTGGACTAATGACAAATAACCAAGGGGGGAAGGGGGTGCCCCTGGGCCAAGCCCATATAATTGGGCCCATTAACCTATCAAACCAACATAATGACTCAAGACTTAGGTAAATAACTACCTAACCTAGGTACTGGACTCAAATAAAAGGAAAAATACAATGATATGACTCAAATAAAATATGAAAATTACATGTCTTGACTCATAAAAAGGTGACAGACACAATCGAGCCATGCTGGCAAGCAATCAGAGCCGTGGAAAAATGTGAAGGGTGAGAGATGCCCCCATCACTCCTCTTCAAAACCAACGACCTTGGAGCTTGTTAGAGCCTCGAGGGACGTGGGTGAGCTCTTGGGAGGCCTGAAAAACTATATAAGGAGGGGGTTTTGTGGGTGGCCATCCTTTAGCAACACTCATCTTCCATTTTTCTGCCCCCTACGGGTCCTTTTGTGAGAGAAAGAGAGGTGAGGGACCTTGGCCTTTACGTAGGAGGGCGGACCTACAGAGAAGTCTTGGTGGGTCTGGGGTGTAGATCTCATCCCCAGATCGAAGGGTAAAGCTGAGGTGGATCTGGGGTGTGGATATTATCCCCGGATCATCGGTTAACATCTCAAAGGTAGGCATCTAACCTCAAACTTTGGGGGTCAATGATGCATCAGAATGATTTCAACTGTATTTCATTCACTCTAAAGATGGATTAAGGGCAGGTGGGGATGACCATCATATCCATTTTGGGGTTTGTTTTTCAAATCAGTTCTGTGTTTCATGAGTTTCCATAGTTCTTGGGAGGGTCAGAACCCATATATAGGAAACCCCTAGTCGGTGCACCAATGGGGTAGCCAGTCAAGTCTGAGCATACGTGTTAGAGTCCATACATCAGGTCTGAGCAGGTCCCGTAGTAGGTCGGTGCATGTTTAGTTCAGGCCAAAGGAGAGGTCGGTGCATGTTTAGGCCAAGAGGGATCCGTGCATGATGTATTAGCATCGGTGCACATTTAGTCCATGCGTAAGGGGCTGAGCATGTTTGTGTTGGCATCGGTGCACATTTAGTCCATGTATAGGTAAGGTCAGTGCATGTTTAAGGTGTGTGCATGTTTTAGTTAAAGTAGGGTATGTGCATTGTTTATAAGGTCTGTGCACTTTTGTCCATACGTAGGTAAAAGAGGTCTGTACATTGTTTATAAGGTCTGTGCACTTTTGTCCATATGTAGGTAAAAGGGGTCTGTGCGTTGGTTGCAAGGTTTGTGCACTATTGGGTCCATGCGTAGGTAAAGGTCTGTGCAGAATAAGGTCTGTGTATGTTTTGTGTCGGTGCATGTTTGTGTCGGTGCATGTTTCGCATCTGTGCATGTTTTGTGTTAGCCACGGTGAGGTGTGAGCATAATAGGTCTGTGCACGTTTTGTGCTGGCCACGGTAAGGCCTGAGCATAGTCGATTTGTGCATGTTTGTGTTAGCATAACCAAAGTCCGTGCATAGTAGGTCGGTGCAAGTTTGGCCCTGGCCACGAGCAAGGTCGGTGCAAGTTTGGCCCTGACCACGAGCAAGGTCGGTGCAAGTTTGGCCCTGTCCACGAGCAAGGTTGGTGCAAGTTTGGCCCTGGCCACGAGTGAGGTCGGTGCATGTGCGAGTGAGGTCGGTGCAGGCTGGCCCCGACTATGAGCAACGTCGGTGCACCTGTGGGTCTGCCCAATTTTCAGAAACTAAGAAAAGGAGAATTTTGAGGGGGCATATTAATTCATAAAAATCTAAGAAACTAGAAAATGGCAAAAGGCTAAGTTAGCAACACACAATAAAAATTCCATGCCTACAGAAATTCTATACTTACAGATATAAATCAGTTTCTGCGCATGTGTAGCCTAGAAAGGATAAACTTGTACTAACCTGAAATGACTGCAAGTATGTTTAGCCCTCTTAAACTATTTACAAGCATATATGTGAGCATGTTTAAATTATGAGGAGCATGACTGTGAGCTTGTTTGCCCCCCCCCCCTCGATCAATGAAAACATGTCTGTTATGATAAATATCATGCTAGTCACTAAAAGATAAATAAGAATGTGTATGCCATGAAGGGAAAACAGCAGCATTCTGTGAGGTTGGACTTCGGTCCCTTCTGTGGGACGGCGATACGTAACGCCGTGAAAGTAAAAGATCCCAGGGGACGGTGATACGTAACGCCCTGGTTCGAAATTCTATTGATTCAGTCTTCGGTCTCATTGTGGGGCGGCCTTTGTGGGACGGCGATACATAACGCCACTAGGCCACAAAAATCTAGGTGGGAGTTTGCTCTCGGGTCTGCGTAGTACTCTTTCGTTCGTTTGTATGTGTGTGTGGGTCTCTTGTGTTTGCGGCAGCTATCTGGTTCCCTACGTGGCAAAAATATGAACACTCATGGAAATGTGGTAATGTTTAACTGCTTAATCATTGGGTTCTTGCTGCATGCTTGGGTACCTTGTACATTAATCAAAGAATCTGTATTTTCCATACATGAGTTATCTTAAGAACTGATGATGAAATGTACTAAGCTAGTCTTAACATCTGAACTCTATATATACAATGGATTATATAGATGCAAAGTTAACACCAGTTTGACTGGGTTGCCTACTGAGCGTCACACTCACCCCTTGTGACACACATTTTCAGAGGACATAGAGAAAGAGGTTGAGGTGGAGGCGGTAGTTGAAGAGTAGAGTTAGCCACTATTCGTCTGGGTATGCTATGGTCGAATGTTTCTATTTTGTGTAGGGTTGTGCAGTGGCAAGCCCATGCGGGCTCATGTGTAATCTGGAACTATGAACTTGTACACTTTTAGAGACTATGAATGGTTGAGATGTCTACCTACATTTCTGTAACCTATGGTTTCTCTCTCTCTCATGTGAATGCATGTACGTTTATCTACATTACTGCTTTCGCGATACGTACGAAGTAATTTGCTTCGAGGTCTGACAAAATATATATATATATATATACATACCCCCAAAATTTGGGAATCGGATCGCGGGGCGTTACAACGTGGTATCAGAGCACGAGAGACAAACCAGGGTTACAACCATTCCAGATGTTCCATAGTGGCGGAAGGGATAGGTTAGAGTGGAGAAAGGGTAGACTATGTTGACACCATTTAAAACCCTCTCACTTAAACAATTGTATGTTTTTCAGAACCATGCCGCCAAGAAGGCAAAGAGATCCTCCCCAGGCGGATGAGAGGGGATCGGGTGTAGATGACCCAAATGGAGCGAATGATGGGGTTGTCCATGCCCCTGCAGTTGGCGATGGGCAGGTGCCCAATGCGGGAGTCAACCTGGAAGGGTTCATGCAGAGCTTCCAAGGGTTGATGCAGGCCATGCAGCAACAAATGACGTAGCAGCCCGCAGCCGCACCACGTCACGACCTGTCGGCACTTGATCGGTTCCTAAGGTTGGTGCCTCCTATCTTTAAGGGGGAGAGCCGTCTAGAGGTGGCTGAGTCGTGGCTTAGCGAAATGGAAAAGAAGTTCCGCGCAATGCGGTGTCCTGAAGAGGAGAAGGTGAACCTGGCAGCCTATGTTCTGCAAGACCAGGCCGACTTGTGGTGGAAGGCCAAGATGCGGACCACCTTCGTGGACTACCACGACGGCGGCATACTATGGGAGGAATTCTTGGCTATATTCCGAGAGAAGTATTTTCCCGAGCATGTGCGAGATGCGAAGGAGCAAGAATTTCTAAGCCTCGAGTAAGGGAGCATGTCGGTGGCCGACTATGAGGCCAAGGTTTCAGCTCTGGGCCAATATGCTCCACACATATTCGATGATGCGCGTCGGAAGGTGAAGAAATTCGTCAAGGGACTACGTAGCAATGTCCGACGCTATGTCGCAACACAAGACCCAGGCTCCTACCCAACGGCATTGAGGCTTGCTCATCTAGCCAAGCAAGAAAATACAAGGTAACGACTGAAGTCAAGAAAAATCTAGGAGACACATAAGGTTAAATTCTAACAAAAGTCCACTATAGGTTCGCCAAGGAGCAGAAGTCATCGGGCAAAAGGCCTATGCAGGCTGGAGGGATGCGAGACAAGGAAAAGGTGGCGCGTCAAGAACCGATTCCAAGGGGTGACCGGGTATTCCATTTTGCATCCAGTGCAGACGCAACCATCAGGGATGAGAATTCTGGAGGGCAGAGGGAAAATGTTATGAATGCGGCGAGGCCGGACACTTCACGAAGAACTGCCCCAAGAAGACCCAACAGAAGCCATTTTCTCCACAAGAGAAGATCCAGTATAAAGGGTGGGTCTATGCACTAATGGAAGAAGAGGCAGACAACACTCCTACCGTGGCTGAAGGTACGCTCCTTGTGGATAATGTCTATGCAAAGGTCTTGTTTGACCCGAGAGCTACACACACATTCATATCCACCAACTTTGCTAATCAATTGAAGAACCGACCCCAAGCCACATTCTTCGGGGAAATGGTAGTCAGTACACCAACCGGGAAACAAGTCCACACCAAGCTTGTGATCCCTACTATTGAGGTAAAGATCTGTGGGAGAAGATTGCTGGGGGAAGTCTACATCCTAGACATGGCCAATTTTGACCTCATCTTGGGGATGGACTGGTTAGACAAACATTTCACCCTCTTGGACTGCCGTCGGAAGAGAGTGATTTTTTAGGAACCCAAGAAGGAGACATTCTTCTTTCAATGCCCTAAGGACAAGTCCGAGAGAATGATAGTTTCAGACACCCTGGCCTCCAAGCTGATCAGCGGAGGGTGTGACTATTTCTTAGCTAGTGTGGTGCTTGAAGAAGGCTCTGTCAAGATTCTAGAAGACTTGGACACAGTCCAAGAATTTCCTGATGTATTTCCTGAGGAACTGCTAGGACTACCACCAACTCGTGAGATAGAGTTCTCCATTGAGCTAACGTCGGGCACCGCACCCATCTCTATTCCTCCATACCGAATGGCTCCGGCAGAACTTGCCGAACTTAGGAAGCAATTGCAAGAGTTGCTAGACAAGGCCTTCATCCGGCCCAGTGTGTCCCCGTGGGGAGCACCAGTCTTGTTCGTGCGGAAGAAGGATGGGACCATGGGGCTGTGCATTGATTACCACAATCTCAACTAGGTCACAATAAAGAACAAGTACCCTCTACTGAGGATTGAAGAGTTGTTTGACCAGCTATCATCTACCAAGGTCTTCTCCAAGATTGATCTGAGGACAGGTTATCACCAGATCAGAATCAAGCCCGAGGATGTATCGAAGACGGCCTTTAGAACTGGGTATGGTCACTACGAGTTCCTAGTGGTACCATTCGGGTTAACCAATGCTCTGGCTATGTTCATGGAGCAGATGAACCATATCTGCCGCCCCTATCTAGATTAGTTTGTCGTGGTCTTTATTGACGACATCCTGATATATTCTACCAGTCAGGAGGAACATCGGCAGCACTTGAGAGTGGTTCTTCAGACCCTCGGGGAGAATAAGTTCTTCACCAAATTCAGCAAATGTGAATTTTGGCTTGATCGGGTTATGTTCCTCGGACATGTTATCTCCGGGGATGGTATAGCAGTGGACCCAAGCAAGGTGGAAGCAGTGTCAAAGTGGGAAGCACTAAAGACGGTCATGGAGATTAGAATCTTCCTTGGCCTGGCTGGATACTACCGCCGGTTCATCGAAGGCTTCTCCACCATTGCAGCCCCAATGACCAAGCTGACCAAGAAAGGAGCAAAATTTATCTGGTCAAAAGAGTGCAAAACGGCTTTCAGATGCTCAAAGAAAAATTGACTTCGGCTCCAGTGCTGGCACTTTCTCAGGGGGTCGATGGCTTCACTATCTACACAGACGCCTCTAGAATCGGCGTCGGTTGCGTACTAATGCAAAATGGCCGGGTGATCGCCTATACCTCTAGACAGTTGAAGGACCATGAAAGGAATTACTCCACTCATGACCTGGAAATGGCGGTAGTGGTCCACGCTTTGCGTATCTGGAGGCACTACTCATATGGGGTTCGGTTTGAGGTCTTCTCCGACCATCAGAGTCTCAAGTACATATTCACCTAAAAGGAACTCAATTTGAGGCAAAGGAGATGGGTCGAGCTATTGAAGGACTATGACTTTGCCCTACAATACCATCCGGGCAAGGCGAATGTGATGGCGGATGCTCTCAGCCGGAAGTTGATGGCACTGAGTTTGCATCGAGAGTGGGATATGATGGAGGGTGTGATCGAATCACGACCCGAGGAAAGGAAACAGTTCGGTCTCCTAGCTGGGTTATTGGCAAGATCAGCATACTTAGATAGAATTACTGTGGCACAAAAGCAGGACATGACATTGCAGAGACACCTGAACAATGAAGACTTCCAAATGGGAATTGATGGATTGATTACATTCCGAGGAAGGATTTGTGTACCGGACGATGTAAAGATGAAGAAGGACTTGATGCGGGAGGCTCATGGGTCAAAATTTTCCATCCATCCTGGAAGCACCAAAATGTTCCAAGATATGAAGATGATGTATTGGTGGCTCGGAATGAAGCGAGACATTGCGAAGTTCGTATCCAAATGCCTCACTTGTCAGTAGGTAAAAATTGAGCATCAAAGACCTGGCGGTCCCCTCCAGACCATCGAGATGGCACAATGGAAATGAGAACAAATCACCATGGACTTTGTGTCTGGTCTACCCATGACTAGGAGAAGGCACGACACAATCTGGGTAATTGTGGACAGGTTCACAAAAACTGCACAATTCCTGCCCATCAACAAGCAAACTCCAATCGAATCCTTAGCAAAATTATTCATCGCTGAGATTATTCGGTTGCATGGTGCACCCTTGTCCATCATTTCTGATCGGGACCCTTGATTCACCGCAAGGTTCTAGAAGAGTTTGCAACAGGCCATGGGGACAGAGCTGTGGCTCAGCTCAGCATTTCACCCCCAGACTGATGGGCAATCTGAGCGTACTATCCAAACTTTAGAAGATATGCTGAGGGCATGCAGTATTGAGTGGAGAGGAAACTGAGATAATCACTTACCCCTAATAGAGTTTGCATACAACAATAGCTACCACTCCGCCATCGGAATGGCACCCAATGAGGCACTTTATGGGCGGCCATGTAGGTCACCGGTATGTTGGTATGAAGCTGGCGAGAAGCAGCTAGTCGGGCCACAATTGGTGCAAGATTGCTCAGAGAAGATATCCATGATCCGACAACGACTCCTCACAGCCCATAGCCGTCAGAAAAGTTATGCAGACCAGCGGCGGAGAGAGTTGACATTTGCAAAAGGAGACCATGTATTTCTAAAGGTGTCTCCTACCAAGGGAGTCATGTGATTTGGTAAGAAGGGCAAGCTCAGTCCCAGGTATATTGGGCCTTTTGAGATTCTACAGAGGGTCGGCAAGGTGGCTTATCAACTTGCACTCCCGCCCGCTCTGGCACATGTGCATCCGGTTTTTCACGTCTCCATGCTCAGGGAATATGTCCGTGATGCCTCGCATGTGATAGAATACGAGCCCCTGAAAGTTGAAGCAGATCTATCTTATGTGGAGCAGCCCATCGAGATCGTAGACCAGAAGGAGCAGGTATTGAGGAATAAGACCATCCGGTTGGTGAAAGTCTTATGGAGGAATTCTCATTCCGAGGAAGCAACTTGGGAGCCGGAGGACAAGATACGCCAGGAATACCCCCAACTATTCGGTAAGTAATTTGCCTTGAAAGGAAGTTTTTTTTTTCAATTTCGAGGATGCAATTATTTTAAGGGGGAGAGAATGTAATGACTGCCAATTAGGCACTAGCCCAATCGGGCACAATTCAGACCCATGAACCAAACGGGCCAAAAATCTGGATAGACTATCTAAGAACCATTAGAAAATTCGTAACTTAACGTAGGGGGATCAGAATGGGATGAAACTAGGCCCATTAGAAAGCTTGGACCCTTATCCCAAACTCTTATGTTGAGGGGGAGACCCAATTCGCACCAGAACCCACGGTTCTGAGCCCTTTGCCGCTAGTTGTCATGAAGAGGTGTGACTGTTGGGCGAATTCACACGTAATTAATGGAAAAATCATAACTCCTGGTAGAGTTAATGAAATTTGATGAAACTAAGACTGAAAGTTAAATCTGGAAGTTCTCTTCATTTCATATGAAGACATTCCAACATAATTCCCAACAGAAATGTGCGCACACTAGCATTTATGATCAACGGTCAAAGGGTCACACATGTTCAAACCCGAAGGGATGCTTAGCATTAACTCCTCTTCAAAACCACCGACCTTGGAGCTTGTTAGAGCCTCGAGGGACGTGGGTGAACACTTGGGAGGCCTGAAAAACTATATAAGGAGGGGGTTTCGTGGGTGGCCATCCTTTAGCAACACTCATCTTCCATTTTTCTGCCACCTACGGGTCCTTTTGTGAGAGAAAGAGAGGTGAGGGACCTTGGCCTTTACGTAGGAGGGTGGACCTGCAGAGAAGTCTTGGTGGGTTTGGGGTGTAGATCTCATCCCCAGATCGAAGGGTAAAGCTGAGGTGGATCTGGGGTGTGGATATTATCCCCGGATCATCGATTAACATCTCAAAGGTAGGCATCTAACCTCAAACTTTGGGGGTCAATGATGCATCAGAATGATTTCAACTGTATTTCATTCACTCTAAAGATGGATTAAGGGCAGGTGGGGATGACCATCATATCCATTTTGGGGTTTGTTTTTCAAATCAGTTCTGTGTTTCATGAGTTTCCATAGTTCTTGGGAGGGTCAGAACCCATATATAGGAAACCCCTAGTCGGTGCACCAATGGGGTAGCCAGTCAAGTCTGAGCATACGTGTTAGAGTCCATACATCAGGTCTGAGCAGGTCCCGTAGTAGGTCGGTGCATGTTTAGTTCAGGCCAAAGGAGAGGTCGGTGCATGTTTAGGCCAAGAGGGATCCGTGCATGATGTATTAGCATCGGTGCACATTTAGTCCATGCGTAAGGGGCTGAGCATGTTTGTGTTGGCATCGGTGCACATTTAGTCCATGTATAGGTAAGGTCAGTGCAGGTTAAAGGTCCGTGCATGTTTTAGTTAAAGTAGGGTCTGTGCATTGTTTATAAGGTCTGTGCACTTTTGTCCATACGTAGGTAAAAGAGGTATGTGCATTCTTTATAAGGTCTGTGCACTTTTGTCCATACGTAGGTAAAAGGGGTCTGTGCGTTGGTTGCAAGGTCTGTGCACTATTGGTTCCATGCGTAGGTAAAGGTCTGTGCAGAATAAGGTCTGTGCATGTTTTGTGTCGGTGCATGTTTGTGCTGGTGCATGTTTCGCATCTGTGCATGTTTTGTGTTAGCCACGGTGAGGTCTGAGCATAATAGGTCTGTGCACGTTTTGTGCTGGCCACGGTGAGGCCTGAGTATAGTCGGTCTGTGCATGTTTGTGTTAGCATAACCAAAGTCCGTGCGTAGTAGGTCGGTGCAAGTTTGGCCCTGGCCACGAGCAAGGTCGGTGCAAGTTTGGCCCTGACCCTGAGCAAGGTCGGTGCAAGTTTGGCCCTGTCCACGAGCAAGGTCGGTGCAAGTTTGGCCCTGGCCACGAGCAAGGTCGGTGCATGTGCGAGTGAGGTCAGTGCAGGCTGGCCCCGGCTATGAGCAAGGTCGGTGCACCTGTAGGTCTGCCCAATTTCCAGAAATTGAGAAAAGGAGAATTTTGAGGGGGCATATTAATTCATAAAAATCTGAGAAATTAGAAAATGGCAAAAGGCTAAGTTAGCAACACACAGTAAAAATTTCATGCCCATAGAAATTCTATACTTACAGATATAAATCAATTTCTGTGCATGTGTAGCCTAGAAAGGATAAACTTGTACTAACCTGAAATGACTGCAAGTATGTTTAGCCCTCTTAAACTATTTACAAGCATATATGTGAGCATGTTTAAATTATGAGGAGCATGACTGTGAGCTTGTTTGCCCCCCCCCCTCGATCAATGAAAACATGTCTGTTATGATAAATATCATGCTAGTCACTAAAAGATAAATAAGAATGTGTATGCCATGACGGGAAACAGCAGCATTCTGTGTGGTTGGACTTCGGTCCCTTCTACGGGATGGCGATACGAAATGCCGCAGAAGTAAAAGATCCCAGGGGACGGCGATACATAATGCCCTAGTTTGAAATCCTATTGATTCAGTCTTCGGTCCCAATGTGGGGTAGCCTTTGTGGGACGGCGATACGTAACGCCACTAGGCCACAAGAATCTAGGTGGGGGTTCGCTCCCGGGTCTGCGAAGTACTCTTTCGTTCGTTTGTATGTATGTGTGGGCCTCTTGTGTTTGCGGCAGCTATCCGGTTCCCTGCATGGCAAAAATATCAACACTTATGGAAATGTGATAGTGTTTAACTGCTTAATCATTGGGTTCTTGTTGCATGCTTGGGTACCTTGTACATTAATCAAAGAATATGTATTTTTCTTACATGAGTTATCTTAAGAACTGATGATGAAATGTACTAAGCTAGTCTTAACATCTGAACTCTATATATACAATGGATTATATAGATGAAAAGTTAACCCCGGTTTGACTGGGTTGCCTACTGAGCGTCACACTCACCCCTTGTGACACACGTTTTCAGGGGACATAGAGAAAGAGGTTAAGGTGGAGGCAGCAGCTGAAGAGTAGAGTTAGCCACTATTCGTCTGGGTATGCTATGGTCGAATGTTTCTATTTTGTGTAGGGTTGTGGAGTGGCAAGCCCATGCGGGCTCATGTGTAATCTGGAACTATGAACTTGTACTCTTTTGGAGACTATGAATGGTTGAGATGTCTACCTACATTTCTGTAACCTATGGTTTCTCTCTCTCTCATGTGAATGCATGTACGTTTATCTACATTACTGCTTTCATGATACGTACGAAGTAATTTGCTTCGAGGTCCGATAAAAAATATATATATATACATACCCCCAAAATTTGGGAATCGGGTCTCGGGACATTACAACGTGGTATCAGAGCACGAGAGATAAACCAGGGTTACAACCATTCCAGATGTTCCATAGTGGAGGAAGGGATAGGTTAGAGTGGAGAAAGGGTAGACTATGTTGACACCATTTAAAACCCTCTGACTTAAACAATTGTATGTTTTTCAGAACCATGCCGCCAAGAAGGCAAAGAGATCCTCCTCAGGCGGATGAGAGGGGATCGGGTGTAGATGACCCAAATGGAGCGAATGATGGGGTTGTCCATGCCCCTGCAGTTGGCGGTGGGCAGGTGCCCAATTCGGGAGTCAACCTGGAAGGGTTCATGCAGAGCTTCCAAGGGTTGATGCAGGCCATGCAGCAATAAATGACGCAGCAGCTTCCAGCCGAACCACGTCACGACCTGCCGACACTTGATCGATTCCTAAGGTTGGTGCCTCCTATCTTTAAGGGGGAGAGCCGTCTAGAGGTGGCTGAGTCGTGGCTCAGCGAAATGGAAAAGAAGTTCCGCGTAATGCGGTGTCCTGAAGAGGAGAAGGTGAACCTGGCAGCCTATGTTCTACAAGACCATGCCGACTTGTGGTGGAAGGCCAAGATGCGGACCACCTTCGTGGACTACCACGACGGCGACATACTATGGGAGGAATTCTTGGCTATATTCCGAGAGAAGTATTTTCCCGAGCATGTGCGAGATGCGAAGGAGCAAGAATTTCTAAGCCTCGAGTAAGGGAGCATGTCAGTGGCCCACTATGAGGCCAAGTTTTAAGCTCTGGGCCAATATGCTCCACACATATTCGATGATGCGCGTCGGAAGGTGAAGAAATTCGTCAAGGGACTGTGTAGCAATGTCCGACGCTATGTCGCAACACAAGACCCAGGCTCCTACCCAACGGCATTGAGGCTTGCTCATCTAGCCGAGCAAGAAAATACAAGGTAACGATTGAAGTCAAAAAAAATCTAGGAGACATATAAGGTTAAATTCTAACAAAAGTCCACTATAGGTTCGCCGAGGAGTAGAAGTCATCGGGCAAAATGCCTATGCAGGCCGGAGGGAGGCGAGACAAGGAAAAGGTGGCGCGCTAAGAACCCGTTCCAAGGGGTGGATCGGGTATTCTATTTTGCATCCAGTGCGGACGCAACCATCGGGGATGAGAATGCTGGAGGGCAGAGGGAAAATGTTATGAATGCGGTACAAAGGGCGATGAATGCCGGACAGTTCGCGAAGAACTGCCCCAAGAAGGCCCAACAGAAGCCATTTTCTCCACAAGAGAAGATCCAGTACAAAGGGCGGGTCTATGCACTAATGCAAGAAGAGGCAGACAACACTCCTACCGTGGCTGAAGGTACGCTCCTTGTGGATAATGCCTATGCAAAGGTCTTGTTTGACCCAGGAGCTACACACATATTCATATCCACCAACTTTTCTAATCAACTGAAGAACCGACCCCATGCCACATTTTTCGGGGAAATGGTAGTCAGTACACCGACCGGGAAACAAGTCCACACCAAGCTTGTGATCCCTACTATTGAGGTAAAGATCTGTGGGACAAGATTGCTGGGGGAAGCCTACATCCTAAACATGGTCGATTTTGACCTCATCTTGGGGATGGGTTGGTTAGACAAACATTTCGCCCTCTTGGACTGCCGTCGGAAGAGAGTGGTTTTTCAGGAACCGGGGAAGGAGACATTCTTCTTTCAATGCCCTAAGGACAAGTATGGGAGAATGATAGTTTCAGCCATCCGGGCCTCCAAGCTGATCAGCGGAGGGTGCGACTATTTCTTAGCTAGTGTGGTGCTTGAAGAAGGCTCTGTCAAGATTCTAGAAGACTTGGACTGTGACGACCCGAATCTCGGATGCCAGATATACCCGATAGGACTATCGAATACACCTGATACCACTTGGAACCAGTGAGGCCTCCCAAGAGCGGTAAAGCTCCGAAGGGAAAAAGGATTGTCGTGTAGTACATTGAAGCCACAGAGATATAACAAGAAGCAATAACATTTCAATACTCAAGTTTGCTAAAGTAGCAAAAATAAAATTACTTTTTAATTAACAGTTTAAATTGAACAATTATATACCCAGAGTCAAGTCCAGAGGAAAGACAGCAAGTCTACCAAGTACAATTCACAGAAAAGGGAGACGTACCTGTTGACACCCGTTTTTTGCCGATAAGTTGAGTCGTTCCTCTTAGGCGGCTCCGACTGAGCCGTACATCCTTGCAGCGCTGCAAACAAAAGGTGAGTACCCCCCTTTCCAAGGTACGGTGTGTCAATCACATTAGGCACCTTGGTGGCGATCACTTGTTTACACCCTTCTGTTCTCCTTCTACTGTTCACATTCATTTCATATCTCGATCTAGTAGAAGGGATAGAAGAGATCTTTCGAGCCGATATTGAAGAGAAAGAAAGTAGAAAAACATATCAACAGCTCAGTTTTTGGCGATCACGGTGGGACACCTAGTGCCCATCGTGTTAGTGATTTGTTGACCCCTTCTTTCGTTGTGTTAGTCCTTTTTCTTGAAGTGATTTTAAGGTTGAGTCACGTTCTCTATCCTCTGGGACGTGAACGGCTCTCCGAGGGCCATCCAACGTTTATGCGGTTGAGGGTTCACCATTTTTCTCTACGAACACTGCCAGTTCTTCTCCAAGCTTGTTGTCTCGAGCGGTCTCCTACTGCCCGTGCATCCTTTATACGGCCTGAGTTTGGCCGTCCACCGTGCTGGCACAGGTACGCCCTGTATTCATACTATTTGTTTGGTTGCTATTGCACGGTGGATACGGGTCCGTTTCAGAGCTTAAGCGGCTGTATATAGACCACTCATCTAGGTACGCTTCTCATCTCTGTCTTCTGTCATTTCAGCATTTCATGATTTTTGTGCTTCTTGGTCGTTATTCCTTGGTTTGAACGGTTCATACAGGACCGTATATCTCCCTGAGCGGTCTTACAGAGACCGTCCTTGTCATGCTACAGTGCACCCGTGCTTCACTTTCATTGCCACGTTATATGATTTTCATGATACTTGGTGCTGATTACTGATCTCCCCCCTGCTCTAATATCATTGTTGTATACTTACTTTCATCTCTTACATATTTAATCAATCATTGATTGCTAGTTTCTAGGCTAGATTTTGCATGCACTCCGGTGCACATAGGATCATACACTCTCATTAGTAGTTGCATTCCTACCTAGGTAGGGTTTTCTCTCGTCTCCATACTCCTTGGAGCCAACTAGGGGACCTTGCCGAGGACCTCCGTAAGTCCCCACGAGCCGTGGATTCCCACACGGACGCCGAGCAAGCTATACCACATCATTCCCCAGTCTAGGGTCTACATTCATGAGAGAGAGAGTCCCTTAGAGCCTGCCTGTTTCCCGTCCCCCACCCTGGTTAGGTACCTTGTGGTTGAGTGAATTCATATCTTAATTAATCCACTAAGGTCCTAAAAGGGAACTTATAAAAATTTTCGTGCATCATTTGGTATCTGATTGGGTAATTGGTTGATTCTTTTCTCATCTCTTCCCTCCATTGCATGTTGCGGTGTCATCATTTGCATCTTTCTGTCAGATTTAGGCTCATTTGGTTTAGTTCATCTTTGTGTGTCTCCATTTAGTTGCATTAGTCCTAGGTTCATCTTCCCTCCTTTTATTCATTTGAAATTCACTGTATAAAGTCTCCATTCTCCCCATGGAGCATTTTTTTCCCTGTACCTTATTCCTATACTTCTCCCTCTTCTTACCCCCGTGTGGATTCCTCTTCCCATGCGGGCCCATCTCTTTATTCTTCCATTGGACCCTATTCTGTTAACGGGCCTTCTTATCCCGCCCGTGCTGCTGCTAGCCCAATCAATTCTCATTCCTACATACATGATTCTTCCAGGCCCATGCATTCTTCCATTCCCGGAACGGGCTTTCCTTCTTCTCAGGCCGGATCCCCTTATCCGGCCCATCATCATTATCCTGGTTTAAATTCATCATCTCTTGCTCGGGCTGGCCCATATCCTTCTCGGACTCTTCCTACCGAGGAGATGTTTGCTCGAGCCCAACGCCAGCTTGATGAATTGCAACGCCGAATCAATCCCCAAACTTTTTTGGATATCCCATTTACATTTCAAGGTCTTCAGCTTCCACCACGTTCACAGATTCCGGCTTATTGTTGCTATGGTGGAATTGGTGACCCCTATGTCCATTTGAAGGATTTCTTATATGAGTCGGCCCGGTTCCAGCATGATCAACGCTTGATGGCCTATTTGTTTGGGCTATCTTTAGAGGGCTCGGCCAAAGATTAGTTCTTCACATTGCCACAAGAGCAGATGATGAATTTTCAGGCCGTCCATGCAAGATTTATTCAGCAGTACCAGGACCAGGTTGGGCCCAGATATTCTATGGTTGATCTGGCCTAAGAGAAGATGAAGCCCGATGAGGAATTCTCCACGTTTGCTGACCGCTGGCGTCGCCTGGCCACGCAAGTCCCGGGGTATATTCCGGAGGGCGAGCAGATCAAGATGGTTATTTCTAATGCAACGCCCGAGCTCAGGTGCATCTTAGCCCTGAATGATATCACCTCCTGGCAACAACTTTACAGTCGAGCCCGCTTCATTAGCCAACAACTCCTAGTTTAATTTGACCACGAGTCTCCTCCACCTTTGCCTTCCACATACCCCTTCTCTTCTCCATCCACCATGAGTCAACCCTCCACTACATATCCCTCCACGAGTCGGCCTTCCGCTCCCCCACACCCCTATACCTCCATATACTCCTCCACATATCAGCCCTCCACGAGTCAGCCCTCCGCTATTTCATCTCCCCACGCCTCTCCACTGCTGGTCAAGGAAACACCACACCTAGAGCGGGTGGATGCCGTCCAATATATTCCCACTCCCTCCACGCCTCCATCTCATTCACTTTCTAGCCCTCTACCTTCATCTACGCAATCCCCCTTACCTACGCAACCTCGCTACCATCCCCATTACCTTTTTATACCCCTCGGCATCCACCTTGCCCGAAGCGGGCTTCTCACTCTTTGTTGCCGGAATCTCTTACAGATGTTTTCAGGGCTTTGATGGCCACCCATGCGTTGCAACTCCCTCCGGTTATGCCTTGCCAACCCGCAGTCGGGAATTTGCTCCAGTTCTATGAGTTCCATCGTCAACATGGGCATTTGATTGAGGACGGCCCCGAGTTCCGGGAACTTATTTACAGCTTGGAAGATAAGAAGATGATTGATTGGGCTGTCATACGCAAAGTTATTTCAGATCTCAGCAGCAAGCAGCAGCAGCAGCAAGCCGTCCGCCTAGGCAACCGTCTCCACTTCAAGACCAGGGGCACCCTGGTGTTTCTTCAGTTGATAAGATACTTGCTCCGTTACCCACTTCTTCCTTCCTCATCCCATCTCCTCCACCGCCTTTACCTACTCCAGCCTCCGCTCGGGCCACTTCTCTTTCACCCTCCGTTTCCACAACCACACCTGTCCTTAACGCCTCTCGACATGTTGTAAAGATACGCCGAAGAGCGCCACCACCTGCCACTTCCCCCACTACGCCACTACCTTCCTCTCCTCCTTCTTCCCCAACCCTACCTTCACCTCCATCCTCTTCACCTTCACCATCTCCATCAACCACATCATCCCCTTTGTCACCACCTTCTTTACCCCCGTTTTCGCTGCCTCCATTGACCACATCTCCATTGTCGCCTTCTCCATTATCCCCATTGTCTTCACCACCATAAACATCATCGCTTCCTTTCGTAATAACCCCTACCCCGTCACCTTCACAACCATCCCCGCTACCGACGCCGCTTCTTTCGCCATCATCCCCTGAGCCCGAGCAGGCCGAGCCTAAACCCACACCTCCACTTTTGCCTTTACTTCCACCCATACCCATCATCATCATTATTCCCCCATCACTTGCACCATCGTCGCCTGTGCCCTTCAAACCTCCTCCTTCTAACCTTCCTCTACCACCTCCCACTTCGCAGAGCAGGTACACGCTACCTTTGGTGCCCCTCGGGTCTAGTCCCCAGGGAGATAAAGAGCCGAATCAGGTTTTGACTGTGCATTACAAGCTTCAAGATTTCATTTGCCGCATGCCGGTCCGAGCCCTGGTCCCTGGCTATTCCAGGGACAATGAGCCCGCATTTGCTATGAAGACAGTCGCTAAGAAGAGTTCTCTAGCATTGGTGCCTGTTCCTTCTAAAGCGAGGCCGGTGGCAGTCTCTTTACTCGCCAGAGAATTCACTGTTGATGTTGTTATCACCTCTCGCTTGATTGCTATTCAGTTCACTAGCCCAGAAGAGTTTTTCGCCCGGATGGTGCTAACCCACACGGCCGCCAAAAGTTTAATCAATTCAGCATTCAAGGGGCAATTGGCCGTATCTTCTACATTTTTCAAGGACATTCTGCACATCCTATGCAATCTCCCTCGGCTTATTGGTAAGACAGCCACGTCAATGCCACGCATCGCCCTCCCTCAGTTCCGTCCTACGCTGCTGACAAGGGAGTTATGCTTCATGCCCAGCTGCCGAGTGAAGATGCCAAAGCTCCATGTTCTAGTGCCGAACGATAAAACTTCATTGCTTCCTGATGTTCATCCCAAGGAGTTGATTGTTCTGGAATGCCTTTCTATGGTTGGCACCGCACAGCTAGGGGCAACCGTCCCAATGGAGCTGCATATTCATGATCGGGCTAGGCCATCTGCTAGGTGGGCCCGTTATTTGAGAAAGTATTACAGATTAAGAAGCCCGAAGGCCCGAGTCCGCGCTAGGCGGAGTTGTTTCAAGAAGATTTCTGCCAAGAAGAGGCGGCGGCATAAGTTCAAGAGCCGTCAGTTACGCACTTGGGGGTCCACTTCCTCCTCTCCTTCGTCCGTCCACTCATCTTTTCTTCTGCTCGGTTCTTATCCGTGGGTGGTGTACCTTCCGCCACCTGACCTTATTTCTACCATCTTCTCCTGTCTCACCATTCTAGGCCTCGGCCTATGTCCTCCTCTTCCCCTAATCGAGGGGCATCGTCTAGTTTTCCTCCCCGGATACGTCCGGATTTCACTACTCATCTTTTTTCCCCGACCCTGTTGGAGATTCCTTGTGCTTGTTCCCCGACCTTATCGGGTGATTTTTCTGATCCTTCCCCGATTTTGTCGGGTGGTTTCCATTTCTTTTCCCCGACCTTGTCGGGTGTTCATGCATTTTCTTCCCCGCCTCTGGCGGGTGATCGCTACTCTTCTTCTCCGACCACGTCGGATGATCATTTTCCTTATTCCTTATCTTCACAGCTATCTTTTCATCATCTTTCTGTTCTTTCCTCCTCACCCTTTCAGAGTTCTTACCCTTTTTCTTGCTATTTTCGAGGCTTTAGTCTGCCTTGATCTCAGTTAATCTCTGTTCATTCTGTATTTGGTTCCTTATTATCAGGGTATTTGTGCCTTAACGAGGGAGTTCTAGCCCTCGTCTCTCTTCCTTTTATTTCTTCTTCGTCCAGTTTGATGTATGTCGCTCCTCCATGTCAAGGAATATCTACACATTGCTATCCTTTTTCACCCTTTTATCCTGGCAAGCAAGGAATATAAAGCTCGTGCTGATCAAAAGCTCGATGATCATGTTCGCTTCAGGATGCCGGTTTCCACGCCATGGATTTGTAAAGGTATCGTTATTTTGTGCAAGAAAATGTTATCATCGCTATTATCTCTCTTACACCTGCACATGCTTATAACGTTGGTTCCTCAACATGGCTGAGTGGCTTTAGTTGAATTTGCTTAATTAGTCAAATAAAATAAGTTACTTCTGCAGCATCCTTAGGCTGGTGATAACTCCGTGCTGGGAGTCTAGTTCCTTTCCCTAATTGCTGAGGGTGACTTTTTGAGTATGGGTTTTCACACACTACACGGCGAGCCATAGCCGATCTCTCTAGTGCAGCACCGTTGCTGCTTTGGCCATACTTTGGGTATGCACGAAGGCCTTTTCTCTTCTCTGCTCGGCCAAGTGCAGGGGCAAGAGATTGATGGATAAGATGACCAACCTAGGCGCTCCCTAATATGAGAAAGGTCTCAAATAGGGGCAGTCTTGACCCTCAAAAGTGAGCTTTCATGCTATATCTGGCCAATAAGGGCTACCAAAATGAGAAAATGAATCAATGCAAAATTATGAATCAAAGGCATGGCAAGAGTGGCAGTACAGTTCCCCGCGGGACGTCATGAGCCCGGTCGCATGCGTGCCTGATAAATATGGGTCTAAAAATTAAAGACACAAAGCCCCGGCGTAACAGACCTACTCTTTGAGGGGTAGTGCCCTAGAAGGAATTCGGGCCCTGATATCTCCCATTCTGTACGAAGCTTGTCTTCAATTCTTCTTCTGCTTCTCCCTCTTAGGCTGGGTTGTATCCCGGGTATGGCCTTAGTAGGGGTACCGTTCTTTAGAAGCGGTTGGTTATGGTAAGCCACCCTCACATGCACGCCCTGCTCAAAGGAAGCCTTTAATGAAAGGGGTAGGAACGACGATCCCTGGCCAATAGTTTGAGCCCGTCTTTAGGTGCTGCGGATTGCTATGTCAAAATCAAAATTTCTAAAAAAATTAAAAATTGTCAAAAATTCAAAAAAATCGAATACTTCAAAATCTAAAAAAAAATCAAATATTTAAAAAAAATTAAAAAAAATCAAATACTTTAAAAAATCCAGAAAAATGAAATACTATTGAAAATCTAAAAAAATCAAAAAAAAATTTACAAAAATCCAAAAATATGTCTTTTATTTTTATGCATTTTTATCTTGAGGACAGATACGTAATCCGTTTGCTAAGTGTGCAGGTTGCAAGTACTCAGGCATTCCTTACTATATCTTTGTGCTCTGTCTCCTGTCCACATCTTTGATATGTTCTTTCCTTCTTCAATCTTATCTCTCGATCTGTTCTGAAGCTTGTGTCCTTCTCAGCTTATGTTTGCAATGATCATATCTCTATGAGAGGGTTTTGCCTCACGATTATGAACCTGGTGGTTCTGCTTCATTCTGATCTTGGGTTTTGATTGAAGTACGTATTTTGTTCATGTCTTTTGTCCCGCCGTGTCCTTGCCTCGTGTCTATGTCCCACCGTGTCGTATCACACATGTTGTTTTGTCCCTCACCACATGTTGATATTCGCCCCTCTACGTTTCCTGTGTTGTCCCAACCACGTAGTCACCCATCGTGTTCTTGTCCCGACCATGTGTTGTCCCATCGCATTATTGTCTTGTCACACCGTGTTCATGCATGCATGTTATTGGTTCATGCCCTTGCGTATGTGCATTGTCTCCCGCTTCATTTGTTCATCATGTCATGTCATGTTGTTTATCGTTCAGTTAATCGTTGTGTTATCTTTTGCTATGTTTTTACTTGTTTGTCCTATTCATGAAAATCCATAAAAATTAGAAAATAAAAATCCAAAAAAAAGTGTCGTTTCACCCATGCAGGTAAGTCAAGTATGGCCTTCTAACCTTATCACCCTTATTGCATTACTATATGGTACTATGCTATATTGTCTCGAGAACCAGTTGGTTATCTACGTGTTCCAGGATCTGATGTTCCCCTTTAACAAAAACGATGATGATCCAGGTTCACGTGTTTAATCTTCAGATAGGCCGTTAGGTTGGGATGTCCCGGGGAAGATGGTTCTATCCTGTACGCTGTGGTTACGGATGGTATCTTGACTCTGATTCTCCCAGCTTAGTAATATTATTCTCGAGTATTTTATATTTTAATCTTTCTTTGCATTTGTTTTAATGATTTCTTTTATTTTAGCCCAGCATGCATCATATGCATCCTTTTGAGCATTCATGACCCATGGTTTGCCTGCAGAATGTCCCACCAGTGATGGTTAGCTGTGCGTTCAGTGCTTGGGTAAGAGGAACTAGTTCCACTCTGAGTTGGAAGGTTCTCTTTGGTCAATTCGCTTGGTTTGGTTGATTAAGAGGTCCCCGTCTGGAGCTTTAGCCTGTTTCCTTTACTTTTGCTACCTGCTTTTGGCCTCCTCATTGGACCGCGGGATTGTGTCCCCCATGAGGTTGGTCTTATCGATTTGTTTCATTTCGTTTAGTTTAGTTCCTCCAGACTGGTGTCGCTTTCGGTTTAATCATTCCTTGCATTTGGTTCAGAGTTTTCCGAAAATTCCTGTCGCTTGTTGGTAAGAACGGGTGTCGTTTTACTTTAATGCCCGCTTTTCAGTCCGCGCCACTTCATCTCCGCTTCATCTCCATGTTCCATGTCACTTTCGCTTCACCTCCGCTCGCTCCCCTGCAAAGAGGACGTTAAAGAGGGGCATCTGTTGACACCCATTTTTTGCCGATAAGTTAAGTCGTTCCTCTTACTCCCATTTGTTGATGCCTCGAGTTGTCCATCACTCGCTGGGTTGTTTTCTGGCACGTTTTGGGCCAATTTTATGGGTAGCCTCCCTCCCTGGCTAGGTCCGAATTGATTCAGGGCTTAATTGGCCTTGGCTTTGGTCTTGAGCTTTTCTATGAATTTCAAGCGCCCCTGTACATGTGCGGTCGTCCTCCAGCCGTTCAACTATATGTGCGATTGATACAGGGCCATTCACATATTTATGGGATATTTGGCTGATTTTTTGAATTATCACCGACAAGCATATATACGGCCTATATATAGCCACATAAGACCATTGTGCGGTACATACTAAGTCGTCTATCTCTCAAGAGTCCTAACGTCGTTGGTTTTCAAATAATTATCTATTATCTTATTTATGCTAAATTATCACCGACAGGCATGGACGGTTTCCTCTTGCCCGCTCTACCTTTGAAAGGTCTGCTATCAACCGTTCATCTATCAGAGTCCAACGGCAAAGATTTCGGTCAGTTCGATGGATATTTGGATAATATTTGATATTTATTTGAATTTCCACCAACAGGGTTGGACGGCCTAGGGTATGGCCGCACATCAGGTTGAGTGGTCTATCGTACGACCGTTCATCCTCTCGATTCCTGAAAGATTAACGGATTTTCTCTCTCTATTCGTGGTTTTATCTCAAACTTCTCCCATCATTTTCTCCGTGGATATTGAGCCATTTCGAGTGCTGTTTCTTTTGGATGAGAGATAATTGAATTATCTTCATCTTTCCTTTGATTATCTCAACCTGAAAATGCCTAAAAATCCTAATTTTGGGGCTGACTTCCTAGGCTCTATAAATAGACCCTAAAGGCCGGGTTTGAAAAGGGGGGGGGGGAGATTTCAGGTCACAGCGAAGCCCTACCAAATCCTTGAGTGACCTACGACCAGGGAGGGAGGCCTTCTACGTCCATACAGGCCTCCGGTCCACGGAGTAACTTTTGTTTTGAGTCCTTTTTTTATATTTGATAGTCCGTCATTCCCTTTTGGTTGCATGCATCATTCTCCACGTTTTTCTTCGCTTGCACTATCATTCACACACCCTCACACGTTTTTGACGCCCCCAGGGGTTTAAAACTCCCCAGGTATCCCCCACTTCACTTAGTCACATTTATTCCCTTTCATGTTAGCATTTACTACACTCTATAGTTCTGACATTGGGTTTTTCTTCGTGTTTTACACTCTGTTTCGCAGGTCAGCAACTCACTAACGCGAGGCCCATCCTTTCTGGCCGGCCGGAAAGGGTGGAAGTTGGACTCTTGCGACTTCTGGCGTGGTGGTCTTGTGCGGCTTCTCCCGGACCGTTCAAGAGGAGGTGCGGTGGATCTTCGACCGCTCTTCTTCTTCCTGCAGTCTTCGTGGAACCGTTCATCCGTCAGGAGTGCTTCATCCCGTGTCCTCTGCAGCTCTTAGACGGTCTGTCGTGAGACCGTTCTTCACTATAGGCGGCTCCGACTGAGCCGTACATCCTTGCAGCGCTGCAAACAAAAGGCGAGTACCCCCCTTTCCAAGGTACGGTGTGTCAATCACATTAGGCACCTTGGTGGCGATCACTTGTTTACACCCTTCTGTTCTCCTTCTACTTTTCATATTCATTTCATATCTCGATCTAGTAGAAGGGATAGAAGAGATCTTTCGAGTCGGTATTGAAGAGAAAGAAAGTAGAAAAACATATCAACAGCTCATTTTTTGGCGATCACGGTGGGACACCTAGTGCCCATCGTGTTAGTGATTTGCTGACCCCTTCTTTCGTTGTGTTAGTCCTTTTTCTTGAAGTGATTTTAAGGTTGAGTCGCGTTCTCTGTCCTCTGGGATGTGAACGGCTCTCCGAGGGCCGTCCAACGTTTGTGCGATTGAGGGTTCACCATTTTTCTCTGCGAACACTGCCAGTTCTTCTCCAAGCTTACTGTCTCGAGCTGTCTCCTACCGCCCGTGCATCCTTTATATGGCCTGAGTTTGGCTGTCCACCGTGCTGGCACAGGTATGCCCTGTATTCATACTATTTGTTTGGTTGCTATTGCACGGTGGATACGGGTCCGTTCCAGAGCTTAAGCGGCTGTATATAGACCGCTCATCTAGGTACGCTTCTCATCTCTGTCTTCTATCATTTCAGCATTTCATGATTTTTGTGCTTCTTCGTCGTTATTCCTTGGTTTGAACGGTTCATACAGGACCGTATATCTCCCTGAGCGGTCTTACAGAGACCGTCCTTGTCATGCTACAGTGCACCCGTGCTTCACTTTCATTGCCATGTTATATGATTTTCATGATACCTGGTGCTGATTATTGATCTCCCCCCTGCTCTTATATCATTGTTGTATGCTTGCTTTCCTCTCTTACATATTTGATCGATCATTGATTGCTAGTTTCTAGGCTAGATTTTGCATGCACTCCGGTGCACATAGGATCATACACTCTCATTAGTAGTTACATTCCTACCTAGGTAAGATTTCCTCTCGTCTCCATACTCTTTGGAGCCGACTAGGGGACCTTGCCGAGGACCTCCGTAAGTCCCCGCGAGCCACGGATTCCCACACGGACGCCGGGCAGGTTGTACCACATCATCCCCCAGTCTAGGGTCTGCATTCATGAGAGAGAGAGTCCCTTAGAGTCTGCCAGTTTCCCGTCCCCCACCCTGGTTAGGTACCTTGTGGTTGAGTGAATTCATATCTTAATTAATCCACTAAGGTCCTAAAAGGGAACTTATAAAAATTTTCGCGCATCATTTGGAATCCAATTGGGTAATTGGTTGATTCTTTTCTCATCTCTTCCCTCCATTGCATGTTGCAGTGTCATCATTTGCATCTTTCTGTCAGATTTAGGCTCATTTGGTTTAGTTCATCTTTGTGTGTCTCCATTTAGTTGCATTAGTCCTAGGTTCATCTTCCCTCCTTGTATTCATTTGAAATTCACTGTATAAAGTCTCCATTCTCCCCATGGAGCATTTTTCCCCTGTACCTTATTCCTATACTTCTCCCTCTTCTTGCCCCCGTGTGGATTCCTCTTCCCATGTGGGTCCATCTCTTTATTCTCCCATTGGACCCTATTCTGTTAACGGGCCTTCTTATCCCACCTGTGTTACTGCTAGCCCAATCAATTCTCATTCCTACATACATGATTCTTCCAGGCCCATGCATTCTTCCATTCCCGGAATGGGCTTTCCTTCTTCTCAGACCGGATCCCCTTATCTGGCCCATCATCATTATCCTGGTTTAAATTCATCATCTCTTGCTCGGGCTGGCCCATATCCTTCTCGGACTCTTCCTAACGAGGAGATGTTTGCTCGAGCCCAACCCCAGCTTGATGAATTGCAACGCCGAATCAATCCCCAAACTTCTTTGGATATCCCATTTTCATTTCAAGGTCTTCAGCTTCCACCACGTTCACAGATTTCGGCTTATCGTCGCTATGGTGGAATTGGTGACCCCTATGTCCATTTGAAGGATTTCTTACATGAGTCGGCCCGGTTCCAGCCTGATCAACGCTTGAAGGCTTATTTGTTTGGGCTATCTTTAGAGGGCTCGGCCAAAGATTGGTTCTTCACATTGCCGCAAGAGCAGATGATGAATTTTCAGGTCGTCCAAGCAAGATTTATTCAGCAGTACCAGGACCAGGTTGGGCCCAAATATTCTATGCTTGATCTGGCCCAAGAGAAGATGAAGCCCGGCGAGGAATTCTCCACGTTTGCTGACCGCTTGCGTCGCCTGGCCACGCAAGTCCCGGGGCATATTCCGGAGGGCGAGCAGATCAAGGTGGTTATTTCTAATGCAACGCCCGAGCTCAGGTGCATCTTAGCCCTGAATGATATCACTTCCTGGCAACAACTTTACAGTCGAGCCCGCTTCATTAGCCAACAACTCCTAGTTTCCTTTGACCACGAGTCTCCTCCACCTTCGCCTTCCACATACCCCTCCTCTTCCCCATCCACCATGAGTCAACCCTCCACCACATATCCCTCCACGAGTCGGCCTTTCGCTCCCCCACACCTCTATACCTCCATATACTCCTCCACATATCAGCCCTCCACAAGTTAGCCCTCCGCTATTTCATCTCCCCACGCCTCTCCACTGCTGGTCAAGGAAACACCACACCCAGAGCGGGTGGATGCCGTCCAATATATTCCCACTCCCTCCACGCCTCCATCTCATTCACTTTCTAGCCCTCTGCCTTCACCTACGCAATCCCCCTTACCTACGCAACCTCCGCTACCATCCCCATTACCTTTTTATACCCCTCGGCATCCACCTTGCCCGAAGCGGGCTTCTCACTCTTTGTTGCCGGAATCTCTTACAGATGTTTTCAGGGCTTTGATGGCCACCCATGCGTTGCAACTCCCTCCGGTTATGCCTTGCCAACCCGCAGTCGGGAATTTGCTCCAGTTCTATGAGTTCCATCGTCAACAGGGGCATTTGATTGAGGACGGCCCCGAGTTCCGGGAACTTATTTACAGCTTGGAAGATAAGAAGATGATTGATTAGGCTGTCATATGCAAAGTTATTTCAGATCTCAGCAGCAAGCAGCAGCAGCAGCAAGCCGTGCCGCCTAGGCAACCGTCTCCACTTCAAGACCAGGGGCACCCTGGTGTTTCTTCAATTGATAAGATACCTTCTCCGTTACCCACTTCTTCCTTCCTCATCCCATCTCTTCCACCGCCTTTACCTACTCCAGCCTCCGCTCGGGCCACTTCTCTTTCACCCTCCGTTTCCACAACCACACCTATCCTTAACGCCTCTCGACATGTTGTAAAGATACGCCGAAGAGCGCCACCACCTGCCACTTCCCCCACTACGCCACTACCTTCCTCTCCTCCTTCTTCCACACCCCTACCTTCACCTCCGTCCTCTTCACCTTCACCATCTCCATCAACCACATCATCCCCTTTGTCACCACCTTCTCCACCCCCATTTTCGCTGCCTCCATTGACCACATCTCCATTGTCACCTTCTCCATTATCCCCATTGTCTTCACCACCACCAACATCATTGCTTCCTTTCGTAATAACCCCTACCCCTGTTGTGCCCCCTGTGCCTTGATGATGTTATATAGTTTTGATGATAGCAACCACTAATGTATCATGTAAGATTAGAACTAGTAAATGTTCTGCATGCTTCATCGTTCTTCATACTTCAGCATATATACTTCATGCATGAAGAGGAAAGGGGGTGTGCGTTAACACAGTATGGGCATTGCGTTGACGCAGGTATACGGTGCATTGTCTGTCCTCTGCATCATGTCTATTCTAGTTCATGCGTAGCTTGCATTGGTGCATTAATTATAGTTGCACGCCACATAGTCAGTGCATTGACCATCTCTTGCATATCACGGATCGATGCGTGTTTGCATGTGTTAGCCATAGTCAGTGCACTCATTTGTTTCATGCGTACACTAAGTCTGCACTCGGTTGGTTTGATGACTGAGCAAGTCTATACATCCGTTACCTCAGCTCGTGGCTTAGTCAGTGCATCCGTGTTCATTGTGCATGTGTGCATCTTTCTCATCAAAGTCTGTACAACCTATGTTGACACTAGCAATTAAGTTCGTGCACTAATTCATAAGTTTGTACAACCGTTGCTGGCACGAGCATTTAAGTTCATGCATCATCACCCCAGCAAGTCTGTACATCGTTGTCGCATGCACACTAAGTCTATACACTCTTTACCATGCATTCAAAGTCTATACATTCTTCCGCATACATATGTAAGGTAGTGTCATGCACTCAAAATCCACACGTGCACACGCATAGTTTGTGCATCATGCATTCATGCTTAAACTCTAGGCATAGCAAGTCTGCACATTGTTTGTACATTGCACGCAGAGTCTGCACACTCGTTGATGGCATGTTTGAGCATTCATCTTCAAGTCTGTACATCGTCTTGTACATTGCACACAATGTCTATACATTCTCTGGTGGCATGTCCGTGCATTCACCTTCATTGTACATACTTTCTAATATGCATACTGCATTATGTGCATCAAGTATGTACAGGCTTAGATCAAATCTCGAACCAACTCTGTGCTCTAACCTTTGCAGGATATCTGCTCGATGAAATTAAGAAGGGCACGTGATCCAAGAATGAAGGATATGACAGGATCGTGACACGTGTAACGCAGTGAGCTGAAATGCTGTCATGTGGTCAAGGCGCTCTGGGCGGAAATTCGTGGAGGACACACGCCCACCTATCTGCTCCTGCTATAAAAAAAAGACTTCTCCATCTGGAGAAGATGATCGTGAGAAGAGTGATCGAAGTAGGGGAACTTATCCGAAAGAGAAGAAGATAGAGAGAGAGCCTGCACGATCCAGAAGAAGAAAAAAAGATAAGAAGAGAGAGTAGCAGAGAAGAAAAGAAACGAAGAAGAAGAAGAAAGATAGAGAGAGAGATAGAGAATTAGGGGAGAAGAAGAGAAGCTTCATCTGAAGATCTGTCCCTACTGGACCGTGGATCAAATCCAGGCCAGTCAGCTCATTGAGAGCCACTTTGTGTTCTATCGTCTACAGCTTTCTGTTGCTGTGTTCTTTCATATGGTGTTTTTATTTTTTACCTTTGTTTCAAGTTGTTAGTCAGCAGAGCTAAGCTGTATTGCTCAGCGGTTGCGGAGGAGGATTCCTCTAGTCAGCCAGCTGTGTTGCTCAGCGGGTGAGGTGGATACCTCAGACAGCAAGCTGTGTTGCTCAGCGGGCAGAGGTGTGGTATCCTCTAGACGGCATAAGTTGTAACGCCCAGCGGTTTGTAGGGTTTTGACCCCAAAGCTGTGGATCAGCGAAGCTGTGTATCAGCGGTAGATGCCACATTCGGTTTGGAGTGTGAGGTGGACGTAGATCTTGGGTTTGAGATCGAACCACCTTAAAAATCCCTGTCTACTGTGCGATTATAGTGTGACTTGTGTGCATCCTGTTCATCTCCTCTATCCGCTGTAGATGTATGTTTAGGATCGCTCAAGTTCAGATCAACTAGAGTTGGTATTCCGTGATCACTTTAGCTTATCTTTCTGCCGTCCAGCAGCAGTTCGTTTTAATTCCGCACTTGAACCTGCTGCAGTCGATTTTTATTGGGTGACTGATCTATTCACCCCCCTCTAGATCGTTCATAGACCCTCATCAGTTGGTATTAGAGCCTAACTCTTTTTTAGGGACAAACATCCTAAAGAGGAACAGCCATGAACGGTAAGGGAATGACAGCAGAAGGACATTCAACCTCCAAGCCTCCGTACTTCGACGGATCTAACTACGCCTACTGGAAGAACAGAATGCAGGCCTTTCTGAGGGCAAAAGACTACGAGATCTAGAGGGTAGTGAGCAAGGGACCATTCGAACTGCACGAGAATGAAGAGGTTTGGACGAGAGAGGAAATCAGAAAGTCTACTTTGAACTTGAGTGCCATCAACTCTATTCAGTGCGCACTTCATCCTACTGAATTCTCCAGAGTCTCATCGTGCAAAATTGCCAAGGAAATGTGGGACACACTGGAGGTTATCTATGAAGGGACATCACAGGTGAGAGAGACCAAGGCAAATATGATGGTCTCTGAATATGAAGCATTCCGGATGAAACATGGTGAGACTGTGACTGAGATGTATGCTCGTCTGACGATCATAACTAGCAGTCTGAGGAATTTGGGAAAGAACTATTCCGACTATGAGATTGTAAGGAAGATCTTGCGATCTCTGACTCCTGTCTAGCACACAAAGGAGACAATGATCGAGGAGTCAAGAGATCTTCAGACGATGAAAGTTGACGAGCTAATAGGTTCTCTAATGGCATATGAAATGAACCTTCCCAAAATTGATGAGCTCGAGAACAGGAAGAAACCAATTGCGCTGAAGGCTAGTTCTAGCAAAACAAGCAGATCCAGCCACAGTGGATCATCAAGCGAGCAGAGCAGCCTATCTGGGTCAGAAATCGATGGAGATCAACTTGCTATGTTGACAAGAGAGTTCAGGCGATTCTTGAGAAAAGAAGGGAGAAATTTCGGCCGAAGACAATTCAGCGACCGGTGACACAACAGGTATAGGTCCAACCCAGCTAAGAAACCTGACACTAATGTTTGCTATCATTGCAGGAAGGCTGGGCATATGAAGGCAGATTGTCCAGAGCTCTAGAAGCTGAAAGAAAAGTCCAAGAAAAGAGCTCCCAAAGGAAAAGCAATGGTGAGCACATGGAGAGACGAGGATGAGGGCAATTTGAGTAGTACATCAGAAAGTGAAGACGAAGAAAAGCTCATCTGCCTGATGGCCAGGAATGATGAAAAGGAAGAAGAAGACTCCGATGAGGTATCCTCTCCCTTTAGAGCACTATACAATTTCTGATTGGGAGGATGCTTACGGAGACTTGCTAGATAAAGTGGATGATATTAGAAAGGAGAACAGGCATTTAAAGAAGAAAGTAAACTCACTTATGAATGATAAAACCATGTCTGATAAAATTGCATGTCTGTAATCAGAAAATGATAGTTTAAAAGTTTCATGTGCTGAGTCTGATGATTTGAAGCTTGCTTTAACAGATACTAGAAAGGAAAATGAATTGTTAAAGAATGTCATTGATGATTTGAAGCTGAGAGTTCAAATGTTTGAAAATGAATCAAAAATTTCAAATGAGAAATATGAAGCTGTTTTGTGTGTGAACTCTGAATTAAAGAAAACAGTTGAAAATTTAGAGGAAGAAAATGTTGACAAAAGGAAAATAATAGAAAATATGACCCAAGGCACAGACAATCTCAATGCTCTGTTAGGGTCAAAGGTAAATTTCAGAAAAGAAGGTCTTGGATTCAACTCAACTACCACTAAAAGTCTTGCCATGAAAACCATATCATTTGTGACAGAGAAAAAGAATGGACCTCTCATAAAAATGGTAAGTGAAAATTCTGTTTCAAAAATTGTTAATTCGAAAATGTCCAGTGCCAAGGACAAGGGTAAACAGAAGGTTGGTGAGCTTAGCAGATCTTGCCCTTCACCCAAATATAAGTCTCAGGTTCGGGGTCAGCCTCCAAGCAAGTCTAAACCCCAGGGCAAAGCCACCAAGTCTCCACCATCATCACTTGTCCAGAAGAAGACCCAACATAAACCTGTACAGAAGTCTAGTGGGTCAATAGTGCAAGGGAGACATAATGTTGCATGGGGCCAGAAAAGCCATACTTACCAGCCCAAGGTTCAGACCTATTATACTTATCCTCAGAAACAGGTGCAATCATTCTATATGTCTGGATGGAATCAGGTCCAAGGGAGGTCTAGATATCAACCTTTTACCACTCATTGGCATAGACCTAAATTTGCTAGTTGGGTTGGTCAATTTAGGACTACAGCTGGCCGCAATTATCTGAGGACCTATTGGCCTGGGCACTGGCATAAAAACAATCATGCTGCTAATAAAGATGGAGCCAGAACTCAACAAAAACCAAAGCACCAGAGGAAGAAGGTTTAATCAGTTGGTGCTGAGAGAAAGAAAGATGATGAACAGAATGTCATGAATTCCACTTAGCCAACCATGTTTAGACAAATGTGGATTCCTAAACAATTGATGTCTTGTTTCAATTGTTCTGTTTCTGCTTCGGAGCCCAGACAGATTTGGGTTCTAAAATTCTCCACCTGATTGTGATTGCAGGTATGCCTGGCAGCTAGAAGCAATATGTGGTATCTTGATAGTGGCTGCTCTAGGTATATGACAGGAGACAAGGCCAAATTTTGCATGCTGACTGAGAAGAATGGAGGTCTTGTCACCTTTGGAGGAAATACAAAGGGTAAAATCATCGGGTCAGGTAAGGTAGGTAAGTGTACTACATGTTGCATTGAAGAAGTACTGCTGGTTGATGGACTTGCACATATTATCTCTGTAGTCGATGCATAGTCGGGCATATAGTCGACGGATGGTTGCGCATGTAGTCAATCAATTGCATTGTATAGACTTTATGTTGAAGCATGCTCTACACATAGTCGATGCACCCAATGTGTTAACTGCATGATAGGTCGAATCATTGCATAGTTTAGAAATGCATATTGTTGTCAGGGGGAGGTTTGCATTATCAGAACTAAGTTCAACTCCTTCACAGAATGGATAACAGTCTAGTGATTGGTTCATTATCGTGAGCTGAAATTATTACAACCCTTCTGTTATAAGAATCACATGTGCTTACTGATTGAAACTAAGGTTTAACTTTAATAGACTGTAAAGTTTAAAAGACTGTCTTCTGAAAATAAGATGATAGAAAGCATTTATAGCTCTTAACCTCTATCTCATGATTATGATAGAACAAGTCCTCACAGTACCTGAACATGACAGATTTAGTGTTGGTTAAGGTTTGAAAACCAAGAATCATGTATTGCTCTTAAACAAGTCTCTCCAAAAATCACAAGGGCAGCTAAATTTAAGATCATCAAAGAAAAAGAAGTGAACAAAGTGGCAGAGCAATGACTGAGTTTCACTGAGAAACTGAGGTCTCTATCAAAGAAATGGAGAGTACCTTAAGTCATGAAGTGACTCAGGTTATCTCTATTCATTTGGTCGAATCTACAAGAGAGATTTTACTGAGTAACTAGGGGTATTGGCCTCTAATCAAGGTATACCCTTAACATCAAAGGTGCAAATTATTCCTGTAGCTTTGATCAGAAATAGATATAGTAGTTTGTGCTTAGTAACTGGGGGTATAAGCCTCTGATCAATGTATACACCTAATGTCAACGGCATAAATAATACTTGTCTGTTCAATAAGTTCATGTTTCAGAAGCATGTGAATGAAATTGCTGTAACCCTTAGAAAACAAATATCTTTGAGTGTCAATTGTTTAATCTCAATACAAGTTCAGGTGTCTTTCCTTGCCTTTCACTTTCTCTGAAGTAACTAGGGTATTGTATCGACCTAGACTAGTATGGTCATGTTACTTAAGTTCATTGCTATAACTAAAGCATATGATCCTATCTCAGAAAGCCAGTTCTTTCTCCTCACCTTCTATCACTGTTAAACCTAATTGGCATCAAGAAAGCCATTGCTCGATTCATATATTTTAAGGATTGCGTCATAATGTGCTCACATTCTGAACTGCCACATAGAACGTTGCTCTGTCTTTCCTCCTTATTTGCTGATGGCAAAGGGGGAGAATGTGCAGGGGGAGATGGGAGATGGGATAGGAGTCTCATTTAGTGCATACGTCTATCAGTGCATAAGTCTGTACATCTATCAGTGCATAAGTCTGTACATCTATTAGTGCATAAGTCTGTGCATGCATGAACTGATCTCATGGCATCTATTCATTGTGTTGCCATCATCAAAAAGGGGAAGATTGTTGTGCCCCCTGTGCCTTCATGATGTTATATAGTTTTGATGATAGCAACCACTAATGAATCATGTAAGATTAGAACTAGTAAATGTTCTGCATGCTTCATTGTTCTTCATACTTCAGCATATATACTTCATGCATGAAGAGGAAAGGGGGTGTGCGTTAACACAGTATGGGCATTGCGTTGACGCAGCTATATGGTGCATTGTCTGTCCTCTGCATCAGGTCTATTCTAGTTCGTGCGTAGCTTGCATTGGTGCATTAATTATAGTTGCACGCCACATAGTCAGTGCATTGACTATCTCTTGCATATCACTGATCGATGCGTGTTTGCATGTGTTAGCCATAGTCAGTGCACTCATTTTTTTCATGCGTACACTAAGTCTGCACTCGGTTGGTTTGATGACTGAGCAAGTCTATACATCCGTTAGCTCAGCTCGTGGCTTAGTCAGTGCATCCGTGTTCATTGTGCATGTGTGCATCTTTCTCATCAAAGTCTGTACAACCTGTGTTGACACTAGCAATTAAGTTCATGCACTAATTCATAAGTTTGTACAACCGTTGCTGGCACGAGCATTTAAGTTCATGCATCATCACACCAGCAAGTCTGTACATCGCTGTCGCATGCACACTAAGTCTATACACTCTTTACCATGCATTCAAAATCTATACATTCTGCCGCATACATATGTAAGGTAGTGTCATGCACTCAAAGTCCACACGTGCACACGCATAGTTAGTGCAGCATGCATTCATGCTTAAACTCTAGGCATAGCAAGTCTGCACATTATTTGTACATTGCACGCATAGTCTGCAAACTCGTTGATGGCATGTCCGAGCATTCATCTTCAAGTCTGTACATCGTCTTGTACATTGCACACAATGTCTATACATTCTCTGGTGGCATGTCCGTGCATTCACCTTCATTGTACATACTTTCTAATATGCATACTGCATTATGTGCATCAAGTATGTACAGGCTTAGATCAAATCTCGAACCAACTCTGTGCTCTAACCTTTGTAGGATATCTGCTCGAAGAAATTAAGAAGGGCACGTGATCCAAGAATGAAGGATGTGCCAGGATCGTGACACGTGTAACGCAATGAGCTGAAATGCTACCACGTGGTCAAGGCGCTCTGGGCGGGAATTCGTGGAGGACACACGCCCACCTATCTGCTCCTGCTATAAAAAAAAGACTTCTCCATCTGGAGAAGATGATCGTGAGAAGAGTGATCGAAGTAGGGGAACTTATCTGAAAGAGAAGAAGATAGAGAGAGAGCCTGCACGATCCAGAAGAAGAAAAAAAGAGAAGAAGAGAGAGTAGCAGAGAAGAAAAGAAACGAAGAAGAAGAAGAAAGATAGAGAGAGAGATAGAGAATTAGGGGAGAAGAAGAGAAGCTTCATCTGAAGATCTGTCCCTACTGGACCGTGGATCAAATCCAGGCCAGTCAGCTCTTTGAGAGCCACTTTGTGTTCTATCGTCTACAGCTTTCTGTTGCTGTGTTCTTTCCATATGCTGTTTTTCTTTTTTACCTTTGTTTCAAGATGTTAGTCAACAGAGCTAAGCTGTATTACTCAGCGGTTGCGGAGGAAGATTCCTCTTGTCAGCAAGCTGTGTTGCTCAGCGGGTGATGTGGATACCTCGGACAGCAAGTTGTGTTGCTCAGCGGGCAGAGGTGTGGTATCCTCTGGATGGCATAAGCTGTAACGCCCAGCGGTTTGTAGGGTTTTGACCCTGAAGTTGTGGATCAGCAAAGCTGTGTATCAGCGGTAGAAGCCACTTTCCGATTTGGAGTGTGGGGTGGACGTAGATCTTGGGTTTGAGATCGAACCACCTTAAAAATCCCTGTCTACTGTGCGATTGTCGTGTGACTTGTGTGCATCCTGTTCATCTCCTCTATCCGCTGTAGATGCATGTTTAGGATCGCTCAAGTTCAGATCAACTAGAGTTGGTATTCCGTGATCGCTTTAGCTTATCTTTCTGCCGTCCAGCAGCAGTTCGTTTTAATTCCGCACTTGAACCTGCTACAGTCGATTTTTATTGGGTGACTGATCTATTCACCCCCCTCTAGATCGTTCATAGACCCTCATCAACCCCGTCACCTTCACAACCATCCTCGCTACCGACGCCGCTTCTTTCGCCATCATCCCCTGAGCCCGAGCAGGCCGAGCCTAAACCCACACCTCCACTTTTGCCTTTACTTCCACCCATACCCATCATCATCTTTATTCCCCCATCACTTGCACCATCATTGCCAGCGCCCTTCAAACCTCCTCCTTCTAACCTTCCTCTACCACCTCCCACTTCGCAGAGCAGGTACACGCTACCTCTGGTGCCCATCGGGTCTAGTCCCTAGGGAGATAAAGAGCCAAATCAAGTTTTGACTGTGCATTACAGGCTTCAAGATTTCATTTGCCGCATGCCGGTCTGAGCCCTGGTCCCTGGCTATTCTAGGGACAATGAGCCCGCATTTGCTATGAAGATGGTCGCTAAGAAGAGTTCTCTAGCATTGGTGCCAGTTCCTTCTAAAGCGAGGCCGGTCGCAATGAACCCACAACCGACAACACGACATGACTAGAACGTCGTGCACACTGCCCAACACACGACCTGAACATCGCGCAGGCGACAGAACACTGACCTCGAGTACAGCCATGGAAAGGCTAACCCGGAAGGGTCATGACGCACCAGAACGCCGAGAGTCATGTGCCACGTGACGGGAGTGCCTCACCACCAGAAGAACAGCCAGCTGCGTTCACTGACGTCTTATGCTGCACCACGAGTGTCTCGTCTACTGTGCCCACAGTCAGGCAGAGACTAAGACCCAAGTTACGAGTAACTAGATAGGGGAACGCTCGTCAGCGTCACATCCAAAGCCTCTGACCACGTGTGCACACACTGGCTCTTGCCTAAGCCAGGCCTCTAGCTAGTATTCTCCCCCCGTAGGACGCTATGGTAAGACGAGCCGGGAGCCCACGGAACTAGCTTAGGAACCGTTTAACGGGAACTCACCCCTCCACCTCTATCGAGGCGGGTCGACACCGAAAGTCTAGGGAGACAACAAGTGGAAGCTCACGAAAAGTAGAGACGCAAAATACAAGTGCTGAAGTACTGACAGCTTAATCATGCACTGTCACCCGTACTTCAAAGCACCAAAGGTAGTACAGCCACTGCCGACAGACTCAGGACAAGGCAACTAGACCTACAAGCGCAACGATCCCTGAGTCGGACGACTCGGAGGCAAGATCGTCACAAGCAGCGGAACACGCTGCCGATCGGTCTAATCCTAAGCCAGAGAGAAATGACACACGGAGACCCGAGGGAAAAACCAAACAACCTCAGCACGCCTGGACACATGGACCGAGGTAGGATGATACCTCGAGGCATCCAGAACCAATGTCTCGGGCTGGACAGAACCGCCGAGACACGCAAGGTCACATGTCAACCCCTGGGTAGCCCCGGGTCGACCGGAACCCAACACGACACTCACAGACACACACACAAACAGGCGCACACAGGCACCACAGCGAGCACAAGCGCTCCTAGCCACCCCATCATGGTCACAGTCCTCATAGGATGTCAACAGACATCCACGGGTCATGGGCAAACCACGAGAGCCAGCCAAGACAAGCAGAAACAGGAGCAGTGGACACAGCAACATCCTGGGCAAGCGAACCATCACTCAACCGCTAGGCAGACCCAGTAGCCAAGGAACAACCGCCACGCAACCAGAGACAAGGACACCGACAGGTTCCGGATTGAGTCGTTAGGGAACTATCACAGTTAGAAAGAAGACCGCACCTAGTCACCTAAACCGACAGATCCGGACAACCGCCGACACACAGACACCGCCCTAGAACACAACCTAAGGCAGACCGACACACGAACACGGAACCGAACTGGCCATCACGACCAACAGGACTGTAACGCACCACCATAGGCGTGCTACACCAGCCTAACGCACCAAGATAGGTGCGTTAGGGCCAGCATGCCAAGGACAACAACTCGAACGCTGTAACGCACCCAGCCAGGCGCGTTACACCACCTGACGCACCGGAACAGGTGCATCAGGGCAACTAGCCAGCCACCACAAAACGGAGCATGTAATGCACCAGGCCAGGTGCGTTACGCCACCTGACGCACCAGGATAGGGGTGTCAGGGCCAACGGACCAGAACCACAAACACAGACAAACAGAATGTAACGGATCAGCTGAGTCCGTCACAGCCACCTGGCGCATGGGGTTAGGTGTGTTACACCAACCACCATGGCCAGCCAACCATTGGTCAAATGCAACGTAACAGACCTGCACAGATGCGTTACCTGACCCTAACGCATAGGGAGAAGTCCGTTACATCGAACCGACCGACATGGTCTTCGAGGAAGGCACGGTCAACGAGGGACTGACAGCCACAGTCCTCGAGATCCACCCGAGCGTAACGCACCTCCCATGGTGCGTTACAGCCAGGTGACGGTCCAACACTGGTCCGTCACACCCCACTCACCTCGAAAGACCAGAAACGACCAACGGCATGTAACGGTCTATCGGGGGACCGTCACAGCAAGTGACGGTCTCTGGAACGACCGTTACACCGACCCGATGAGCAAAACAGGGGAACGGCCGAATCGGCCCGTTCCACGCCCCATGCACGCCGAAGCGCAGGGTAAACAACGCCACACGACGGGAAACAACCCCTGGAGGCTAAAAACACCACATGCAAGCACCGAAACGCACGAACGGGGCGATTCCCTCAAATCGACCCAAAACGAGTCACCGGGGTTCCCGGACTCCTACCGGCCCCAAATGACGATCGATCGACACGAAACTTACGTGAATGAGATCCAGACATCCCAGCGATCATTTTGACATTAACTAGACCGAGAATGGTTGCCATTTTCCGACGAACCCTACAAACCCCAAAAATGACGGTTTTCACTAAACTGGCCCGATCTCCCCCGATCGAGCACCAAACCGCGCGCAGGAGTAGGGAAAACGTGCAGAATGAAGTGGCGGTCCATCTCCCTACTTCCACCGAAGAAACCGAGTGCTGAGGCGACTAAACCGCGCCGAAAATCACAACGCGAACCGAACCGTCGGCTTTGAATCCACCATTCGGGATCGCGCCCAAACCGCACCGATCCTCGCTCCATCACGCGCCTCAGCAACTCCCCAACGTCGCTACCTCACCCACGGTCACCTCCGTCTGCAGTCGGAGCCGAGAGGGTGAGACAACGAGAGAGAACGGGAGAGAGAGGGAGTGAGGGCATGAGTGAGAAGAGAGAGAGGGGGGGTTTAATATAAAAAAGAAATTAGATATTTTATCTAATTTCTGAAAATCGTAAAATGCGCCGAAAATGCACTAATTCAAAAAAATACGCAAAAATAGCCAAAACCATCCTCGCGAAGAGTACATCGCAACTGTATCGTCCACGAGTTGAGGAACTGAGAACTAAACTCACCGTAGGGTTCCGTAGATTATACGGGAGAAAAACTCACACGGATCGTAAAACTCAACTCGGGAGCTACAAAAGCGATCCGAAACTTTCCAAAAAGGATCCGAAAGACTTATAAAAGATCCAACAAAGATTCACTAAGGATCCAGGGCATTACATCCTTCCTTCCTTCAAGAAATTTCATCCTCGAAATTAAAGGACTAGCAAGAAGGAAGAAGCAGGGAAGAACAACCCGACAACACAACCGCAAAACGACACAAATCTCGAGAAGCACAGCTCAGAGGGACACAGTCAGACCACAATCATAGCATACGCTCTGGGCAGAGCATGACGCAAGTAAACACAAGTCCGACACCTCCGAAACATGGCAACGTCGCTTACGTCTCACTAGAAAAGGAGACACGACTGCCACAACAACAGACAACCGAGAAACAAAATAACAGACACATCAAGCATCAGCTTAGACAAGGAGACATAGTCCTTACAGCTGACAGCTCGGCCACATCATCAGCTCCAGTGCCAAAGGTAACAGGGAATACCTGGCACACAAGATGCCAATGACAACAACACCGCTGGACCACAGGCACAAGCAAGTCAGTCCTCACTCAGACATTACATCTGATCGAGTCGCAAGCTACTCCACCAGGAAAGAAGAGTACGGCATGCTACTGACAAGAAAATGGTCCAAGACAGAGACACAAAATCGTACAGAAACAACATATACAAAAACAACACAACAGTAGCACCTGCAAGATTCCGGCTCCGCACAGCACACAGAACCACGAAACGCCACTGCAAGCAGGGTCACATCAAGGCACAACAACAGCTGAACACACAGCTACGGGGAACGAGTCATGCATCAAGCAGCCCACCAAGAAGAGACCCACAACCACGAGAAAGCGACCAGAAAAGCAACAGTCTTGGGGAACGCATCTCAAGGACCACGAACACGCCTCGAGAACACAACACCTACGAGGAGAAACGCAGAGTATAGGGTACTCAATCAGCAGGAAAGTCGAGAAATTCCCCAACACTCGCAGATGCCAATGCCAACACCAGAAAATGACCAGCAACAGCACGGCAAAAGATGACATCAAGGCACAAGAAGCCAAGATGAAGTCACATCGAGAAGAAACAAGATCCTCGACCAGTGGGTAGCCAACCCACACGCTTCCGCTGCGCACTCAAACAACGCACACACCCATCAGAAAAGACCTCGATATCCGCATCTCAGCATACACTAAGCGCCATCGCAATCTATGTAAATCGTAACGTAGCACACCACGAGTACTGATCCAACGAACAACCGATCAGAAGGAGCCTAAGTGCAACGGAGGAGAGTACCAGCTTCAGCACAAAGCCCAAGGAAAAGCGCTAATCTTAGCCTACCTTCACGTCCTGAAACGTCAAATGAGCATTCACAACACATCGGCCGTTGGACACGGCACGATGAAATACGGCACGCAACAGCTCTTGACACAGAGATTAGGTCCAAAGCCAAGCAGTCGTACAGCAAGGAGCAGATCAGGCTCAGAATAAAGCCGTCCACACTTAAGCAGACACAGGACAAGGCATCACTAAGACAACAGTTTCAAGGTCAACCTCGAAAAGACTCCACCAGAAGGGACGAGAAGCAATAAGCTCAACCAACAGAAGCTCACCAGGAAAGGGAAAATCCTAGCTTGCCTGAGCAACTTCTCAAACACGGAATCTAATTGAGCACTTCAACAGAAGCGAAACACATCAGGAGCTGAACAGACTTAAGCTGGGATGACCTAAACAACGTAAGAACGTGTACAGTCATCAGACCACCGCTAAAAAGTCAACAGCAACCTGAGCAACTCACAAGAAAACCTCGAACAATGTACTACAGATTCGAGCCTTTCGGCGAACATTACCAAGTACGACATGATCGAGATAGCCATCACGACGAAAAAAAAAACACATCGAACATCCTGACAAGAGCAGGACCATCTCGTACAGTGCCAACACAGCACGCACAAGGCGACACGCAGAAAACAAAGCGATGCAGAATCGCGAAACCTAACGCCAGCAAATTCATCCAGCTAACGGCTGGGCGACTGTACAGGACTTTAACGACTCTGGTAACTTTATATCTCGGAGTCCCATGTACTTCACACAACAACGCTCTGATACCAACTGTGACGACCCGAATCCCGGATGCCAGATATACCCGATAGGACTATCGAATACACCTGATACCACTTGGAACCCGCGAGGCCTCCCAAGAGCGGTAAAGCTCTGAAGGGAAAAAGGATTGTCGTGTAGTACATTGAAATCACAGAGATATAACAGGAAGCAATAATATTTCATTACTCAGGTTTGCTAAAGTAGCAGAAATAAAATTACTTTTTAATTAACAGTTTAAATTGAACAATTATATACCCAGAGTCAAGTCCAAAGGAAAGACAGCAAGTCTACAAAGTACAGTCGACAGAAAAGGGAGACGTACCGAAGAGTCGGGGGAAGCCCGACGAAGGTACCAGCTGGCCACAACAACACGCTACGAGCACGTGTACCAGGAACCACACGGAAGCAGAACGAACAACGTCACCCCACCTGAAAAGCAGGGGTGAGCCTCGTGTCATTGGCTCAGTAGGGGTCACGCGGATCCCCACTAAAAAACACGCAGTAACACGCTAAAATAGCAGGTAACCAACAGTAGTAATAGCAGGTGTAGTATAGCAGGAAAACTACACTACAAAGCTGTAAGCTACTCTAGAAAGTAGTAAAGGAACAGACGTGTAGCAGGAGTAGGGAACAAGCTGTAGAAGAGGGGGAGGAAGCCGTACCAAACAACCGGCTGTTGAACTAACCTCAGCACCCCAACTACTCCAAGCAACGACAAGAGGGCAGCCTCTGATCTGATGAAGTCAGGAGTCACCGATCCGCCGACAAGACGCCAGGCCTAGAGCAAAGACCTGTAAAGACAACAAGAAAGCCTAGAAAAACCTAGACCCACAACCGACAAAACGACATGACTAGAACATCCTGCACACTACCCCACACAAGACCTGAACGTCGCGCAGGCGACAGAACACTGACCTCGAGTACAGCCATGGAAAGGCTAACCCGGAAGGGTCACGACGCACCAGAACGCCGAGAGTAATGTGCCACGTGATGGGAGTGCCTCAACACCAGAAGAACAGCCAGCTGCATCCACTGACGTCTTATGCTGCGCCACGAGTGTCTCGTCTACTGTGCCCACCGTCAGGCAGTGACAAAGACCCAAGTTACGAGTAACTAGATAGGGGAACGCCCATCGACGTCACGCCCAAACCCCTGACCACATGTGCACACACTAGCTCTTGCCTAAGCCAGGCCTCTAGCTAGTATTCTCCCCCCGTAGGACGCTATGGTAAGACGAGCCGGGAGCCCATAGAACTAGCTTAGGAACCGTTTAACGGGAACTCACCCCTCCACCTCTTTCGAGGCGGGTCGACACCGAAAGTCTAGGGCGACAACAAATGGAGGCTCACGAAAAGCAGAGACGCAAAACACAAGTGCTGAAGTACTGACAGCTTAATCATGCACTGTCACCCATACTTCAAAGCACCAAAGGCAGTACAGCCACTACCGACAGACTCAGGACAAGGCAACTAGACCTACAAGCGCAACGATCCCTGAGTCGGACGACTCGGAGGCAAGATCGTCACAAGCAGCGAAACACGCCGCCGATCGGTCTAATCCTAAGCCAGAGAGAAATGACACACGGAGACCCGAGGGAAAAACCAAACAACCTCAGCACGCCTGGACACACGGACCGAGGTAGGATGATACCTCGAGGCATCCAGAACCTTTGTCTCGGGCTAGATAGAATCGTCGAGACACGCAAGGTCACCTGTCAACCCCTGGGTAGCCCCGGGTCGATCGGAACCCGACACAACACTCACAGACACACACACAAACAGGCGCACACAGGCACCACAGCGAGTACAAGCGCTCCTAGCCATCCCATCATGGTCACAGTCCTCATAGGATGTCAACAGACATCCACGGGTCATGGGCAAACCACGAGAGCCAGCCAAGACAAGCAGAAACAGGAGCGGTGGACACAGCAACATCCTGGGCAAGCGAACCATCACTCAACCGCTAGGCGGACCCGGCAGTCAAGGAACAGCCGCCACGCAACCAGAGACAAGGACATCGACAGGTTCCAGATTGAGTCGTTAGGGAACTATCGCTGTCAGAAAGAAGACTGCACCCAGTCACCTAAACCGACCGATCCGGACAACCGTCGACACATAGACACCGCCCTAGAACACAACCTAAGGCAGACCGACACACGAACACGGAACCGAACTGGCCATCACGACCAACAGGACTATAACGCACCACCATAGGCCCGCTACACCAGCCTAACACACCAGGACAGATGCGTTAGGGCCAACAGGCCAAGGACAACAACTCGAACGTTGTAATGCACCCAACCAGGCGCGTTACACCACCTGACGCACCGAAACAGGCGCGTCAGGGCAACCAGCCAGCCACCACAAAACGGAGCACGTAACGCACCAGGTCAGGTGCGTTACGCCACCTGACGCACCAGGATAGGGGCGTCAGGGCCAACGGACCAGAACCACAAACACATACAAACAGAATGTAACGGATCAGCTGAGTCCATCACAGCCACCTGGCGCATGGGGTTAGGTGCGTTACACCAACCACCATGATGAGCCAACCATCGGTCAAACGCAACGTAACGGACCTGCACAGGTGCATTACCTGACCCTAACGCATAGGGAGAAGTCTGTTACATCGAACTGACTGACACGGTCTTCGAGGAAGGCACGGTCAACGAGGGACTGATAGCCACAGTCCTCGAGATCCACCCGAGCGTAACGCACCTCCCATGGCGCGTTACAGCCAGGTGACGGTCCAGCACTGGTCCGTCACACCCCACTCACCTCGAAAGACCAGAAATGACCAACGGCATGTAACGGTCTATCGGGGGACCGTCACAGCAAGTGACGGTCTCTGGAATGACTGTTACACCGACCCGACGAGCAAAATAGGGGAACGGCCGAATCGGCCCGTTCCACGCCCCATGCACACCGAAGCGCAGGGGAAACAACGCCACACGACGGGAAACAACCCCTGGAGGCTAAAAACACCGCATGCAAGCACCAAAACGCACGAATGGCGTGATTCCCTCAAATCGACCCAAAACGAGTCACCGGGGTTCCCGGACTCCTACCAGCCCCAAATGACGATTGATCGACACGAAACTTACGTGAATGGGATCCAGACATCCCAGCGGACATTTTGACATTAACTAGACTGAGAATGGTTGCCGTTTTCCGGTGAACCCTACAAACCCCAAAAATGACGGTTTTCACTAAACTGGCCGGGATCTCTCGCGATCGAGCACCAAACCGCGCGCAGGAGTAGGGAAAACGTGCAGAACGAAGTGGCGGTCCATCTCCCTACCTCCACCGAAGAAACCGAGTGCTGAGGCGACTAAACCGCGCCAAAAACCACAACGCGAATCGAACCGTCGACTTTGAATCCACCGTTCAGGATCGCGCCCAAACCGCTCCGATCCTCGCTCCATCACGCGCCTCAGCAACTCCCCGGCGTCGCTACCTCACCCACGGTCGCCTCCGTCTGCAGCCGGAGCCGAGAGGGTGAGAAAATGAGAGAGAACGGGAGAGAGAGGGAGTGAGGGCGTGAGTGAGAAGAGAGAGAGGGGGGTGGGTTTAATATAAAAAAGAAATTATATATTTTATCTAATTTTCAAAAATCCGTAAAATGCGCCGAAAATGCACTAATTCAAAAAAATACGCAAAAATAGCCTAAACAATCCTCGCGAAGAGTACATCGCAACTGTATCGTCAACGAGTCGAGGAACTGAGAACTAAACTCACCGTAGGGTTCCGTAGATTATACGGGAGAAAAATCCACACGGATCGTAAAACTCAACTCGGGAGCTACAAAAGCGATCCGAAACTTTCCAAAAAGGATCCGAAAGAACTATAAAAGATCCGACAAAGATCCACTAAGGATCTAGGGCATTACATGGACATAGTCCGAGAATTTCCTGATGTATTTTCCGAGGAACTGCCAGGACTACCACCAGCTCGCGTGACAGAGTTCTCCATTGAGCTAACATCGGGCACCGCACCCATCTCTATTCCCCCATACCGAATGGCTCCGGCAGAACTTGCTGAACTTAGGAAGCAATTGCAAGACTTTCTCGTCAAGGGCTTCATATGGCCCGGCATGTCCCCATGGGGAGCACCAGTCTTGTTCGTGCGGAAGAAGGATGGGACCATGCAGCTGTGCATTGATTACCGCAAGCTCAACCAGGTCACAATAAAGAACAAGTACCCTCTACCGAGGATTGAAGAGTTGTTTGACCAGCTATCATCTGTCAAGGTCTTCTCTAAGGTTGATTTGAGGACAAGTTATCACCAGATCAGAATCAAGCCCAAGGATGTATCGAAGACGGCCTTTAGAACTCGGTATGGTCACTACGAGTTCCTAGTGGTACCATTCGGGTTAACCAATGCTCCGGCTGTGTTCATGGAGCAGATGAACCATATCTTCCGCCCCTATCTAGATCAGTTTGTCGTGGTCTTTATTGACGACATCCTGATATATTCTACCAGTCAGGAGGAACATCGGCAGCACTTGAGAGTGGTTCTTCAGACCCTCAGGGAGAATAATTCTTCGCCAAATTCAGCAAATGAAAATTTTGGCTTGATCGGGTTATGTTCCTCGGACATGTTATCTCTGGGGACGGTATAGCAGTGGACCCAAGCAAGGTGGAAGCAGTGTCAAAGTGGGAAGCACCGAAGACAGTCATGGAGATTAGAAGCTTCCTTGGCCTGGCTGGATACTACCGCCGGTTCATCGAAGGCTTCTCCACCATTGCAGCCTCAATGACCAAGCTGACCAAGAAAGGAGCAAAATTTATCTGGCCATAGCCCACGAGTAAGATCCAATAGCACCTATGTCATCAAGATAATGCAACATCTACTTTGGACAAGCATAGCTGGTATACGGGCAAATGAAAGTTGATAGCATCAAAACAATCCATAAGCAAACTATCTTCGGTGTCTTCCTTCTTGTCGGATTCCTTGAGAAAATTGATTAGTTGGACCACCGTATGTCTCTTAGTGGTCATCTGCTTCCTAAACCTCTCTTTCAAATGAGATTTTTGGCTCCAGGAGCCGGCGTGCTCGACTCTCCTCCCAATATATGGGAGTCCCATAATTAGTTCAACATCCTACGCGGTAAATTGCACTTTGCATCTGCTAAACCAGAAAACACCGTCCTACATATGACATGCCAATATGTCTCTAACAAAAATGTGTCGAAGAAAATGGGATGGCTATTCATAAACACACGAAAAGGAGTCTTATTCAACAGAGTTTTGTGGCAGTCCCTGAAGTTGATTTCCTAAACAACCTTGGAGTAAAAAGAAATGAAGCAACGATGGATGATCGGCTTTGTAATATTCTCCATTTTCTTTACAAATCTTCGTCGCTTGGGCAACACCTTCCTTCTTACAGTTCCTGAAACGAGAGAAATAAAATAAGACTTACAGTAGTAAGATATTTTGTATAATTATGAAACATTCCTCATCAAAATGAAATATTTTGTTACAGATAGGAATTAAGTTGTTGCAGAAGACTTAAATAGTTTGTTGAAGAAATGAAACATTTTATTATATAGATGAAATTATTTGTTATAGTAATGAAACTCTTTGTTGCAGATATGAAACATTTAGTTTTAAACGTGAAATAGTTTGTTATATAAATGTAATAGTTTATGTACACATGACACATTTTGTTATCAACAACTTAGAATTGTTATAGAGATGAAATAATTTGTTACAGAAATAAAATATTTTGTGTTACACTTGTAATAGTTTGTTATGTAAGTGAAACTATTTGTTACAGATATGAAATAGTTTGTGACATACATGAAACATTTTGTTACACAAATAAAATATTTTATGTTGCACTTGTAATAGTTTGTTATCTAAGTGAAACATTTTAAATAGTTTGTGACATACATGAAACATTTTGTTACAGAAATAAAATATTTTGTGTTACACTTGTAATAGTTTGTTATGTAAGTGAAACTATTTGTTACAGATATGAAATAGTTTGTGACGTACATGAACTATTTTGTTACACAAATAAAATATTTTGTATTACACTTATAATAGTTTGTTATGTAAGTGAAACTATTTGTTACAAATATGAAATAGTTTGTGACATACATGAAACATGTTGTTACAGAAATAAAATATGTATGCATAATAATACATTACATTTGACTAAATAAATGAATTGTTTTGTTATACACATGAAGTAATTTGTAAAAGAAATACAATATTTTGTTTGAGACATGAACGTATTATAGCTTGATGTACAGTCCGACTGAAATTGGTTGCATGTAAATGAAATATTTTGTAGTGGAATGTTATATATTACATAAGAATGAAACATTGTCTTGCCTCCCTTCTGTTACTTTTCATCTCTGTCGGACTCCTGCTCTTGCCCTAAATTGGTGTAGTATCTTTCTCTACTTTCTTCTCTTATGTCACCAACGCTCTCTTGAGCCCATCCTCTCTGCGCCTCTTCCTGTGCCATTACCAAGGATGTGGTTTCCTCTTGCCCTAACTTGTTACAGGGCCTTTCTCCACTTTCTTCCCTCATTTCACCAGTGCTCTCTTGAGCCATTCCTCTCTGCGCTTCTTCAGCCGCCCTCGCCAAGGACGGGGTTTCCTCTTCCTATGGCTCTGGCGTCCTCTCTTCTCCTTTTTCTACTTTCTTTTGCCCTTGGACAGTGTCTCGTACCATCGACCTCTTCCCCTTGCCGGTCTTAGGTGCCATAGCGGTAGGTATTAGGGTCGTATAAAACCCTCACCGTCATCCTCTCCTCGTGATCCTCTTTCTTCCTCTTTCAAGTCTCTCTAAATTTTTCTAGTGTGAGAAGCTCTGCACTTTCCCGCCTTTGTTTTTTTCTCGGTGCGTTCCTCCTGCCGGCCATGGCTATGGCCGGCGTGGCCGGTGACTCTCTCTCCACCTTGGCGCAGATAGGACCATCATCGGTCCGCCGGACCTTTGCGCAGGCTCTAATGGATTCCAAGCAAAGGCCAAAAGTCACTATCCCGGTTAAGGACCCGGCGTTCACGGATCGTGGCGAACCTGCAGTTTTATTCACAAAGGAAGATATTCAGGCATCGGTGTGCTTCTTATCCTTCTCAATAGTGGCAAAATGTGCATATGGACGTCCTTCTTTTATAGAGATTAAAAGCTGCCTTGTGCAGCGGCTTCTTCTTTCAACTAATTTTGTAATTAGCAAGCTTGGTCCGAGACACTTACTCCTTCGGTTTGAGAATGAACTAGATTTCACGAAGCTCCTGATTCAGAAAAATCTATATATCAAGGGATTTCTATTCCGGTTTTTTCGATGGACTACAGATTTTGACTTCAAAGCAGATCCGCCGACGGTGCCAGTCTGGATAAGCTTCCCAGCATTGCCAGCCAATTTATATCATGAAGACTGTATGAGGTCCATAGCTGGTAATTTTGGTTTGGTTCTTCGCATTCATGAACGTACGTTAGCTATGACAGATACATCTGAGGCACTGGCCTGTGTTGAGATGGATTTGTCAGCACCGCGTAGGGAGAGAATTTGGATTGATCTTGATGGATCTGGCTATTGGCAAGAAGTTAGCTACAATCGAGTTCCTGCTCTCTGTTCATATTGCCATAAACTTGGCCACTCTATCGATAGTTGCAAGAAGAAACAGGGCCGAATTGCCCGGACCCAACTGGTAAGGAATCTGGATCCTCCGAAGGATAGACAAATTTTTCGGCCCCGACAGGTGGCCCCACTGCCTATTCAAAGAAATGATGCAATGGAAAATAAGACTGGAAGTTCAAATCAAGACTTGAAGTCCCCTGAAGTACATGTAAATCTGGATTCTGTTGGCTCTACAGAGTGCATTCAGGAATTGATGCAGGTGAACGGAGAGACTTCTGCTGTAGTGAAGCTTCCCTCTCCTCCTAAGTCAGTGTCAGGAGTATTACTGGATCAAGGATTCTTTTCCATTCATGCTATGGAAGACTGTGACAGTCCCATGGGAAAGGGGGATACTACCTCCTCTTCACCAATAGGCAATTTTGGTGGTCAATGCCCTCCGATAGAATCAAAGCCGAACTCGGAGGAGGCTTTGGTAGTGGCAAAGGATGTGGGAAATCCTGGCAAGGAGAAGGAGTCAAGTTTACTCTCAGCCTGTAAGATAGTGGCAGATAAAGCAATCCTTGATAATAAGTATTTGCGGATTAAACAGCAGGAAAAGGGAGGTAGACATTCTAAAAAGCCTCCTGATGGTGGGGCAATAACCAGATCTAAGGCTAGATCTATGGAGGAACTTATTTGGCATCCTCTATGATCCAGCCTATATTGATATGGAATATACGAGGGGTGGGAAACTCTGGTTCCCGCAGAAGCTTAAAGCAGTTAGTGCAGTCACATAAGGCCTACTTGGTGGCCATTTCAGAACCAATGCTCTCATTTAATAAAGCCTCCTCATTGGGGAGATACCTCAAACTTGGAGGTAATGCTGGTAATAATTCAGAAGACTCCAAAATTTGGGTTTTCTGGCATGATAGCTTTAATCTAGAGGTAATTGATTCTTCATCCCAGTTTATTACTTTGGGCCTAAAAACTGACAATTCCTTCTGTACATACTTTACTTTTGTATATGCATCTTGTGACCCCCAAAGAAGACAGTTTATCTTCAATGACCTTACTTCTTTTGCTACCTCGGTCGCTGTTCCTTGGTTGGTGGGGGGAGATTTTAATTGTGTGTCCAAGCTATCAGAGAAGGTGGGTGGAGACCCCCCGGCCATAACCTCAATGCTAGACTTTAACTCTTTCTTTAGCTCTGCTGGCTTGATTGATGCTGGTTTTCAAGGGTCTTGTATGACTTGGACAAACAACAGAGTAGGACCAGCTAATATAAGGGCTAGACTGGACCGAACTCTCATCAATAATATTTGGCTGTCTGAGGCTCCTTCTATATCAGTCAAGCATCTTCCGAGAGGCCCTTCAGATCATGCCCCATTATTGATCTTTTTTGAAAGTCTATCTAAATGCCCTGGTCGTTTCATATTTCAGAAAATGTGGTGCACTCATACATCATTCAAACAGGAAGTTGCAAGGGTATGGCAGCAGGCTCAGTCCAACCACCCCAATGCTCTGGATAGGCTGTTAATAAAGCTGAAGGCTGTTAAAGTTGCCCTTCGGAAATGGAATAAAGATGTTTTTGGGGACATCTCATTAAATAGGAGCCAAGCTGAGGCTGATGTAGAGATCAAACAGAATATATATGATACAGATCCCTCTCCTGGTAACAGAGAAAGCCTCTATGCAGCAAATGCCTCTCTCCGCCAAGCTCTCTATAGAGAGGAGCTTTTTTGGAACCAAAAATCCAGATTAGATTGGATTGAGAGTGGGGACAGAAACACTTCATTCTATCATGCTATTACTCAATGTAACAGGAGAAGGAACCAGATTACACGTCTTAGAATTGGAAATTCTGCTGAATGGTGCAGTAATCAGGCTACTCTTCAGGGTCAAGCTGTAGATTTCTTTCAACAACTGTTTTCTTCAGAGGAGCACAATATAGACCCCTCCATGTTGGACTGTATTCCAAGGCAAATAACTGAGAATCAAAACCAGGCCTTGTGTGCCCTACATGATGCTGCTGAGGTTCGTGAAGCAGTTTGGTCCTTAAGAGGATCTAGTTCCCCTGGCCCGGATGGATTCTCAGGGGAATTCTTTACTTCCACCTGAGACATTGTGGGGAATGATGTCACTGAGGCTGTTTGTGCTTTCTTTAAAGGTTTCCCTCTCCCACAGGGTATTTCCTCCTCCCTAATCACTTTAGTCCCCAAGGTGCAAGTACCCAAATCTTTCAATGACTTCAGACCTATAAGTCTCTGCAATTTTTCATACAAAATTATCTCCCGGATAATTTCTGAGAGGCTGGCCCCCCTTCTGCCAAATATAATCTCACCAGAGCAAGGGGCATTTGTAAAGGGTCGTTTCATTTTGGACAATGTAGCTATGGCTCGTCAGCTTATAATGGACCTCAATAGGAAAGTGAGAGGTCATAATGTGATTTTTAAACTTGACATGGCGAAGGCCTATGACAGAATGGAGTGGGATTTTATTCTTGCTGTCATGAGGAAAATGGGTTTCAGCAACAGATTCACTTCATACATAGGTATGCTTCTCTTTAACTGCTGGTTTTCGGTAAACTTCAATGGCAGGGTAACTGGCTATTTTAAATCCAGCAGAGGTATAAGGCAAGGGGACCCCATTGCTCCTTTTCTATTCATCATTACATCGAAAGTTTTGAGTAGAGGTCTCTCAGCCCTCTTTCATTCTGGCCAGCTGAAAGGGTACAAAGGGCCTAGGCACTGTCCACAGGTCTCACACTTACTATATGCCGATGATACACTGGTTTTTCTAAATGCAAACAGAAACAATCTTGAGATTTTTAAACAATTCATCTGCAGTTATAAGAGGTGTTCAGGGCAGAAAATCAATGCTACAAAAAGTAGTTTTATCCTTTCCTCTAAAGCCCCTGACTCCTTAAGACAAGCAATCCGCTCTCTTACTGGCTATAAACATCAGTCAGATGGTCTTAACTACCTGGGGATCCCTGTTAAAAAAGGAAGGAATCTATGCTCAGACTTTCAATTCCTTCTTGACAGAATTCAGTCCAAGCTGGAGGGATGGCAATCTAAACTACTATCTGTTGCTGGCAGGGCTATTCTTATTAACTCAGTTCTCCAAAGTATGCCCGTGTACTTAGCCTCAGCTTGCAATATACCAAAGAAGGTGATTCAATTTATAGAAAGTCAGTGTGCCAATTCTTTCTGGCAGGGAGGCCAAAGCACCAGCCGTCGGCACTGGGTTGCATGGCCTGTTATTCAAAAACCAAGGCTGGAGGGTGGGCTTGGAATCAGGGACCTACATGGTGTCCAAATTTCTCTGGCAGTTAAGATGCTCTGGAACATCTTGCATGGGTCATCTCTGTGGTCATCTTATGCTAGGCGCCGATTCATAAAATCCCATTTTGCTAATTGCACTAAGCCTTTCCCTGCTGGAATGCCAGTGGCTGTCTTCAGACAGGCCAAGGAAATCCTAATACAGCATAGTAGATGGTTTATGGGCAGTGGAGCTAGTATAGATTTCTTAAGGGATTATTGGTCAGGGAATGGCCCAATCTTAAATGATGCTACAGTCAGAAGATCTCCGGAAAATGTTACTTTGCCCTTGGCCTCAGTAAGAGATGTAATATTGGATCCTCAACATTCTGCCAGGGATTTCTATAACGATTCTCTCCTCTTCTCTAATATCCAGCTAACTAGTGAAGCAGATATATGTGTATGGACTGGAACTTTAAAAGGGGACTTCTCAGTGAAGTCAGTATACAATATGATCCGGTCTAAAGGTCTGAGGAGGCCTGCCTGGGCCAAGTTATGGCACACTGCCATATCTCCCCCTGCAGCCTTATTTACTTGGAAGGTACTTCACAGAGCTGTTTCAGTGGATAGTAGAGTTAGTGATTGTGGGATTCACATGGCCTCCAGATGCAATTGCTGCTCTTCCCCTCGACAAGAAGATTTGAACCACCTCTTTATATCTAGTGAGCTGGCTTCTAAGATGTGGAGGTGGGTATCTCCTTTGATAAGTAACAGAGTTTACCTGAACAATCATATTGCTGGCCGTCTATGGAATATTATCTCTACCACCAACTCACAATCTGCTTTTAGATTTATTGGGCTATCTGCAGTCATATTGATGATATGGGAAATCTGGAAATCCAGATGTGCAGCAAGATTTGATGGAGTTACAATAACCCCAGCAGCAATCCAAAAGAAAATATTATCTTCAATCTATGTGACTCTAGGCAAACTACATTTTCACAAGCCCTTATCTTCTGGCCAGTTTAGCTGCCTAGCTTCATTTGAACTGTTCCCTCGGGTAGATATCAAACTACCCACTGCAGTTATTTGTAAATTTGCAGAGCAGGGGTACACCCTTCATGTTGATGGGGCATCTAAAGGAAACCCCGGTAGAAGTGGGGGCGGAGGCTGTATAAGAGATCCGGCAGGGAAGATGTTGGTGGCTTTTGCTTTCACTTATGGCATGGGGTCAAGCTTGGTTGCAGAGCTGAGGGCTCTACAAGATGGCCTAGCAATTGCAAAACAGAGTGGTATGAAGTTGGAAGCAATATTTTCAGATTGTATTATTCTTGTGGAAGCAGTTAGGAAGAAAGTGATCCCCAGCGGGATGATCATCCCTTGGTGGAGGAAAATTTTAATGCTACTGCAGGAATGTGGATGTAGTGTTCAACATACTTACAGGGAAGGCAACCAAATGGCTGACTCCTTAGCCTCTTTAGCATGTGAAGCCTCTGCTAACTATTTCTTCACCCGGGAAGAGGATCTCCCAAGATTGGCCAGGGGCGCCCTCAGGGTAGATAAGGCAGGCCTGCCTGCCTTCCGTCATTAAATTCATTTGGCGCTTTCTTTTAGTATCTTTGATGTGCTTCCTGTAGGGCCTTGAAAAATGGCCTGATGCAACCCAGGGGATTGCCCTCTTGGACTCTGTATCTCTTTCATTTTGAATAAATAAAAATTAGGGCCCTGGAGAAGCCTGGGGGAGTGAGAACATTCTTCCTCTCTGAGGAAGGGTGCACTCGACCAGCCCTTGCTCCAGATTGGCCAGTTTTTGTGGAAAAAAAAACCTTGAGTAAGTGATTGCACTTCTCCTCCCTCCTCCAACTGTAAGAAGAGTCATCTAACTAATCTTGTTTGCAAAGTAATTCATGATACTTATCAAGGATCCACCTCTCTCTCTCCCTCTCTCTACTCTTGACCAAGAAGCAATAGCAAATAGTATAACGTGTCAATAACCAAAATTGTTAAAACATTTTTTTGACAGATTCAGTTGGAGTTAACGCTGCCTTGACAAGAAGGGCATCACTGGTAACTTTTTTTTTCAAGATATTAGGTGTATTTATGACAATATATAAAAAAGGACCATTTCTAAGGGTACATATATATTTAAAAAAACTTATTAAAATTTACATTGGAGTATAAACCCAGCTCAGACTCACATGTGAGAGTCAGAAACAACAGCTGACGTTGAAGTTTTCCATCCACCAAATCCTCGAAGCCACACGGCCACTGCTGGCTTTTCGGCATGGCGGCAAGCACGGAGGTGGTGATCATCACCAAGTGTTGTGCCCCTGTGGTTTTGATGATGGTTTTGGTGATTGATTGTTGGCTGTGGTTTTGATGATGGTTTTGTTGATTGATTGTTGGTGTGAGTTAATCAAATGTTCAGTCATCCTGCTGCTCAATTTAGAGTCATATTTGATGATTAGTCATGCTACATGTTAAACTGATGCATAAAGCATTCATGGCTGTGGTTTTAATGACTTATCTGGTTTTGATGATTGGTGTTTGATGGTAATCATTGTGAGTCATCCTGATGAGATGTTCATTCAGGACTTCATATGCTCATTCAGTTTATCTGCTGACATTGTGCTTTGATGATAGCTTCATGATTGTGATTTGTATATCATCTGGAGAATGCACGTGTATGACTGATATATTGTGTGTGTTAGACTTCTGGTATGTGCATGATCTATACATCACCTTCAATCTACAAGTCTATACATTAGACTGTTCTTCAAAGTCTGTACATCAGACTGTACATCGTCTTCGTGCTGTCTCTGTACTTGAGTCTTCGTGTTGTTTCCCCTCACTAACACGAAAAGATCTCGTGTCGTCTGAGCTTACAACACTTCGTGTTGATTTCCATGCTTTACAAGAAAAAGCTGCTAAGAGGTAATACTTCGTGTGTCCGTACTGTTTCTATCTTCGTGTTGGTTTCCCTGAACCTCATGTCATTCTTGCTTCGTGTCCACACCTCGTGTCAGTGTCTGTCTTCGCCTTTGTGTTAAATTCAGCTCGTGTCGTTTTCATCTTCGAGTTGTTCTTCTACTTCCACCATTTCATCACGTGTCGAGATAACCGTGTTGTCTTTCACTTCGTGCAGCCTATGTGACTGTGTTGTCCCCATGTCATCCTTAGTTCATGTCGTGCTTGTGTATTTCTGTCTTCGAGTCATTTTTCGCTGGATCTTTATGTCGGTCTAGGTTCAAGTGTCGTTTCACTTTCGTGTCGTTCTCCTTGCTGTCTATCTCCTCGTGGTGTTTTCACAATTATGTCTTCGTGTTAGTTTTTATGTTTTTGTCTTCGTGCTGTTTTCTCTTTAGACTTCGTGTCCTTCTCGCCTTGACCACACTCCGTGTCAACTCTTTTCCGTGGTCGTGTTGTTCTTCCTATACCTCGTGTCCTTTTATTTTTGTAACCACACTTCGTGTCGGTTTTACTTCTCTATGTCTCCGTGTTGCTTTTTGTATTCGTAACTTCGTAGTGTTTGTTGTTACAGTAACACTTCGTGTCGTTATTGATTTACTTCGTGTTGTTTTCTTTCTACCTCGTGTCGTTCTCTTTGTAGTATATGTTTTGTCACCTTTGGACTTCGTGTCGTTTGTCTTGTGACCTCGTGTCGTTCTTGTTCTGTAACCACACTTCGTGTTGGTTACTGTTCTTCTTGTGACTTCGTGTCATGTTTCCAGACCTCGTGTCGTTTTCGTGTCATGTTTTCACACTTCGTGTCGTTCATGTTTCGTAACCACACTTCGTGTTGGTTACTCTCGTTCTTGTGACTTTGTGTCGTGTCTCCCAGACCTCGTGTCATTTTCACTCCGTGTCAACTTCATCTTAGTGTTGTTTTCATCTTCGTGTCGTTTTTCACTCCGTGTCGATTTCAGTTTTTGTCTTCGTGTTGATTTCAACCCATGTCAATTACTGTTTCATCTTTGTGTTGTTTTCATTCCGTGTCATTTTTTGTTCCACTGCATGCAGAACATTGCAGCACCTCGTGTTGCTTTCTGTGCCACCACCTTGTGTCACTCTCTTCATTGTGTCTGTTCTGTCACAGTATACCTCGTGTCGTTTTCTGTGTGTACCTCGTGTCACTTCTCTCTGTCCTCTAGTTGCATCTCGTGTCATCTTCCTTGTTGTGTTAGCCTTGTTCGTTGTATCACAGTTCGTTCACTTCCAACCTCGTGAAGTAGTCACCCTGTGTTGACATTACATACCTCGTGCGCCTTAGCTTTAAATAAGCATGCAGCGAACTCTGATTGATTAATGGTGTTAATCTCATTACAGGTCCGAGGAAGAACATTTCAGACACCTGGGCTGCACGTGATCCAAGACAAGAGGAACAAAATGCAATGAAGGCACGTGGCAAGAAAGTTCTGGATCAAGCGTGGGAGGCACACGCGTCTTGTGCCCTATCCACCTGCTGCTGATGCTACATAAGGAAGCCTTCGTCCACAGATGAAGCTTGATCGAGTTGGCGAGAAGAAAAGCGTATACAGAGAGCCACGATCCAGATAGAAGAAGAAAAGAGAAAGAAGAAGAGCAGAAGGAGAAGAAGAGAGGTAGAGAGCTCGAGAAGAGTGTGAAGAGAAGAAGAAGCAGAGAGTGAGAGAAGAGCAGAAGAAAGAGAAAGAAAGATAGAGAGTGAGCGAGAGAGCTCGTGGAGAAGAAGGAAGATCTTACCTGAAGATCCGTCTACTGGACCGTGGATCAAATCCAGGCCAGTCAGGTCCGTTGAGAGCCACATTGTGCATTTCGTTTTTCAGCTTTCTGTTTTGCTGAAGTCATTTTTCGTTTATTGTTCTTTCCTTTGTTTTCTGGTTTGCTGTGTTTCCGATACTCTGAAGAGTGGTCGGGGTTCCTTCTGTTAGTTCAGGAGAAGGGAGATTGACATCTCCGGTTCCAAGTGGCTGCAGTCACTTGTGGGTTCCTCCTGTTTGTTCAGGAGAAGGGAGATTGCTATCTCCGGTTGCAAGTAGCTGGGTCTCTAGGTTTCCCTCCGGGTTGGAGGAAGGGAGACTTGTCTCCGGTTCTGGGCTTGTGGATTCAAGTCCAGGGGTTCCCTCCAGGTCTGGAGGAAGAGAGACCTTGTGTCTCTGGTTTGCTAGTGACTGGTGTCACTAGTGGCTCCCTCCGGTTGGGAGGAAGAGGGGAGGCTGTTCCCCTGGTCAAGCTGTTTGGCAGCATTTGTTGCAGACTGAGTCTGCTGTTTCTAGCGTGAGCTAGTGGAAGCCACACTCGGTTTGAGTGTGGGGTGGATGTAGGTCTGGAGGACCGAACCACCTAAAAACCTCTGTGCAGTGGTTTGATTTCTCTATATGTTTTTTGCTTCCGCTAGATGTTTGCATAGGGGTGCTCCAAGTGTTTGATCACAGGTTCATTAAATGATTTAATCAGATCTTGTTCTGAGTGTTTAATCTGTTGAGTGAGCGAAAGTTTATTTGAGTGAAAGAATGGTTTGAATGAATACTTAGGTGCGCTTTGCTTTGGTTGCTCACTGTCTATTTGTTGAATTCCGCTACTGCTAATTAGTCTTTCAGATTTGATATATCTGTCTAGTTAGCACTCTAGATAGTTAGTGAGCATCATACTTTTTAATTGGGTGAAGGCTTTTAAATAGGTTATATTCATTCACCCCCCCTCTGAATACTGCACCGAACCCTAACAATTGGTATCAGAGCAGGTTCCCTAGCTCAATAGATCCAACGATCTGAAGGGGATCCTGCCATATTGTGAGGTGTTCTTCTGCTCGACTGTTGCTTGGACTTTTGATCGAACGCTTACTGACCGCTTGATCAAATGGCTCCATCCGTGATATTTGATGGTTCTAATTTCTGTGATTGGTTAGGCGGCCTTGTTGTCTACTTAAATTCCATTGATCCAAATCTATGGAATCTTGTGTCTAGAGGCCCACATAAATTGTCTTACGATCAGACTAAATGGTCCAAGGAGGACAGACTGAAGAACCGTGAGAATCTCATGGCTCTTAATATTTTGACAGCGGCAGTCGATATTGACCTATTTCCATTTGTCTTCGAGTGCACATCTGGGGAGGAAATTTTTAACAAAGTGGCTGCCGTTCATGAAGAGCAAAATGATCAGTGTTTGATGGCCAACCGAAGCAATCACAGTGAAGACCAAAGGGATGACTCATCATCTCAGGTAAGCTCCGAACCTGAAGATTTATCTTATGATGAGCTATCAGATTCTTATGATGTCTGCATAATAGACGTTAACAATGTTAAAGAACAAAATTTTGCTTTAAAAGTTGAGAATCAAAACTGTCTAAACAAGATTATAGAATTAAAAGACAATCTGAATGAGAAAGATATTGATCTCCTTAAGAGCATGCAAGATGTAACTGTGCTTAAATCCATGATGATAATCTGAAACGGGACAGTGCTGAATGTCGAAAAGAAAATGAAAATTAAAAGATGAAAATAAAAAACTGATGGTCTTGAACACAGTGATGGGACAGCAATGGTTAACCATTGAAAAAGAAAAAGGCATTCAGAAGGAAGACTCATGCAATCAATGTACAATCTTAGAGGATCTGGTTAAGGAAATCAAATTTGATGATAATTTTCAAAAGAATACAATCAGATCCTTAAGAGAAACGAATGAGTCATTAAAAAATTTGAATGATGCCCTACAAAAACAGATCGTCATATGTGAGGAAGAGTTAACAAAATCTGAATTGAAAATATCCTCCATACAATCTGAGATAGCCTCTCTATCAAAAACTGTGAAAGGGAAAGAGAAAAAGAATGTCACCCTGAATGATAAAAAATCAAATCAGAATTCTGTGTGTTCATGCTCAACTTCATCCATGAATATCTTGGCTGGAACTGTGCATGACAATCATAGCCTTCATTCATATTCACATGCACATATCTTTAAAGGATTGTTTGCTGAAAATTCTCAGGTCAAGAATTTTTCTAATAAAAGGAAAAGTGTTAAATGCTTTTACTGTCATAGAATTGGTCATGTCATGCATAAATGTGACCTAATGAGACAAGATGACATAAAAGCCAAAAATTCTCATGCTAACAATCATGCTCATCTGAATAAAAGAACTAACTGCCTTGAATGTGGTAAAGTAGGTCATACTGCTGCACAATGCTGGTGTGCTAGAAATAAGAAAACATCACAGTCTTATCATGCTGATTTGAATGCTAAAATAAGAAATTCAATTGTCTGCTCTCACTGCTTGAGGCATGGCCATACAGTAGGAAACTGTTGGCATGTAAAGGGAAAGGTTTTTCATTCCAAATCTGTAAAATTCCCTGCTCCCCATGTTGTTGCTAGAAATGACTATGGCTTTAAAAGAAAAACACTTCCATGTCTTAACTATGGAACGCCAGGTCATAAAGCTAAACAAGGATGGTTGGCTGGAAATAAAAAACAAAATGTTCATATGGATAACAAAAACCTTCATGTGAATAGATTTCATGATCATACTAACATGCATGCTCAAAGGAACAAAAACTCTATTGTCTCTTGCTATTATTGTGGTCAGTATGGACACTCCATGTCCAACTGCAAATTGATGACATCTGATGACCTTCATGCACAAAATATGTTTAGAACACATGTTGGGGGTAATACAGGACCCAAGACTGCTTGGGTTACTGCAGGATCAAAATAATTAATCTTTGCAGGTGTGTCTTGGAAATGAATAAAGGGGGTTAATCAACCAAGGCACTCAAGACTGAAAACCCCATGACTACATTTCAGGTTAGCTATGAAAAACTCTGCTTAAATTCTGTCTTCTGAATTTGGGTGCTCTAAATGCCTGCATATCATGATTAAGTCTTTTGCGCATCATCTAACTGAATCTAATTGAAAAATCTGAAATGCACATGGAAATAATTGCCGTTTACCTCTGAATGCATTACATATCAATGCCATGATGAATGATATGCCAGACTTCTTGTATGTTGAATTGCATATCATGTACTCTGAAATTTCTGAAAACCTGAACTGAATGTGAATGCTGTTTGAAAACTGTCTATTGCATAATTCATTGAAAACCTGAATTGCATATAGGACTGTTGAGTTTACCTTGTTATTTATGACCTCTATGGTATATCAAATGGTAAGCTACCAAAAGGCAGGGAAATCTGTCCGGAGGTCCTTACTATGTGAGAGCTGGTCTTTTAGACCAAGTGCTCCGCCTAGTACCATGGGTCACCTTGCTGATAAGGACAGTCTGATTGTGCATGAATCATTTGGTATCATATGTTCAGTTTTCAGTGCAAACATTGCATGTTCTCAGGGGGAGTTAGTTGCATATCTTTGCATAGCAATTAAATGTTGAGTCTTTGCATGTCCCTGCATACATATAGTACATTGCATCTCCTTATATTGTAAATGCCAAAAAGAGAGTTTGGATGCATATTGTAAGGGGGAGTCAATGCATTGCATATAGGTTGTCAAATGCATACATTTGTCAGAATTCATTGCATATCCCTTCTTATCACTTTTGTTGACAAACCTTGATCATATTCGGAAAACACTAAGCTTCAAAATCTCTCCTAACAATTGGTATCATTTGGCTTCAGAATTCTATCAGTCTTTCATGAAGATTTCAATGGGCTATCTCGATCATAAATCTGAAAAACTCTTGAACTAGAATCTTCTATTATACATTCTTATGAATGACTGAAATAACTCATGTGGTTTAAGCTTAATGTATTCATGGAGTCTAACTTCAAAATCTCTCAACATATCTGAATCATGTTTAATAAACCTTAACCATCTGTTTCATGCTATGTCTTGAAAAACTCTGAAATCTGCACTTTTGAATACATGACTTAACTGGTTAAGTACATGAAACTAATATTGTTTTGAAGCGAATGAATTTTTCTGAAATGTCTAAAGGGTTATATCTGTCAGAGCAATGACATTGGTCACTGAGAAACACATGTCCAAAGGACTGTGTCATGAGGTGCCTTAGTTAACTCTGTAAAATGAGAATTCATTGAAAATCAGGCAGAGCAATGGCATGCACACTGAGAAATACAATTCACTCATTAAAAATTGAGCTGTAGTGTGTCATGATGTGTAAATGCTAACTCTGTTTACATAAGGCATGACAGTTAGTCACACTAAGGGCTTAGGGATATTGGCCTCTGATCAAGGTATATCCTCTAGTTACAAGGTGTGTACTAAACTAGAAAGCACGTAAAATTTGTAGCAAGGAAAATTATTGAATAAATTGAAATATATGAATATTGATGCAAAAATCAAATTGCTACAACCCTAGACAAATTCATATGACTTCATAATTGCTTGATTTCAATACTGATGCATGTAATTCTGAAAGAAGTCAATAAATTTGATTGTGTAAGACAAAGGGAGGATAATCAAGATAAATATGAGGGCTTGGTTCATTTTTATTAAACCATGGTTTTAGATATCATTACAGAATTTTATTGATAAACTCTGCATACATCACGTTTGAACCATGATGTTCAATAAATGTCATTCATAAGCCCTTATGATAGAAGACTTTGAAAACTTATGCTTTAGATTTATGAGATTGATATCTCCTTGAAGATCTGGCAGAATTTCTTATGTTTGGAACATCCTTGAAAAATCTTGAAAAATCTGTTAATTGAAACTCTTCTGCTCATGGTATTGACTCATTGACCTGAACCTCTCCTTGTTTGCCCCTGTGGTCTCCTTCTCTTTCATCTCATAAGATTCCACTTATTGAAGGGGAGATTCCAAGTCTTGCATCAATTTCATATCAATTGGCATCTATTCAGGGGGAGCATTCCTTGTCACACTGAATCATGTTCATATCATTTGTGACCTTGCATTCACATACTGAGGGGGAGTATTGCATTCCTTGTTGCATCTGCATTTTTGCATTTAACCCTTCCCATGGTTCATTTTGTTTATATCAAAGGGGGAGATTGTTTGCCAAAAAGGGAGAATCATGTTCTTGAAAGGGGGAGAAATTGACTGAACTCTTATACATGCTATAATTTCTCAAATTATTTTTCTTTTTGATGAAGTCAAAGGGGGAGAATAATTTGAGTCTTCAGAATGCCTCACATCATCAGAATGACTCAATATATTGAAAGTGTTGCCATCATCAAAAAGGGGGAGATTGTTGTGCCCCTGTGGTTTTGATGATGGTTTTGGTGATTGATTGTTGGCTGTGGTTTTGATGATGGTTTTGTTGATTGATTGTTGGTGTGAGTTAATCAAATGTTCAGTCATCCTGCTGCTCAATTTAGAGTCATATTTGATGATCAGTCATGCTACATGTTAAACTGATGCATAAAGCATTCATGGCTGTGGTTTTAATGACTTATCTGGTTTTGATGATTGGTGTTTGATGGTAATCATTGTGAGTCATCCTGATGAGATGTTCATTCAGGACTTCATATGCTCATTCAGTTTATCTGCTGACATTGTGCTTTGATGATAGCTTCATGATTGTGATTTGTATATCATCTAGAGAATGCACGTGTATGACTGATATATTGTGTGTGTTAGACTTCTGGTATGTGCATGATCTATACATCACCTTCAATCTACAAGTCTATACATTAGACTGTTCTTCAAAGTCTGTACATCAGACTGTACATCGTCTTCGTGCTGTCTCTGTACTTGAGTCTTCGTGTTGTTTCCCCTCACTAACACGAAAAGATCTCGTGTCGTCTGAGCTTACAACACTTCGTGTTGATTTCCATGCTTTACAAGAAAAAGCTGCTAAGAGGTAATACTTCGTGTGTCCGTACTGTTTCTGTCTTCGTGTTGGTTTCCCTGAACCTCATGTCATTCTTGCTTCGTGTCCACACCTCGTGTCAGTGTCTGTCTTCGCCTTTGTGTTAAATTCAGCTCGTGTCGTTTTCGTCTTCGAGTTGTTCTTCTACTTCCACCATTTCATCACGTGTCGAGATAACCGTGTTGTCTTTCACTTCGTGCAGCCTATGTGACTGTGTTGTCCCCATGTCATCCTTAGTTCATGTCGTGCTTGTGTATTTCTGTCTTCGAGTCATTTTTCGCTGGATCTTTATGTCGGTCTAGGTTCAAGTGTCGTTTCACTTTCGTGTCGTTCTCCTTGCTGTCTATCTCCTCGTGGTGTTTTCACAATTATGTCTTCGTGTTAGTTTTTATGTTTTTGTCTTCGTGCTGTTTTCTCTTTAGACTTCGTGTCCTTCTCGCCTTGACCACACTCCGTGTCAACTCTTTTCCGTGGTCGTGTTGTTCTTCCTATACCTCGTGTCCTTTTATTTTTGTAACCACACTTCGTGTCGGTTTTACTTCTCTATGTCTCCGTGTTGCTTTTTGTATTCGTAACTTCGTAGTGTTTGTTGTTACAGTAACACTTCGTGTCGTTATTGATTTACTTCGTGTTGTTTTCTTTCTACCTCGTGTCGTTCTCTTTGTAGTATCTGTTTTGTCACCTTTGGACTTCGTGTTGTTTGTCTTGTGACCTCGTGTCGTTCTTGTTCTGTAACCACACTTCGTGTTGGTTACTGTTCTTCTTGTGACTTCGTGTCATGTTTCCAGACCTCGTGTCATTTTCGTGTCATGTTTTCACACTTCGTGTCGTTCATGTTTCGTAACCACACTTCGTGTTGGTTACTGTCGTTCTTGTGACTTTGTGTCGTGTCTCCCAGACCTCGTGTCATTTTCACTCCGTGTCAACTTCATCATCTTCGTGTCATTTTTACTCCGTGTCGATTTCAGTTTTTGTCTTCGTGTTGATTTCAACCCATGTCAATTACTGTTTCATCTTTGTGTTGTTTTCATTCCGTGTCATTTTTTGTTCCACTGCGTGCAGAACATTGCAGCACCTCGTGTTGCTTTCTGTGCCACCACCTTGTGTCACTCTCTTCATTGTGTCTGTTCTGTCACAGTATACCTCGTGTCGTTTTCTGTGTGAACCTCGTGTCGCTTCTCTCTGTCCTCTAGTTGCATCTCGTGTCATCTTCCTTGTTGTGTTAGCCTTGTTCGTTGTATCACAGTTCGTTCACTTCCAACCTCGTGAAGTAGTCACCCTGTGTTGACATTACATACCTCGTGCGCCTTAGCTTTAAATAAGCATGCAGCGAACTCTGATTGATTAATGGTGTTAATCTCATTACAGGTCCGAGGAAGAACATTTCAGACACCTGGGCTGCACGTGATCCAAGACAAGAGGAACAAAATGCAATGAAGGCACGTGGCAAGAAAGTTCTGGATCAAGCGTGGGAGGCACACGCGTCTTGTGCCCTATCCACCTGCTGCTGATGCTATATAAGGAAGCCTTCGTCCACAGATGAAGCTCGATCGAGTTGGCGAGAAGAAAAGCGTATACAGAGAGCCACGATCCAGATAGAAAAAGAAAAGAGAAAGAAGAAGAGCAGAAGGAGAAGAAGAGGGAGAGATAGTGCTCGTGTGAAGAGAGTAGAAAGAGTGAAGAAGAAGAAGTGCAGCAGAGAGTGAGAGATTAGGAGAGCAGAAGAAAGAGAAAGAGAGACATAGAAGTGTGAGCCGAAGAGTATAGAGGAGCAGAGATCAAGAGAGTGAAAGAGAAGAAGAAGAAGAGAAGAGAAGAGGAAGAAAAGCTTACCTGAAGATCTGTCTACTGGACCGTGGATCAAATCCAGGCCAGTCAGCTCCGTTGAGAGCCACATTGTGCATTTCGTGTTTCAGCTTTCTGTTTGCTGAAGTTATTTTCGTTTATTGTTCTTTCCTTTGTTTTCTGGTTTGCTGTGTTTCCGATACTCTGAAGAGTGGTCGGGGTTCCTCCTGTTAGTTCAGGAGAAGGGAGATTGACATCTCCGGTTCCAAGTGGCTGCAGTCACTTGTGGGTTCCTCCTGTTTGTTCAGAAGAAGGGAGATTGCTATCTCCGGTTGCAAGTAGCTGGGTGCTACTTGTTGATTCCCTCCGGTCTGGAGGAAGGGAGACTTGTCTCCGGTTCTGGGCTTGTGGATTCAAGTCCAGGGGTTCCCTCCAGGTCTGGAGGAAGAGAGACCTTGTGTCTCTGGTTTGCTAGTGACTGGTGTCACTAGTGGTTCCCTCCGGTTGGGAGGAAGAGGGGAGGCTGTTCCCATGGTCAAGCTGTTTGGCAGCATTTGTTGCAGACTGAGTCTGCTGTTTCTAGCGTGAGCTAGTGGAAGCCACACTCGGTTTGAGTGTGGGGTGGATGTAGGTCTGCAGGACCGAACCACCTAAAAACCCCTCTTGCATTGTGGTTTGATTGCTTATGGTTTGCTTCCGCTAGATGAATGCATAGGGGCGCTCCAAGTGTTTTGATCACAGGTTCATTAAATGATTTGATCAGACCTTGTTCTGAGTGTTTAATCCGTTGAGTGAGCGAAAGTTTATTTGAGTGGAAGAATGGTGCTACTGCTAATTAGTCTTTCAGATTTGATACATCTGTCTAGTTAGCACTCTAGATTGTTAGTGAGCATCATAACCTTTTAATTGGGTAAAGGTTTTTAAAGGGTTATATTCATTCACCCCCCCTCTGAATACTGCACCGAACCCAACACCGAGTAGGAACGTTAAGGCGGCATAGAAGGTCTGGGTTGGTCACGAGATGGCGTGCCCAGCTTTCCATTCCCCACCAGGCTGAGAGTGTAGAAACAGAGCCCGTAAACATGCCGGTTAGAAGACAGCTAACAAACACACTCTTGAAATCGGTACGCACGGTGGTGGATGCGACAACGAACATAATTCTCAAACTAGGATGCACGGTGATGTCATGAAATCAGAGTAATAATTCGCAACGAAACAGATCGACAAACCTCTAATTTTACAAGTGTATAGATGTAATAAAGATCAAAAGAGAATAAATATATGACAAAATAAACAAAACAATTCACAAGGAGATAAAAGATTTACGTGGTTCGGTCAAGCCTACGTCCACATGGAGAGCTATAGAAAGATTTCACTATGTAGAAGAAAATATAAATGGAAAGATACTCTTACATTAACATCGAGTAGTCTTCTCAACAAATGGAGTACTTAGACTCACCCTCTAGCACTCTCTTCTTATAATGTCTCACACACAACACTCACATGTTCTCCTTCCTACGATGGTGGGTTTATATAGAATAAGAGGGAGTCTTATGACCACACATTTCTATGGCATGTGTGTGGTAAAAATTGGTTTACTAAATAAGAAACTAACACCTCATTTCTCACTCGGTCAAACCCATAAAATGGATTCATTATTTGACCGTGTCAAATAGTAATATTCTCCACCTTTTGACTAGATCAAATACAAAGTCTCCAAATAACTTCTACACAATAAAATAAAAGAAATCTCTCTAACAAAGAATACCCCTTCTGCCTGGGGCTTTTAACTTCTTAGTTAACACGAACAGTAGCTAAGTTAAGACAAGGTCTAAACTTAGCTACTGGCAAAGGCTTGGTCATCATGTCAGCTACATTATCTTATGTTGGTACTTTGACAAGTTGAATGTAGCCACCTACAACGAACTCTCTAAGTTTGTGATATCGAATATCAATGTGCTTGGTTCTTGCATGATATACTAGATCTTTTGCAAGATAAATAGCACTTTGACTATCACAAAATAATTTGACATTTTATTGTCTAATACCAAATTTCTTGACTAAGCCTTTCAACCATACTACATCTTTAGTAGCTTCAACTGTAGCAATATATTCAGCCTCTATCGTAGACAATGCCACTATATCTTGTAACATTGCCTTCCAACTGATAGGACCTCCACCTAGGGGAAAGATATACCCAGAAGTGGATCTCCTCTTATCAAGATCACCAGCATAATCAGAGTCAACAAAACCTACAAGAGCATTACCATCAGTGTTCTTCTGAAATAGTAGACCAACATCTAATGTACCCTTCAGGTAGCGTAAAATCCACTTGACAGCTTCCCAATGTGACTTGCCTGGATTTGCCATATACCTGCTAACTACACTCACTGCCTGAGATAGGTCAGGTCTTGCGCAAACCATTACATACATTAGACAACCAACTGCACTACTATATGGAACTTTAAGCATATGTTGATGTTCTTCATCAGACTACGGACATTGCTGCATAGACAATTTAAAGTGCATAGCTATGGTGTACTTACTGACTTGGCCTCTTCCATGCTAAATTTGGCCAAAACATTCTCAATGTATCCCTTCTGGGTCAACCATAGCTTACCATTGTCTCGATCACGATAGATTTTCATGCCTAAGATGTTCTTGGCATTCTCTAAATCTTTCATCTCGAACTCTGAGCTAAGTTCCTATTTCAACTTAGAAGTCTCATCCATAGATTTACAAGCTATCAACATATCATCAACATAAAGCATCAGCAGTACTATAGAACCATTGTTACGCACCGAGATCTGATTCCCAATTTATGGGCATATAATTTTTTTTCCATCAGACCTTGAAGCATTACATAGTACGTATCACGGAAGCACAAATATATAATAAACATGCATACATTTGCATGCGAGAGAGAAACCACAATTACAGGAAATGTAAATAGTATTTCAACCATTCATAACTTCCAAAGAAGAGTACATGTCCATTGTTCTGAACTAAACATGAGTCCACACAGGCTCACCACCCCATAACCATACATATAAGAGAGATATTCATCCATAGCATATCCAGACGAACTATGAACTAGCACTACTCCTCGGCCACAGCCTCCTCCTCGACCTCCTTCACTAAGTCTCGTCAAACGTGTGTCACAAAGGGGTGAGTGTGATGCTCAGTAGACAGCCTAAACAAATCGTGATTAACTCGCATCTATATAGCCAAATTATATACATAATTTAGATGTTAATAATAGCATAATCCATTCATTATCATCTGCTTAAGGTAACTCATACGAGGAAAATACATATTCTTTAGCTAACATATAAGGTACCCATGCATGCACAAAAATCACGATGAATGAGCAATTACACATTATCACATTTTCGTTATTCATGGAACCGAACAGCTGTCGCAAACACAGGAGACCCACACACAAACGAACGAACGAAAGAGTACTGCGCAGACCCGAGAGCGAACTCCCACCTAGACTCCTAAGGCCCACAGCATTTTGTGGCGTTACGTATCACCGTCCCACAGAACAATCGGTCGAGTCATCGAATTTCACCTAGATTCTTGAGGCCCACAACATTCTATGGCGTTACGTATCGCCGTCCCACAGAACAATCGGCCGAATCATAGGAATTTCAACCAGGGCATTATGTCACTTTGTCCCCTGGGTTCTTTTACTTCCGCGGCGTTACGTATCGCCATCCCGCAGAAGGGACCGAAGTCCCACCTCACAGAATGCTGCTGTTTTCCATTCATAACATTCACATTGTATATGCATGCACATTCATATTACAAAAATCCAAATCATGCTTAATCATATCGTATCATAATGTAAACATACTTCCTCATGGTTTTAAGTGAGCTAATCATACTTTTATGTTTACCGATGTGGAACAGAACATGATCGGGTTACCAGCAAGGTATCTCAATTTCTGAAGGTTTCAACATTTCTCATCAATAGGTTTCAACTTTTTGTAACAAAACCGATTTATTTTCTAGGTTACACATGCATAGAAAACCATTCATAATTTTAAGTACATGATTTTTGTGAACACGAAATTTTTACAGTGAGTTGCTAACTTAGTCCTCCATCATTTTCCAATTTTTTAGATTTTTCTGAATTAGGATGGCCCCTCAAAACTCTCTTATTCTTAGTTTCTGGAATTGAGACAGGGCCCTAGATGCATCGACCCAACCAGTGGAGGCCTCGATGCATCCAACATTCTGGAGTCTGATGCTTCGACGCATCCAGTATTCTGAAGCCTGATGCCTCGATGCATCCAGCATTATGAAGCCTGATGCTTCGATGCATCCAGCACTCTGAAGCCTGGAAATTGGGTCAGACCCCTGGACATGCACAGACATATATGTGCACAGACTTTAACATGTGCGTAGACCTTGAATTCCAAATGTGCACAGACCCAAAACATGCATAGACATATATGTGCACAGACTTGAAGATGTGCACAGACCTTGAATTCTGAATGTGCATAGACCCTAAAATGTGCACAGACCTGAATTCTGAATGTGCATAGACCCTAAGATGTGCACAGACCTGAACGCTGCATGTGCCTAGACCTTGAATTCCAAATGTGCACAGACCCAAAACATGCATAGACCTATATGTGCACAGACTTGAAGATGTGCACAGACCTTAAATTCTGAATGTACATAGACCCTAAAATGTGCACAGACCTGAATTCTGAATGTGCATAGACCCTAAGATGTGCACAAACCTGAACGTTGCATGTGCGTAGACCTTGAATTCCAAATGTGCACAGACCCAAAATATGCATAGACCTATATGTGCACAGACTTGAAGATGTGCACAGACCTTGAATTCTGAATGTGCATAGACCCTAAAATGTGCACAGACCTGAATTCTAAACGTGCATAGACCCTAAGATGTGCATAGACCTAAACGCTGCATGTGCGTAGACCTTGAATCTCAAATGTTCACAGACCCAAAACATGCATAGACCTATATGTGCACAGACTTGAAGATGTGCACAGATCTTGAATTCTGAATGTGCATAGACCCTAAAATGTGCACATACCTAAATTCTGAATGTGCATAGACCCTAAGATGCACACAGACCTGAACGTTTGTGTAGACCTTGAATTCCATGCTACAAAGCATGCATCAACCTTACCTTACGCCAGATGCAATGTGCATCGACCGTGATTCACGCAAGATGCAATGTGCATCGACCTGTGTTACTTAATGCAGAAACATGCATCGACCTTTGTTTTGACAAAGTAAGGATGCGTTGACCTGAAGTGATGAAGGACTTATACATGCAACAACCTTAGTGACGTAGTATGAAACTATGCACAGACCTTTCAGACCTAAGCCTAAAATGTGCATTGACCTATCATACTTCATGCAGAATGGTGTACTAACATGATGAGAAGAAGATGTGAATGTGCATCGACCTTTGTTTTGACACGTAGATGAAAATTCAGTTTGTTCAATATGAAGGATCTTATGCATTTCAGTCCCAACATGATTCATAGACTGTCATTACCAAAACCAGGGTTCCAACAAGCATAGTAGTCGGTCACCCATACCCTTAGCCCCTTTTTAACGTATAGAAACTAATTCGAAATCATTCTAATGCTTCGTTGACCCCTAAGACTTGAGGTTAGGTGCCTACCTTCGAAATATTACACCGGCGATCAGGGGATGATATCCATACCCCAGATCCTCCTAAGCTTCTTCTTTCGATCTGGGGATGAGATCCACACCCCAGATCCACCCAAGACCGCAGGTTCGCCTTCCTACGCAGGGCCAAGGTCCTCACCTCTCTTTCTTACCCAAGAGGAACCGTAGATGGTAGATAATTGAAAAATAGGTGTTGCTAAAGGCTTACCATCCTTGAAACCCACCTCCTTATATAGTTTTCAAGCCTCCCAAGGTTCTACACATGACCCACAAGGCTCCAACCTGCTCCCAAGGTCGCTGGTATAAGGAGGAGTTATGCTAAGCACCTCTTCGGTTTGAACAGGGGTGGCCATTCGTCTACCTGGTGATAGATGCAAGTAGGCGCACTCTTCTGTTGAGAATTAGGTTTGCATGTCTTCATATGAAATTAAGAGGACTTCATGATCTAACTCTGGGTCATGGTTTCATACAATTTCATTATCCCTATCACAAGTTATGATTTTCACAAAATTAACATTTACTTTCCCTCGATCCAGTCGTGACCTTTCGGTAGCACGAGGTAATTCAGATATAACTCCAGTATCCAGGCATTATTTGGCCTCTAACTCAATAAAGAGGTTGTAGCCAACATCTCATTTGAAATTATGGCCTTGGTTTCAGGTCATTTCATTGATCACAGACGAAGTTATGAATTTCTAATTAATTACATGTGAATTCGCCCAACAGTCGCACCTCTTCGTGACAGCTGGCAGCAAAAGGCTCAGAACCTTGGGTTCTGATGCGAATTAGGTTTCCACCTCAACAGAAGAGTTTGGGTTGAGGGCCCAATATTTTTAATGGGCTAAGTTTCATCTCATTTGGTTAACTGTGGGCCAAGATATCCTTATTTCAACGGGTGACTATTTTTCTGTAACTATTTCGACCCATTATCGCCAACTCCCTCTTAACCACTATTCGACTCATTTTTCAGAAGTTATACTCTTCACCAAAGTTGTTTCTTACCTAATGGTCGTTGCATGAGTTTTGGTTTCACATAATTCTGACCTCCCTATATTAAGTTACGAATTTCCTAAGGATCCTTCAATAATCTGTCCAGATTTCTAGCTTATTGAGTTCATGGGCCCGAATTATTCTTATTTGGGCATGTGCCCAAATTGGTGGTCATAACATCCTCTCCCCCTTAAATTAAATTTCATCCTCAAAATTGACTTGAGAAATTTCTTCATAAAACCTTCACCAGCCAGATGGTTTTATTCCTCAATACATGTTCCTTCCAGTCTATGATCTCGCTGAGCTGCTCCACATAAGACAGATCTGCTCGAACCTCCAAGGGCTTGCACCCTATCACATGTGGGGTATCCGGGACATACTTCTTGGGCATAGAGATGTGAAAGACTGGATGCACATGCGATAGAGTAGGCGGAAGTGCAAGTCGATAAGCTACCTTGCCATCCTTTTGTAAAATCTCGAAAGGCCCGATATATCTAGGACCAAGTTTGCCCTTTTCCCTGAATCGCATGACTCCCATGGGAGAGACACCTTTAGGAATACATGGTCCCCCCCCTCAATTTTTCTTAAACATATGAACTGAAATGACTGAGTTTTACAAAGCCTGTAACTCCATATTAAAGTCTACCCACTCAATAATCTGAAAATGGGGGAACGATCTCATACCGCATGCAACTCAGAACTTCAAAAGTAACTTGGTGAGACACAGGACAAACCCATTGATGCAAACAGTGGGGAAACCAGACTGACGATCAATGCTGAATGGACATTATTATTCATGGCAAACTTATCACTATGAACCACAGCAGAACCCCCTTCTAAGCTTTGATAAGCATTTTACAACTAGTGGAGGAGCAAGGTCATCAGTTCAAGGTATGCAAATGAGTATTTTTGCCAAGAATCCATGGCATCAACATAATGAGATATCTTAGTAGGCATTAAGTGTGTCAGAGACAGGAAAAGTATGATCCTAGATATCAGTTTCTTGAAGTCTAGGGCTGATAAATATCTTAACCAGACCTTGATGGTGTCATGGACAGTCCTCTTTGCTGCAACTATGTCAGGCAGGATTGTTCATTTCTTACCATGCCTCTTGGAAGGTCAGTTTCAGGGTTTTCTCCCCATGGAGACACGCTAGGCCATATCTAGGAGGTACGCTTCCCCCAGCAATATCCTTCCACTGATTTTGACCTTTATAGTAGGGATCACAAGCTTGGTGTGGACTTGGGGTCTATTCTTTGGTTGCTTAGCAAAACTAGTGGATATAAATGTGTGTGTAGCCCTCCCCGGGGATCGATCAAAACCCTTGCATAAACATTATCCACAAGAAGTGTACCTTCAGCTATGGTAGGGGTATTGTTTGCCTCTTCTTGCATTTGTGCATGAACTCGCCCTATGTGCTGAATCTTCTCCCACTGCGGTACTCGCTTTTGCTGAGCCTTCGTAGGGTAATTCCTCGTAAAATGTCCGGCCTCGTCGTATTCATAGCACTTGCCATTTATCTTTCGGCACTCCTGCCCTGGATGGTTGCGCCAACAATGGACACATAATGGAACCCCCACCCTGTTCCTCGGCATCGGTTCCTGGCGTGCTACCTTCCCCTTGTCCTGCTTCTCTCCTGCCTGCCTATGCCTCTTGCCCATCGCCTTCTGTTCCTCGGTGAACCTATACATGGATATTCATTAAAACCTAATTTAATATGCACCCCCTTTTTTGAAAGAACAAGAGTCGAGTAGAGTCGACCTCCAGTTGGAGTGCGCAAGGAAATTAAGCCAAAGTAAGGGTGACGGCTCAACTGGACTAACGATGACAAATGGCCAGGTAAGAGTGACAAATGGTCGACAAAGCTACAAATGACTGAGTCATGGTAAGAGATGCATTGTAGCAATGAAGCCTTCACGTTTCTCATCGTTGCGTCGACGCCAAGGCCACTTATGTCAACATAGTCTAGTGGAAGCAGCAGCGATGGTCATCTGAAGACTAAGGGTTATAAATAGATACTCAGTGGTGACAAATGGCTTACCAGGCAGATAAATAGTCCTTCTAGGCTGTAAAATGGTCAGTAAGGCTATGAAATGGACAGGGTGTACAGACATATGGTCGAACATGTAAGCAACACATGAGGTGAGTTCATGCCTTTGATGCCAATCATTTGGCACGAGATCCAAAGGGTATTTGGGACCTTCTCATGGCAGAAGATTGTTCTCTACTTTCTAGGCAAACAAATGGAAAAATAGTAGGGTCAAATCACTTTATCTAAAAAGCCTTTACGGAGGCCATGTTCTATATATGGGTTCTACACCGACTCTACCCCTTTATATGGGTTTTAAACCTACTCTACACCTTTTCATTCTAACCTATTTCTTCTTCTACTACTTGGACAATCGGAATGGTTGTAACCATGGTTTATCTATCGTGCTCTGATACCACTTTGTTACGCCCCGAGATCTGATTCCCAATTTATGGGCATATTATTTTTTTTTCCATCGAACCTCGAAGCATTACATAGTAGGTATCGCGGAAGCACAAATATATAATAAGCATGCATACATTCGCATGCGAGAGAGAAACCACAATTACAGGAAATGTAAATAGCATTTCAACCATTCATAACTTCCAAAGAAGAGTACATGTCCATTGTTCCGAACTAAACATGAGTCCACATAGGCTCACCACCCCATAACCATACATATAAGAGAGATATTCATCCATAGCATACCCAGATGAACTATGAACTAGCACTACTCCTCGGCCGCCGCCTCCTCCTCGACCTCCTTCACTAAGTCTCCTGAAAATGTGTGTCACAAAAGGGTGAGTGTGACGCTCGGTAGGCAGCCTAAACAAATCGGGGTTAACTCGCATCTATATAGCCAAATTATATACATAATTCAGATGTTAATAATAGCATAATCCATTCATTATCATCTGCTTAAGGTAACTTATATGAGAAAAATACATATTCTTTAGCTAACATATAAGGTACCCATGCATGCACAAAAATCACGGTGAATGAGCAATTACACATTGTCACATTTTCGTTATTCATGGAACCGAACAGTTGCCGCAAACACAGGAGGCCCACACATAAACGAACGAATGAAAGAGTACTGCGCAGACCAGAGAGCGAACTCCCACCTAGACTCCTGAGGCCCACAGCATTCTGTGGCGTTACATATCACCGTCCCACAGAACAATCGGCCGAGTCATCGGATTTCACCTAGATTCTTGAGGTCCACAGCGTTCTATGGCGTTACGTATTGCCGTCCCATAGAACAATTGACCGAATCATAGGAATTTTAACCAGGGCGTAGGGCGCTACGTCATGCTGTCCCCTGGGTTCTTTTACTTCCGCGGCGTTACGTATCGTCGTCCCGCAGAAGGGACCGAAGTCCTACCTCACATAATGCTGCTGTTTTCCATTCATAACATTCACATTGTATACACATGCACATTCATATTACAAAAATCTGAATCATGCTTAATCTTATCGTATCATAATGTAAACATACTTCCTCATGGTTTTAAGTGAGCTAATTATACTTTTAAGTTTACTGATGTGGAACAGAACATGATCGGGTTACCAACAAGGTATCTCAATTTCTGAAGGTTTCAACATTTCTCATCAATAGGTTTCAAGTTTCTGTAACAAAATAGGTTTATTTTCTAGGTTACACATGCATAGAAAACCATTCATAATTTTAAGTATAGGATTTCTGTGAACACGAAATTTTTACAGAGAGTTTCTAACTTAGTACTCTATCATTTTCCAATTTTTCAGATTTTTCTGAATTAGGATGGCCCCTCAAAACTCTCTTATTCTTAGTTTCTGGAATTGAGACAGGGCCCTGGATGCATCGACCAAGCCAGTGGATGCCTCGATGCATCCAGCATTCTGGAGTCTGATGCTTCGACGCATCTAGTATTCTGAAGCCTGATGCCTCGATACATCCAGCATTCTGAAGCATGATGCTTCGATGCATCCAGCACTCTGAACTCTGAAGCCTGATGCCTCGATGCATCCAGCATTCCGAAGCCTGATGCTTCGATGCATCCAGCACTCTGAAGCCTGAAACTGGGTCAGAGCCCTGGACATGCATAGACCTATATGTGCACAGACTTGAAGATGTGCACAGACCTTTAATTCTGAATGTGCATAGACCCTAAAATGTGCACATACCTGAATTTTGAATGTGCATAAACCCTAAGATGTGCACAGACCTGAACGCTGCATGTGTGTAGACCTTGAATTCCAAATGTGCACTGACCCAAAACATGCATAGACCTATATGAGCGCAGAATTGAAGATGTGCACAGACCTTAAATTCTGAATGTACATAGACCCTAAAATGGGCACAAACATGAATTCTGAATGTTCATAGACCCTAAGATGTGCACAGACCTGAACGCTGCATGTGCGTAGACCTTGAATTCCAAATGTGCACAGACCCAAAACCTACATAAACCTATATGTGCACAAACTTGAAGATGTGCACAGACCTTGAATTTTGAATGTGCATAGACCCTAAGATGTGTACAGACCTGAGCGCTGCATGTACATAGACCTTGAATCCCAAATGTGCATAGACCCAAAACATGCATAGACCTATATGCGCACAGACCTTGAATTCTGAATGTGCATAGACCCTAAAATATGCATAGACCTGAATTTTGAATGTGCATAGACCCTAAGATGTGCACAGACCTTGAATTCTGAATGTGCATAGACCCTAAAATGTGCATAGACCTGAATTTTGAATGTGCATAGACCCTAAGATGTGCACAGACCTGAACGCTGCATGTGCGTAGACCTTGAATTCCATGCTACAAAGCATGCATCGACCTTACCTTACGTCAGATGCAATGTGCATCGACCTTGATTCACGCAAGATGTAATGTGCATCGATCTGTGTTACTTAATGCAGAAACATGCATCGACCTTTGTTTTGACAAAGTAAGGATGCGTTGACTTGAAGTGATGAAGGCTTATACATGCAACAACCTTAGTGACGTAGTATGAAACTATGCACAGACCTTTCAGACCTAAGCCTAAATGTGCATTGACCTATCATACTTCATGCAGAATGGTGTACTGACATGATGAGAAGAAGATGTGAATGTGCATCGACCTTTGTTTTGACACTTAGACAAAAATTTGGTTTGTTCAATATGAAGGATCTTATGCATTTCAGTCCCAACATGATTCATAGACTGTCATTACCAAAACCAGGGTTCCAAAAAGCATAGTAGTCGGTCACCCATACCCTTAGCCCCTTTTTAACGTATAGAAACTAATTCGAAATCATTCTAATGCTTCGTTGACCCCTAAGACTTGAGGTTAGGTGCCTACCTTCGAAATGTTAAACCGGCGATCCGGGGATGATATCCATACCCCAGATCCTCCTAAGCTTCTTCTTTTGATCCGGGGATGAGATCCACACCCCAGATCCACCCAAGACCGTAGGTTCGCCTTCCTACACAGGGCCAAGGTCCCTCACCTCTCTTTCTTACCCAAGAGGAACCATAGATGGTAGATAATTGAAAAATAGGTGTTGCTAAAGGCTTACTATCCTTGAAACTCACCTCGTTATATAGTTTTCAAGCCTCCCAAGGTTCTACCCATGACCCACAAGGCTCCAACCTGCTCCCAAGGTCGCTGGTATAAGGAGGAGTTATGATAAGCACCTCTTCGGTTTGAACAGGGGTGACCCTTCATCTACCTGGTCATAGATGCGAGTGGGTGCACTCTTCTGTTGGGAATGAGGTTGGGATGTCTTCATATGAAATTAAGAGGACTTCTTGATCTAACTATGGGTTATGGTTGCATAAAATTTCATTATTCCTATCAGGAGTTATGATTTTCGCAAGATTAACATTTACTTTCCCTCGATCTAGTCGTGACCTTTCGGTAGCCCGAGGTAATTCGGGTATAACTCTAGTATCCAGGCATTATTTGGCCTCTACCTCAACAGAGAAGTTGTAGCCAACATCCCATTAGAAATTATGGCCTTAGTTTTAGGTCATTTCATTAATCACAGATGAATTTATAAATTTCCCATTAATTACGTGCGGATTCGCCCAACAGTCGCACCTCTTCGTGACAGCTGGCAGAAAAAGGCTCAGAACCTTGGGTTCTTATGTGAATTGGGTTTCCACCTCAACAGAAGAGTTTGGGTTAAGGGCCCAATCTTTCAAATGGGTCAAGTTTCATCTCATTTGGTTAACTGTGGGCTAAGATATCCTTATTTCAACGGGTGACCATTTTTCAGTAACTATTTCGACCCATTATCGCCAACTCCCTCTTAACCACTATTCGACCCATTTTTCAGAAGTTATACTATTCATCAAAGTTATTTCTTACCTAATGGTCATTGCATGGGTTTTAGTTTCACCTAATTCTGACCTCCCTATATTAAGTTACGAATTTCCTAAGGATCCTTCAATAATCTATCCAGATTTCTAGCTTATTGAGTTCATGGGCCCGAATTATTCTCATTTGGGCCTGTGCCCAAATTGGTGGTCATAACAACCATCACTGAGGAAACGGAAATACACACAACTGTCATACATGCTCCTTGAATAGCAATGTGTTAACATAAAGGTATCAAATCTTTTTTATACCATTGTCGTGGAGCTTGCTTCAAACCATATAAAGACCTTTTCAACTTGCATATCAGCTTCTCATTACCTTTCTCAATGAAACCATCTGGTTGTAACATATAGATCTCCTCATCAATACTACCATGTAGAAAAGTAGTTTTCACATCAAGCTACTCCAACTCCAAATCCCACATAGCCACTAAAGCAAGCATAATTCTAATAGAACAATGCTTCACTACTGGAGAGAAAATTTTAGAAAAGTCAATTCCTTTCTTTTGAGCATAGCCTTTGGCTACTAATCTAGCCTTATATTTTGCTGGTTTATTTTCAGATGAAGCCTCTTTCTTTCTGTACACCCATTTGCAGCCAATTACTTTCTTTCTCTTGGGAAGCTTGACTAAATCCCAAGTCTGATTTTTCTGAAGAGAGTTCATCTCTTCCTCCATAGCAATTAGCCACTTATCACTGTCCTTACTTTCTATTGCTTCTTGGAAAGACAAAGGGTCAGCAGATATAACAGGGAATGCATATGCAACTGTATCCTGAAATCTCAATGGTCGTCTAACATTCCTTCTAGACCTTCCTTTTGCAATAGAATACAGCTCTTCCTCGACTGGTTGTACATCCTCCTCATCTTGAAGTGCAGATTCCCTTGAATCAGTGTTTTCGCTAACTTTGTCGTCACTTAGCTCCACCTGGACTGAATTACTGGGCTTCTCACTTTGGACCTATTGTTGAATTTTCTTCAACATTGAGGCTTCATCAAATATTACATTTCTACTGAGCTCCACCTTTTGTGTGTCAGGGTTCCAGAGCTTATACCTGTTCACACCAACTTTGTATCCCAGGTAGATACAACGTTTGGATTTAGCATCAAACTTCGTCCTCTCACCATCTTACATCAAAACATAAGCAGGACATCCAAAAATATGCACATCAAAATAATCAACTGGCTTACCAGACCAAATTTCCTGTGGTGTCTTAAGTCCCAATGTCGTAGAAGGTGACCTATTAACAAGATAACAAGCTGTATTGATTGTCTCAGCCCAGAACTACTTTGGACGACTTGCAGACAATCTCATGTAGCGAGCTCTTTCCAACAGCGTTCTATTCATCCTTTCAGCCACTCCATTTGTTGTGGCGTGTTAGGAATAGTCAAATGTCGAGCAATGCCTTCCTGTTTACAAAAATCATCAAATTCTTTTGATGTGTACTCACCACCATTGTCAGTTCGTAGAACTTTTACATGTTTACCAGTCTGCTTCTCAATTCTGGCTTTCCGGCTTTTAAACTTTTCAAACACTTCTAACTTGTGCTTTAAGAAGTATACCCAAACTTTCCTGGAGAAGTCATCAATAAAAGTAACAAAGTATTTAGCTCCTCCCTGAGAAGTCACAGGTGCTACCCCCTAAACATCAGAATGAATGTACTCAAAGATTTGTTTACTTATTTTCTAAGAAGTGACAAATTTAACCTAGCACTGTTTTCCAAAAACACAAGATTCACAAAAAACAAGCTTGCAAGATTTAATGCCTTTGAGTAACTTTCTATTATGCAAATCTAACAATCCTCTCTCACTCATATGATTGAGTCGAGCTTGCCATAATAATGTAGCATCAATATCTGAAGAGGTTGTAGTGGCAGCATCCCCTGTTATAGTTTTACCAAGTAGTCTGTACATGGAACTAATCTTTTCCCCCTTCATGACAACTAAGGCACCCTTTTTGACTTTCAAAATGCCATCAGCGCCGCTAAAGGTGCAACCATTGGCATCAAGGGCACCAAGAGAGATAAGACTCTTTCTCAAATCTGGGACATATCTAACCTCAGACAAAGTTCTAACAACCTCGTCAAACATCTTGATTTTCACTGTTCCTATCCCAACAACTCTACATTCGGTGTTATTACCCATCAGAACTCTACCCCCATTATGAGATGTATAAGAATCAAACCAATCTCTATGAGGACACATATGATAAGAACATCCAGAATCAAGAATCCAAACATTAGAGGAGTCCATACCTGATGAGATGGATAATACATCTCCCTCTTTCTCTGTATCAGAAGCCACACTGGCCTCTTGTGGCTCTTTTTATTTATGTTTAGACTTCTCTTTAAGTTTAGGCATTTTGCTTTCCAGTGACATTCTTATTTGTAGTAGCGGCAACTATTATCCCTTTCTTTTGATTTGGATCTAAATCTATTTTTCTTGCCACCTTTTTGCTTCTGACGTCCTCTTTCTTGACCAGAAATCTTTACTATCAAACTTTCACCAGAACTAGGCTTGTTTCTGATTTCATTTGATAGGAAGGTAGTTTTGACCTCCTCCATCTTTAGAGTTTCCTTTTCATAAAGGATAGTGGTCACCAAATGATCATAGGACTTCGGTAAAGATGAAAGAAGAAGAAGAGCCTGATCTTCCTCATCCACCTTAACCTCAACACTGTAGAGTTGTGAGATCAACTTATTAAAAACATTCATATGCTCCAAAAGGTCAATCCCATCAGACATATGCAAACTATAAAGTTGCTTTTTCAGATAGAGCTTATTGGTGAGTGACTTGGACATATAAAGTTTTTCTAACTTCTTCCACAAATCTAAAGTAGTCTCAACATCAGTAACATTGTACATTACCTCATCTGCCAAACACAAGTGAACTGTGCTCATGGCCTTCAAATCAAGCTCATCCCATTCATCATCTGTCTTTCCAGCCTTCTCTTTTCCAAGAAGGGCCTTGTGCAAATTGTTCTATACCAGAATAGCTTTAACTCTTTTCTGCCACAGACCGAAGTCAATTTTGCCATCAAATTTCTCCACCTTGAACTTTATAGTCGTCATCTTTGAGAACACCTAATACTTGAATAGAATTACACTAAAGAAAGCTCTGATACCAAATGTTATGAAATCAGAGTAATAACCCACAGCGTAACGGATCGACAAACGTGTAATTCTGCAAGTGTATAGGTGCAATAAAGATCAAAAGAGAAAAAATATATGACAAAATGAACAAAGCAATTCACAAGGAGACAAAAGATTTACGTGGTTCGGCCAAGCCTACGTCCACGGGGAGAGCTATAGAGAGACTTCACAATGTAGAAGAAAATACAAATGGAAAGATACTCTTACACCAACATCGAGTAGTTTTCCCAACAAATGAAGCACTTAGACTCACCCTCTAGCACTCTCTTCTTATAATGTCTCACACACAACACTCACATATTCTTCTTCCCATGATGGTGGGTTTATATAGGCTAAGAGGGAGTCTCATGACCACACATTTCCATGGCATGTGTGTGGTAAAGATTGGTTTACTAAATAAGAAGCTAACACCTCATTTCTCACTCGGTCAAACCCACGGAATGGGTTCATTATTTGACCATGTCAAACAGCAATACAGTGGACATCACACACATTTTTTAAACCGGTATACACGGTGGATGGGGTAATCGACACAACTTTCAAATTGGGATGCGTGGTGGATAGGGTAAAGGATTCACCTTATACCTATTCTGGAACCCTTAACCTTATCCGATAAGAATTAAATTATATAATATTCTTAAAATATATTGTATTTTGTACCTTCAGATTAAAGATACATCAGAGTGATACCTTTTAAGATTGTTCATTTAAATGTGATGCTACGTCTGTTTTAAGTGGATTTTATTTCGTAAGTCATATTTTTGAAACATAATCTTAAGTGTATGACTATGATGTCCTTTTATTTTAGATGCAATGATATTTATTTCAAGTGAATTTTATCCTGCAAGTCTTTTGTGCTTGAAACTTCAAAAGTATATGTAATGTGTCAGTTGGAACCAACTTTTTCATGAATTTTATTTCAACATCATTTGTTCTTAAACTTGTAAGTATTTATAATTCAAAAGTGAGAACAATTTTTTTATATGAATATGAACCTCGAGAGGGGGAAATTGGTGGCCCATTACTTTTATGGCCTAAAAACTCGTTAAGACACGCTCAGCCTAGTAAGTGACAACTCATTCCAACATGTCAGGCCCACTTACGAGAAGCCTGAGTGTTAAGGGCCCGAGAAGCACTATTTAGCCCCAGCTCGAATGACTGCACAGAGGACTCCACAAAGCTTAGGAGGAACCCTAACGTGCCACCAACCCGAGTGACCGGAAAGCTGCCGAGGGAACTCACTTGGAAAGGTGCTGGGGATCGGAGCAGTGCATGGCAGTCTTGGCCCCTCGAAGGGGATAACCCTTATCCAGAGGTGGACAGACCCATGACAGGGATCCCCTCTTAGCCCAGGGAAAGCCAATCCAGGCCGGACACTTATCCAATATAACCAAAGGCGAATATCCAACGAACGCATGAGAACAGAGAAGGCGGAGGGGCTAAGAGAAGGGCAGGAGTCCTATAATAGTACGAGTACATACTATTGGGCATGTGTGTAACATGCTTAATTCTATTGTTTTGATGATGTCTGACTATGACTCATTGATGGATCTAACTTACATTTTGTGAAGCTGAACGTGCAATCTGACACACTCTGAGTCAAAGATTAAGTCAAAGTCAACTAAGCAAGGGTCAAAGGTTAAGTCAAGTCATGAAAAAATCAGTGGAGCTGTAAAAGGTAGGTTGACAAATCTGACTAAGTATAGACACAAGGTCGGTGCACCTTTCGCTAGCATAAGCCAAGGTCGGTGCACCTTTCCCCAGCACAAAACAAAGGTTGATGCACGTTGCTGAAGGTCTATGCACATGTAAAAGGCAAGGTCGGTGCACATGAAGAACTAAAAACTAAGGTCGGTGCACATCTTGCCAACGAAGAACAAAGCTCAGTGCACATGCTAAACTAAGGTCGGTGCACATGACTAAAGATCAGACTAAGGTTAATGCACATGCTGAAGACCTGAAGACTAAGGTCAGTGCACATGCTGAAGACTTGCAACCAAGGTCGATGCACATATGCAGTCTAGCCCATGAAGGTCAGTGCACATGCTGAGGACTTGCAACTAAGGTCGATGCACATGCTGAAATCTTAAAGGAAATGTCGACACCTTGTTCCAGTGTGTCAACACTATGGTTGTCCAGAGAGTATTGAAGACAGGATTCCTTAAAGAGGAAGTGTCGACACATTGTACCAGAAGGTCGACACCTTGGTCTTCTAGAGACCGTTATACAAGAAGTTTTCAAGCAAAGTGCCGACACTACATTCACAACAGGTCGACGCCTTGGTCTTCCAGAGACCGTTATACAAGAAGTTTTCAAGCAAAGTGCCGACACTACATTCATAGCAGGTCGACACTTTGGTCTTCCAGAGACCGTTATATTGGCATCTTTCATCAGACGTGTCGACACCTCCATCTCAGCAGGTCGACACCTCTGTTCTTCCAGAAGCTTATTAAGCTTGTTTTCTGTCAAATCAAAGGGGATCCAGGAGCAATATTATATATCGTAAATGCCCAAATACACAGAATTCAAGGTCTGGAAGTTGCTTCCATGATTGACTTTTGTTTTGGTCATCATTACCCTGTCAAAACACACTTTTTGGCTGTAGCTATGTCAATACCCATACCTGGGACATGACCTTGTCAGGACCACCTTTCTGCTGTCATAAAATGGGACATGGTCCTAAAATAGTACAGGGAGTAGAAAGTTAACCAGAGCCAATAGGAAGGCAGACCGCAAGTTATCCCTCTCTGAGAGACATTAAATGCTCAGATTTTGAAGAACAAGAATGGTCTATGCCAAGCACTTTCTGTGGGCTGTCAAAAGTGATGGAGTCAAAAACACTTTTTCTTGTCCCTGTCAGACCAATAAATGGATAGACTTTTAGAGGGAAAATCTCATCTTCTAGGTACGCATATCCATGCAAGGTGCTATCCTAAGTGTCGTACATCTAAAGAATAAATAGACAGACAAGGTGGGAACAGGAGGAAGAGAGAGATTGCACAAGTCTGAATGGCCTGCCGTGATTGTGAGGGCATATCATTGGAGAACAGCAGAAGCCAGCGATAGAGTGAGCAAGCAGTTGAAGAAGAAGAAGAAGAAGAAGATCAAAGGCTAAATTGAAGCTCTCTTCCTTCTGCTCGCTACTTTGCAAAGATGAAGCCATAGTCAATAAGCAGTAGACTTCCATGCAGCAACTCAAGCTCTCCTCTTCTCAGACAAAGGACTTTTGCATCTAGCATTGAGCATCACTCTTCCTGTCTGAGTTTCCAGTTTTTATTCCCTTTAGTTTGATCTTGTTTAAAGAAATCTTGAACCATCCCTACCGATGTGTGTAGGAAGACAGACGGAGGTGTGCTCCGGTCTATGGTGAACGGTTCCTGCCAGTTTGTGTGCAAGAAGACAGACAGAGAGCGTTCTCTGGTCTGTGGTTTGGGGCGTGTCCCCGGTTGCGCTGTGTAACAGCTTGTTAATGTTGTGGCACTAGGGAAGCCTCACTTGATTTGAGTGAGGGGTGGACGTAGGACTCGGGTTTGAGTCTGAACCACCTTAAAATTCTTGATTCAAGTGGTTCGGTTGTGTGATTCCCTTGCGCTAGACGTTTACTTAGGCCGTTGCTCATCCCTATCCTTGCATCGTGAGATTTAGGCACTTGCTCATTCCCTTGCTTCTATTATTTTGATGCAAACTGTTTGTATCTCAAAAAAGAGGTGCGGATCTATTCACCCCTCCCCTCTAGATCAGCCATTCCCACACAAGACGTGGTATCAGAGCCAAACTCTCATGATGGGGTCCAACGACCTTGAGAGAAATGGTGGAATGGCGTCCAAGGGTCTTATGCCCGAAGGACATTCTGTTAATAGACCGCCCTACTTCACTGGATCTAACTACCCATATTGGAAAATTCGTATGCAGGTGTTCATCCGCGCCCAAGACTATGAGCTCTGGTGAGTTATCAGCAACGGCCCCTACGAGCTCCTAGTAGATGAGGACATCTGGACTAAGGAGTAGATAAGATTATCAATAGTCAACTGGAGCGCCAAGCATATAATGCAGTGCTCTCTTCATCGAGTAGAATTTTCAAGAGTATCAACTTGTGCAACAGCAAAAGAGATGTGGGATCACTTAGAGGTAATATATGAAGGCACATCTCAGGTGCGTGAAACTAAAGCCAACATTTTAATTTCTGAGTATGAACTGTTCAGAATGAAGCCTGATGATTCCATTCAAGATATGTATGCTCATTTAACTACGCTCATAAATAGTTTAACTGATCTGGGAAAAAAATATACAGAGCAAGACATAGTGAGAAAAATTATCCGATCATTAACCCCGGCATGGCATACCAAGGCTACAGTGGTTAAAGAATTCAGAGATCTATCAACCACCAAGGTAGAAGAGCTCATAGGGTCACTCATGACCTATGAGATTAACTTGAAGAACAAGGAGATAGAAGTGACCAATATGAAGCCTTTGGCTCTAAAGGCCGGACCTAGTCGCCAAACTACCTCCGAGGAAGGTAAGACTTCTACCAGTGAGCAAGATGAGGATCAAGTGGCCATGCTCACACGTAAGTTCAGAAGCTTTCTGAGAAAAGAAGGTAAGGGTGTCATGAAAAGGAAGCCACAGGTAAAGAAAGGTTATAGATCGAGTTCTGAAAATTTTAAGAAAGCTGACAAGATTATTTGTTACTCTTGCAACAAACCAGGACACATCAAGACTGAGTGTCCTGAAAGGGTAAAGAAGGCTGACCAATGGAAAGGGAAAAAGAATAACAAAGCCATGGTATGCACGTGGAGCGATGAGGAGGAAGATGATGATGAAACAAGCTCCACGGAGAAGGAAAAGGAAGACTTCTGCCTAATGGACAAAGGAGACGAAGAATCTGAGGTAAATTCTCCTTTTGAGCACTACATTGCTAGTGATTGGGAAGAAGCCTACATAGAACTCATGGATAAGTATGCCATGTATAAGAAGGAAAATAAAGTCTTGAAAAAGAAAATTAACTCAACAGTGCATGATCAAAGCATGAATGATAAAACTCTCTCTGGAATCTGAGATTGAAGATCTAAAAAAATTGATTGAAGATTTAGAAGATGGTAGAAAAGAAATGGCTGACTTAGAAGTTGAAAATGAAGACTTAAAAAATGAAATTGATGAAATAAAAATGAAGATGCAAAGTTATGAAAAAGACAGCAAACTGTGCAATGAAAAATATGAAGCTGTCAAGCAAGTCAATTCTCAACTTCTTGAAAACATCCAAAAACTATAGAAAGAACT